>JAHFWJ010000590.1:1200000-1893732 GCA_028555115.1 Himalopsyche japonica | reverse complement strand
AAATAGGCTCACTACATCAAATGAAACTAGCTTCGCGTTCAAAGGTACTGATAAATCTTAAATTTTTTCTACTAATTGAATTGAGTTTTTAATCCCGAATTTGGGGGTGAATCCCAACTTATGTTTGAACAAGGAATTAGCAATCCCTGCTAATTTATACGACGGTGCAGCATTAAAGGAAACTACTGGCCTTAAGGGCATACTTTGTTTATGAATTTTTGGTAACCCATACAGTCTAGGGCACTGTGGGTTCATTTGTTTGTGCCTTTTTTTTAAAAGGCTCTGTAGGAAAACACGTATTTGCTTCATCGATAACTGTTTTTACGGATTCAGAACTAGATGCAGTTGGATCACGTTTTAATTGAATAAACGCTGGACCCGACAAGACATCCTCCATTTTTTCATCGTAAACACCTCTATCCATGATAACAGTAGTGTTACCTTTATCAGCTTTTGAAATTATTAAGTTATTAGAATTTAATTTTGTTTTGATAGACTTTACGATACGCGTTTCAAATTTACTAGTATTTACAATATTTCGAGATTCCTTTTTTAGAATAGTTGAGCATTCATATTTAATGGCCATATTCGATCGTATAGCCAGATCAGCATCGATCGCAAGATTTTCTAAATCTTTTGAAGTTATTTTAACATTAGGGCAATATTTCAAACCTTTATTTAAAAGGCTCATTTCATTAGGATCAAAATTGACTGAAGTTGTATTAACAACCCGTTCCGCAAAAGATATTTTCTTCTCTACTATGGTATTTACAGAATATTCTGACTTTTTAGTTTCAGACAAATGATGTGATTCCTGTGAGGCTAGGTATATTGGTCAAACAGGAAGATCCTTTCATACTAGATTTAAGGAACATTTAGCTTGTGCCAAAAAAGGCGATGAGATTTCTACTTTGGGAAACCATTTGTTTCAAAATAAACATTCATGTGATTTTACTATAAACTACAAAATCCTGCATTTCAATAACAAATCACTGAAATTAGATAAAAAAGAAATCCTTGAAATTAATCGATATAAATTTTTGCCTAATTCGAACCTTATAAATGAACAAACTACTTTTGCGTCGTCACCATTGTTATACTCATTAAATTAGATTAATAAATATATATTTCAAATAAATATTTTTTTTTTTTTTGAAAAATGATATTGCCTCCCTTTACTTAATTTTTTACAGAAAATATTGGAACGCCCCTGACTGACCATATCTTCCCATCTCATCGATTCATCTTTAATCGACTTCTCATGTATTAATTTATTTTGTTCCATTAAGTAGTGATTGTGGGTTATTTTCGTCATTAAAAATTTCCCACTCCTTACTTCCTTATTGATTGTTTAGAGCTCCTAATGGATTATTGATTTACCATAATTGTAATTGTAATTCTTAATAAGTGATTGTGAACATTTAATTTTTATACTAATTTACTTATTTGTATCAATATTGTATGATTTTATGTAAATTGTTTCCTAGTTCTTGAACCCATGGTTTTGTACACCTGCTACCTTTAACTCAAATTATTTTTTGTTTTGTTTTGTATAAATAGACTTGTTTGTAAATTGTATTCTATCAGTTGATAATGCTCGCGATGAGCGAAACCGGTCCTGATCAAAAAATATATTGTGGAAATAAGTACTAAAAAATGTGTTTTTATTATTTAAAATAGAATATAAATGTATAAAACTGTTTTTTCCAGATAACTGCCTGAGAAATCGTGGACATAAATTGTTTGCCATTCTAAAGTTTACAAATAGTCACACTAATACTAGTTACAATAACAGTATTATTTCGGATGTCGATATATTGTATGTGGACGAGAGTGAGTCACACAAATACTATTTGTTAATTTATTAAAGATCTTTTTTGAGCTAGGTTGACTTTCCTTTTATCTTTGTTATGTCTTTTCTTTTATTTTATTTTCAATATAACTTTTTATAAATCTTTTCTACGTTTTAAAAGCAATAATCTAATATTTGTAGATTTTATATCGCATATGTATCAAATAAATAAAAATGTAACTTATAATATTTTTTTTTGATTTTTAGAATCACATATATAATTCAGCCAACAATATTTCAATGTTAAAGCACTATTGAAAATATTTGTACGGAATAAACAAACATTATTGAGTTTTTTTACAACCATGCTGTACAGTTTTTTGACTTCCTTATCATCTTTAGTAAGTTAACTTGCAGGCCCAAATCTAGTAGGGGGCAAATGCGGCGTTTTCCGACGCCAAATATCATGAAGAATTAAAAAAATATATAAAAACTAACCGTTTTGTAGGTTAATAACGTATAATCTACTTGTTTGATACAATACATTTAGCTTTAAACTACAGGTCATTCAAAATGAAATAAAAGCATTAATATCCTTAGCAGATTTCAATGCCGTTACATTATGCACATAATTCAAAAGAAAGCTAACAATATTCATAAAGTTTTAAACCTCCGTCTCTAAAAAACTATATCGGCAAAAACTAAATTTATGATATCGACTGAACGTGCTTGATGGAATTTCAATATCAAATTTGAATTGTTACAACTTTGTACGATTCCACATGCTTTGTCACTAACGACCCGGGAATAATAGTAATGACCTTTCAGCATCTTCAGGTATTCTATCACACGGACGAAACAGAACTGACGTAAAATAAACAGTTGGTGTCGTCTATATACCAAAGTTATTAATTGAAAACTAAATTATTTTTTAAACATTTTTTTTTTGTTAAAAGTGGACAGGGGAGGAGCTCCTCGACGCTCCTCTTTAATGAAAATCGTTTTTTATCTCGTTCGCTATATATATATATTTAAACACTAAATATTTCAAAAATTTACTCAGAAGTGTCAGTGTTAAACAAACTTCTGAAGATGATCTGTATAAATCAGATTAAATTTCAAAACAACAATTAGCTCAAACACATATATAAGATCCGCCAAATAACTTTTTTTGAAAATGCTATAAAAAAAAAACTACTAATATTTTCTCAAATTTCTTTTTTTATTTGAAAGTAAAATCCTTCCGGTTGATAGTGGAAAATAACTTCATTCAAATGGCTGCCTCGGCTGGCCATGCAGTAGCCTACACGATCGGTCCAATTTTTAAGCACATTATCGATTGTGTGCAGCTGTATTTTACCAATGGCTTCACGAATATTGTCCTTTAAAGCGTCAATTGTCTCTGGCTTGTCGGCGTAACACTTATCTTTGAGGGCACCCCACAAATAATAGTCCAACGGTGTCAAATCGCAGCGCCGAGGTGGCCAAACGACATCAGCTCTGCGGCTGATAATGTGATCTTCAAAAACAGGGCGCAAAACATCGAGTGTAGCTTCGGCTGTGTGGCACATAGCGCCGTCCTGTTGAAACCAAATGTTGCCAATATTCTCCTCTTCAATTTTTGTGAACAAAAATTCGTTCAGCATGGTCCGATAACGATTGCCATTGACTGTAACGGCCACTCCTTGCTCATTTTCGAAGAAAAATGGCCCAATTATGCCTCTGGACCAAAATCCGCACCAAACAGTGACTCGTTTTGGGTGTACCGGCTTTTCAATGTATGCGTGCGGGTTTTCTGTGCCCCAAATGCGACAATTTTGCTTGTTTACATACCCGCCAAGATCAAAATGAGCTTCATCCGAAAAGATGATTTTTTTGGCAAAATCGGCATCTTCTGTAAGTCGATCGCAGGCCCACTCAGCGAAGCGAAAACGCATTGGATGGTCAGTTCGCTTCAACTCCTGAACCAATTGGACTTTGTATGGCGTCATACCAAGGTCTTTATGCAAAATTCGTCTCAATGATGTCTCCGAAATGTTCAATTGTTGAGAACGACGGTGAATTGATTTTGATGGCGCTTCACGCACACTTTCTGCCACAGCATCAATATTCTCGGGTGTACGCACTGTTTTTGGCTTTTCACGCTTTGGTTTATCGATGAGGATGCCAGTTTCTTTCACTTTTTTCACAAGATAACGAACATACGGAGCTGACGGTGCTTCTCTTCTTCCAAAATCCGTACGCAATTTTCGCACACATTCTGCAACATTACCATGATTTTCAAAGTAATGTCGCAATATTTCCCAGCGTTGTTCAAGCGTATACACAACCATATTCGTTCAGCGGAAGAATAAAACTAATTATCTGTCAAATCAGACATGAGATAAGTGTTACCATTCACGAAATAAGCACTAGTTGAACAAAAAACTTTAGATGGCGGACCCTATATTTGAACATTTTTAATACTCGTATAATTTTGGGTCTCAACTATCAACGCATTACAATCAGCCATTTCAACAATTGAGATGATGGCAGTACATGTGTTATAGGGCCGTAGAAGTATTTTTTACCCAGGCCAACGAAAATTCTGAATTGGGGCCTGTAAATGACCTCAGACATAATTTGTCACTCTGATGTCTGTTGTACTAAAAACAATGTATATTTTTATGTTATGCTCAGTTTTCTTTGAGAGAAAATTGCGAAATCCAACTTGTAAATTCAATGCATTATTTCTACACAAGTTTGTCATTTGAAAATGTTTTATTTGTGTTTGTTTCCGTTTCTTACAACATTGAATGACGTAGGTGTGTTTATTGATAATTGCCAACATCTAATATTTCAATTGTCATTAAATTAATTACGGTATTGATCTGTCCCGGCCATTTTTGTATATTGTATCGCCCTTGTATCCAGTAACCCCCGAAATATACGTATACAAAGCATTTTAATACACAAAGATACCGGAGTTATTAAACATACAACTGCATTCAAGGATGCAAGTTTTTTTAAGTATTTATTTTTAAAAGGAAATATTTAACGTGTACGTTATTAAATGAAAAATATGTTAATGGCAGGAAAACGTATAATTAAAAATGCTTAGTAAAGATCGAAGGTATTGAGATGCCTGTCCGTTGAAACGTAGGTTTTTTTAATGGATTTTAGGGTATTTCAATCCACAGTTTATTTTAATATTCAATAAAAATTAAATATTTATTTGAAACAATATACGTTTAGAAATTGTAACTGTAAGATTCCTTTGATTGATTGTGAAATAAGTAACAAGGTAAAAAAAATGTATTTACTAAAATACCTTGTTATATTTTCACCGTGTTACAATGGAGTTCTATCTAGTAGATGCCAATTCAATCAGTAACATAAGTAGCTCAGTTGTTAAATTTTTCTCTTTTGGAGAAGGTTATAATAGTATTAAATATAAAATGAAGCTAAAAGCAAATACCAAAATGTACAAATTGAAAAAAAGCCTTATTATTGAATAAATATTTATTAAGTAAAGCTCTTTTATAATATAGTAAAAAAATGAAATTATTTAGCTCAATTTAATATTCTATGTAAAATAATTAACAAAAATTATGATAAGATTGTTGGTGGTCACCACCATTAGCTTTCGCCATGGTATGAACCAATAGTTCCATATCAAATTTTGATTGTTGAAACTACGCATAATCCTAGATGCTTTGTTACTCATGGCCCGGGTTTCGTATTTCGGAATCTTAAGGCAATTGTATGTAAGAAAAATTATGCAATATTTATATACTGTAATGAGAGGTTTTCACATTTGGTATTTGGGTAATATAATTCTTAGAGATAGCTTTATATTATAAATTGATGGATAATGGTGGGATTAAATAATAAATAGCCTCTTGTGAAAATATGTTTTTTGCTTTTGACCAATTGAACTAACCTCACGTAAGTTATATAACAAGGGAGAGCTTTAAAGATTATTCTGATCGTTTAATAGAGGTATTGAACTAAATGGAACTAAATTGGGTTTGTTTATTTCTATAATTTCTTAACCGCTTCCAAGACGAATTTTTGGCAACAATCTGATAATATTAAATAAATGTTCAAAACATGTTTATTCTGGTTCAAAATGATCCAAATATTATTCATGCATATTTGCATGACTGTTCGGAATTTTATATCGTTTTTAAAGTCATGAATTTCGCGTAAGGAGAATTACGAGTATTTACGTAATCGTCCAGTTAGTGATCCTCGTATGTTGATGCAGTAATCTAACTATTTTATCCAAGTTGAACGAGTAGTTTTCGATAGTGAAAGGCCAGAAAATATCATGAAAATATAATACATTGACATCAACAGTTTGCGAATTATAATATAAAAATAATTAAGTTCCTATTTTTATTTTTGTTAAAACCTCCTGAAACGAGTTTCACAATAATATTTAAAGTATTATGATGGATTTGAGAATTTTTACCGCTTCATTTTGATACACCCTGCGCCAAAGCCTTAAATTATCACAGTGCATTTTAATTATAGCCGCCTTTGAGTAACAGCGTGTTGAGATGGGATCTTACAAATTGATTATCATACTTTGCACTAGTTACAAATATAGCTATTATTTCATTGTTAAGTTGTACTTAAAAACATTGTTTTGAATAAAAAAAAACCATACGCCCACGGGGTTCGAGTAAAGGGCCATAAACACGCAGGTCCTTCGAATTGTATGTATAATTTTCAATTTAAAACACATCTTTCTATAAAAGACAGTTTTATTTTGAATTAAGAACTTACTTCACAAATCGTAATTATTTCGGACTAACGAAAATCAAATAAATGCATTAACCTTCTGACTGCCAACGTCGCAATTGATGTGATAATAGTTGGTAGTAAGAGAGTGTAAAAATTTTCGTATATATAGACCGTTACTGCAGAACCATGTTAAGAATATTCATACCTTATATTTTTCAAACAATAATATTTGGGTAATATTGATTGGATTGGCATTTACTTGGTAGAAAGAAATCCATTTTAACATGATGAAAAAAAAGCAATAAATTTAAGTTTCACAAATACATATATAATACAGAGGGCGTAAGCCGCAAATGCTATCAACAATATACCTTATAAATTTTGTAGAACCTAAATATATGTTGTTTTGTTATATTTTTTTTAGGCCAAGTTGTTTCCATAAATTAGCGTATATTTTATGAAATATGTTATCAATGCTGTGACGCTAAAAGGGTTGAACAAATGTAACGAGGTTGTCAGAACAAATCGAATTGCATTTTATTTAAAAAATTAGCTCTTACACAAAACTATTAATATTGTAAACTCTCTTTTACTATTGAGTGTCAATTATCAATAAAATACAGCCAGGATGACTAGATCTCAACAGTTGAGATGCTAGCAGTGAGACGGTTAAGAGCTAACTTGTATATCGAAATCAAAACTTGATTTGTTCTGATAATTTCTATCGATCTGGTCTTACCAACATTATTGATTGATTTTTTGAAATATTCTCTATGCGGCACATAGATTAAATACTATATTTTACCATCATAAAGCTATATGCATTACTGCCTCTTGAGTCATGGGTCAACAACATGTGTGTAAACAAACAGATTTGTAAACAAAATATTGAGAAGAATAATCAACCAAGATCGTTTCGAATAATGCCAATTAATACAATAAACCTGTTTAGATTTATGCAAAGTATTTTCCGTTGCATAATAACACGATTTAAACATATTGCCCTTGGCAAATTGGAAATCTGTTACAACGGAGAAACAGCATAGAATTGAAAAATTCTGCAAAAATGAATGACAAAATTGCCTAGAGATTGCGATGTGACATAACACGTAAGTTAATCCAGTTAAGGGTGTACATGTATCAGCCACACGGTATGAAATATTGCGTGCAATTTGCGTATAAGAATTTAACAAATACAAGTCAAAAACATTAAAATCATAAGATGCAGAAAAATTGAGAAGATTATGTACCTGATCACAAGCTTTCACATGTCTAAACGAATGAATAGGATATTTATTTTAAATATTGTTTTTAATACTCATTAAAAAGCAAAAAATATATTGCTCCAGGAATTGAGAGATGGAAATAGTGCTGATTAATTGGAAATTATATCAGTGTTTTATCACTAATGTGCTATTGTTACTTTCTCGGTGGAAAGGTATTATATTTGAATAATAAAAACAAAAGCTATAGTACTGTTACCACAATTTTACATTTTGAAAATCAGGACCGGTTTTGATCATCAGAATCATTTAATAATGCCTGCGATGAGTAAAACCAGTCCTAATCTTAAAAATATATAATTGTAGAAGTAGTACTGAAAATTTTGTTTTTATTAAAAAATACTATTATGTATTTAAAAATATAAAATGAAATATACATGGTATACAAAATGACAATTAAAACTGTTTATAAGATATTAAAAAAGAAGCAAAGATATTGATTTGAAAAATTATAAATCATTAATATAATTAATAAACTTGGTTTTTAGCCAACAAAAATTAATTTACAGCGAATGTCAATTTGAGACAATCATAGTTGAATTAAGCGATCATTTTTTTCTAATAGTCTTATTTTAAAAATCTTGTATTCAAATTGTACAGTAAAAAATATCTATTATCTATGAAACTTTCATTTGAGTTGAATAATGGGATTTCCGGTACAATATTTGATATTCTAACTCAAAGTGTGTTTTCCTCCATATGTATCTTCTAACTATTACTATGTACTATACTCGTGATTTCATTGGTTTAGTTTAAGAATCACCAACAAACAATAAAATATTGAAATTTATTGATTACATATGTCACGAATAATAAAATGTTTCTTCGTGTATACTTAGCATCGTGTCTAAGGAATGTAAGTCAGTGACATGGTTTCACTAATGCATTACGCACAATATGTGTGAGACATATTGCACAAACACGTTGCGCAACGAACTACTTTAGAAGCGCCTCAATGCAGTTCTTTCCAACTTACTCTTGTAAATGCATTTTTGGCTTTTAATTGAATGATACCTCGATTATTTTTGATTTTTCACAAATAATATCGAAAATCTAAGACCATAATCGTAAATGGATTTTTACTGACAGATGACACATTATTCAGTATAAAAATCAAATTATATAGATCGTGTACTAATTACACGATTCTCAAATGAACGATACAATGAATGGAAATCAAGGTCAAATTGTTCATTCAAAATTTGATGACTGTGATGAAATTTGATGATGATGTACTCTGTGCAATTCTAAAATTTCCCGATATTCCCTACTTTTATGTGCTCGCTCGTGTTAACAGTCTGGGAATTAATATAAAACCTTCACAACGGTTTTAAAACAAATCAGACAGGCATTTTTCCAGCATAACAATTGAACTATTTTACGTTACAATACGATAAAAATCATGGTTGGCATTTAAAACAGGAAAATTATTCAAATTTATTTGTCAGAGTGTTATATTAATTTTTCACTTTTTTTTCATCACTGATTAATTCCAATGTAATAATTTAACGAGAAGCTAGACGCTGTTATTTTGTTCAACGACGTAAAACATCAGATAGCGTTTTATATATAAAAAAATCCATAACACCTTCTTTTAAATTGTATGCTATAAAGGCACCAGATATAATAAACATTGGAAAGAGCTAAGAGTTAAGAGTAAGCTTGAGTATTTTAGTTTAGCTGCATTATGGAATATACATTCAGTCAATTTAAAAATTGCACAGCCAAATGAAAACATTACCAAATGATAGAACTGTCTATATATCGAGAGAGCAAAAATCAATTATTTTAACTAAAATAATTTGTTATTATCCCTGATTGAATTAAAATAATATAATAATGTACAAATATTATAATACTATATTTTGTAACCATTTTAGTAATAAAGTTCACTCAACTCAAAATAAAGTGCCGAAAATAAGCAATTTATTTTTAAATGAAAAAGCTTCAAGACCTCCATATCTCGTAGAGAAAATAAGAAAAAACATGCGCGACGTTATATATATCATAAAATACGTTGCAAGACTTTAATCCATTTATCAGGAGAATAAGAACTTATTTTTTTAACTATGTTAAGATATTTGATTTAATTAAAACAGTTTAAAAAACAAATTAATTATTAAAAAAAATATTAAAATTTATATTTTGAATGTATTGTTTAGCAATAGTATAGTTACTTAACTGAAAAGAAAGTGTCTAAAGTAAACTTTTTTTTAATAGAAATCTAGAAAAGAAAATAATATAAAGTCTGTGTGACATCATATACATTGCAAGATTTACATTGTTATCGATTCACTTTATGTAAATATATACGTCCAAAAAGATGATTTGTAGTAGTCAGTATGGCAAAAACAAGTTAACAGTTGACTAATATTTTGGATTTAACTGTAGCCAAATTATACTGCAACTGCAATTACACTTATAAATCCAACCATGATACGAAGATAATTTATTTTATTTGATATATAAACTACTTTTGTAACTTCAAAAATATTTAAAAAATTAATTTTGAAATTCAAAGTAAAAAATAACAAGAGAAATTAACAAATATAGTAAAGAAGTCAACCATACAAACTCATGTAAAATTTGCTTAAATTTATTTACATTGTATTTAAAAAATAAATCACAATTCTTTGTATTATTTCTTCATTAAAAATAAATACGATCAGGACCGGTTGATAATAATCGGTTGTGATATTTTTTATATAAAATAAGGAATTATTTTTATCTAAATATTAAGTTCAATTTTTAAATATTTCTTTCCACCAAAAAGTGACAGTCTACACCTTAAATGTGAATAATATACATTATTTATTGGAAATGTTGGTCGGCTCTGTTTTTCTTTTGATTTTTATTTATTGCTACAAGTTTGACGATACGACGTAGTATTAAAGACTTAAAAAGTAAATAAATTTGATTTTTTAGCACAAATAGGTTCGGACCACATTCTGCAATGGGTGAGGCAAGGCTCCAAAGTAGGCGCATATTAATATCTGGACACGCATTATGCGAGCGCATAAAAAAAACTATAAGGAAAATATTGAAATAAACTACTTTTTTGGAGAGCACAACAGTTTCGTATGTTAGAAAACGATATCGCACAATAAATTTTAATTGAGGAAATAAACGTTTTGATAATAAATAACACAAAACACCGGCTTTATTTTGAATTTTTCAACGGATAATTGTTGAAACTTTGTCCGTTTTCACATGTTTTGTCACTAAAGGCCTAGGTTTCGCATCTTGGTATCTTCATGCATTAAATCACACGGATGCAATAGAACTGACGATAGATTTAGTCTTATTCTGACAGTGAGTTAGTGATATTGCATCCGTGTGATAAAATGCCTGAAAATACCGAAAGTCGAATTTCGCACTGTGAATGACAAAACATGTAGAAATATACAGTTTCAACTATTTAAATTTAATATCGAAATTCCATCGAGCGTTATCGTAATTAAGATAATTGTTACCTGTGTCTTGTTATCAATTGAAATAACTACGTTTAATTATAGTTACTGTATCACATTTAACCCTCTAATTGCCAGCGTATCAATTGTTGAGACTGCTGATTGCAATGTATAGATAGTCGATACTGAAAATTATGAAAGTATCAAAGGTGTTAAATCATTCAAATTCAATATATTTTTAATATAAATAATATATATATAGATAAATTTTAAATGTACAGAAATACGAAAAAAACTTAAAAATGTAAAATTTAAGAAACAGTACAGAATTTATTGATTGAATTGGCATTCACTTGGTAGAACTCCATTATAACACGGTGAGAAAATAGCAATGTATTTTAGTTCTACAAAATTATTTTTAACAAATATAGTTGATAGCTATTTCGGCTCACGCCATCGTCAGAACTATGCTTAAACTAACATTTGCTTATCTATATATAGCTGTGCAGAAAAGGCACACAACACATCTTCTCTCCTGTTCCAACGGCCTAGCTTGTTACTTTAACACAATGAAACTAAATTTTCAAAATTCTAAATGAAACAATAGGTGTCTATGACAATAAGATTATATGTGGGACGGAAGTGATCCTTCTGGAAGTAAATCAGACCACCCCTTTGTGCAACGGCTGGACAAGTGGCGATACTATTATGTTAGTTTGGTCGCTAAGAATCCTTTGTGATAATTGGTGTCTATTGATTTCTAGCTGTTCTAAAGCCGTCATTCTCCGCAAACATTTAGGGGCTGAGTTTGAATTTTGCATCTTTGTCGTAAGTGTCATTTGAATGCACACTTTACTCTGAAAAAAATTATAATATTTTATTTAGAAAGATTAAAAAATATCAAAAAGTTTTTTTACGTGATTTAATTTTGAGTTCTATACATTCAACAAAATTTCAATACTAATTGATTGTTTCTCAAGTTTATCGACTTCGTTTTTGAACACGTCTTTACTGTTAAATATTTTTTTGTTTGCTCAGGAACTTAAAGAAAGTATGACGCGTGATAAAATAGAGAAATTTATTATAAGGAAATATATTTAATTTTATTTAATTTTGGGAAAACCTATCCAAGGTAGCTTTAATTTTTTCCTGGCATAGTTGAATAATATTATTTTATTATATACACGGAGGTGTGTAAGTTAGTCTATATTTACATAAATTGACTAAGCTGAATGAACTTGAAGTAATTTGTTTGCTTAAAATTCAATTTTTATTTTTTAATGAAAAAAGCTCTTTTTTAACAAATTTATATAACATAGCACGATGAAATTTAACTTTCAACAGAAAAGATATAATATATTATTTAATTTCTTAACTCTGTTATTCTGGTTGTTGTGTTACTACACGTGTTGCGATTTTTTGAGAAACACGTTTTAAAAATTACAAATATTTTTTTTTTGCTTTTATAAAGTCGTCAATATTAAAAAATTTTACATTGAAAATAAAAAAAACAAGGAAGTCAACCAAGTAAGCTCGTGTAAAATTTACTTTAATATAAAAAATAGCGCCTGTCAGAACCCACACTTGTCCATATGAATTATGTCGACATCCGAAGCAATACTGTTGAAAATTGTTAATGATTTTACCATTGGCATCCCCATTGGCAGACTGGTTCGACCCCCAAGGAAAAAAATCATTTACACGACTTCTCAAAATGTTATCCATACAAGCTGTTATATAACATTATTCATTTATGCAAATAAACGAAGACCTGCCTTCATAAAATGTACAAGCGTTATTATTTTAACATTATTACCTACTATATTTGTATAATTTATTCTATTAAATTAAGCACTATTGTATTTTATAGAGTTTAATATATATTACTATTGAGTATAAATTATTTATTTATAAACACATGTTACAAAAATTACAAATTACAAATTCATTTCTTTTTCAATGTCAAAATATGTGAGCATTTAGTGCTGGAAATTCAACAAATAAACAACAAAACAAATAATGATAGCAGGAAAGTCAACCAAGCTAGCTCATGAAAAATCTACTTCAACACATTAAAAATTTTATTCGCCTGAACTCACTTTCGTCCACATGGAATATGTCAACATCCAAAACAATACTGTTGAACATTGTTAATGCTTATACCATTGGCAGACTGATTCTACACTTTGGAAGAAAAAACGCTTCATGTATAAGATAATTATGATATAAAAAATTACATTGTAAATGGTTGTATTTTTATAATTTTTAAAAAATACGTGACAATTTTTTTAATGTTTGCTGCATACATATTATTGAAAAAATCCACATTTTTTTATTGTGTAAGCAAATTGAATTTTTAAAAATAGTACTTAATTCAAGGTCCATGATTTTTCTCATTATTTTTTCTTCGAGTTATTGATTAATTATATGTTTTAAGATATTAATTAATAAAACACCTAGAATACTTAATAAAACAAAAGTCAAGGCTGTTCTTCGTTTAACTATTAACCCCAAATCCTGCTTAATTATTGACAAAACGCAATTTTTACATTTTTCATTGAATAATAAATTTTTATTATCATGTCTAATAAAATAACGAATTTAATTGTGATTTTGTTGAAATTAAACACTATGATTATCATATGTTATTTATTTTTCAACTAAAACATGGTCATTAGTCTAAGGTTAATAATAACTAGATATTAACTCTATAAATGCGTAAGTAATGTACATATGTGGGCAGAAACGATATAGGATGTATGAAATGATGATTTTTTAAAAATATATAATATTTAAATTAAATATTGATAGTTGGTAAAATGACCTTATCAAATATATTCGTGAAAAATAAAATGCAGTTGGAATAACGAGTAAAACTCTTATTTCATATAATGTTTTTACTTTGTAGAGCTCGATTATAAAAACTTAAACATAACAAAGTATTAATATATTTATATATATAAAGGCGAAAGATTTATACGTATTGAAGGGAAACCAGAGTATAAATATTTGGTCGTTCAATTTTTAGATGTTAACTGTCACTTCTAGGTAGAAAAATAATATCATCATCATTATCATCATTATCAGCCGGGGTCGATCCACTGCTGGATGAAGGCCTCCCCTGTTTTTTTTTTTTTTTCAGGGGGGGTTTGGACATGGCAACACCACGCTGCCCAGGCGGGTTGGTGTTCGGTTTTCTGTCTGGGTTTTCCTTCCCATAGCCAAGAGAACACGGCACTCGATGTTCCCGAGCGGTCATCCATCCAAGCACTATCCGCGCCCAATATTGCTTAACTTCGGTGATCGCACGAGAGCCGGTGCTTACAACATGGTATGGTCGTTGGCCTGGAGAAAGTTGGTTGGAGAAAAATAATATATTTAAAAAAAAGGCACATTATTTGTACAGATTCACGATTCACTGATCACGTTATAAAGGAATCACATAATATAAATTCAAACTCAGCGCCTAAGTGTTTGCATCTTTGTAGTAAGGGTCGCAGGATCACGGCTTTGGAACAGCTGGAAATCAAGATTCATCAACTATCACAAAGGATTCTTAATGAACAAACTAATATATTGTCTTCTCCATTAATTAACCTTCTCCCCCTTTCTGGTTTGCTTCCGCAATAGACCATTTCCCTGCCACATGAAACTTATTGTCATAACCGCCTTTTTGCAAACAATGCTCTGTTTATAAGATCGGATACTTGGAAGAGAATTTTCAGACATCAATAACACCCGTGCCTTACAAGTTTTAGCTGTGTATTTTTTTTATAAATATACGTCGATATATTTTTTTATCTCTTGTATAAAACTTAGTTTAGTCTTAGTTCTGATAATGAAGGAAGCAGAAATAGCTATCAACTACCAAATATATATTAAAAAGAGCTAAATACTTTGAAATGTTGTAGCAATTTAAGACGAGAGACTGAAAAGATTAACCTACATATTTTGTAAACTACCAGGACTTATTTAAATATATAGAATCATAGATATACTGTTTTTGAAAAGTTTTCACATAATAGTTTTCTTTCCACATTTTGTGTTTAATAAAAAAGCTTTGGACCGTGGATTCAATGACTAAAGAAAATAACAAAGACCATATTGTTACAGTCCCAGATTTTTTTTTAATTTGCAATTTAAGGATTTTTTCTCAAAACTGGTTATTCGATTACATCATGTATACTATTAAAGGTCACAAGCAATTTTAATAAATAAATAGATATTTGCAACTGAATAGTTATATTATCAGAAGGTGTGAATTATTTTAACCTAAATTTGAAAACATTTTTCGAATTGGCAATAATTTAGTTCACAGTAGGTTATTTCATATAATATATGTGATTTGATTTTATAATATGTATAATGCATGTGTGGTGATTGGTGGTGCATCGACTTGCATCTCAAGTGCATTTTATATTGATGGCGTGGGAGAAAAGATGCTTTAACACTTTCAAACAAAATGAATGCATTTTATATTAAGTGAATTAATAAAGAAATCGCGGCACAGCGGTAGAATAAATAACGCATCTGGTTTCGTATGCCAGTGGTGTTACAGAGATAATTATTGGAAGGACGTCCAAGGTTTTTTACTAACCACGATTGTAGGGTACAGATGAAGGCACAAACTTTGTATTTGAGTTTAACATGTAAATAAGTTTACTTCAAACATTCTTTAAAATATATTGAATTACCGAAATTCCAATAAAAAATATGAATAGTATCGCAATACTCTATTTTTTCATTGATGTAAATTATGACAGAGTTAATTAATAATTAATATGAATATTATATTCAATATGCAAAATTTTCTTCATTAATTTCATTTAAATTATTATATTTGTTACACATGATATCGAAGCATTTACTTATGCAATATATATTACATATCATCAGGGCACATTGCCGCGATACATTTGAAAGAGAAAAAAAAAACATAAAATCTCTTTAAATTCCTAAATTTCTCGTTGTCTAACCACATTAAAGAAAATATATTTTTAAATGTTTTTGATAAAAATTAACCAAGACCTATGTAAAAAAACGTTCTTAGTGTATTGTTGCTTTTTCATAAAAATGAAATTTGGAAATGGTGTCCTCTAAAGGATATAGATGATAAAATCAGGACTAAGGAGTCGTGGTATTTTGGCCGGCGTTGTGAAAAACGAGTAACTCCAACTACTTTTTCGGTTAGACAATTTTGAAAAATATCTCAATGAACAATTTGCCGAATTGGCTTGGTGGATCATTGATTTGATGCCCATTAATAGCATATGTTGTAAACAATCAAACAAAATTAAACTTTTTTAGTGGGATTCGTGTTGTTGTTCAATGTCGTAGTCGGGAGACGTGTTTTTTGAACGACTTCACAGTCCTGGATAAAATGATTTATTTTTCACACTACAGTCTAGGGCTAATTTTGGATGCTTTTATTAAAATCGTCTATCTCATTTTATCCGACCAGTTATTCAAATACTTGAAAACGCAGAACAAAAAATGATTTCCCTTATCAAATGTAATACAGTACACCACTGACTGAAAAATTAGTTGAGGTCGGGATTTTGACGTGTAATATCCCTGTTGACTGTGTGAACAAGTCCTGGACGGGATTTTTTACTGGACTTATTTAGTATTCAATTTTTATTACCACGAGACACAAATAACAATGAATAATTCTGTACAAATGGGGTTTCCGAAAAAATGAATATTAATTTCTTTGGCGCCATCGTCACGACTGGTAAAAAACGTGATAGTATTTGCAATATTATCAACATGGCTTCTAACTATATTTATGTATAGCCAAATACTTTTTAATCGAAAACGCTGAAAGATATATATTGATTAATTCAAAATAATAGTGCAATGCCGACAAAATTTTATGTAATTTCGATAAATACATTCTTTTAATGTGAAACAAAACTTTGCCGAACACGTAAAGATGCTATATCTACTCCAATGCCAGTACACATAGCAAAATGAGTTGTTTGTCAGTTTGGTGGAAATGCAAGAGCATAATTTATTTTGAAAAAATTCAACGCGGATAAACAATAAACGCTTAACCGGTTAACTGCCAAATGCGTCTTAATTCGCATAATTTTCTGTGAACGGAGCGCTGCTCATAAAAAAATTACGTCTTTAACGCGTGGGCGTTAAATGGGCTTTTACTAAAGAAAATCAATTATTTAAAATGTACAAATAAATTGATTTGATTATGGATAAATGACTGCACGACTGGTGCGCTCTTCATTTATTTAGTAATTTTTATAAATAAACTTTATTACACTTTCAATAACGATATGTTTAGAAGGTTTTATTTTTGTCGTAAAATTTGCGACGTGCTGGGTACCGCCATACATGTACCTGCCGGCAGCTAACTGGTTAAGGGTATAGTGATCAACTGGACCATTTGGACCAAGAAATAAAAAAAGAGAACTGTACTTACTAATTGGAAAACAAGAGTTTTTGCAGCAGGATAATGCAAAGCTACATACTACAAAAAATATATATTTAAAAAATTAAGCACATGGAATGGATGATGATAAAACACCCGCCATATTCATTAGACATTGCTCCATTCGATTACCGCTTGTTTCGGTCGATACAAAGTCTTTTGGATGACAAAAAAAGGAAGAAATGAAAATGGGCCTATTTGAGTATTTTGATTCCAAGCCGATCAAATTTTACAGAAAAGGTGTTCAAACATTGTCATATTGGTAGAAAGAAGTCATCTCAAATGATGGAAATCATATACACTCATCCTTGCTTAACACGTTTCGTAGATACGCACACAGCTGTGCGAAATTCTAAGAATAAGAATTCTTATAATTTCACAATTATTCAAGGTATATTTTTCTTATTTTTAATACATGTTTTTATTATTTGTATAATGAAGTTTAAATATTATAAAGACATGTAAAATTTTAGATCCATAATGTCAAAACAGATATTTAGTAAAAAATAATTTCTCTGGAGATAAATATACAAATTTTTGATCAAAAAATGTCAATAATATGCTCTAGTGATAGTGATTCTAAAAAAAATATTTTATCCGAATCATTACATATCAATAAGTTTTCATAAGTTCCACCAACCTGTTTTTTCTTAATATCTTTTAAAAAAACCTCTCCCCTCTATTTCATACATTTTTTAGTCTTGCTTAACACGATTTCGCTTAGCACGGCGATCTAGAAGAACCTATCTTTCGTGTTAAGCGAGGGATGGGTGTATAGGGGAAAATTTTCAAAAAAAATTTTTTTTTTAATCTGTTCAAATTGTTTGTTTCATTTCAAAAAGCGACATTCTTTTCCGGTACACCTAATGTTTATTTGATTAACATCAATAAAACTAAGCTATTTTTTTGAGTATACGATGTTGGAATATCCTTTATACGGCTCAGAAGGAACAAGTTAAATGACAATAAACATTTTTGTTGATTTTATTGCATATTCAGTAAAAATTGCAGCAGGTTCTTTAAAATCTGGTTTGACGGCGTAATAATAATAAAGGTGTGGCTATTATTATCTCATATGTGCTTCTAACACCAAAGCAACGTGTTTGTCTATAGATCTCTAATGAAAGTTACTCTATGTACTTTATTTCTTTTTACTTTTATTTTAATTATTAAAAAAAAAATACTATTTACTGTCACATCTTAGTGGAAAGACATTACATTTAAAAATCACATAATGCTTAGTAATATTTCCTGAGTGTTGTATAAACAAGATCAGGACCGGTCCACTTATCAGGAGCGTTTTAAACTGATGCAAAAAACAAGGTTACTTATTCAAAGTTTTGACTTAATTATTACCAAATTCATCAATCAAGTAGCTTAAGAATTATCTTTTAAGCGAGTATAGACTTACTTTTCGTGTGTATGTCTGTATGAGCATGTGGGCGTGTTTATGCTTCAATTATGTATTGAAATACCATTTGAAGGTAGGGTATACATTGAAGCAATATAATGATTTTTAGAACATTATTCTGATTTTAATACGCAAATATAATTTATTGGAAAAAGTCACTCCATTTTATCTTAAAAACTCACACTTCTTAATGTTGAGAAAAGAACTAAAAGATAATCGTATAAAATATATCTAAATGAAATAAAATATCATTTTTAATAAGGTCATATCTGCTAAGATTGTTAACAAGCATATGTATTCTTAATTGAATATTACAAAAGATAAATTTCTACCTAAAACTATGAAGACTGACTGCTTGTTACTTAGTGGATCATATTGTGCGCAAAGAGAAGAAATAGAAAGGTAGTAAAAAGACAAACATAATAATTTATGATATCGACTGAAGGTTCTTGATAGAATTTCAATATAAAATTTGAATTGTTACAGCTTTGTAAGATTCCACATGCTTTGTCACTAACGACCTGTGTTTCGCCTTTCGGCATCTTCAGGCATTCTATCACACGGATGCAACAGAACTGACGTAAAATAATAAAAGTAATATATATATATATATAATCATAATAAATGTAATAAACAATAATAATACTGACAAAAATAATAGTTTTCTGATGGTTTGCTAGGCTTCAAAACGTTAGTGGTATTTGAAAAAACCTATAAATTGATTTAATTTTTTTTTTGAATACATCGATTCGACCACCGATGCAGTAGTATTATCTTAGTTAGTATCAAGTTGATAGGCATTAATTTTGAATTGAAAAAATTCTGCCAATGTTGACTAATATTTTTTTAGGACATAGTTCACTTCTTGCGGAATAGATTACAATATGTATGAATAAAGAAAATGTGCGTATCAATGAAGTGTCATTCTCTTTGATCTCATTCATTACATACTCGTAGAAAAGTAAAATATTTCCCTCACGTAATTGTTTGTTTTCACTCTCAATTTTTTGATAGAAACGTGAATATTTGCACAAAAACGCTTCAATAATGTTGCTTTAAACGTGAGATTAAATGCTTCCAGTCAACCCACATATAAATATTTTATTATTGTTCGATTCATACATCCACAAAAACAACAAAAAAGCAAAGATTTGTATTGCCCGCATTTATACACTATGAATACAGAATATTTGAGGATAAAAAAATGATTTATATCATTTCAAGATTTCAAATATTTTCACGACTATGCAGTCAAATAAATCAACTGTTGATGGAATTTTAATACAACATTTTAAGTTGTTAAGCGATTTTTTATTCGCCATTCAGAATCTTAGAGCATTCTATTTCACTGATGTAATAGAATCAACATTCCATAAACACTTTGAATCTCGTATTGTCTTTTTTAAGCTATCATCATCTATTGAATTTAAGTTATATAGAGATGAATCTAGTACACATTTCTGAGTGTTGGTAATGGACGCAGAAACAACAGTTGATTCAGGTAAATAGTAAGAAAGTGGGGGTAATTTCACAGCCAAATCTACTTAACAGTTTTCAAACGAGGAAAAAATTGGCCGGTGATATTGAAAATTTAAATAGTTTTCAAATATCACCACCAGAAATACCTTCCCGCATCCACGTTTAAAAATAACTACTCTTGATGGATTGTAACTAAGTGAAGCTGTGAAGTCGTGGAGTTGCGGTGTTTTGGCCAGAGTAAGAGTCATGAAAAAAAGAGAAAATTTGACTACTTTTCCGATTAAACAATTTTGAAACATACCCTAATGAAAAATTTTCCGGATTGGTTGGTTGATCTTATATTTAATGCGAATAGATAGGAAGGGTAGGAAAAACCCGATATAAATTTTGAAACAAGAGTCGGAGTCGTGTTTTTTAACGAATCCACAGCTCTGTATCATAAATAGCTGAGACGATCAAGTAAGTGTCGTTAAAAACAATTTTATTGAAACTATAGAAAAAAGCTGGTAAGTCAAAATTGAATAAAAAAACACTGATTTTTAAATTGGCATTTACTGGACAGAACTTCAATATATTAACGAAAAAAATATCAAAGCATAATGTATAAAATTTAAATATCGCTGTTGATAGCTATTTCGGCGTCAACCTCTTCTGTTTCTTTTCTTTTTTTATAGACCACGTGGCTTTGACAATTAATTTAATATCATTTGTTTTTGGCCACGTGACTGTGACAGTTATGTTTTCGAACAGTTTCTTCTTTCTTTATAGACAACGTGTAAAATATGATACAGAAACGCTGGTTGATGCCGAAATAGCTATCAACTATATTCGAAAAAAATAATTTTGTACAACTAAAATACATTGCTTTTTTTTTCACCGTGTAACAAAATTTATAAAAAAAATGCATCTAATGTAAGCTGTCGAAAAATGGGAAGAACTTGTGATTCATACGGCTATATGAATTGAACTGAGAGCACTCAGGTGTTGAAAATGTGAAGATGTATTCAATAATGAGACCCATATCAAAATAATGAATAAGTTCCATAGCTTGGCGACCCGTGTCACAGAGAGACGTGGTCAATAAAAATACTGCCTTAAGGCTTAATAAGTTATGGTAAGTCTCAAAGCGTCTATAACACGATACTTTATTAATGAAAATCATTGAAATGGAAAAATAGACCGACTCACTCGTTAGAATATAATTTAGAAATAACATCCGTGAAATTGTATGCAAGGACGTGAGCAGGACATTTTACTCGCCGGGTAAACGATAATCAAACTGACTTAATTATCGACAGATAGAGTAAGTGTTACAATTTTTGATCACTCACATATATATATACATACAATAAATTAAAATCAATATATTGATTCTTAAATGGGTGGTAAATTTAACAAGATAAATAAATTTAGCAGTGGGAGCTAATTGTTGTATTTAAAATGTAACTAGCTAGAAATTGATAACTTTTAATAGTTAAATAAATATTTGAGAACTCTTGGCTAACTCTATGTTAACGTTATGATACTTTTTCGTTTTGATGGGTTTACTGTCACTTTTTATACAATAAAACACAATTTTATATTATTCCAATGAATTCATATTAATAAGATCAGGACATGTTTTGTGCACAACGCGCAATATCTGATGTATGATGCTTAGTTGATAAAGTTCGCGTTGATCGTAACTGATCATGAATTTAATAATTTCAAATGTTGGAAATAGTTTTTTTTTAAATAATAAAAAACACATTCTTAAGTATTTATTTCGACAATATATTTTTTGATCAGGACAGGTTTCACTCATATCGATAATGCTCATGATGACCGAAACCGCTCGTGATCAAAAAATACATTGTGGAAATAAGTACTAAAAAATGTGTTTTTATTATTTCAAATAGCATGCATTTCCACCAAGAAGTGACAGTTAACACCTTAAAATATGGAAATAGTGCCAAACATTGTGTTTTATTACAAATTAGTTTCATTAAGTAGGGTTGTGATACAAAGTATTATTATTGTTTGATTCAAATATTCTCCTCGCACCAGAAAAAAAAAATGGCCTTTTTTACCTCTTTACTTTAAAGTCAAGAATACGATTTACTATTTACCTTAGTAATGAATAACCTTAAGATACAGGTTGTCTGAAGACCCTTCTCAAAGAAACGAAATAGTGGAATAATAAAGCAACATTTTTAAAAATATTATAAGTACGTAAACCAAACTAAATTATCGTCAAATCAATCGAAAATATTAAATGGGCCTAACAGACTATTTGCTGTATTAAATTTGAAAATTTGGTACAACAATTTGTTTATGGTGACGCGTATCAAAAAAAATATAATAATATGGAATATTTTACGACGTAAAAGCTCGTATTCCAACATAGACAATCGCTACATCTACGGCAATGTGCAATATGTTATATTATGAGGAAAACCATGATGAATAATTCAGAACACAATGAATTTGTGTTTTTGGTTCACTGACTTCGTTTGATAATGACCTTCTCTCTTAAGTCGTAACCGCAGGCGTGAATTCGTGAATAATTCAATCATAATAAAGTCAACCGTCTTTAAATAAAACACTATTTTTTAAACAAAACACATTTTCAAGTTTTTAAGCATTTACTTCAATCAAACTTATTATTTGTACTTTTATAAACACGGCTCGGAAGAAAAGAGGCTGTATTTCAGCTACTCAATCTCTCTTATAAATTATACAAAACTAGCATATAAGGATGGAGTTGATTGTATGATTGCAAGTTTTGTATCATTTACGGAAATCAGACTATTTATTTGTACTTTTAGAATAAAACTTCAGAAGAAAGCAGTCTGTAGTTCAGCAGCTCAATCACTCTTTTAATTCATATATTACTCGCATACATATCATTTACTAAAATCAAACACATTAGTTGTACTTTAAGAATCACAATTTAGAAAAAAAAAATATTGTATTTTTTTAAATTGTTACATCTTTCTATGATTTCACATTTTTTGTCACTAACAACCCGGGTTTCGCCTTTCGACATCTTCAGGAATTCTATCGGATCGTTAATGACAAAACATGCGGTATCGTACAAAGTTGTAACAATTCAAATTTGATATTGAAATTCCATCAAGCACCTTCAGTCGATATAATAAAATTAAAAATATTGTAATTCAGTCGCTCAATCTCTCTTTTAATAAGGTTTGCATATGAGGTTGCAATCAATTACTAACTTCTAAACTGTTGAGATAGCTCTGACTCTAAAAAAAATACAAGAATGTTTACAATGTAAAAAATATGTGAATGAAATAGTTTTTGGATTGAAATTTAGAAAGATTTTTCCTAAAAAGTTTATAAATAAAATACATATTTATATATAAATTAAAATTAGTCTTAATTAAACAATAATAATAATAATTATCACCTTAGCTATCAGTTGATAATGATTGCGATGAGCGAAACCGACATTTAAATTACGAATATATGGTATAAGAAATAGTACATACATATTTGCGTTTTATTATTTAAATATAATATAATGCTGTTCTCAAAGAAGAGGTCATCTTAAAAATGATAACATCGATTTATGACAGATAAAAAATCTCAAACGAGTAGTTTTTCGCTGGGGTCGCCAACTTATACACCCAGTCCTTTTTTTACGCGAATTCGATTATACGCGATTTTTTTGGACGGCACCGTTACATTTTTTTACAGCTTCACTCGTTTTTACCCGATTTTTTCCCCAAATTTGATTTAAAGAAGAAATTTATATATGATGCTAGGCATGTACGTTTCATTATTTTTTTAAATAAAAAAACTTAATTCATATAAGTGAAAAAATTGAATATATAAGAAAGTGAATATATTTTATAAGCAATAAAGATGTGATTTTTTTTTGGTTTTTCATACGTTTCTGGTACTTTTTCACGCGGTATTTTAATTTTTGGAACCAACTGATCAAATCATATGAAAGTTGCGACTTTTTTACGCGATTTTTTTTGCGCGCCGTTTTCTGGAACCAATGTATCACGTAAAAAAGGACTGGGTGTTCAGTCAACTTGTTATATTTGGATTTTTCAATGTCAAGTCAAACTAAAATTGGTTATTTAAACCAATGAACTATAACATCACCGAGAAGAATATTGATAAATGAGTTTGTTTGTCATCCAATTTTTGAATTTTTACGTCTTACTTTTAAAATCGATCTAAAAGGGTAAATGTCAACAATGTTCACATTCACGCATACCATATGTTTTTCTGACAGTAATCGTAGGTGGTTATTGTTTGGAAAAAATATTCTACATAATTTATAGGATGTTGTACGATTTCTTCAAAAAAAATTCCATTGACAATAAATCACACAATTGTAATGGTTAATTTGGCATTGTCAATTAATATCGAAAATTGAACATCCGAAAAAGCTCTGTTAGTACTGGGGATAATGCCATTCGCTTCCAATCCTTTTCCTACTCCTTGCAGGTTATCACAATGTTACCATTGAATAGATCATATCACAATCATTCTCAAGAAATACCTCTGTCATTGATTTCAATGATTACTCTTCTTTATGACAGCAAATTTCTCAAGGTTAACAAAACAATATATTTGTAGTAATGTGGTTACTGAATACATCATATTAACGTTGTAATAGAGATGGTAAATTAAATTTTAGCCGTGTATATTAACAATATAATTACTTTGATGGCCATATTTAAATTCTATTTACTATATCCATAAATAAATTTTTAATATACTCTTTTTTGTTCATGAAACAGAAGAGAGATTTTTTAGGCACAGCGCAATTAGCATGTTATTATAATATGTTTCAATGAACCCACGTCTATTCTAATATAATATAAACCATATTTTAAATTTACACTACGGCAAAGTTTCGTTCATTTATTTCATTTCATAATACGTTTTGAAAATGTTTAACACGAAATTGAAGGAACGAAACATTTTTTTCTTGCTTTCAAAAAAAAATTTCACATAAAACAATTCATATAATAACACGATGAAAAAATAGCAATGTATTTCAGTTCTACAATTTTTTTATAGGATATAGTATATATATAATATACAATAGAAGATGGCGTGAGCCGAAATAGCTATCAACTCTATCTTATAAAAATATTTGTAGAACTAAAATACATTGCCATTTTTTCACCGTGTTATAATGGATTTCTACCAAGTAAATGCCAATTCAATCAATAAATTCATGTAATACAAAAAAGCTCACCATTTTTTTTTTAACTTCTGCAATAAATATAACGAGCGTTACTGGGTTCGTTCAAGCAATCACTGTGAACAAATAATGTTTTATTTAACATACGATATCGGTTGAGGATACTTGATGATATATGAATTGATCAAACTATGCACAATTCCACAAGTTTTGCCACTCCGGGAATTTATCACACGCATGCAATAGACATTTTTCCTGTTCTGTTCGTGAGGATGATCAGAAGCCAATAGTGTTGGTTTCAGGACAATCGGACGTCATTTGGGGGAGTTATGTCAAAAAAACAGTTTTTTTTTCAGTTTATTAATTTTTTTCAGGGAAGCCTTCATGAAAACACGTCGTCTTGCACATCAAACTGTTCGGAAGGACGAGCTGAAGCGAATGCTGTTTGTTTTAAGACAATTAACTATGTATGTTGATCGGTTAGTAGACTGTCAGTTCTGTTATATCCTCCTGATAGAAAGCTTGAATATGCCGAAAAGCAAATCCTGGGTTGTTGGTGATAAAACACAGGAATAACAGTGGAAATAACCACAGCTTTATCAATTCAAATTTCATTAAAATATTGTGATTATGAGTAATTATGTGTGTAGTGAATTGTAATGGCTTAAGCAGGGGTAATGGAACAAAATTCTTTTATTATAAAAAAGATACATAAGAAGTCAGAAAGTCAAAATCGCTGATCGGCGAAACACAGGTCGTGAGTGACAAAACTTGTGGAATCGTACACAGCTTGAACTATTCTAAAATGTTTTGTATATTAAAATAATATGTGTAACTAAAAACTAAAAAAACGTATTACAGACCTAAGACAAATTACATAAAAATGTAAAATTGATGTTTTTCAAGTCACACGCTTGTCGATAAAAAACATAAATATGCATTCAAGATATGTAAATTATTTCACGCCATTGGTAAATAAATTATTTTTTTGAACTTTCTTACCTGATGAATTAAAAAGGATTTTTGTTTTAATGTAACATAATATCCACGTTTGTAGCATAATGGTAATAGGTCCGCTTAGTAAAATAAAACTCCCTGATTCATTTATATTATTATTTTCATATAAGTACAATAGTTATTTGAGAACTCGAATACGTCACTTACGATTCTACATGAATAATATAGACTATTTAAATAAAATTACTTCAATTCTCTTTTTGCACGTATTTGAAAAAAAAATTAACGATATTTATTTTACTTTGTTTTTTTCACCTTAACACCTAATAAAGAATACCTTTTAATACAGTGGTTCTCATGTCCGGTCACCAGAGGTTATTCCTGCGTACAACCACTAACAACTTAATATTGTATAACAAGTATTAACTAAAAAAAGCGTGCTTTTAAATTATTTATTTTTTCAAATTTACTCAACACTCCTGACTTGTACTTTGTAAATAAAACTGATATTTTTATCACATCTCAAAAAAAAAGGTTTATTTATGATAAATTAATAATAAACATATAAATGAACGCTAATGTTTTTAATACGGCCACTGTACAATTTTACACGAAGGATACTTTTCTAGAATATAGTTCAGAGAATGTTAATATTCATACGTTAGTTTATAGAAGTGATACTGATGAAAAAGTGATTCCATTATTAGCTAGTAAAGTACTAGAAGAACTTAAACAAGCTAATAAAAAAAGACAGCAGTTGCTTCCAAATTATAACAATGTTTACGAGCTGATCAATTATTTTAGGGTGGCTTAAAAATGATTATGACCTTTTATGAAGAATCATGAAAAGAACGTTAAAAAGTATAATCAAAACAAATTATAGTAATTTTTTTATTTAAGATAAACAAAGGAATATAAACAGAAGGAAAAAATTGTATTCATGCTACATAATTCGACAAATAACCAATAAAACATCAATACAACAATACAGTA
Organism: Himalopsyche japonica; assembly: GCA_028555115.1. Lineage (NCBI taxonomy): Eukaryota > Metazoa > Arthropoda > Insecta > Trichoptera > Rhyacophilidae > Himalopsyche > Himalopsyche japonica. Next base: position 1,866,058 of record JAHFWJ010000590.1, on the reverse strand, counting down.
CATTTATTATCCATGTATTAGCCTACGACCATACCACGTTGTAAGCACCGGCTCTCGTGCGATCACCGAAGTTAAGCAACATTGGGCGCGGATAGTGCTTGGATGGGTGACCGCTCGGGAACACCGAGTGCCGTGTTCTCTTGGCTATGGGAAGGAAAACCCAGACAGAAAACCGAACACCAAACCCGCCTGGGCAGCGTGGTGTTGCTATGTTCAAACACCCCCTGAAAAAAAAAGCAGGGGGAGGCCTTCATCCAGCAGTGGATCGACCCCGGCTGATGATGATGATTATCCATGTTAGCAGTGATACTGAAATACTTAATAATTATATTATTTGATACATTATGTTGAATATATTACATTTATTTAAAAGTATAATATATGTTAAATGGTAATATTATTAGATAGACACCTTATCGCTTTTCGACATCAGTCTTTAAAAAATATTTGCCGAGCAAAAAGATATTTGGGTTGATTTCAAAGATTGATTTTAAGTTGTTGTAAAAGCATTGTATAATTTGTATACGAAGATACAAGTATAACTTTCTATTTTTGCTGTCTGTCGGAAATTTATTTCTTTAATTAATACGATTCAGGTTTGAGATTTGCATTAAATATACTACCTAAGATTGAGGAAAACTTTGATAATATAACGGATGTTCAACCAAATATTTTATAATATATGCATAGCAACAAGGAAAAGAAAAAATACACACATTTTATCTAAAACGATTTATAATAAACAATTAAGTATCAATGAAGTTCTATTAAATAACAAATTACATATTACAACGGACGTTTGAATGTTATCTGAACGTTTTTATTTTTTTATATTTTTTTATGGTATTTTTTTTTTTGATCACATTCTTGTGTATATGAATTATATACAAGTTTATAGAGGCTGTTTGACGGCCGCTTTCCATTACGAAACACTGTAAAAATGTAATGAATTAATTCGTAATATTTGTGGCTCGATACAGCGCTTCACGGAGCCGTATTATGATTATACATATCCTGAAAAATCAAAGTGATGGAATAATTGAATTCTATACTCCGCGTTGAATATGAAGTAACCAAGTTATGAAATGCTGCAAAGTTGATGTTAGTCAACGTGACCCATGGGCGTGTATGATGACGGACCATAGAAAACAATCCTGCTTGTTCGAAATTTGCACGAAAATAATATGAAATGTATAGAAACAAAGTGCTGCTTTCGCGATTTTTTTCGCTCGTTAATTGCAAGAAAAATTTGGCTGTCCTTAAGTCCCGTTTATAAGAATCGAATGGGTGAAAGGGTTTTTAAAATTTTTTCAATATTTCCGCATGTAAAATTGTGCAATCGAATTAGCCTAGTAGAAAACGGAAAATTAATGACATTGAAAAATTAACACACTGATTTTTATTTATCATTCATTAGCTCAAGGCATAGTGATAAGTGAATTTGAATTGCCAAGCTGTAATGTATTATATATTTATCTACTTTTAATGTGTTAACTGTCAATTCTTGGTGGAAAAGCATTATTTTTAAATAAAAAAAACATTATGTTTACCACTGTTCACAAAATTTTATATTATTAAGATCAGGACCGGTTTGATTCATCACGATCATTAACAGCTGATGATCCTAGCATTATATTTAATTTTTTATACCTTTTCATTTAATTATTAACAGCTGTTTGATCTGCTTGTAGTTACACGATAAGAAGCACTGTTGGTTTCTTTTAACCATCTGCAAAGAGTGTACTTACGGCAACAGTCAATCAAAACATTTCTTAAATTTTTTCGTGGCTTACATTTAACAAGCCTGATTATTTTCATCCTATCATGAAATATTTCATAAATATAACAAACGATCAGAAATTTCCATATAAACGAAGCGAATCATTTTTTTCTCTCACTCTAACGTTAAGCCAAAAGCCAGAAGAAAGAGAAAAGAAATGATGCGCGTGACTTATAGAATCAGCTTTTCTTTAATTTCTATTTTATGAGTTGATAATGCTCGCAATGAGCGAAACCAAACCTGATCTTGATTATATAAAATCGTGACAATATTATTAAAAAATGTGTTTTATTATTTAAATGCAATGGCATGGATGTTTAAAATAGTGATGTTTTCTATCCACCTGAATTTTTTGTACTTAAAAATATACGGCGTATAAAATAACCAAGTCTTGATGTCGAAACTGTATTAATGGAAAACTCTAGATTACTTTGCTACAGTATTAGATTAGATTAATTCTGTTTATATCTCAAAATATTTTAAATATTTTAGAATCAAAATAGTATTTATAGAGAACCGTGCTGATTTATCATAGGTATTTATGATTGTTGACGTTTTCATTAATTAAAAAAAAGCGTCATTTTTTCATAGGTGTGATCTCGACAGGAAAATATTTTCGATTTAATATGTAATTATATTACCTTCCTCGGGAGTATGACGAACATAGGTCAATGGTAAGGTAACGATAATAAACGCTATAGTCAGTTTTGTATGATATAAATTAAAATACAATCAATTCAATATTACAATAAAAAATACAGCAATCATAACAATTCACAGGAAAATTTAAATTATTTTATTTTATTGATTGAATTGGCATTCACTTGGTAGACACTTGGTATTTTATTTTACCCAAAAGTTTTGAATATAGACTCATAATCTCAGCTCGCTACGTTTTACCTAAAGTAAAGTAAAAAACGATAATATATTAATTATAATGTTAAAGTGAGAAGTAAATGTATTAAAATTGGACTTTACTGAGCGAAGTCAATCGGTCAATTCTTGGTTTCAACTTTTGGCATTTTCAAGTATTCATTGAAGTACGGATTCACTGCAACTGTATTTGAATGTTTAAAAAAAATATTTTTCGTATGAATTTTATCAAGCATCATCAGTCAATATCAGCTAGGATAATTCACGCTTATATTTAGACGTCGGCGTTATTTTGGTATATTAATATGTAGAATGTTGCAAATGTTAAGGTGGACCTTACCTTATGGATTAATAATACAATTAATGATATCGACTGAATATGGTTAATGGAACTCCAATATCAAAACTGCATTGTGGACTTTGTACAATACACATGATTTGTCACTTACAACCCGAGTTTCGCCTTCCGGCATTTTCAGGCATTCTATCAAACGGACGCAACAGAACTAACACACTATAAACACTTATCATCGGAAATTTCCAAGAGAAGTTAATTACAAATAAAAAACAGGAATTGAAATTTGATAGACAATAAGTTTAAAAAATGGAAAAATCACCGTGAGTCAAACATTTCCTTAAGCCAACAAAATATTATCCATCATTTGCTGTTAAGATCCATTTAAAAATATAATAAAAATGAAATAGAATTCTTATTATGTCGCTAAGCTCAAAACACAATGAAAATCCATATAGCAATCACGGGCAGTAAATAACAATGATGACACTCAAACCGTTTCATATCGATTTTATTTCTTATACAACAGGTAGCACAATCAAGAAGAATGTGACTGTGCAATTTTTATTTACGCTTCGATCCAAAGTCTGCTTTCGTTCTAGAAGAAATGAATCATTCGAGATAAAAGCTGTACCATTGAAAAGATAAATTAGGTTTGAAAAAAAAATACTTCCCCATGTGAATCTATTATCACTTTTAGGTGTTAACCCCTTGCATGCTTTGCTGCAAAAAAGATTTTTCGACGTTGAATATTACAATAATAATTCGTGAGCGTTGGTGTTAATTATTTTTTTGATTATCCGTACATATTAGGCTATATTTTAATACAAAAATTTGCGAAAGTTTTAAAACTTTTAACCATTATGTAGTTTTAAGTGTAACAGTAGTTAACGCACCACAATTGTCTGTCTCAACAGTTGCGATGTAAGACACTTGAGACGATTCTGTGAAAAGTAATATATTCAAAGAATACATATTTTTTTTTAGAAATGTTTTTTTAATCTCTTTAATATAGAGTAAAAATACATTCAAATAATAAAACACTTATGTTAAGTACTGCCGCAATTTTATATTAACCGGGCCGGACCGGGATCAGGGCCGGGTTGACTCATTGCGAGCATTATTAACAAATAAATCAATTTAAACCAGAGAAATTTAAAAAAATAAAAACAAGTTTTGGTGAAACAATCATGAAAGATTTTTGTACACATTCGGTTATCAGTTATGTCGCAAATATATCTTAATAAAAAAGACTATCGAAACAGATAATTATAAATAAATTATTAATTTTGAATAATATCTTGCAACAAACGGCGTAAGTATGCGCCCGCGATTATAGGCGAACTCAATTTTATCAGTCGCAAATCTGAGATATAGTCTAAAAATATTATTATTTATTGACTAGTAAAAAGATTTTATGCAATATTGAAAAACAAAAGCTGTTTTTCTTATGGTCTGGCAAAATCTTTCATTGCCTCACAGTTTTGGCCGTAATATTTTAATTGCTTAACTTCCGATGTAAAATTTTTGATCTTGTAGTCCACATCAGCAATACAAATTTAAAAGAATGATTATTTCGACTTAATCTGGAAGTTCGCACATAGTGAGCAAGAACCAATATTTCATTAATAAATTTTTAAAAAATCTAATTCATGATACAAATGTGGACGCACTGGTGAGTCGTTAGCGTGTGGATTGAACAAGTTTACGACTCACCGTTGAGTCGATCGTGTACTTGAGGCTAACGGTTAAATTTAGTTGAGTTCTAGTTTAATTTTTATTGTCATCAAATAATGACGTTTATTAGAAAAGACTTCACTAGAAAAGAGCTGAAATAGATAAACATAAAAAAGTAATTGTAAAGGTACCCAAATCTACAAAATTATCATGGACTTAGGAAAGATAGATTTATTTTATTCTACCTGTGCAATACATGACTACTGTTTGAACGGTGATATTTAAAAATAAAATTAAAAAACATATTTTCATTCAAAATCACCTTTTCCTTTCAACGGAAAATCCAATGGAAGTATTTTGAATTTATTTGCCTTGAATGAATTTGCAAAATATTTTCGCATGACGCACGAAATAAAGAGACATTTGGACCGAAAATGATGATTCACCTAACTCAATGATTGATTCGCAAATAGCTTCTGTGAAAATTACTCAGTAAAGATCGAATTAATTATCATTGAAGTTTGGCAAATATTATCATGTACGTGCCTGATTTATTGTGATTCGCATTGTTAAGTTATTTCAATTCATAAATTTTTATTTGTTTGTTTCAACTTAACTCATAATTGCATCAATAACACACAATTTCAAAAAGTTTTTCACGGTTGTATAATAATATGATCAGGACAAGTTTGGCTTATTGCGAGAATTATCAACAAACAATATACATACATATTTAAACAAGGCTATTTTCTAGTTACGACATAATCATTGGTATGATTGTTTCGAATCAGACTGCATCAAAACATTGAGAGCATATATAGATATACATCGCATCTTTATTATAGCATGATTAGGGTAAAGGTAATTTGTTTATTATCATCATGTCAATCAGAAAAAAAATTGGATGAAAAATCATTGAAAGGGAAAGAAGAATGGTCAAATAATATTCTCGTCGTCACAATTGTCTTGGATTATATGCCTTGGATCTGCATTTTTACAAATTATACTTTTTTTATTTATTTTTTATAAGAATTCATAGTCCTTTTGTAAATTGTATTTGTAGACGTCTTTGGCAGATAATTTCTCTTGTGTGTGTGCCAACTTCGTACTACCTATTGACGTTAGTAATTATTTATTGCTTTATGATCCCTTCAACATTAAAGTGCATGTTATCTGACTTCATGATTATTTCTTAGCTATCAGGTTGGTTGAATTTTTAATTACTAAGAGGAGTTTAGATAAGGACTGTGATCGTTCATCGATAAAGTTTGTGGTGAGCGAAACCATTCCTGATCTTTATAATGTAAGGCTGTATGACAAGAAATGATAGTTAACCCGTTCTCTGCTGAACCGAATATAGGATATTCCAATGCTGCTGAAATTTCAATACTCACCAATTTTAACTATAAATGGGATCATACACTATTCATATTATAAACAGAGATCAATTAAGCTCAATGTTTACCTTCAACGACTTACTTAAATTTCTTAAAATGGTAGTTGAGAATTTATTAAAACTTTTCATCTTAAATCATTATATCTGATGTTAGTTAAATTATCAATTCCAAAATTGAATATCACTATAATCAAATGTTAGCCCATAGCACTACGCTCTACATTTTTCGGAATATAACCGATGCAATTTTTTTATTGTTTGGCAGCTCCATTTTATCCGTGTGATAGATAATGATTGAAGATGTCAAAAGGCGAAACCAGGATCGATAGTGACAAAAAATGTGGAAATGTACAAAGTTTCAGGAATTCAAGCTTGATATTTGAATTCCACCGACAAAAATTACACAATGACGCAAATTATATCAATACTGTCTGAAAAGTTAAAAAAAAATGATATATGATATCGACTGAAGGTGCTTGATGAAATTTCAATATAAAATTTGATTTTTTTAAGCTTTGTATGATTCCTCATGTTTTGTCAAGTCAGTTCTGTTGTATCCGTGTAATAGAATGCCTGAAGATACCGAAAGGCGATACCCTGGTCGTTAGTGAAAAGACATGTGGAGTCGTAAAAAGTCTTAAAAATTCAAATTTAAAAAAGTTCTCTTTGGAATTATCTGGTATTATATATTTACATTAACAAGATTTTTTTCAATCAAAAAAATACAGTACGCATTTATTGTTGAAAATTAAATTTATGAAAATTTTATATTGTATATTATGTTGTGCTTAAATAAGGATAAAATGCTTGTCACGACTTGTAGGTCATACATCGATTATTGAGAGTTTCCTTTCGTATGATAATGTAACGATGCGTTGGTATCGAGGATGTGCTAAATTATTTAGAGGTAAGTATGAAAAAAAAAATCACGCGAAGAACTCAACGTAAGACGAGATGCCCGCCAAAGGCTGGCCGCCTACTTTACCGTCCAGGTCGACTATATAAGCGCTACTCTTGGCAGAAGCCCTCACAAACAAAGTGTTTGACCAGCTAGCTTGTTAAGTGTTTAATATTGAAAAAGTTCTCACACAAACTCGAGGTATGTGAAGCTTTAGGTTTATTTATTTAAAAGTTGTGCAACTCAAAAAATATTCAATCGATATTTTTTAATAAATCATAAATTAAAAAACTAATTTTTAATATTGAACTTAACATACGTTCGTCTATAATCATATTTAACTCAACAAGATTTATTTTTTAGTTTGTGAAATAGTATTATATTTAAATAATAAACACAATATTAACAATTATTTTCACGTCAGTTGATAATGCTCGTGTTCAACGAAACCGGCCCTGATTATAAAAATATTAAATTTTCAACTTAAACGTTTGGTGTCGTTGTTTGAATTAAATAATAAAATAATGTGAATATAAAAATAAATTTACATTCGGTTAAAGTAAATCTGTGGATATGAAAAAAATGTAAAACGAGTTTTTTATTAATCTATTTACTGCAACTAAATTTGAAGAATTATGTGTTTGCTTATATTATTGTTAAAGTTTAATTTAAAAGATATATTCTTCCATTATTGATTAGACAAAAGAAATTTTGCTGTATCTATTGTTAAATATTGTTATATGCTCAGGTTTGGTTTTGTTCGGTAAATGAATCTGTTTTAAACTACGTAGTGTCTATTGAAATTAATGAAATTATTTTATTTAATTTTACAACAAGAATTACTATTTACAACACCATTCAAGTGATAATCTATTTGACTTTAAAAATCGCGCATATATTGATAGTTATTTCGGTCTCGCGCCATCGTTAAATGATATAAAACTTAAATAAATATATTACCATAGTGCCGCAAATATACAATATATATATCTAAAACAATATTATTTTTATGCCCGATAGAATTAAATTTTATTTATTTACGATAAATATACGATGCTCAATCAAAGTGCGATTGTCCAATAAACATAATTCGGGGTTGAGCGATTTACATATACAAGTTATGGGGATGGATTTATTCTTTTGATTATATCGTTAAGGGTTTGAAAATATCCCATAAAAAAACATTGACGTTTGATTAAAAAAATCAGAATTTGTTGTAAATAATATTTTAATGTTTTTTAAAAAATCTCAATTACAAATAACTTTTTTTAACAAAACCTGATTGGCAGATAACTTACTATGATAACATTTAAGTTTTCTAAATGAAAAATATTTACAAAGTTTCTTTAGTAGAAAAACAAGTTAATCGAATAATTGTTCATTGAATACAAAATTGTAGCCAATTGTACACTTTCTGTGAAATGAAGAATTATGCGAATAGTATTTGTTATATTCAAACACTGACTTCGAAGTGAACCGTCAGAGTCCAAACTATCTTACTAACAATGTAACTGTAATTTAGCAGGTTTTCACCTTTCTTTTTTGTTGCAATTATAACAAATGTTTTCTATTGTATTTATGTTGAATGATTATATTGACGTATAAAATACTTCCCAAACTGTATTTTTATCTTACTATCTATTGCAATATTGGTAATACAATTTTATACGTATTGTAAAGGAAAATGAATGTTTTTTTACATGTGTTAAAAAATATTAGACGGTCATTTAAGTTACAAGTAAATATTTCATCTTGCAACATTAAACGACGTGAGTATGCGCTCATATATGTGATAGCGCTCGCGATGACTCGTGGACTCGATTTTTGTTTGAGATGTAGTCTTTTTTGAACATAATTATAAATATTTAAAATTTAATAATCATAGTAGTATGATGTATATATATATTATAACCTTTGCTTAAAAGATGTCATATATAAAAGCCTTTGTATTCAGATCAGGACGGACAATGTTTGCGATGAAAAAAACCGGTTTTATAATATAAAATTGAGCAAATATACTAAGCATTGTGTTTTATTATTTTTTAAATGCAATATATTTCTTCAATGAAGTGATAGTTAACCAATTAAAATTATTTAAAAAATAAAACACAATGTTTGTTAAATTGACACGGTGAAAAAAATAGCAATGTATTTTCGTTCTACAAAGTATTTTTTTTAAATACAGTCGATTTTGCTATTTTGGCTCACGGCATCGTCAGAACTATCAAAAATAATTTTGTATGACTATTTTTTTCACCGTGCTATAATGGAATTCTACCAAGTGAATGCCAATTCAATCAATAAATTTGTTAAATCATATTTTTAAAATCAGAACCGGTTTCATTAGTTGATAATGCTGGTAAAGTGCAAAACCAGCTCTGATCTTAAAAATACAAACCTTTTAGATTTTTACGGAAAATTCTTAATTTATTATTTAAGTATAATATAATATCTTTCCGCTGAAAAGTAACGATTAAACATAAAAAGTTTTGTCAGCAATCGAGTAAAACGATGCAATAAAATTAAAAAATGTTTAATGCTACAATTAATATCAATTAGTTTGATATAAATGGATGTTTAAATCATATTTATAGGTTTTAATAGCCACTATTAAGGCTTTCATAATATGCACAAAACACGTACATACTTGGTTAAATAGATAAGGGCAATAATCTCTCGTTAGAAGGAGTTATATTCTAAAACAGGTTTACCTGTTCCTTATGCAAGTGCATACATACACTGGCTTTCGTGAGCAAGTCATTATCTGATGCTCTTTTTAGTACATATTGTACTCAACTCATATATTTAACACCATGCCATTGCATTTTATTTACCTCATTACATTCCACAGACGAGAAGAGACGGTTCTCATTTTTTATGTCTAACGTGTAACGCGTGTTTCCGTTTGAGTTGAAAACTATAAAATAGACACAATGAAAAAATAACTATATATATTAGTTTTACAAAATTTATAAGATATATAGCTTAAATCTTCATCAGAACTATGTTTAAATATACAATTACCTATCTACAATATATAAAGCTGTGTAGAAAAGGTACACAATATATCTTCTCTTTTGTTTTAAAAACTTAGCTTCATATTGTCATAATAAATTCTATAATGCGGCACTTCGATTTTATACGTCTCTCGCATTTCTACTATTGTATATGAAGGCAATAGCCCCTCGCAATGGTCTGAGGAGCGGCGACCGACTTATATCGTATATAAAATATATATATATTGTATAAACTTTGTAGAACTATAATACATTGCTATTTCTTCACCGTGTTATAATGGAGATCTAGCAAGTAAAAGCCAGTTCAATCAAAAAAAAATTACTAAGATTTATATTTCCAGAATCACCAACATCTGTTACATATTAGATCCACTCCTAGCTAGATATTTGACCATCTATTACATCAAAACTTCATCGTTTGAATTGAATGTTTCATTATTCCATCGGCTTTCAAGTATTATCACTAAAGCCAATATATTGCTTTCATTCCAATTTTATTTCTGCATTTTTTAATAAAAATAGATTTTAATTCTGTTAAGCTATAGTTACAATTTTTTCAACTGTTATTTGACTTAAATTTAATAATTATTCCTACAATTTTCTCATAACATCATAATTCATTCGTAGTAATTGATTGAAAACACAGAGCTTGCAATACTGAAATCGTAATAAATTGAATTTGATTGATATAATGAAAACATCGCGAGCCACACTTTGAGTACTCTTAACATAAAATTAGTATGAATACAAACTAAGGTCATTGTCAAACGACATCTTAAATTTCTCCTTGAACATATGAAGGTTGGTCTTTGCACTTTATTGCACGGAAGAAATATCTCTAAAGTACGCGCAATTAAATTGATGCATTTTGCTTTCTTCGCTTAATGTAAACTGTGAAGTGATAACTGAGAAGTTTTTCATTGTACATTAAAATTGACTTTAAACTGTTACTAGCTGAGCCCCATTAAGGAAATTCCTTCACCGATTATTTAAAAAAGCCATTAGTAGATATATGTATATATACTACCAAAAATTGGCTTCAACACGAAACTTTTACCACTGTAAAAATTCCTATATTTATTCGCGTAACATATCACCATACTACAATCAGCTATCTCAAAAATTAAGACGTTAGTAGTCAGATGGTTAAGTGATACATTTTTGCTTCCTGAATTGTTAAACTATATTTTCACTTGCACATCAATACCGTAATATATTTTTTCCCAGATGAAGTTGAGCTTATTCCTGATTTTGGTGGTGGCCGCGATGGCGTATGCAGTTCCAGTCCCAGAGACAAATGCTGTAGAACCGGAGGCTCCAGCACCAGCTAAAGACTTAGAAGCCGCACCTGAAGATGACCTCAAGACTGATGCTACAATCTGGGGTGGATTCTATAAGCCATACTACTCTGGATGGCATTCAGGATATTACAAACCCAGGTAATTAATTTGATATGAAATAATTTAACTGAAATATTTGATTTCAATAAGAAAAGTATTTCACTTATGGTAAAAAAAATCCTATCACCTACATCAAGGTTTCCTAGCTATCAACTTGTCATATTCGTATACTTATAATCTTTACACTGATAATCTGTCGAGTTTAATAGTCTTTTATAAAAAATATGGTTACAAAGATGTATAATTAAACTATCAACTATATAAATTTTCTCCAAGAATTTCTTCGTTGTATTCGAGTTACCTTAGTCCAGTCCTCGATGATACATCGAGACAAAATATAAATATATTATAAATATTAATGAATAGAGAATGTAAAAATAAAAGAGATCTCTAAAATAATTATATACCTATCAATAATTCCTAAGCATTAGTCATAATTTTAAGGCATTAATCTCAAAAGATAAGACAAATACTATGATGTCAATTAAAGTTGTTTGTCAAAATTTTATCTTCAAATAAGAATCTTTCAAAGTTCGTATACTTTTATAAGAGTACAAAGTAAGCTATTTTACCTTTCATTATTTTTAAGCGTCTAAATGCAGAGCTTTGATTTCATAACACAATTTACATGTTGATAAATTTTTCAATTCTTAATATGTATATACCATTTATATAGGTGCCAAAATATTTTTTTTTTCGTATCACTGATGGTTTGGCTCATTGAACTGGTGTGAGAGCGAACAGAACAGCTGTTTGGCAAAGTTACCGCTAGTCCGACTGAGCTTTAAACTTATTTAGATAAAGCATCAAAGTTTATCATGAATATATTGTTAGTAATTAAAAGCTCATAATTCCAACAAGATTTTGACTAATTGAAAGTACGTATGGAATTAACTGGCACTTTCCGAATATTTTGTTTACCGTCAAATCAAATATTTGATGCATTTTTATTACAGATTTTATAACAGCGGATGGGGTGGATACGGAGGGTATGGAGGATATGGGGGATGGAGTGGATATGGCCACGGATGGAACCACGGATACGGATATTGGGGTTAAATAATAACAGGAAACTCACTGAAATACTGGACTCGATACCAATATTGTGACGTATAAAAAATATGGACACGCTGTTCTATCTTTACATCAAAACAAACAAAAAGAATATTTTTTAATGTGCTCTCAAATCAACTATCAATAGAAAAGAAATGTTTGTATTATACGTTTAAAAAAACTTATCAGGTGTGACGTAATTTTGTTTTCATCAGCTTAATTTTGTTGAAAAATGATTGAAAGAAGGGTTAATTTAAATTGTATAATTAATAAAAAAGATAGAACTTTTTGGTATTTAGCCCTGTCACCAATTGTCTTGTACGGTGGGAGGTTAATAATTTATGTATTTATAACATTTCGATTTGACAAAAACGATATCTGATTTTTTAAATTAAAATATGAAATTTTTCTATTCAATTGAGATATAATTTATAAAAGAGAGAAAGAATGTAGCTTCTAAAGCTAGTAGGTTTGATTAAAACACTCTTATAAAATATTTGTAAACACAGTGTGAATGTTATTTATAATTTATTGTATTTATATTTTTATAATAAAACTGTAAGAAATATAAAGGGATTTTTATTTTATAAATTATAATGAATTAGACTTGTGATTATGTATAATACCGACTGTATACTTAAAAGAATTTTAAAATAAAACACAAACTATGTATAACATATTTCGATTAGCTTAGTCACTCACAACCTGGGTTGCGATGGGTTAATATCACTCCAAACTTTTAATTCTAGTAAAAATAAAGAGTTCATATGTGTTTATCACTAATGTTAAACGAGCAGCTTAACCCCTCAACTCTTAAATTTTAACACGGTGAAAAAATAGCAATGTATTTTAGTTCCACATTTTTTTTTGAGATATGGTTGATAGCTATTTCGGCTCACGATAGTTTTGAAGATGGCGTGAACCGAAATAATTTGTTGGACTTAAATATATTGCTATTTTTCACCGTGTTATAATGGAGTTCTACCAAGTAAATGCCAATTCAATAAATATCTTCAACTCTTCTTTGCCTTTTATTTTACGTAGTAAAATTAATTCAATTTGTCTGATATTTGATCATAATAACAAGCCCAATGAAAATAAGTGTATATCTCTAAGTATCTAATTTTCCAATAACATTTTAATGGTAGTTGATAAATATAAGAATTTCCCTATTATTAAGTATCGTTAAAGGATTATTATTTCAAAAATTGAAAGTCATTCTAAGCAAATTAATAATTATTAAAATAATATTAAATGTATATTTTGCTCCTAGCCTTAAGGTTCATATTTCTCGATTCATTACTTTTGTGTATAATAATTTCAAATTATAAACTTACTGTGTGTCATGCCTATTGCATACACGATGTATAAAAAAATACTTGAATATGCCGAATCTTTGGTCGTGTTTAACAAAACATGTGGAATTGTACACAGTTTTACAATATAAGTTTAATAAATATTAACCTTTATTGTAAAAAACATTATTGGGTGACATTGTTGTTGAATCGATATAAACTGTTCACTGATTGTAGGATGCGTCTTATATAGTAGAATATCGATATGTGATAAGCGATTTGAAGATTTAAATTTCATATTGAAATAACATTGACTACATTCAGTCAATATTTAAAATTATAGTAGATCGATAAAACTGTTTATTCGTTGTCATGGGTGATTTATTTATTATTTCTACAATTTACTTTTGGCATATAACGCCATAAAGGAATGCTATCGATTCTAAATAATCAGACAACAATTTTCAGCGTATTACCAACTCTCGAAAAAGATTTTACGAGTCACGATACAAGCCTTAGTTTTTACTTCAAAAGCGATGGCAAGCGACTTTATAAAAAGCCGGAGAATCGAAAAACGAATGTCAATAACATCTATTGTCAGTTTTTACAATAGCTATGCAAGATTCATAAAATTCGCTTTGCAGTATCAACCGTAACCAACTGTTAAATCATTGAGACCAAAAAAATCACAATTGCATTTAGGAACAAAATTGAAAATTCAAATTGAAACTTGATTTACGAGATGTATTATGATTTCAATCAATGATGGACTATGAAAATATTTTTTCATGTTATTGAAACATAACTATCAAAACTGTTCTAACGTAGGTATATTTTCATACGAATATAGAGATTGGCTGACTAAGGTCGTTGTTTAATTTAACTTAGGCCTCGCTAGCCTTTGTTATCAAATTGGATATACAATATATGTATATCTGAGGTGTATAATGACAGAGGTGTTTTCTTTTTAATTATATACAGTCAAACAGTGACTTGGTGGCGAATAATACAAATAACTAGGCATTTGAAAATGTTATAAGCAAAAATGCATGGACAGCCGTTAGACATGTTTGAAGTGTTTGATTACTCATAGCAGGGTAATCAAACTGTTGCGCATTAGATGGGTTCAAGTAGAGTATTGCATACTTGTGCCTACTTAATCTTTTTAAGAATGCCCCATAACTGAATCCATTTTTTATACATATTTAACACCTCAGTGCTCTTAGTTTAAATCACATATTGGTTGAATTGGCATTTACTTACTAGAACTCCATTATAACATGCTTAATAAACCATTTCCGTGCAATTTGTAAGCTTATTGATATAGCCGCCTTTTTAGTTTCATTTACAATTTTAAATATTTGTAGTTTTATTGCTAGCAGGAAATAAGCTACGTCGATAGAACAGGAGAGAAGATGTATTGTATACGTCTTCGACACGGCTATATATAGACAACAAATGTTAATTTAAGCCTAGTTCTGACGATGGCGTGAGCCGAAATAGCTATCAACTATATCGTATAAAATTTTGTAGAACTTAAATACATTGCTATTTTTTCATCGTGTTAATTCATATATTCTTCTTACTCATCAGTTCGCAGCATTTTTTGACAGTTTACAATTGCAAGATTAAACAGTGTTTGTGTATATGAAACACAGATAGATAGGGTGTGCACCATTGAGACAAGGTGCGATCATAAATTTGTGGTCCAACAAAATGGTAGGGCTTAGTAAATTTATTTGCAAAAATTAATTAACAACTTTGAAAATAATTGGCTCATGATATGAAAAAGGCTGGCCACCTCTCATCAAAGGTGTAAGGCGTCAGACGGTGTCATACGGCACGCTAACTTTGTGATGGGTAACGAAAATGACTAAGCTTTTAAAATATATGAAGAACGAGTAGACCTGAACTGTTTAACTTGAAGCAGTTAAAAGAAGTGACGAAAAAGTCATAGTTAAATTTTTTTTTCAGTAAAAGCTTTAACTATGACATCTTCGTCAGAAAAAAAATAAAATATTTTCTTTTAAATGATAGCAATATTTTGATTGTTATATAAACTTTTCATTATTTTATACAAAGAAAATATATGCCATCTTTGAATTATAATCAATACTAATATCAAATGTATTTCCTTATTTTAGACGCACTGATTTATGCTTTTGTAATATTTTCATAGGTGGACCGTAACATTAAAAATCGTAAATACGATTTGAAACATTATTGCGTGTGGCGATTTCATATTGGAAACTAGTTATTATCAAGAATTAAAAGAATGATTGTCTTGATTCTTAGATATTGCCTTTGTCAATACATAAAAACACATTCGCAAAATATTTGTTAAGTTGCATTCTAAATATAATAAATCGAGTGCACTGCTTGATGATTGATCATAAATGTAGTCACGTATTGCGGGGCGGCAAACGTGACAATCGCAGTCTTATTGCCAACGTAAAATAATCCCGCGTAATTGCCAACGTAAATAATTCATTGTGCGACGATTGATCGATTTCCTCGATTTATCATCTAAATATTTTTATCCCACCATTACTATTACGGCATTTGACTGTTTTTGTGGTATTTTTAATGTTTTGTCATTTACAAAGTTTCGTAATTGGTATTTGAGAAAATAAAAAAAATCCACGTATTTTGATCCTCACGACCCGTCTTTTACCTTTCAGTATTTTCAGGCATTCTATCACACGGATGCAATAGAACTGAAGAAATGCGAAATCCGAACCGCGGGTTATAAAATAAGTGGAAATATACAAACGTATACAGGTGAATCTCTTGTTGGAATATTAAATGAGTTTGAGTGTTATTTATTTAAATTTAAGAGTCAAACTGTTAAGACAAAAAAGGTGCTTAGTAATGTTTCCATAATTTTATAAAGTAATGTTCAAGATGAAGTGTGCACTTTTTGCTTCGGAATTAGAAAAGTATCAAAAAAGAGCTCGCCCTTTCCTCAGAACAACACGAATAGTTCTGACTGTTAGAGTTTCGATAGACCACCGCTAGGTGTACAGTGTATATTATTGAGGTAAAACTAGAAAGCTAGCAAATATCTTTGAAATAAATAATATCAATTTGTCATACAAACAGTTGTTTACCTCTGAAGGAAGGAATCTAATTTGTATCTGTTAGAGGCTTCGCAAGTGCGTCATTCAAGTTCTTATATCTTCAAATTAGTAAGTCGTTAGAGTTGGATTTGTGAAAAACCTGTAAGGTTCGATAGCATTATATTTAATGGGCTTACAGCAATGAAATAAACCAATAGTCGTTTACTAAATATTTAATCACACAATGGTTACACAGTTCAGTGTATGGGAAAACACAGTTAAACGAGAATAAGCTGAAAAAATACTACAATATATAAAATATTTCCAGCATGACAAAAATACATTTACAACGCGTTAATATTTTTTTTTTTAATTAAAACTTATTTTTATGACAAATATTGAGTAAAATTTCAGAAAATAAACTGCCATTTTTTTCACAGAAATTTGCATTAAGTGATAACAATCGCGATTAGTGAAACCGGTTGTCGTCAATATTTGATAAAAAATAATGAAAAATACTTGATATTATTTTTTTCTTTATTTAAAAATAACGCTACTATAAAAACTAGTTGAACCTCTTACTATAGACATTTCATGAAGCCTGTAATCTAGTAACAAAAGATTGAAGTTTTAAAAGAAAATCTTTTACATTCAAAAATTAATATATCTACAGAATCATTTGAATAAAAATCTTCTATTGAATAAAAATGATTTTTTTCTAAGGCCAATTACGCATATGTAAATAACGGAACTGGAAAAATTGTCAAAAAAAGTCAAAACGATTACATTTACGGCGGTGCCTACGACTTAAGACGATATATGCTTAATTATCTGTCATTTTTATTAAGGGCCCATGGCCGGGACTGTCTAAAATAAACGATACACATAGGAAAACGATGAATGCGAGAAAATAACATTAGATTATTTTTAAACGTGGTATTGCAAGTAACTTTTTAAACATCCAATAATAGAACGTACGCCGTATTACGACGGAATCAATAATAAGTTCATAAAAAAATATTTCTATTATATGCACAAATAATTAGCACATTTGGCATGGATACGAAAATTGTAGCCTGATAAATATTTCTTTTAGATTATCAATGCAAATAATAAACTATCATGAAAGGTATAAAACCAGATGTTGGTAATAGGTTAATCGATCACTTATCAGTGTTTAAAAATTCATATGTGTAAAAAATAATTCATAGTTCATTTGAACAACATTCTGACGAGTTGATAAAAGATTGTTCAAAATATCAACAGAGAATTCATACGTTGAAAATCAGCACCATCATGAACAAGGTGAGGTTTTAGTAACGTTAAATAATGAAATTTAATATCTTGTACCATTTCCGAAATTTTGTATTATATAATATCAGGTCCGGTTCCGCACATTGTAGAAATTATCAACATACTGATCATTGTTTTTTATTTTAAATTTATATGAATCAACTAGAAAACTATTCAAATATTTAAATTGTACATTGAAATTACAAGTCTAGAATAATTGAAAAGATATATCACTTTTAATTAGTTCACTGTCACGTCTTGGTGGAAAGACATCAAATTTCAATAATAAAACATTGTTTTTAGTATTTAAATAATTTAAAATTATTAAGATAAGGTCCGGTTTCGCTGATCGTGAGTATAAGTAAGTGTACAAAATTTGAGTCAATAACTGTTAGGCATACAAAATCAAACGTTCAAGAACCAAGAAAATTGTTTTATAGGCAAATATGCAATATATATCTAAAAGAAAATATTATATATACATATATAAAATGTTAAGAACTCCTGAGTATTAATTTGTAATAATAAATATATTCAAATTAAAAGTCTTTCAATGGGTTAAAAAATAAAATTAATATACTTATAAGCAAGAATAATGAATGAGAAAGTTTTACAATCAATTAACAATTTAACTTAAATATTTTAGGGAATGTAATGCATTAAATCATTACTATGTAATGTCAATAGATGGCATGATCTTAAAACGCAGTGAAGAAATAATCTGTCAGAAATGTCTACATTTTACTACCTTTTATCTTCTTTTATAATGACAATTTTTTGCCTTTTGAAAAAGAATGTGACCTCAATTAATACCGTTTATATCAAGAACATAGAGCAATTTTTAAACTCACCAATTATATGAAACATTCATCAATATATACACTAGAGGGTGATATTTAACTGTATCTTTACCCTTTACGGTCCGCACATTTTCGCTAAATATTGTAAATACAATAACCGAAATAATTTTTTCCTATTTTGATTTTAGACCTCGTGTATATTCTTCATCCATCTATTGATAAATTTTGAAAGTAAGAATTAAAGTTGATATTAATTTTTGTTAGCTTAGGTAATAGCTGCGTGTATCTGAAGATGCCACATTGTGCGTTCCCGGATCGTAGCGTTTCGTAAAGTTTCGAAATATAAATACATATTTACTATATGTACATTAGTAGAAACAATTATATGCAAAGCCGAAAGCCACCTGTAACATATATATGTTTTTATTGATTGAATTGGCATTCACTTGGTAGAACTCCTATTTTTTTTTACCGTGTTATATGTTTTTAATTTCCAGTTCCGAGAACTTTGTATGGTGTTATTACATTTGGTGTATATTTTGGAAGTATCTTCAGAACTGCAGGAAACAGTATGGCCTTACAAATACCCCTCAAAAGACACACCAATATTGCATACTAAACGGGCAACAGAGGTCCAAAATATTGAAACGTTCTCGCAAAATACTCGACAAAAATTAAACTCTCCGTTTTATGTCAACACTGGATTTATCAATGGAGATAAGTTTGTTTATAAAGAGAATGACTTTTTGGGGAGAATCAAAACTGACATAAAAGAAGATCGATTGAGATATGCTAATGAACAGCAAATATCCGATTTGGACGAAGCCGAGAGTAACGTAGTTTTCAAGCCATTGTTTAGGTATCGTTCTGAAGTCGGTCAACGGCGACGAATCTATAGAGAAAACTACAATTGAATTATAAACAAAACAATTCGATACATCGTATTATAGTAAACATAAAAATGTCCGGGAAATGAAAATTGTATCTAAATCAAATATGAATTGTTATAAATTTGTACGATTCCACATGTTGTGTCACTTACGCACAGATGCAACAGAACTGACGTAAAATAAGCAGCTAGCATCGTCTACATACTGAAGTTATTAATTACAGTAAAACACCCCAAGGGAAGCAGTAAATTGCAGCAGAAACAAATTTAAAAATATTGATCTAATAATAAATTAAATAATTACCATTGTCTGTGATAATTTTCATTAGTGATCTTGTTAATGAGTCATTCTTGAAAGGGTTTTTCAACAAATATTAATCAAATAACATGTTAGTGACAAAACATGTGGAATCGTAAAAGGTTGTAATAATTCAAATTTGGTACTGAAATTCCATCAAGCGCCTTCAGTCAACAGCATAAATTGTATCTAAATCAATTTGTTAAACTTTGTTTACCTGAAAACACACTTAAAAAATTCACAATGTGAAATAATATTTGACGTTGAAAAGCAAAAACAGATTAGTCAAAATTTTGTAAGACTAGAAAAAAAATTATAAATAAATTTTCCATATGTAATTTCCTACAATATTTAATTTTTCCATACCCAACAGCCGAGATATGTCACTTTGATGATGTTGATATTTTTTTACACATATTTACGTTGCCAGTTTCGACGTAAATATAATAATTATGTTACTTTAATATGACATTATTAAATAAAAGGTTTCATTTTATCTAACATCTGCCAACATTAAACAACATATGTATGCACTCACACGTCTTTTTATGCTCCCTTAGAAATATGATTATTTATTGAAAAAAATGAAGATTTTAGTGTGACATATTTAAGAGCAGATGCATAGAGATACATAAAAGCCTTTCCAGTCAATTTTTTATTCCATTTATCTTGGGGTTTTGCAAATTCCTACATCAAGTCACAAGTATTTTTGGACCACAGGCCTTTAAAGGTTAATACGCTAGACATTGAAAACTATGTTGAAGAAAATATAATATTACAGATACTAACAACGTAGGTAGGGTGTTTTTAATAAACAATTATGTTTCACTACCCCTTAAACTCCTTATTATTTAGTAACTAATGCGATTCGAAAACGGGAGGATTTCTTTTTTCGATAGAAGCCTACTATTTTAATACTTGTATTCGTTTATGTAGGAAAAATACATACAAAAATTATACACAAGGTCATACGGTGATAATTTCCTTATCAGGGTCCCAATGCACCGAATCTGTTTATATTCATTTATTTCTTGTATGTCAATACATTCTTACACTACTTATCACATAATGGAATACGAGCGTTAACTGTTAAATAAGCAGCAATTCGGGCAAGCATATAAATAGTTACGCAAACAGTTTGACCCATTCTTAAGATCACTTTGACAAATATTATTGTCGTTGGCTCCCGGCTCCGTATGAAGTGTTTCGTCAAATATTGATTGAATTGGACAGTTCAGGCTACAAAATTGTGCCTTATTTATATCATAGTTTTTGGACAGCAAAATATCATTGGTATAAAAGCTTAATAAATCTGGCATATTTATGTAGATTACAGTGCAATGACTGCCAGTACTTATACGTGGGGAAAAGCAAGCGTGTTATAGATATGAGAGTATAAGAACAAAAGATTAAACAATAACACATCAACATTTAAAGTTGATAAAAGTAAATGAAGCCCAGTTAAGTTAATTACCTTTATTATGCGAGCAGTTAAATCTTCCTAATTCTTCCTTGTATATACATAGCGTGAAATTAGTTCAAAGTTAATTCTTGCAATTATAAGTTATGTGATATTTATTTCTACAATAATCTTCTCATTTAAGTTAATAGGTTAATAGGAATGTTTAACTATAAAATTTGCAAATTGCATTTTAATGATAGTAGTATTTTTGTGAATAACTCTCATCAAATTGTTGTGAAATTATCTGATATATAATATATTATATTAAACCCCTAACCTTGGGTTCTACATTTTTTTGTATAATTAATCTTGATATAAGCGATGCAAACAGCTTACTGGCTGCAAGCTATATCATATAATATAATGTCCGTGCAATTTTTCTATAGTATGCACTTGAAGATATGTGAAAGGTGGAATCCATTTCGTGATTAACAAAAATTGTGGAAATGCACTCGATTTCAACAAATCAAATTTGAAACTCCTCCGAACATTTCTCAGTCGATTTGGTAAACCATAAAAATATATTTGGAATATTTTAGTTTAAAATACAATAGTTACTTTGCGAAATCAAATTTTAAGCCAATGAAAATATGTGTTACATATCTTTAAGCATTCTTCTAACGATGCGTACAGCTGAAATATGTATCAAAACAATAATTAATTCTCTGTGGAATCATATATTTTTTTACTAAACTCATCGTAATAAGGTAACGTTAAATATTGTGTAGAATATTATAGAAGAATAAGATGTGAAAAAAATACATTGCTATTTTTTTCACCGTGTTATAATGGAGTTCTACCAAGTGAATGCCAATTCAATCAATGAATAAGATGTAATAGAATAGAGTTAAGTTCAAAGAATTTTGTTGGAAATAAATTATAAGATCAATTTTAAACAATGTGTATATATAAAATCTTTTATTAAAAAAAAATATAAGTATAAATCTCCTCATATCCCATTACAGATAAAGTTTTGTTCAATATTATTTTATAATATTCAAAAGAAATAGAAAAACCGAACACGTCTAATTTTCTGTTTTCGTTTCGCTGCTAATGCTTTCTGCTTTCTGTACACAAACAACGGTCGAAAAACTATGTTATCTTCGGCCGTTTCCAAAATTTCTTCAACGTCACTTCTCGTGCTGTTTGCCGGACTTAATTTCCTTTGCAATTCGTATGTTGCACGAAGGTCTACTGTAGTCAAAATCGCTTCAGTGTTATTTCTGTTGCTTGAAAATTTTGTAGCATTTTTGGTATTTATAAAACCGATTTCTTCATTTACTAGTATTTGTCCTACAACGACATCACTTGTCAATAAATATGATGTTAAAAACAGTAACAAATTCAGTCTCAGAGTTTCCGCCATCTGAAAATAAATTTTTGAACAAATTATATATATTACTGTTCAAATTTTGACTTTAATATGACAGACAGGAAGGACAAGCCTTTACATGAACCTCAGTTCAAGTCAGTTGTTGTATAAATAGAAACTATTTTACAAAACATATATTGTGAAGCCCCGATTTAACGTTTCTCAAAACTCTGAAAAAATTAAGAAAAAAAAACAGGGAACGATTAATGTGCAAAAGCCTGAAATAATATTAGTTTTTTGTCTCTTTGTAACATCAGTATCTTAATTAGTCCTGAATATTAAATTTTTATTGACTTTGATGCGTTAACTGTTACTTCTTGGTCGAGAAACATTACATTTTTTAAAATAAAACACAATCTTTAATCGGTTGATAATGCTCACGGAGAGCAAAACCGTTCCTGATCTTACCATAATAAAATTGTGGAAATAGTACTATATACTAAGTTTTTAGTTTGACACTTCACCGGGCGATATTTTGGCACAAAAAAATTCTTGATCACTATTGACTTTTGAAGGTGTTAACTGTCACTTCTTGATGGAAAGGCATGGTATTTTAAATAATAAAAACACATTTTTTTGGTACTGATTTCCCCAATATATTTTTTTGATCAGGACCGGTTTCGCTCAGTTGATAATGCTCGCGATGAGCGAAACCGGTCCTGATCAAAAAAAATATATTGTGGAAATAAGTACTAAAAAAATGTGTTTTTATTATTTAAAAAAAAATAAAAATAACTATTAACTTTGTTATGTATTTTGTTTTGGATTTCTACTATCAACACACTGAAATCAGCTATCGGAAAAGTTGAGCAATTAATGTGTTAATTAATGCAAATTATCATGATTTTTAAAATTAAAAAAAAAATCATCGTGTACAAATACGTCACACAAATAGTCGTATTATACTGTATTATTCATCATTATATTCGTTAAGCGAGCCGATTCTGATCGAGTTAAAAAGCAATAGAAGAATGCACCTCACCTGTAGATAATATTTCATTCACACCACACTACAAACAAAATAGCTTTGAATGAAAAAAGATTTTTCATAGTACTTTATACGAGATTGACATTCCCAAAATATGCTAGTGATTTAAGGCCACTGAATGTTTGTTTAGTATAGTAGCCAAAGCACCTTGATATAATTAGAATGCGCTTCCAAATGGGCCCATTTAGTGAGTGTCAATATTTTTTTCTCATGTTCTCTACGATGAGAGACTATTTTATTGAACAAATCATCACGATTAAAATCTTTTGATTGCACAAATTAATTAGTTCTAATATTTATTTTATTTTATTCACCAAGCGATGCATTTTGTATTGTCCATATTTTATCATAACTTCCATTGATTTTAGTAGTTCATTGCTTCGCTTAACGAGTATCTAAGGCATTGGCGTAACTAGAAAAACGCAAAATCACAACGATAGTGTATATCGTTAAAATAAAAAAAATACTAGCGTTTCATTGACATCTCATGTTAGCATATTCTGATTATTTTAAATAATAAAAACAAATTTTTACTACTTATTTTCACAATATATTTTTTAAAAAATATGTTTTGGAAATAAGTACTAAAAAATGTGATTTTATTATTTAAAATATCATGCTTCTCCATCAAAAAGTGATAGTTAATTAAAAGTGATATTCTGATCATATCTAATCACCAGTTGTAATATGCTTGTACAAATGTACGCGTCTTCAAAAGCATATAAACATTTTAGTGTAATTATTAAAAAAAAAAACATTAACGGTTAACATTTAATCATAATCATAAAATCTAACAAATGAGCTTTTTTAACAACAATTTTATGATATCGATTGTGAACTTATTTATGATGATCATCGTGGTTTCGTCTTTTTGTTGCATCCGTGTGATATAATACCTTTAGATCCCGAAAAGAGAAACGCAGGTCGTTAGTGCCTAACATATGGAATCGTAAAAAGTTTCAACAATTCAAATTTTTTAATTATATACTTCTTACCTCTAAAAGGGGCCGATTTTTTTTAATAGAAAAAGAAAAATCGCACGCGCTTGTATTTCTGCCTATTTTTATTTCTTTTGGCTTTCAGTTTCCTGTACACAAAAAGTGGACGAAAAGCTATTGTATGCTCAGCAGTGTCCATAATTTCACCATCTTGGTTGACATCGTCAAAATCTGGAGGCTTGCTTTCGTCTATGTTCAAATAGTCTTCATCGTCGAAGGTGGTGATGTTCACTGCATCATCATAATACTCGATGACTGCAACTTTGTTATTTAAGCCTTGCACAATCCCTTGGCTTTTCTCTTGAACATCGACAATGTTTTCATTAGGTTGTAAGTTGTCAAATGTTTTTGTTATATTTTGTGAATGTCCATGATATATTGAAAGTAACAATATAACAGCAGTAAAGGTTTTGCTAACCTGTTGGTAATAAAGCAAAGTATTGTTTTATTGTATTAAAAGAAATTTGGTTTCAATCAAACAATGAAACATTGTTGAGATAGCAAATTGCAGTATGTTGATAGTCTCTTAGTGCTAGTTGCTTAACTCGTTTTTTATATTAAGTAATTTACGATACGTCAGGCGGTTTTTGGTGGAATTTTTATATCAAATTTGAATTGTTGAAATTTTATATATTCTACAAAATATTGAAGATCGTACACTATTTCATAAAAAAAAACAGGGATCAATTAAATTCAATGTTTATATTAAGTGACCAACTTAAAATTTGAAGTAATAAAGTGTGATTACTTCAATGAGCTTCAAATCTGAAAACTTTTAGTAATACACTACGTAACCAGATGTTCAATCCAATCGTAAACCACCAATTTAAAAAAAGATGGTATCTCTTATTATCAAATTACTCAAATGCATTTTTATGGTAGCTGATTATTGTGAAACCCTGTCACCTTAAAACCATTTGTAGTATTGCGTACAACGTTATCATTTCCAAAATTGAATGTGATTATAATCAAAACAGTTATTATCAAAATTATTTCAGATATGAATTTAGCTTATAGTTTTAGGGTGTATATATTTTTTCGAGAAATTTCTCGTGCTTATAACTGATGAAAACTAATTATTGTGAGTCAGTTCTATTACAATCGTATGATAGAATGCTTGGAGATGCGGAGAGGTGAAACATGGGTAATTTTTCATGAATTATTTTTGATGGATCTTTGAGTAACTTTATGCAATTAATTATTAGTAAATGAAATAAAAAATAATAAAAAAATAGTTGGCCCGACACTATTAAATATGTTTCCCTCCTATTTTCACGCCCAAACACTAGTAATTAATATGTATTGTATTTAGTATATTTCTGAAAAGAAAATTGTTCACCTCACTCTTAATTTAAAAGTATAGAAAAAGATTCACTGCTTACTTCAGTAAAAAATAACATTAAGGTACGATTAGCCTGAAGATATTTCTCAACGAAACGAAATACTTGTTACATAAAGTTGAATACACCGAGTTGAATAAAAAAAAAACCATCATTTTTAATGTATATTATATGAACCATATTGAAAATGTAAATTGACGTTTTATAAAGTTAACTCCAATTAATTAATAATTATCTGTTAATTCTCAATATAAAGCCTTATTTCAAAAATACTCCCTTAAAGAAAACAGCAAAGATATTAGCAAATTCCAAAACTGAACACACCTACCTTTTTGCCAACTTAAAGATTGACAAAAAAGCTACCTTTATATTGATTGAATTGGCATTTACTTGGTACAACTCTATAATAACATTATAGACTGTAACACCATAGTTCTGACGATGGTGTACGCCGAAATAGCTATCAACTATATCTTAAAATTTTTGTAGAACTAAAATACATTGCTATTTTTTCACCGTATTAAGCTACTGTATTTTTAAGTTCTTTTTTAATGCGCAAATAATGCTTATTATAAAAAAAGCCATTAGCTTTTAACGAATAATTTTTCACATAAAAATACCGTCATATAACGATCTTAGTGAAACAAATATAACTTATACAATCAAGTTTGAAATAATTACTTTTATCATTTGACATGTAAAGATTATATCATTAAAGGAAATGGACTTTTATCAATAATGTTAAATAAACTGTTGATTTTCAAATAACAAATATAAAATCACATAAACAGTTACTCACCATATTTGTTGGTTATTTTTTGTGAAATGATTATATGTGAGATTGTTTACTACGTATTTAAAACAGTGGTATGCAAATCGCACTACGTTACACTTATTTTAAATTTACAAGATGCGATCACCTGTCAGTAAAACCAAATAAGCTTTGAAGCCAAAATCGACTTCCAAAATTTATATAACCTCAAGGTACCGGTGATTTTTTATGATTTTTTTCGTTTATTCGTTCTCAACAATTGTTGCAAAGACGGTCATGGATTAATTAGGATGCAAGTACAAATTTCAGTAGAAAAATGTTGAGCACCTCGCTACCTGTACAGGTGTTAATATCTTTAAAATTGATGCGTCATAGAAATTCCGTTTTATATACGTCTCAATTATTCTATAGGGCGTGTTTAAACGCACGTATGGAATAAATAGGTACTTTTGAGAGTGGGTTAATTGTTTGGGCTCCGTGAAATTTGCAATATTTTCCGACAGAGTTTGAAAATATACCTGACGAAGTGCGAATACTATGCATGCATTTATCCAACTGACTTTCTTTTATATAGTTTGAATACTCGAAAATAAGAGTATGTACTTGGCTGCATATTTCTTTAGGCTTATATGATGCCAAAATACGAATTCTCTCATTCATGATAACGTAAAATTGATTGCCATTATGTTACATATATATAAGGTACAAAATCAGCTTGCAAAAGAGAATGCCACTGAAAGGAGCAATAACAATGCCCGATATTATTACTTAGGATTTTGGCATACTCCACGTAAACGAGAGTGAGTTCAGAGGAATACAAATTTGTAATTTATTAAATATGATTTTTTTAATTTCAATTGTTACAACTTTGTACGAATCCACATGTTTTGTCACTAACGACCCGGGGTTCGCCTTTATGCATCTTCAGTTGGTCAGATCTGTTGCATCCGTGTGATAGAATGCCTAAAGATGTCGAAAGACGAAACCCGGATCGTTAGTGACAAAACACGTGGAATCGCACAATTCAGAGACTATATCCATTTAAGTGCTCAATATACTATATATATTTGCTCTGTCAACATTTTTTTTATTAGTACTTACTGCTTGTCAGAGAATAAACTTTAGGTAAATGAGAGAGAGGGTGGAATTCATGGAAACTAAACAAAGAAATTCATGCCTTCGAAATAATCGATGCTAAGATTCATGCCTATGAACATTATAATGGAATCTAACTACATTAACCACTCGGCTACAGATCTAATGTTTAATAAACACCACATTTTGGACAGATATAAGACGTCTTCGGAAATAAAACAAACCCCTATTTAATTTCTTAGTATTATGTAAAATATGACTTTTCATAATAGCTTTAAGCACATACACCGCCTCTTTTAAAGATCTGAAGAACTTTTAAAGTTTAGATAATAAACAATATTTATCTTAATTCATAATAAATAAAAAAAAAATTAAGTAAATTTATTGAGCAAGCAGACATGTTCTAAGATAATTTTTTCAATGTAATAAACGAGATTGTAATATGATAAACATTATACATACTATATTGAAAACAATTCATCAATTACGAACATTTTTTAAATAAAGCTATTTATAATACTTAATTTTCGAGTATCTCTACTAATTATTATCTCATTGTATTTTCCGCACTTAAATCAAATTATTTATTCTAGAAATTTCCCTGACACACATGTATCTCAAAATAACTGTGACTCAATGTACTGTATAATTGAATTAATATTTAATTTACTTAACACACGCGAAGTAGCATGCGTTTCTTTTTGTTTTGTTTTTTTGCCGATACGTCTCTGCGACCTTGATACTCGCTCGCTAATATATTATTGCTTTCGGCGGTTTCCATGTCATCATTACCAGCTACTGTCCAAATTCTGTTACTGTAGTTACCAATATTTTCATTATCTTCATCAAGTGTATAATGCTGTTCATTATTTTGTCCGTTTGATACTGTTTGACGTTTAACCTGGTAGACATTTTGTTTTTCGCTGTCAATTGGATTTGAAATTGGAATGCTTCGTCTTTCTTTGATTGTATATTGAAAAGATAATGCTATTCCATTTGTCATTAGGAAAAATATTATAAGTTTTAGTATCTGAAATAAATAACATGTTTTTAATAAATAGTATACAGTATTTAATCAACAATTTTTGGTAGAGATTCTCAACGTAATAATTGGTGGTGTCTCAACTGTTCAGGCAGTTGATTGTAGTGTGTTGATGTACAAAAATATACGAGTGTTCGTCAGACTTAGCCTTTCGTTTAAAAAAAATATACCAAAATAAATACAGATTTGTCCTGATTATTATCATATTTTCTTCTACTAAATTGACTATTGAAATCTTTGAAAACGGTTAATATTTAAGTATATCTATTTTTCTGAAATATAAAACAAATACAAGTCAAAAACAAAAAAAAATGCTCTTTTAATATTTATAATCATTGAGATCTTAAAATTGCTGCGTGGCCACGCACATGCGCAGCTTTCATGGACATTAATTGTACACTATCATAAAGAATAAATTGATTTAAATTGAAAAAGATTGAGAAAAAAAACAAAATAATTTTTGCTTACCATTTTGTTTGACAAAAGTTTGACGTTGTATATGAAAAATTGTTTATAGTACTTTGAAAATAAGGATAATTTTCACTATCTAAAAATAATAAGTTTTACGTTACAACTGCATCGTTTTATGAAAGAAAATTATTTTTACTAGCAATTTTGTGGTTTGTTGATATTTCGAAGCTTTATACGTTTTAAACGTGTCAAATAACACGTACGTTAAGTGGGAAATAATATTTGGCCATCTTGTTAAATGCCAAAGATCATTGGTCGAAAGTTTTTTTGAGTATCGTAAAATTAGTCGCATTTTAAGTGTGATAATTATCAATCAAAATATTTTTGACTTAAGAATTTCGGATTGCGCAACTGTGTCAATTAATTTTAAATGCATAGCTCTCACACTGAGAATATGGCAACCCCACGGCCCAAAAGCTACAGCCTTAAAGTCCCAGAGTATATTTTCCGCAAGGCTTCTAAATAAAAAAGAGTCTCCATGCTAATTTTATTTAATAAGTAATTAATTTAAATTAATAGAAATACATTTTATACATGTTTTCTGCTGAGCTACATAAAAGAAATATCAAAAAATAATTCAGTAGTGTTAGCTATAAGACAAAAGTTTTGAACATTCAACATTTATCGTTATAAGCAGTGTTTTGGAAAAATTTATATTTATGCTTGTCAGATATTCGAATTTAGAATACACAATTATTGGTTTAAATAATTTATATACAGTTCTATTCTTTCAATGGAAAATTTTCCTTACTAAAGATTTGTGACTACTAGAAAATTTCTTTATTTAAATTAGTGTTTTATAATATTGGAAATTAATTTGCAACTAAAATGATTTACTTATTTAGATGTAGAAAATCTTATTGCAGTTCACAGATTTAAATATGACTTGGATACTTAGAAAAGTGTTTGAAAAAAGAAAAAAGCAAAATTTGGAAAAAAATTTACACTACGATACAAATTAAAAAAAAAATGTTTTGTTTCTAGAAACAATATCTGTTAATTCTGCAAATTTAATAAATGAAATTTGCAAAACGTGTTACAAAAATGGTTCAAAAACCAGTAAAAAGCGGTGGATAAATTAGATATGATTTTAACACAAACATTTTCCAATTATCAAATAAGCTGTCTTATATAACTATTAAAAATCACAAGGAATGAAACAATGTTTGATTTAAGAACAATATTTATTTCACATAGCAGTGGTGTTCAATTAATGAAGTCATATAAAGCTGAATGCAAATAAAAAAAAATGACATAGCCACAAAAAAAATAACATAATTATTCATATCAATATGATATT
The DNA here is from genome assembly GCA_028555115.1 of Himalopsyche japonica. NCBI lineage: Eukaryota > Metazoa > Arthropoda > Insecta > Trichoptera > Rhyacophilidae > Himalopsyche > Himalopsyche japonica. Next base: position 1,835,195 of record JAHFWJ010000590.1, on the reverse strand, counting down.
TACAGTATACATTAATTTTTAATTACACATTAACAAAAATATTAATCCAAATCATAGCTTATCTTACAATTAAATACTTATCCTACAATACAAAAACGAGTTGAATCATTTAAAAATGTTAGTTTTATAGTGATATAACTGGCAAAAAAACAAATGAATATTTATAAAAAATATATTATTCAAAATCTAATCCTAAAATTAATAATAGCCAAATTATTGACAGAATTTATTAAGAATGGTATTTTTATCTGACAAATAATACTTTGGAAGATACTGTGTTACTGATTGAAATTAACTAGGTAGAAATACATTATATTAATGTTAAATAAAGTATAAAATATATTTGATTGGTGATTGCTGTTTTGGCTTTTATAATAACATTCTCAGAACAACATAGGATAAAATTGAATTTAGAAAAAATGGTTTTTAATTGATAAAAATCAATTCGAAAAGACACTGTGTTCATTTTTATGTAAGTAATATGTATTAAGGAGCATTTTAGAAAAAAACACAGCGTTAAGCATTTTTCTAAATATTGTTAAAAATCGAATTTTGAAAAATATGTATACCCTACACAATGCACTATTCAAATCTTCTACGCCAATGAAAAGCGCATTTATAACGAGCTTTTGATGAAATAATTCAACATTTAATTTGATCGAATTTCGCCAATGTTAGCAATGAAAACATAACGACTAAAGCAATAAGTTTTATACTTATGTTTGAACTTCTTCAATCCACAAACCATCATCCGTGGAAAGCTGGCGAAGCTTTAAACCTATTTTTCCTGTGCAAGCTACTGACGAATGAATAGTCCACGAATTTATCTCCTCCATCCAAAAGAGATTCATCAAACTCGTCACCTTCATCACCAACAACTTGCCTTCTTTTAATATCATGTTCCTGTTTCTTATCATTTAAATCTGGTATAAGAGCTTTTGCAACACTCTTTCTGTCAAAGCTTTTTAGTTTATTGACTTCAATCAACTTCCGAACTTTTTTAATCAATAATGAATATAACTTTTCATCGGTTATATTTATTGTAGCATCAGTTTTTGGTGTCTTCATCTCCATTTCGTTTTTTGTTATTTTCAATTCATTGTGTTGATCCTGATCTAGCGATGTTTGTAGAGAAATAAAAACTTTTGAAGCTATTAACAAAAATAACAATGCACTCATCGTTTTATTTTTATTCTATTATTATTCGTTACAATAAATTAATTATTATTGTTATGTCTTACAAAGAACGACATAAATTTTTAAGAATACAAAGTTGTTTGATATTAAACGATTGCAATCATTTATATATCACTATTTAAACACTTCGTAATATTCGTATCGAATGAAAATGTTATACAGAATCCACATCCAACAGATAATAATGCACGCAATTCCTCTAAGCAAGGTTTTATATAGACTTAATTCTCTCTAAAAATATTCAAAATATTTACTTACGTTCACTAAAAAATATCTATTTGAAGATAACCTTAAAAATCAATAGGTTTCGATTACTCCAGCTAAACAAGTCGTACATGTCTATATAAATTTAAGAACACGGCATGTAAAAGCGTATTGATCAAACCAATTATTACACTGCCCAACTTGCTTTTAAAACGGCACATGTATATCAGTTTTATAATTATATTTTGACAATATTTTGCCAGTATTTGAATACTTAAAATACGGTTATAATCATATTACAATATTGGTAATAATCGTATGATTAAGTATTATTGGTTTCAGACCACCAGATTCTAATAAATATAAGATAGCGAAATTTGTTTTTACATATCAGTCGAATAAAGTTGCGGTGTTGGTATATGTGACTTTTTCCCGCAATATTTTTTTGTATATATTGTTTATTCTTTGGAATTCAAATATATTTTCATCGATTTCAAAAACAAAAAGAATTATTTTCTATCCATTAACAGTGGAGTCCTTTATCGTTTGAATATTTTAATGGAAGCTTATATATTGATTGAATTGGCATTCACGTGGTAGAACTCCATTATAACACGGTGAAAAAATAGCAATGTATTTTAGTTCTACAAAATTATTTTTAACAAATATAGTTGATAGCTATTTCAGCTCACGCCATCGTCAGAACTATCTTGAAGAACTAGAACTAAATAGTTCTAGTTTTTACTAGAACTAGATAGTTCTGACGATGGCGTGAGCCGAAATAGCTATCAACTATATTTGTTAAAAATAATTTTGTAGAACTAAAATACATTGCTATTTTTTCACCGTCTTATATGTATATATTCATTAAATTGACTTATTAAGGAAAGCATTAAAATTTGTGAAAAATTAAGCAAATGCTACATATTATATTATTTCCACAATTATATATTTTTTATCAGGATCAGTTGACTATTCTCGCAATGATCAAAACTAGTTTTCATTTTATTTTTTATAATTTGAATAAAATTTGCAATGAAAGCAAACTGACGAAACTGACTGACTGAAAGAAACGATAAAGAACAAAAAAGGTTTTTTTAACTTAAATTCAATAAGCCAAAAGTTTTATTAACATAAATGAATAATCAAGTAATTATTAAATATTTATTTTGTAAATAATATTATATTGTGATGTTTTAAGACCACTATACACTTTAAAGTTTTTTAGTTGAAGTATATCAGTTGATAGTGCTAGCGATGAGCGAAAGCGTTCTTGATTTTTAAAATAAAAAAAATATGGAAATAATACTTGAATATAGTGTTTTTATTATTCGAATGAATGGTTAAATATAATATTTTCTTTACTGAAATTCGATCAGCTAAAAGTATTGTGTAAATAAATAAATATAAAAGTGATAGATTTATTAATTATTACGATATAATACTTAAAAGAATAATAATTGTTTAATTATTAGTAGAATCCATGGTTTAATCAAAAATATAATTACCCCGGTGTGAAGACAAATTATCATAATTAATTTGCCATAGGCGAAAAAGCTTAATTTGGTTTTTATTGAAATACTTAATTGATCTACGTTTGGTAGATTTATGTATATATTCTTCAATTTAACAACCTCACAATTGTATCGGTAAACCCTGTTTTGGTGCAAAGTAACTCACTGTTTACTGCAAATTCTTTTTAAAATAGCATTGAAAATTGAATGAAATTTCATTTGATCATAAATTTTCTTTCTATTTGATAAATTTACTCGGAAGATAAAAGTGTCGTCAATTTATTTTTATAATCGCGCTATTGAGCTTTCCGAAAGCTCAATTAATTCATTATTAGCAATTAATTATTAGTAACTATTATTTAAAAAAAAATGCTCAACTCGATTAAGTGTATTTTTTTCACATATAAGCATTGATAATTATTTTTTAATTAAGATATATATATATTTAGCTCCTAGCTACAGGGTCTATATTTGTTGTGTTACTTCTCTCGTACATAATCGATGTAAACTTTTTACTATCTATCAGTTCTATATCATCCATGTGACATCTGAAGATGCTAAAAGAAGATACCCGAGTACTATATACTTTCAAAATTTTTTAATTAAATTAACAAAAGATTGTTTTAAACGTCTAAGAAATTTTTCAATTCCGAGAAAGACACTAACTTAAATGTTTTCTCAAAACTAATTACCAAAAATAGTAGGAATAATTATCGTTTGTATGTCCATCGCATTAAGTCCAGATGGTGAGATTTTTATATGCATAAGTTTTTTGCACGTTTGATATAATTAAAGTTCCTATTTTCGGTTCTTATATCACATTATGTTTAAAAAACGTGAGTTTAATAAACGATAACACATTCAACAAAGACAGGTAGGAAAATTTGCATCGCATTTCGAGTTAAAACCAATTCGTGGTAAATCAATTTGCCACTGCAAACTCCGATCACGAGATTTCTTGTTTATGCAATTTGAAATACATACTAATTATTTAAACAATCAAACGGTTCATATAAATACTTTGAAAACATTTAAAACATGAACACTGTCTTCTTAACAACGCTAGTTTTGGTCTTTAGATCTCTAAAGTGAAATTTAAGTAATCTTATAAAGTGTTTAAGTTTAAAATTGTGAAAGGTTTTGTTTTCAAAATGGTTCCATCATTTATGTTTGCTTTCGTGACAGCTCTATTATGTTTGTCACAAATGGGACATACTCTACCGTTAAATGGAGAAAGTCAGTCGCCAATTTCACCAGTTTTGATCGGTTCATTCAATCCGGATCTTAAGCCTCAACCGCAAGTCTCTTCAGCTGTTTCTCAAGAACATTCATTATTAAAACATAATGACGAGCAAGAAAATCAGAAACAAGTTCCTGTACATGTTTCTACGTTCGATATAAGCACGGAATCATCAATTCACGAAGTACAAAAAGAGGATTTAGCACCAGAGAAGTCACACAAAAACAACATACACGGCTATTTGAGGAGTGACGTCTTCTTGACGCATACAGCTGGTGAGGAAAACAATCATGAAGTCAAAAACGCTGACACAAAAGACGATAAACAAGATGTCCAAGTCAAAGTACCGGAAAGGCCAGTTCTTCCTCATCATCACAGTATTAAGACCAGAGAAGTTGTAGACATTCTCGGAAGTGATCTTTTACCGTCAAGTTATGATGCACAAGAATTTTCTCCGTTTGAAAGATCGCTAGAAGGAAGAAACAGAAGAATCAAGGTTCTTCCGGGATTCTTGGGTTGAATGTGATAAATTTAGAGAAGATATTTATTTAAAAAATAAAATTAATTTATTTAATATTTTCACTACATATCGTAATACTTGGTATAATGTATATTTAACTTGTATATATTTTGAATTAAAAATTCTAAGCTGTATAAAAAAATGTTATATTAATTGAATAATTGTTATTTTGTTATAAATAAACGAAAAAATCTATCTAAAATACAAGTGTTCATATTTATTATTACAACATATATGTGTTAGTACAATGTTTCAATTATTTTTCAATAGAGGGCATGAGTTGTATTATTATAAGAAAAAATAAATAAAATATTATAGTTTACTTTCACAAAAAAAAAACAAAATCAGTGTCTTAAGCACTGATTTAAAGTAGTCCTCATGCAGACATTTTTTAAAAAGTATTAAACAGTTTCTTTTTTGAACACTCTCAGTATTCGTAAGGGGATTTCCTTAATTATTTCAAACTTAATATTAAGCAGAAATATATCCGAGGAGACAAAAATTATTTGCCTGTACTGTTCTCACTCTTATAATAGCCGGGATACTGAGTAGTTGATGGATAAAAATAAAATTTGGGAATTTCTTCAGTAAAAGTATATATAATTCATGATATCGACTGAAGGCGCTTGATGGAATTTCAATATTAAATTTGAATTGTTGAAACTTTGGACGAATCCACATGTTTTTTCACTAACAACAAGGTTTTCACCTTTCGGCATCTTTAGGTATTCTATCACACGGATACAACAGAACCGACAGTTCTGTTGCATACGTGTGATAGAATACCTGAAGATACCGAAAGGTGAAACCCGGGTCGTTAGTGACAAAGCATGTGGAATCGTACAAAGTTTTAACAATTCAAAAAGTCTATATATTTGAAGATAATCAACACATGTGTCCAATAAAAATGAAAAGAAATAGTGGTCAGCTAATCGCTCTCTCTATCCCCCCCCCCTCCTCGCGGTTTTATGTTCGCATAGGTTCTTTCCTGTATTTGCCAATTGAATCTAGGATGGAACCAATTTAATTACGAAAAACTGTTTATTCTCATAATATATTTGTTATGTTTCCATCATACAAATGGAAACTTCTAAGACGAGAAGAAGTTCTCAAGAAATACTATCAATTATTGTTTATAAAAAACTGTAATATTTTTTTAAATATGTATCCGTTTTAATTGATTTTATTATCATCAATTCAAATTTGATTTTATTATGTTTACCATTATGCCGACAACGACGATTTTTGTAACAATATTTTTCAGTTAACTGAACAGTCAAATGTTTAAGCATCACGAAATATATAAATAAAAAAACGATATTTTTATATAAAAATAACTTATTTATTTACTGCAAAATACTTACATGCAAATTTAATATACTATACTATACACATATTTCTTCTATATAAATACATAATTAAGATCGAAAGAAATGAACGAATCAAAAGTTTTTTTACTATATGAATTATGATTTCGAAAAAATATTTAAATTCTCCTTTTTAATAATTAATAAATAACTGGCGTACATTTTTATTTTGTGTCTCAAATCGACACTTATAATTTAAAACTGTTAGGCAAGAAATGTTATACATTTTTGAATAACTTACAATATAATTTCAGTAACATTTGTTTTTAAAAATATCCCTTAGTATAGTTTCTAAATCACTTGTCATGTAAATTTGCTTAATAGATCCTATAAATTAATTTGTACATTTTTTATTAATATAATACTTAAAGAGATTCTCGAATCATACCATAAACAAAACGTCAATTAATATTTGAACAGATTTATATTTCATAATTGAGACCAGTTGATAATGCTCAAGACGAGCTAAGCCGATCAGAATCTTGATAATATAACACTTAAGAAATAGTACTTAGTATTGTATCTAATTATTTGAACATAATGCTTTTCCACAAAGAAGTGACAGTTGATACATTAAAATTTAATATTAAAAATTTATTGATCGGAGAATGTATTAAAATTTTAATGATTGCTTTGAAATATTTTCCTTCTGATATAATTATCAATTTAATAAGAAATAATTATTTTTTACTACTCATTGAAACAATTTATATTAGACTATTTTTTTGTACATACAGAAATTTGTATTCAAATAAAGAAAAATAAAACAGTTAATATTAAGTTATGAAATATAAACGTATGGATACCAGAAATTATAATTTTTTGGTACGATTACTATAACTATTGGACGGATTTCGATATTTTACTTTGCTTAATACAAAAGTAAACTTAATATATATATAAAAAAACTAAAATCTAAATAAAATACAAGCGCCATCATTGAGAAGTCAATAATGAAGGACACATAAAACTATAATGTAATATGTAATAATATCTTCAATTCTGATAAATGGCTCACATGGAAATGACCAAATTATAAATTAAATAAATATAATGTTTGTATTGGTTTCAATTAATTTTAAATTCAATCGTGATCGTGGCATTTGTTCGGTTAACTGACGATGTTTGATTGATCGCTGTATTGTTTTGTTTATATAATAATTAAAAAATAGTATATTTATATGGGAAGCAATTAAAATTGTAGTTTATATTTCTTCCTAGATAACGCATTTGTTTGTTCGTATTGTAAAATTTTAAAATATATGAAAATCTGTTATATTTAACAAAACATCTGCAATGAATGGTGGTACATCATTTGATACTGCTATGAAAAAAGATAAAAATAGAATAAAAAATATGTTAACAAAAAACTTTTTAAAACCTGCTTTGAATTGATTATAAAAATCGAGAATTTTAAGAATGCAAATTATATCTAATATTAAGAATAAGTAAGTTCGTTCTTTGCTGAACCACATAAAGGATATTCCAATAACGAAAAACATAAAATTTAAATTATTGATCTTGACCAAACTTATGAAGATTTTCAAGACAACATTTCACACAAAAACAGAAATCAGCCTTAATGCGACAGTATTGATACAGTTCTCGTATATATGAGAACCATATATTATCAAACAGCAATCAGCCGTGTCAAAAATTGAAATATAAGTTATTGGATCAATACTTTACCTCCAATTCTCAGTATAATATATTATGAATAAATACATATTTTTTAAAATTAGAAACAATAAACTGTCGTCTATGATTGTTGATTTCCTTTGACAGAAGATGATGTAAATTTACATACGACCTTTTAAGATATTTGGTGATCTTTTATGAAAACAGAAACATATTGTTCTCAGTTTATCTCGAAATTACGTAATGGTTATGATACAAAATAAATGGGACACTAAAAATTTACAGTAGTAAAATAAAATTTTGTTTCTCGAAAAATCATAGCGTAATAAGCAATGTTTTTTTTAATAGGGTGAAAACGCGATTGAATTTAAAAAAATGAGCCTAAAAAATAAATATACGTAATAATAATTCAAGAATTAGTATGTCTAAATATTATATATATATATGCTCATGACACTTAATTTTCTTAAAATTTTGTAATTTTTTCCTATGTCTACATATTTATAATTATAAAGTTTTTTATTATGTATAAACAAGTTGGTTTGCTAAGATTAAGTACTGAGAATGACTTTTCAACCAGGCAACACTAAATATTATGTTGTGTAGTAAAGGTTTTGACAAGAATCACCAAAATAAAGCGGTAGTTTTTGAATTTAGAATTCTGTTGCAGTTAAATTTTTTGACGTTTCAGTCAGTAAAATAATTATATGTTATACTCGAATTTATTTACTTATTCATCATCGAGCAATTTTACCTGATTTTAACAAAAAAATCATCAAGCATACAAAACATAGATTCATTAATATTTTAAGAATAAAATGACTAAGTTATCACTGAAATATTATTTATAAAATACCTAACTTATTGTTGTTTTTTCCGCAATTCAATTCCTTCTTGTAGCAGATGATTGAATGGATCTGTAATAAGACGGATATCCAGAACCTCCCGAAGTGTAGTAAGGGTTTACATTCGCCATCGGGTAGTACGATCCAGAAGCCTTGTCATATACTAAAATAGGTGGAGGATCTGGGCGAGAAACAGCTGACTGTGGAGCGGACGCGGAAGCTCCAACATGGCCGGAACTATTAGGATTATTTGAGATATTTCCGTTGCGATCGCGATACACGCGTCTCTTTTCAACGCTCTGTTTCTTATATTTAAACAGCGGTCGGAAAACAATGTTTTCCGCAGTATCCATCATGTCGTCGTCGGGTGATACGGCTTCATCGTCATTTGTCAGAGGATCTTCGCTTAAGTCGGAACCTGATAAAACGCCCCCCGAGGTTTCTTCAGCGATATCATTTAGATTGACATCATCTGTCGGTTCATTATTTGGTGTTTGGTCCAATTCGACGAGTCCACTTTCTGGTACTGGTTGCGGACCTGGCAGAGAGTCATCTAAAACGTAGGATTGTTCTATGTCTCCATACCCAAGGTCTGCTGCTGGTTTACATTGGATGCTCACCAATAAGAAAGAATGTACAATAGTTATCTGTCGAAAAAAGATCAGTTTATTAATTGAGAATATTGTAAATAAACCAGAAAATGAAAGAAATATCATGGACTAATGCTTGTTTTAAGCTGGAGGCGTGCGAGGCCGCGCAGCAGTTTTAACAACCCCGTACCAAAATAAAATTTATGAACAAAATTTTCAAAAATTTAAGTGACAAAAAAGCTCAAAATTACTTTGGCTAAATAATATGTTACTTTTAAAGGTTTAACTGTCACATCTTAGACGAAAAACATTATATTTAAATAATAAAAAAAAACAGTTCAGTTTTTTAGTATTTTTTCGTTTATAATGCTTATGATAAGTAAAACTGGTTTAAATGTAAAATTCTGGAAAGAGTTCTGAAATTGTTTTTTTTTTATTATTTAAAAATTAATTTATTTAATTGATATAAAGCAACATAAAATGTTGGCAATAAAAGTATTAATTTTGCCACACATCTGTTGGCTTGGCCTGCTTACCCTTTAAGCTTATCGCGCACAGAAAATTAAAGTCTTAAATCAAATATTGATACTAACCCTTCCGTTAGTTTTGCATAACACAAAACTAATGGAAGAAATAGAAATATATTTTTTTAAAAAAAAGTCACTTAATAGTATTTTTATCTATTGTTTAAAATTATTTATAATGTTTTTACATCGTTATTATATTGCATATATATGTGCAACAATCTAGCAGTTTAACTAAGCGATTGTTACGCTGAATATATATCTCAGATGTATTTATAAAAGTTATAATAGGAAGAGATATACAATCTCGATTATATTATAATTTGTCTTGTTATTTGTAAATTATTTAATAAAACTTGTACGATGGAGAAATACGTAGCGGATTTAAAATTACAAAATTTGCATCGAAACACGATATAAAATATATTTCAACAAAATTGTAATCGGTAAAACAAACTTTCTAACCAAACATACAGACAACTCATAAACCAAATAATCCGTAAATAATTTTGCGAGTATTGTGAAATGCACAAAGTATTATAAATATCACTCAGGAAATTGTCTTTTCTCATTGTATCCGTGATAAAACATATCTATTAAATAAACTGTTTTAGAACCTTTAGTTTTTTTATATTAAAAATCAGTAGCCGATTTTGATATTTTTTTTTTAACTTTAAGAAAAATTGTTTAAATAATAAAACATAATATTATAGTACTAAGATGTTTAATCGGTGAAAAAAATACCGATGAATTTTAGTTCTATAAAATTTTATAAGATACAGTTGTTATAGTTCTGACGAAGGAGTGAGCCAATACATTGCTATATTTTCTCACCGTGCTATAATGGAGTTCTACCAAATAAATGCCAATACAATCAATAAGATGTTTAATGTTTACTTGAATTAATCGGTCCTGATTTAAATAATGTGTATTTGGGGAATTGGTACTACACTTTGTTTGTAATTATTATAAATTGTTTAAATATATATATATTTTTTTTTTCACTAAAAAGTGACAATTAGCACCATAAAAGAGGTGTTATATTTCCATGATAACGCATTTTTATGTTGAGCTATTAGGCAATAAAGATTCAAAAATAACCTTTTTTTATGTAAATCACTTCAAATCAAATCAAGTTTACAAGATTGTCAACTATAAAATTGACAGCAAAAAAAAATTCCAATATATATAGAACACATTACATCTTTCTAAGATAAAATAAATATTATTTCAACAGATTCTATTGTTATTAAATGCTTTCATAATAGACTTGTTATGAATATAAAATTTTAGCAGGGAATACGTGTATATTATATTTTTATCGCGGTTAAAAAGCCGTTTTAATTTAAATAAATTAAAATAGTTGTATAAAAAAAGACACTTAATAATCATAAGATTATGCAAAGCATAATTTTTATTTCATTTAAAAAAACCTTACCAACAAGATGTTCCGATATTTCCCCATGTTCACGTTTTGACTTCTGTTTGTGTTCTAATAATTAATTCATTCACTTTGATAATACTTAAATTCCGCTGACATCAGGTGACAAAACGACAGGAAACCGCAATTACCACGATGCCATATATTCTTATCAACGAATATCTATGAATAATCACATTGATTAGAACGACCACGCAATATGAGTAACTTCCTCAAGAGATGTACTTTTTTATGCAAACCCTCTGCTCAAAAGACAAGTGCAGTATACTAACTGACCTTCGAACATGTTTGCAATGATATTTATAGAAGTTTGTATATCCGGTCAGAGCTTAAAAAATGCGTGGTGATTTTTCACCATGAGTGTGTGAAAAAGACCTCGTTGAATGAAGATGCGTCTAGAAGCATTGTTTGTCATCTGTAAATAGGAGGCATTGATCACAGGTGGAGCTGGAATTTCACGCAGTTCTGATGTTTTCCCAAGGAAATCCGTCGAAATTATGTTATTCAAATATTTTCGTTAAGTACATAATTATGCAATTTCTGTGAAATTTCAGACCAAAACAGGGTGTAGTCTCGTTTATTACAATGTATACTTAAATAATAAGCCCTAATGTAAAGTATTTTTTTCATAATTTCATATTATCAACTGGTACAATAAAAATAAAGCAATTAATAAAAAAATGTGTCAAGATTCAAAGTTCTGTTTATAGTGCTCGCAAATAGCTAAAATGGTCGCAATCATAAAAATATAAATCTGTAGAAATAGTTTTAAGCATATCATTTTATTATATAATATAACTACAATGATTTTCCGACAAGAAGTGACTGTAAACACAATAAAAACTTTTAAAATTTATTTTCATAAAAATCAAAAGAAAATTCTTCAACAGTTTGAAGTCGCTGAAATACTGATAAATGGCATTTTAAATTCATGCAGTAATCGTAAGGAAAAAATTGTTAATTTTTATACGATATTTATTGCTTTAAAAACGATTTAAAAAAGTGGTAAGCATACTCACCACTTCCCAAGAACATCGCAAATAGCTTAGAGATAAAGCTCTTATTATCGTATCAGCCTATCGTTTGTTGTAAGCACATTAATCGTATTAAATATATATATTTGTATTTCTTATATTTTTTCAGTAGTAGAATATATAGATAAATTACAATAATAAAAAAATATTCAAAAATTAAAACGTAAGTTTTCAGTTTAAAACATTTGCTATCTTAGCCAGCCGTATATTTTATTAATAAGGTAAAGTTTGTATAACGCAAAGAATATTAAAATGTTATTTTTTATGAGTTTTAATAATGGATTAATATTAGAAAAAAACATTCTCTACTATCTATGTATGGCACAAACTTTGTGGAACTTAAATATATTTATTGAATTTAGCAATGTAATGTTAGGGTTGTGAAACTGTTTTTTAGCTGACTGTACCAATAGGAAAACAATGTTATTATACAATAAGCTGTATGTTTAACATTTGGAATCGTACGAATAACTTAAGCTTAAAATAAATAACTTTCTTATTCTACTGGTGTTTCTAAATATAACACGTGTTTCGTATATTTGAGAATCAACTTTAGGCTTACTATATCATAAGTTTATTCATTAGAATCAGCATAACAGTGATCATAATTCTTTATCTACTTTTTATATTTAAAACGTTATCAAAGATCAACTGATCACTATTGATAGTTTTGTGTTTTCTGATAACTCTTTATAAACTTAATTTAACATCCATTTATTCGGGCACTGTAATATCATTAAACGCTTTATTTTAGCAAAGATACTTTGGTGTAAAAGATACTCCACCATATAAAAAATATTCCTTTCACTTAATAAACAATGAGTGTCACTTTAAAAATAAATATCAGAAAAATCAGGGGTGGTCAAGCCGTGACGCATTGCATCCTTTTGAAGTAGGCTCCATTACTGAATCGATCTTAAAATTTTCAACACATGTGTGCTCTCAGTTAAATTCATATAGACTTTTTACTTTCATCTCATTTTTTGAAAGTTTTAAATTTTAGGATGTGAACAGTGTACGTATTAGAGAGAGCGTGAGTGTGATGCAGTATGGTTGAGACGCGGTGCGATCAAGACGAGGTAAGATTGAGATTTTAATGTGGCGAATGAACGGCGAGCAACCAAACGATTTTACAGTGTGGTAAAATGGCTGTGTGATCATGAAGCGGCATGTTTGAAGGCACTTATTTAATTTTATTTAAGAAGGATTCGCGACGTCTCACTTCCTAGAATTCATTTCTGACCAAAGCGGAACCCCCAATGACACTACTCCGAATTACGCGCTGGCTTTAAATATTCACCGCAAGTCCCCCAATTGCACAATCGCTTGGCTGCACATACACATCCAGACGGCTGTATGTGCTGTGCAAACAGTAAAATGTTGGTTTGAGTCCGTGTATTCAACACGTGCCAGGCTATACTCGCACAGCCGAGTGACTGTCTGTGTGCTAGACTTTGAGAAGAGAAATGAAAGTTTTGAACTGGAATAAATTAATTTAGTTTATTGCACAATTGAGAAATACCTTTTCCTGCATTAAGTAAACCTGATTTTATTCCTATACTTATTTCCCAACTCCAACCGTGAAGGTAAGACGGTAAAAAAGTCTTCTAGTTGTATGGCACATCTGAACTCGTCTGTAAAAAAAATGTCGCACGGTATGTAAAAGTTTGGCTACCCCTGGATAAGATGATCAATAGTTTAAATGATCTGGTCGTAAATAAGTACGTTCGTTTGTTTCAATTCTCACCTGTTTGCCAAAATGCATTTCCTTATTGTGAGAGGTGTTAAACGACAATTCTCACAATCAAAATGTCGTTACTAAGAAACAGTTGTTTAAAGAATGAGTGTAAGTTTCTATTAATAGAACTTTTAAAATCTTATTTATTACACCTCGATGACCAACGGCTTGAGTCATCTCACCAAATACAATTCGTTACAGAAAAAAAACTATCACATTAACACAATTTTAAGGCCTTAAAAGACTTTTTGTTAATGTTCACCAATAATTTGTGGCCAGCTTCTGGTAAGCAGATGACAGAAAAAAAATCTGTTCCTCATACGTTTGACCCAAAAAGATATGCATGGGACAGATTTGTACTGTGTACAAGCGTGCATGAAAAACACAGAAAAAAAACACCATCAGCTTAGCTAGTCTTCATGGGTTAATTTTATTTATTTGATATATTAGTTTATTGATTTAACATTAAATAAATGATTAAAGTATTAAAAAATAGGTAAAGTAAACTCGGGATAAATTTACTTTAACACATTAATAAACCGTTTGTATCCGAACTCGCTCTCATCTATTTGTAATATGTTAACATATTCACTGTTACTTCTTGGTGGAAAGGCATGATATATTTTTTTTTCTTTATTTGTTGCAGAAAATACTGGAACGCCGCTAACTGACCATTTCTTCTCATCCTAATTGAATACCATTAATATGTCATATATTTTCCATTGACATTATGTTCCATTAAGTATTTAAGCTCAGGTTATTTTTTTCATTAAAATGTTCCACTTCTTACTTTTCCTAATGAGTTTCTTTATGATTGTTCAGAGCTCTTAATGGATAATTGATTTGCATTAATTTTGTTTGAAAAATATTAATAAGTGATCGTTAACATTTTACTTTTAAATTAATTTAAGTTATTTGTATTAATATTGTATGATTTCCTATAAATTGTTTCTAAGTTCTTTAACCTATGGTTTTGTATACCTTCTACCTTTAACACAAGATTGTTGTATATATAGACTTGCTTGTAATTTGTATTCTATTATATGATAATGCTCACTATGAACAAATCCGGTCCTGATCAAAAAATATATTGTGGAAGTAAATACCAAAAAATATGTAATTTTACTTGAATATTTTCCAAATAAATGTCTTATCGGAAAAAGACTATTAACAGGTGTTTGAAATTTATTATAGAGTGCTTAATTACAGTAGGTTGTAAAATATAAAATAAAATTTTGATGCAAAAATTTCTTAATCTATTAATAATTCAATGAATATTGAAGCTTTTTATCGAGGAGCTATAGATTTTACCCTGCAACAAAATAAAATAACGTTCACAAGCGTTGACTATTTGCCTACGTGACTAACTTTGATTTGTCTGAAATTGCTTAGTAATTGATAATTATTAATCTATGCATATTAACGAAATGTAACCAAGCAATTATTACGTATCAAAACTTATATTGATACATTCCTTCTTCTTAATATTATACATTATAGATACAACATGTAAATATTTTAAATAAAGATATTTGATTTCAATAACTGACTGTACGAATATAACATTCCGCTAGTAAAACTGAAGTGTGTACATATAATATTAATTTGTTTAATCACAATTTGCGGTTGAACATTTTTTTAGTTATCTTACGTTTTCATTTAAATATGACTCTGACAGGATATGATAGTGGTAATCGAAATATCTTTAGAGTATATTGTTTGAAAATCTTACTAGGTTAATTTAATTTAATTGCGTCTTAATAGACGCAATTAAATTAAAAGCAATTCAGTTTTTAACATATCCCTACGGAGACAGATAGTGTAAATAATATTCTAAAACCAAATACTTGAAAATGTAATACTATAGTGTCAGTTAATTATAAACTTATTGAGATTCTTGGAAAAAAGATCAGGCTTCATTTATACACGATAATAAGCTTGTTAACAAAAGTTTTGACACTGCTCATACAGTAATTTTAACATTTGGGATGTTGCAGTTAATGGGCTAAAATAGTGACAGTAACAATCATTTCGAATTAAAAAATTTCTTCATATTAAGTAACATTTTATTAGAAACTATAATTTCCGATTGTATATGTTTATATTCTATAACTGAACGTAAAAGTTTATTGATTGAATTAGCATTTACTGGGTAAAACTACATTATAACACGGTAAAAAAAAATGGATTTTAGTTCTAATATAGTTGATAGCTTTTTCGGCTCACGCCATCGTCAGAACTATGCGTAAGCGTACATTTGCTTATCTTTATATAGATGTGTAGAAAAGGTACACAATACATATTCTCTTCTGTTTTAAAGACCTAGCTATAAAACTAAAAAAAAAAAATTTAAATGAAACTTAACAGGCGGCGATTACAATAAGCTTAAATATTGGACGGAGATGATTTATTACGGAAATGCATAAGCCCCTCGCAATGGTCGAAGGAGGAGGGAATAAGCTAGGTTGCTTAAACAGAAGAGAAGATGTTTTTTGTACCTTTTCTTCACAGCTATATATATTGTAGATAAACAAATGTACGTTTAAACACAGTTCTGACGATAGAGTGAGCCGAAATAGCTATCAACTATATATCTTTAAAATTTTGTAGAACTAAAATACATTGCTATATTTTAACCGTGTTATAAAAGTTTGTACTAATAATAAAGACCTATTAGCAAAAAGGTCTTCAAAAAAATTAATACTTTTTGATTTCAAATGTAATAATTTACTCTCAACTCGCAAAAATATTTATTTATTTACATTTTTTTAAATTCTTATTTATTTTACAACTATGAAAGTCAAGGATAATATTAAATAATACGATTGACAGATATGTTTATCTGTTTCTCAGTCAAGCATTTTTTTAAATGTTTATCAGAGAAACCTTTCACCTCGATGAACTGTGCCATTAAATATTTTTTGTATGGTAATTCATACAACTCACTTGAGTTTATTGACCAAGGAAGAAATATTAATTGGAAGAGTTTGCGTCCGTCAATACAATTACATCTCGTGTTTACAAATCCAAGAGAATCTAAACATTTAGCCGTTAATATTAAAAATTAATGTTTTTTTTTCTTGAATTTAATATGGAGAGTCATTCATTCAAAATGAATTGTAAATTATTTTGTAACATTTCTAAATAAGTAGTAATTGCAATTTAATAGTTTTTCTGGAGTCCATTTTAAGTAAAGATCTAATGTTTTAAATATTATCATTGTAAATTGTTAAAATTGTTGATAACAGCAATATATATCTTATTAAATACTAATGTATATTTTGTTTAATCCATCTATTATTACAATTATGCAACAGCAGTAGTGTATCTATAGATCAATTATATTTTTACTGACGTTACAGTGAAATCATATTTAACCACATTACCTTGAATTGGAATATGCTTAGACACGTGAAAATAAATTTTGACAGATACTTTCGATTGATACTATCGTAGTTTCAAAACTATCATTTGAAACAAGGGTATCAAATGGTGGTCCGGGGGCCGAGCCCATCCCGCCACAAAAAAAGTCATCAGGCCCTGCAAAATTCTCATTTTTTGTATATAATTTATTCCATCTAGGAAATATTTTTATTTTTTGTTTCTAGATTTGGTTGTAAGTTCATGACAGCTGTATATTTCAATTAATCAATGCAATCAGTTAATGGATTCAAAGAGAAATAATTTAGTTATAAAAATTGATTATAATAAGTAAGCACATTTAAATTGATATTCAATTTCGATTCCAACACCAATTTAAAATATCAATCTAGCATATTTCTCAAAAAGTTTGGTGACCACTAATTTAAATAATGAAAAATATTTTAAGAATATTTTCGCCATAGCTGAAAATATATTTTGTCTTGAAACATACTTTCGTTGTAACACAATTATTTCATATGAATTCATATTAGAATTCATATTAGAATTCATATTCTCTCCCAATGTAAAGCATTCGGGCTTTTAATGGTTGAATATTATCTCAACGAAGTAAGCACCATTTTTAGAATGAAAGAAATGATAGAAAGCAATGCCTTCAAATAGGAATCCATAAGAGGGTTTATAAAGAAATTTTTAACATCGGTACTCGAATCTGTGAGATCTGTGACGGAAGCCACGGTCTTTGACCATTTCTCTACATATCCAAAGTAGAACATTCTTATATCAAAACGATATCAACTATTATTGGCTAACTGACAATTCAAATGCATCCGCGTATTAAAATGCCTGGAGTCAAAATTCATTCACATTCAATACAGTCATTAAATTATATTTGGCAATATGATACACCTTGATTGGGGGACAATAATAATTTAATTTAAAAGTTTTTTTTATATATTATTATTCTGACTGCTCAAATCTCAGCCATTGAGACGGCTGAGTTCAGTGTGTTAGTAAATGATACTAAAAAATATTACAGTGATTTGAGAGTGAAATTTTTTAGCTAAAAGCTAATTTTGTCACACGGTGGAAATAAAGCATTGTATTTTAGTTCAATGAACTTTAGAAGGTGTATAGTTGATAGTTATTTCGGCTTACGCCCTCATCAAAACTACTGAATTATATTATATGTATATGTAATTTTGATGTGGGTGTGAGCCAAAATAGCTATCAACTATATAACTAAATAATTTTGTTCCATTAAAATACGTTGTTATTTTTTCACCGTATGACAAAATTAACTTTTCCATAATTTTTTTGCTTGATAAAACAAAATAAAAAAATTGTTATAATCAACAAAGATAGTGAATGGGAAAATTGTACAATTTATTGTATTAATTGAGATTAATTATTAAAATACAATGCGTTCTACCAAAAATGTACAATTACACATAAAGAGTGATTTTTGAAGATATACAGGACACTTTTATGAACACATTTGATGTAATATTGCTTTAGAATCATCTTTAAAAATAATTCGAATTTCGAAATGGAATAGACAAAGTCATTGAATATTTCTTTAAAATGTTACCATTTATGAGGAGTACTTTCCCTTAATCAATATATAATTGAAAACGGTATAATCTTCAAACTGACGAATTACTATTTACAACTTATATAATAGTTGGAAAAGCAATAAATATTACTTTTTGCTTCCGAAAAATAAAATAATACAAACAGCATATAAACTGTTTATAAAACAAATATTAAAACCTTCTTATCATATCGAATTTGGAACATTAATTATTTGCTGGCGGTGATTGCGACAGTGATGTCATTATCATTTTTTCTACTTCATTACAAAACACAAAGATTTTTCGACAGTTCGGTTGCTGAACTGTCACCTTGATGAACTTTTCTTGCTTGATAAAACAATTAACTAATAAACTATATATAATTTACTTTTAAATTGTAATGCTTGTGTATTTTGACGTAAAAATTGTAATCACAATTTAATGTAATCGGTTTTCATGTCAGGAATCTTTTTTACCCTACATATTTTGTCACAAGTAGGTCTTAACATATATTAATTTTAAAATCTGATAAAAAAAGAAAAAAATACATTAAACCTGTTCCCCGCTTCGGCACATAAAAAACATTGAACAAACACTGAACAGAAAAATAATCATTTAATTGTTTTAGTGTTAAACAAACGTATAACAACAAACAGCAGAAATTTGCCTTTATTTTAACACTTAAATTATTGCAGTTTATGCTCAATTTTTTTTTACCCATGTTTACCGATTCAATGCTTTAGATTATTTAAAAAATAATTTAGTCGTGTTAGTATTAGCCAAACTTAAAGAGAATATAATGATAAATAAGCACAAAAATTTTGAGACTCTGGTCGCTTATATTTCTAAATAATAACTACTAACTGTTAACGCACGGCAATCAGCCGTTTCAACGATTGACACGTTGGCAGTTAGTAGGCTAGAAATGCCATTTAAGAATAACCTATCAGCCAAATATAACTAGTAAAGTCAAATCGTTTCTAGCTAAACGACGAGGTAATAGAAACAAATGGTCTTTTTATTACTTGGAATAGTAATCGTTTATCTTAACAGTTTTTTTTTAAATTTACAAATTAACTATTTATACCTTACAAGACAGTTTTTTCTTATTTTCCAGACATCTTTGAACCAAAAACTTTAAAACATGTAACAGATGTGTTCAATTGAATTAGAAATAAATATATTTTTAATTAATTTAAGTAATAGGCTGATTGCTTTTGATAATGCGTAGACGTTGCTTTGTTACACCTATCATTTCAATACTCTCTCGAAAAATAGCAGCGGAAGACAATCTGTTTACTAGTTGCCGTAAAAATCTGATTCGAGATATACCTTGTAGACAATCAAAACTAACAAATTATTGACGTGCAATTAACAAATATTGTTATAATTTATGATATCGACTGGAGGGGCTTGATGGAATTTCAATATCAAATTTGAATTGTTACAACTTTGTACGACTCCACATGTTTTGTCACTAACGACCCGGGTTTCACCTTTCGACATCTTCAAGCATTCGACATAAACGATGTTAACTGTTTATTTGCGTCAGTTCTGTTGCACAGCCTTAATAACCTTAATATCAATTTTAATATGTTAAATAACACTTCTTATTAGAAAGGTATGATATTTAAATAATAAAACACAATATTAACACGGTGAAAAAATAGCAATGTATTTTAGTTCTACACAATTATTTTTAACAAATATAGTTGATAGCTATTTCGGCTAACGCCATCGTCAGAATTATCTCTAGTATATATAGTTCTGACGATGGCGTGAGCCGAAATAGCTATCAACTAGATTTGTTAAAAATAATTTTGTAGAACTAAAATACATTGCTATTTTTTCACCGTGTTATAATGGAGTTCTACCAAGTGAATGCCAATTCAATCAATAAAACACAATATTCATTAATATTTCTTCAATTTTATACAATTAATCTTAGGACCGGTCTCGTTGACCTCGATCACTATCAACTGATACAATACAAATTAAAACAATTATATGTATATACAATTTTTAATATTTTGATGATTGTATAAAATATGTGTAAATTAAGTAAAAGAAGTCTACAAATTAAGCGCCTAAGTATGAGCGAAACCGGTCCTAATTTGTTAAAAATATAAAATTGAGGTAAAAATACCTAATAATCATTGTTTTTGATTAAACAATTTATTAAACAAATAGATCCATGAAATATGCTTAAATAAATTGACAGGTCAGATTTGTGAATGTGTATGTATAAGGGCATTGGCAAGTTCATATGTGCAATGTATTAAATAATATTTCAGTATTTGACACTTTCACTTGGTCGAATTATTTTGTATATAAAACTATACGACTCTTGCATGTGGGGTAAAATAAGCTGATAATGGAAGGATACCTGCTATTATATTGAAAAATTTACCATGGATTAAATTGAAGAAAAAAAATAGTCATCAAATGAATTTTTATTTCAACACGAATGTACACATATAATTATGATATATGAAAATTTCTTCATTTAAAGCTTGAACAGTCAACAACGTATTATTATATACAACCGCCACTGTAGACAAAACCAAGGCAAACCATTCGGCTAAATAAGACTACCCTAAAGAATGAAATGAACATAGGGCCGCAATAGAAATATAATATTCAATTAAGCATTATTGTGATTGATTAAACTATAAAGAAATTAAAATATTAAAATAATACTGTGACAATCATTTTATTTTTTTAATGTAATGTAAGCCGGAAAGAATCTAAAACAGTGGGCCCGAATTTGGTTTTTTAACTTGGTTTCTATTTGTTATTAACGTATCTACCGCGGAAATCAAGGGGTAAATGTATTTGTATGGACCAATTTAATTTTTTGTAATACTAAAATTATGACAACGAATTGTTTTATTTAACTGACAAATACTGCAAAGTATATAATAATATATTGAGAAATAGATGTGACGCATTAAATCTTGTATGTTATTGAAAATAATGAAAGTGTCGAAATGCGATGGTATTCTTCCTAGCCAGGGGCGCATTTCGTACATAAGAATATTTTGCAAATCGTAGAATTTCGTTTTGTAAATTAACAAGAAGGATATAGCTTTAATTATAAAAGTCAGACATTTTTCAAAATCGATCAGTATCATCGTTCAAGTGCATTCAATAGCAACTAACTAATTAACAATGTTCAAAGTTTTAGTTTTGTGTTCAGTAAGTAAAATAAACTATTATTTCGTGGCTCATTTGTGATAAATTTAGTCACTTTTACTTAAGTGAATACTATAATAATTGTGTGAATTTTAAAATTGCATTTATTATAATTTTATCTGTCAACTTTACTTAAATAATATTCTTAGTGGCGAATCTAATATAGCAAAATCCGATTTTATTTAACAATTTTATCACAGAATTAATTTACTAAAAAACAATATCGTTCAATAATTAGTCAGTTGAAATTTAAAAAGAAAATATTTTTCATAAATTGTACTAAAATTTATTGCGATAAAACATGAAATAAATAGATCATTTAATTAACAGAAAAAAACAGTAGTGATATGTTTTTCAAATAATTCACTAACTTTAAGAAAAAATTATAATTTATTTTAACACGGCTTTTTCCAAAATTATGTTTTTTATGGAATCAAATAAATAATCAATATATTTAATTTAATTATTAAAATTATATACAATTCCACGTGTTTTGACAATCATGACCCGGGTTTTACTTTTGGGCATCTTCAGACATTCTGATATAGAACTGCATCAGAGTAATAAAATGCCTAAAGATGCAAATGGGCGAAACGCGGGTCATGTCTGTTAAAAAATGTAGAACTGAACACGGCGTCACCAATTCAAATAAGATAATTGAATTATATTAAGCGCCCTCAGTCAATATTGTAAATTATATTTGAATAATGCATTGTTAACAAAATATACTTCTGCATTATTGAAATCTTGCAGAATTCTTAATATAGTTATGAATGACTTGAAATTAAACTTGATTTTGAAAATACATCAAGCATCCTCAGTTGATACGTTGAGGTGAAATATTGTTATCGTAGAAAATGTCTCCACTCGGTAAACTCAAGCTTAATTTACGATATCGACTGATTGTGCTTGATAGAATTCAATATCAAATTATAATTTTTACAACTTTCTGCGATTCCACATGTTTTCTCACTTACGGCCTGGGTTTCGCCTTTCGGCATCTTCAGGCATTCGTCATAAACGATGCTAACTGTTTATTGTGCGTCAGTTCTGTTGCATCCATGTGATAGAATGCCTGAAGACACCGAAAGGTGAAACCTGGGACGTTAGTGACGAAACATCTGGAATCGTACAACGTTAAGTAACAATTCAAAAAATTTGCTGAAGTTTTTTCAAATTTTTGTTCAAATTCGTACAAAACCTTCTTCACATTTATTTCAATTACCAGACAAGTGTGTTTTTTTTTTAATTGTTCTGAATATAGCTTATTATTACAGTAGAAATTTGCCTTTATTTTAACGCTTTAATTATTGTAGTTTATACTCATTTTTTTACCCATGTTTACCGATTTCCATTGAGCCTTAGATTATTTAGTCGTGTTAGTATTAGCCAAACTTAAAGAGAATATAAAGATAAATCGGGGAAAAAAATTAAACTCTGGTCGCTTATATTTCTAAATAATTACTCTTTTTAAGTTATATAACCATTCAAAACACTGCACGAAAATTCCTGTATGTAAAATCATCATCTTTATACAATACATTTTTTTTTTGACCAGATCTTGGCCATGTGCCATATGACAACAGCCCAACCCTTGCTTCATGTCAAAAAAGCAATTGCTGCCTCTGTTATCAAATGGCCGATCGCAAAGCTCAACGGGTTAGCCAATTTCGTGGCCCTCAAGACGAATGCGCATTTACCTCAGCCAGTGGTCCACACTGTTTATGCTGCACCACCGCCTGTCCACGTCGAAGTAAGTTAACAAAATGTATTTCTACCAGGGCCGTAGAGTCGGGGTCGTGAATTTGTGGTGTCATGAAAAACGAGCGACTACTTTTTCGATTAGGCGATTTTTAACAATACCTCAATGAACAATTTGCGGGATTGATTAGTTGATTTTTAATAATAAATTACAAATAAATAGGAAAGGTAGGAAAAAATCCATTTATCAATAAAATCGAATTTTTTTCAGTCGGAGTCGTATTTTTTTTAATAACTCTACTGCATTGAGTTTTTTTTCTTCAAATTACAAACTCGTTTAACCTTCTGACTGCTAGCAGTCTCAACAGCTGACACGGCTGATTTCAGTGTGTTGATAGTTTAAGATCAGCATTATAACATATATTGACTGAATTGGCTTTTACTTGGTAGAACTCCATTATAACACGGTGAATAAACAGCAATGTATTTTAGTTCTACAAAATTTTAAAAAATATAGTTGATAGCTGTTTCACGCCATCGTCAGAACTATTCACTTGGCATAATAAAATTTTAAATTTTGTAGAAATAAAATACATTGCTATTTTTTTTTACCGTGTAACACTATAACGCCTCAACTGTCAGGAACGAGATATCTCGAAAGAACTTTTGGTAGCGTGTACGGCTTAGTGTAACAACCCTGTCTGACAATGAAATTTTGTATATAAATAAAAATAAACTCTTAATATCGGCGCGGGATATAATTTTTTGTGGGTTAATTATAATTTCTTTCCAACACAAAGGATTTTTTTTTACAAGTCTTAATTTGACCAAAAATATTCGTTCTGATAAGCACTGCAGCATGATTTTTTTGCGGCTAAGAAATGGTTAATACGGCTGATATCAGTGTGTTGATAGTTGTCACTTTTTTTATGAGAACTATTTTTTTTAACATTCATGTAAGAGTTAGTTTTTATACTAAAATATAGACTAATAATCTCTACAAACTTGTTGGGATATCTTTCATTTGGTTAAGCACGCAAATGGGTAAAAGATGCTGTAATTAATACGCATAGAATCAAATGGTATACATTTTTACCTCACTTTGAAAGTAAGTAAGTTTTTTACCTTTACATGCAAATCTCATCATCAAATTTGACCTGTGATATATTGATCTAGTGTCTTGGAATTTTTTCTGAGTGCGTATTGAATTCCATTTAAACATTCTTTCACATTTAGTCTGAAAAACAGTAAAATTAATTATACTAATTGATTAGTCATACTGCATTGAGAAACTCTTCTGGAAAATAATTTATTCGTCATTGTTTGAACGATTCATTAAAAAATATGTAAGTGCTCACTCATCGCAAAAGGCCCTTGAAATAGTACCGCAATAAGTTTTATGTCAATGTTAACATAACTTAATTACTACAGTTTTAAAAATGTTTATTTTACTACACGTTTTCAGTTTTTTTTCTGTTCAATGTTTCATATACATGTAACTTAAAATTAATATAGATTTCTGTAACAATCATTCCATTATCAATTCTGTTGTATATATAATTACTCACACGATGGATTTCTTAGATGCCATTACAACTTAATATTTGGATAAAATAATATTAATATATATGTATGTTATCTATACCACAAGTTGATAAACTCACAGGTTGTTCACAGGCCACTTTTTGAATATCATTTTAGTGGTTATGAACTATTTTTCAAAGATATTTTTGCTGGGTGTCCCAATGAATAATTTATATATTTATTTAATTAAAAGGTAGCTTTAATAAACAAGTTAGCTGTCCCACCTCCAACCTTCGTGCCTCTCTTTCACGTTAGCGTTCCATAAATCATAATTTCTCAACCTTTTACATCCGCAGACTACCAAAAAATCCAAAAAATCCAATTGATTTTTTATTAAAAACAATTTATTTTGAAAAACGGTATGCTGATATAACAATGTTAAAGTATATTGAAACAGACAGTAAGAAAAAAATATAATTCAAATATCCATAAAATACAACATAAATTTCGATTTTTTAGTGAAATTATATCACATCGCGGACCACCGTTTGAGAAACTAGGCCATAAAGCTTAGTGACGAAAAAGAAGCTTGTAGAATAATGTCCATTTCATTTTCTTGGCCCAATACATTACTGCACGGAAATAGTCTTGTGTGTTGTAAGCAAGCACCATTATGCTTAATAAATTTAAAAATGATATCCAGTTTATACGTTTACTGCGCACCTCATATTTCATTTAATATATAAAATTTATCAAATACCTCAAAGGTAACTATGGTTATGAGAAAATCAGTGTAACCTATTGGTCTGGTATGAGGACGAACCTTAAAAAATGGAACTACCATCAAAAAATTATAAAACTAAATTTTTACCTAGATTATAAATATGTGAAATAAAATAAACGAAAAAGTGTTGCGTAAATATTCAGAATTTAATTAATGTGTGTAATGTTTCAGGAACCCCTTTTCAACACCGCTGATTTGTTATCACTGTGGGACGCCATTAAACTGAAAGCTTACCAAGTTAACCCGCTCGGTCATTTGTTCGCAAAGAAAGTTCTGCCTGTGCCTGTCATCATTCCTCAATACAAGTAAGTAACATTGGATTATTTTACTCAATATTAAAAAAATATATCACACATAGAAGGCGTTTGATACCTGAAGATGAAGAAAATCTCGGAATTTTTACAACTTCTATAACATATCTGTGACATAAATATGTCACACTATAAAAAATCGCTAGTTTGAAGTATAATTGAAATAATATATCAGCATTCAAAAGCAAAACCGCTATTTCCGCTCTTTCGTAACAGAAATAAACGATTTTTGTTCAAATTCAAGGCTTAAAAACAATACGATTCTAAGATACTTCTTGACCTATAAATCACTGCACTTATGGATATTAAAATTTCCGGCATTTCGATATTAAATTAATAATTAAACATTTTTTTTTTGATAAATTATTGATTGAATTGGCATTCAATTGGTAGAACTCCATTATAACACGGTGATAAAATAGCAATGTATTTTAGTTCTACAATATTTTTTATGAGATATAGTTGATAGTTATTTCAACTCACGCCATCGTCAGAACTATGTTTAAACGTACATTTGCTTATCTATATATAACTGTGTAGAAAAAGTACACAATACATCTTCTCTTCTGTTTTAATAACCTAGCTTATATCGTGCTAGCAAAAAAAAAAAACTAAATTAAATTAAGAATAAACTAAACCAAAATAAACAGGTGGTATTTTCAATAAGCTTAAATACTAGCCAAAGATGGTTTATTACAGAAATAGATTAGCCCCTCGCAATGGTCTGAGGAGCGGCGAAAGACTTATATTTGTCTTGTATAATATAATGTTGATAAATAAATACTATCAGTAATTTTGTATAGAAAAACCATCGATCGTTAAAGTAACTCGATTATGATAGAGGATAATTATTGAAAATTTACGCTCCAATTTTTTTGTCATAAGTCATGTTAAATAAACAATAAAGTTAATTATTTATATTTAGTTATTTGAAAAATGAGATTATTTTGTTTTCAATATATATTCAGTAATAAATTCTGTAAAATAATTTATTCTAACAGAGCCTTAAGCGTTTTTCTGTTATTCTTCTAAATTCAACAACATAGTATTTTGTAACATGTATAATATAATATCTAGATTTTAATTAGATTTTTCGATACTTAATAATAATTATTTGCTAATCACCTTTAATGAAAGATATTATACTTATCAGATTTGTCATTGTATAGAACCGCAAATCAAGTTAACTTCCTTATTCTGCGTTGTTGCAAATAAACAAACGATGTGGTAATTTATAAATCTATTTTAGTTTTGAGTATCATTAAAATTTCATTAGGTTTTATTGATCATACAGTTTTGAATGCTATTATTGTCAAACCACTTGTCAACAAAATTAATTTATATTTACAGACTTAGCAAGTATATTTTTTGCAATTCTTTTTATGTATAAGCGATGACCGTTAGTTTGACAGCATCTGTGTACTAGAAAGCTTGAATATGCCGAAAAGTAAAATGAAGAGAAGCGACGAAACGCATGAAATGGTACACAGTTTGAACGGTTAAAATATGTTATAATATTGAATCCCATCGACAAATTTCTGTTATTATTTTAATTTAATTTATAGTTTGTGTAAAAATGTCACTAAAAAACTTAATCTCTTTTAAGTTAAGGCTTTTATAAAATGTATAGCCTTATTTGTGATTTGTATGTCATCATTTAATAGTGATGGTAATGAGCGAAACCGGTCCTGATTGCAAAATTAATTGCGGAAATAGTTTTTTTTTAATATTATACCAATCAGTGACAGTTAATACCTTAAGGCAGGGATTCCCAACCCCGTGCCCGCCACTATTTGAACGCAACAAATTTTTTCATAAACACTATAAAAATGAAAATTATTTTTATATATTTGTTAAAGTTTTAATGTTTTTTGAATAACTAGGTTTATTACATAGTGACAATAAACGTAGAGATCTTTTTTTTATTTATTAATCACGTCTAATTATAAATACCCGAAGAAAAAAATGGGTGATGCCCGCCACCCTACCGATATTTTAGAATGCACTCTAGAGTATAAAAAGGTTGAGAATTCCTGCCTTAAGGCAATTTTGATGTGTTAACTGTCAATGTTTATTGGTAAAGCATTGACAGTTAACTTAACATTAAAAGTTAAATTGACAGTTGCATTGCAGGCAAGCAAGTGCCTTGCAATCAAATAAATTAATTTAAAATTTTCTTCTTCACTTCTTCTTCCAGGCTCGTACCCACTCTTGGATTCACCCACTACAACAAGATTAACTACGCTCCAGTGGTTCCTATCCAAGAACCAGAGCACATCGAGACCATCTATGGAGTACCCCCACCTGCACCACCAACCACCTACGGAGCACCAACAATCTACCAGCCATATCCTGTAGCACCCCCAAAAACCTATGGACCCCCACCGTCAGAACATGTGGAGCCTATTCCTCCAGTAGTCATCGAATCAAAGCCATATGCTTGAATCTAAATATTGAATTTTCTCCAATAACAGAGGGTGAATCAAGTTATGTAATAAAAAATTATATTTTATTCAGAGACTGAAATATGAAATCTACTTTGTTTTAATATAAAAATATATAATACTTGTATTGTTCCCACAGTGTTATAAAATATATTGTATTAAGTGATTTGAAATTTATGTATTTTTTGTTTTATTATTTATTAAAAAAATATTTATAGTTTAAAAATGCACTGTTTTTTAAATGAAAATTGACAATATTTCATGAATATTTTTTCTTCGTGTTCCAAATCGAATCCCAAAGATAAACATATATACTATGCCTAATTACAAATAGCAAAATACGTTTCGCGTTGTTGTTCTTCTTCATAGTGAATCACATTAAATAGCTTCATATTTCTACCCAATAAGCATTTTTTTAGTAAACTCTTAATGGTAAATGTTCTCGATTAATTAGAATTCTATAAATATATATATTCAAGCTTAATCTTTTCAATGAGGAAACGAACATCAGTTCATCACCCCTGTCTTTACTTTTACAATAGACCAACGAAATTACCAAAAACCAATATATAACATATATTGATGCAAATTTAAATTGTTAAAACTGTGTTTGAAATAGCTCTTAATATAAACGATAAGTTATTTTTACCTTATTATAATCGATTCTACCGAGTAAATGCTCCATCATCATCATATCCTTCGAGAATTTCCGGATATATGTAATGAACGGAAAAAATACTTTAGGTGATACGATTATCGGTCGTATATGTCGGTCCTTCCGATTAAGTTGCATTTCTTGACAAATTACAATGCGACATGTAAGAAGAGTGGAAAGCCTTGACTAATGGTGGTGGATACAACATTGAGTACCCTTAATATCTGATAAAATTCTATTATGCATCATTTCTTCAAAAATCTTTATTTATCCAAAAATCTTAATTAAATTATTAAATTAATAAAATTTTTTAAATCTCCAAGAAAATACTTTGGATTCGAGAAGATATGTAGTGCGAATTTTAAGCTTTTAATTATTACAGCCATCTAGATAAATGTACATAGATATTATATAAAAGTTTATATAATAATTATTGAGAACGAGATATGTTAATAAAACATTTTCATTTTAATTTTCTTAGAAGCCAAACATTTGTTTTTTTTTTTTTTTTAATAATAAAAACATTTTTTAATACTTATTTCCACAATATATTTTTTGATCAGGACCGGTTTCGCTCATCGCGAGCATTATCAGCTGATAGGTGACTATACTACTACTGAAGTTGATAATGCTCGCGATGAGCGAAACCGGTCCTGATCTAAAAACACATTGTGGAAATAAGTACTAAAAAATGTGTTTTTATTATTTAAAATATCATGCCTTTCCATCAAGAAGTGACAGTTAACACCTTAAAAGTGATGTACATTTGTATTAATTTCTCTCGTTTTCTAATTGGGTCTAATAGATATTTGCTTCTATGTAATGTTGACTTTATCTTTATTATCAATTTTTGTTTTGATGGTCGAATTCGGCGTTGGACGAACCTAATTAAAATTGTATCAATTGTTTTTGTTTTGATTATTCTTAGAAATGATTTTAATTTGTGATTTTCTAGGTAACACGTTGATAAGTTTCTTGTTATTTTTTTAACCAAACATTCTACTTATTATATTATTATTTTATTTTTATAAACACACAAAAACTATTTTGTTTTCTTTTAGATTAATATGTATATGTATGTATGAAAAAAATATTCAAATTATGTTACTCTGTAGCATAGTCTATAATGAACATATGGGCTCGAATCCCAGGACGAACATAACTTTTTTAAAATTATTTTATCAATTATGCGAGAAAGTAAAGGTTTTTGAAATGCCGAAAAATTCATTAACAAGTATAGTATTTGGGGATATAAATCTAATTATAATGTATGTGTTTTCCACGTGAACTGGATTCACTGTGGATTGCTCAGCTCTGTAGCGACTTATGTATGTCAACAATTATATATACCTTAAAATTACTCCTATTCTAGCACCACTTCTTTTATCTCTTCATTCATATTCATAACAGAGCGATTGAGAAAATAAATGAAAAGTTATTAATTTGGTTTGTTTTTGTTTTGTTAACGTGTTTCTATTTACTATCTGACTGCGTCTACAACTCAACTGTGGAGACGGCTTATTGCATAGTGTAAATAACTGAAACACAACTAAGAGAGAACTGAAACACAACACATATAAGAGAGCTGAAGTTTTGACCTAAAAGATAATTTTTTTATTGAAATACAGTAATTTTTTTTTGGATAGAGTCCATAAGTTTGACCAACACTAATATTATTGAATTAATTTAGGAAATATCCTTTACATAGCTCCGCAAGAAGCGGACTATATTTAAAAAAAAAAACACATTTTTAGTACTATTTTGATCATGACCGGTTAACATTAAGCAATGTTTTTTTCATAATTTTAAATATAGTGTCTTTCCACTAAAAAGTAACAGTTTCTACCTTAAAAGCTAATTAAATAAAATTCTTTTTTTGTGCAGTTGTACTTTTAAGCAATCCCAGATATATCAAATTTATTGGAAGAAAGTTTCTTAGATATACACGCTAACGCTCTCCTATCTATGTACATAAAAATGAAAGTTCGTTTGTTTTTGTGTGTGTCCTTTATGTATTAAAGATAGAAAATGCCTAAAACTTTCAAAATGTCTTTTTTCTATCCTTGCGAAGGTTTCTGGATTACTACACTACAGGACCACGCGTCTGTTTTTTTTAACCTTTTCAATAACTCGATAACGAAACTGTCAACTATGTCACACTCTGAGAATAAAATTTTGCATACTGCCAATTGTTCATAAAGTAAATTTGATTTTGGAATAACAAATGCGAAACTGTCACACTTTGAGGTTATGAATTCCTAATGACATTTTGCAAACCATCGATTGCAGCAAATAGAGTAGTTTTAGTAGTTTAATATGTTTAAGTGACATTGCAACGAATGTCGAGTACTCGCTAGTAATAACGCTAATTTGAATTATTTACTCTATAAATTTTATTTCTTCAAAGAAGCACTGTTTTCATTTCATAGTTGCGATAAGAAAAATATTTTTGTTTTGCACCATGTTGGTTAAAACCTTACAAATAATTTTTGTAAAATAATAATATATTATATAAACACCAGTAATGTTAATGTAGGTAAGTTTTAATTATTTGTATATATTTATAATTTTCAAAATATGTAAACTTTTGTTTGTTTAAAAAACAATCATTTGTTTTATAAAAATATTGAACTCTGATGTATTTTTTATACATGACTTTGCTGTAATTAAAGATAAAATATTGTTTCATTTTGGCCATCTCTGACCCCAGTTACTTAACTATGCCACAATTTTTTCCATCATCGTGATAATAAGATAACGTAGGGTTGCCAAAAAAATACCACCTCTAATAAAATTTATAACCTAAATAGTTTTAACTTCATAAACAATCTTGAAATTTAGCTTTGTAGGGCAAACAAAAAAAAATTTTACCAGTCAGGATAACATGAATTGCTGAATGGAGAGTTAATGACTGGCACACATCCATTTTAGCTTTTATGAATCAATTGAAATAATATCCATAAATTTAATCAAACAAAAGATTTAAAAAGAATGCTTTACATTTATATACAAGTCACTTTTTGGTTTAAAGGTATTATATTTAAATAATAAAACAAAATGCTTAATAATATTCCTACAATTTTATGTTATTCAAATCAGGAACTTAAGTGATACATTACAAATTAAGGCATGGCTATTTATACAAAAATTGTAAATAAGTTTTGTATATTAAAACATATTTTTTTAAACTTAATGGCTTTGCCTACACAGGTATACGTTTATCATTTTTTTTTATACTTTTGTATGCTTCTGCACGTGCAGTGTTCTTAGAATAATTTTAACCTTTAAACACCCGTGCACTGTATGCAACAAGTATAAATAATAAGTCTTGCACTGTTATAAAAATAGCTATATTTCCAAAAATAGTAAACTTATTTAGTTAACATAAAAAGTGTTGACAAATAAAAGGACTGATTACAATTCAATATAAATTTATTGACAATATATACGTCATTTTCTATTTTTTTAATGTATAAAAATAGATGCAATAATAAAATAGCGTAAAATCGAATGATGACAACCCTGGGTATAAAAGTTGTTATATTTTACCATGCGCTACAAGATAATAGATTTCTTATTCGCAATCAGTTTGATATTTCGTAAATTAAACAATCACTTCATGTGGGGTATATAAACTCTATTCTGGAACGACACAATTATAGTCTTTCAGAGTCCTGAACAGAACACACTCAAAATCCAAAATGGCAAAGTTCTTCGTAAGTGCCTTCAACTAACTAAAAAACATTATTTTCCATAACTATAATTTATTTTAAATCATTATTTTTTTGACCAGCTTTAATCCAATATCTTTATTTTATTTTTGTAGTTAGAAATGTAAAAATATAATGATAATAGTAAGACAGTAAAATATTCAATTGCTGTATAAATGAAAATCGATTTTTGATTCAATTGTAATGGTGTTCGGTGAAATTGAATAATATCTAATTTGAAAAGATTATTTTTTAATGTGTTCATTTTTGAGATTTAGAAGTTAGAATGAACGAATTAGAATAACATTGGACGCAAAAAGGTTCAGCAATGGTTTTTGAACGACTCAAATTATAACATGTGTTTTTGTGATAATTGTTTTTTTTGCGTGACTTAAACTGAAAATAAATGTTGTTTTGACAATTTAGTCTAACCATCCATTTAATTTCAATTGAAAACTTTAGTTAACAAAATTCATTAAGTTTTTATTATAATATTAGACCCGGATATCAGTCAAAACTATAACAAAATTATTTATAATCGATATGAAACATAGTTTATTACTATTTCCATAAATTTTATTTATTAAATTGAGAACCGGTTTCGCGCATCACGAGCATTATCTACTTATAACGTTGCCTGTTTTGATAAATAATATAAAATTCTGGAAACAGTATGAAATATTGTGTTTTTTCGATTAAATAAAATGCCTTTCTTTTTTTCTAAATTAAATTTATTAAAACCGATAACCTTAAAAACTCTTGATTGTTTTACTCGTGAGATTTTTAATAATACAATATTTTTATATGTATAATCGAAGAATGAAATTTAATAATGACTTTTTTTCCAGTTTTTCGCTGCCTTCTTGGCCATTGCTGTCTTCTTCGTAACTGCAACCCCATACGGAGGTCGCCAACAACACCATGGTGAGAATAATATAAATATATTTTTTTAATTTATTAATAAAAAAACCTCTTAACCCATTGTATGCCAAACACGCATATACACGTTAATTCAAAAAAATCTAAAATTACACGTTAAAAACCCAAATCAATTGAAGTCGCCTGTACACTCGTTAATATTACTTTTTATTATCATCTTGAATAAAATTTATATTTTGTCATACAGTCTTAAAGGATAAATTTTTCTTAGTCAAAAAATGTGCCTTTTTTCGTGTTAATATATTTATTAGACGAATTGATTGCTCAGTCGTCTCAACAGTTGTGACGTTAACGGCAGTTAACGGGTTAAAATGAATTAAATACATCTCTTTAGTAGTATTTTATGTTTGTTTATGATCAGGACCGATTTCACACACTACTTGCATTAGAATGTTGTGTTAAATTTAAAAATTGTGAGTCATTTTAAATCAAAGATAAAAATAATGAATGGATTGAAAAAATGTAATTCAGTAAAGTTCTCTAAATTGATCCTTAAAATATATATTTGTGTATTTCGTTTAATCTTCAGACGAAGGTCATGGCCAGAGCGGACATGACGCTGGACATGGAGCTAACCAAGGACATGGTGGACATGGACAATCCGCTGGACACGGAAACCTTGGCCAGGCTGGACACGGACAGCACCACGATGCTGGACATGGAACCCCTGGACACCAACACCAAGAACACCACGGAGACCACCACGGAGACCAACACGGAGCCCATCATCATTGATTTACCAAAGAACCTAAAAAACTTAGCTCATAATTTTACTCGCAGTGTTTTTTTTATAGTCGAATCGATTAATATTTTTAATCGACACTATTTAATATTTTTGTAATTTTTTTGCATTGGATTTTTGTTACCCCAAATACTATCTGAGAACAATTAAAGAAATAGAAAAAACAAGTTTTTTTTATTTTGTATTAAAAATACCATTAAACAATATCTTATCTATTTGTAGGAACAATCAACTATTAGTAAATCTTTGTATAAATAACACCTTATGTTTTTTTTCTTGAATTTGAATACGTTCAGCGAAGTCAAAGGACAAACAGCTACCGATAAATATTTTTCCAATGCAAACGCATTTATAACAAAACATATTTACGGAAATTATAATGAAAAATAAAAAGAAAATCATTTTGTTAAAAATTGCGCTATAGGACAGCGGCTTCCAACCTTTATTTTTAAATATGTTCAATAATATAGACTATTTTTAAATTTTATTAATGTTTTAAACTATAATTAACAGAATACTAACAATTTTTTGCAACAACAAGGTTTTGCTACATTGCGATAAAGGTGAGAAACCGCTACCCTGGGCTAATTTGTTGATCCACTCGTATACTAGCCTGCCTCATACATATGTTTGGTAACGTATGGAAAACGTCTATATTATTACTCGACTTCTATAACATTGCGCCCGGAAATGCGGCGGATAATGAAACTAAATTTACAGCTACCTCCCGTACACTGCATTCTACCTAGCGCACTTGGTCCACGAGCTTAGTCAGTATCGAACCATCGAACCATCACAATAATATTGTATATTATCACCATAATCATGCACGTACCTTTGAGATCTCAGGCTCAAAATAAAATTGCTAATGTTAAAAAATTTTGTGGAAAAGAAAAGCAAGATGGATCGCTTTTAATTCCCCTAGATGAAGAAAATGAACGGACCGTAAAAATGACAAGTGAGAAGCCACGGTATTACCAACTTCTAAAAAAATCCCCACTTTTGGGGAAAAAGATAAAATTTTTGGTTACAAATGTTACTGATTTTTGTTAATGATGATTTACTAAATACAACTCAAAGATATAAAAAACAACTTATTTTGCTAGCACTTTCGATCTCTTACGTCGTTAGAAATATAATGTAACAAAATTTTAGCAAAGCTTAACCCTTTCACTATGATTATTGTTTTCATAAATGTCTATGAAAAATATCAATAATTGGTGAAAAAATAAAGTATAGCTTTTATATTTTTTAGCCCATTTTTCTTTTCATTAATATTGGAGGAAAGGAATAGTATATTTTCATTTTTAATGAATATTACATTTGATAATTTTAAACTGTTGTATATAAAGTATGTAAGAAATAACAATTTAGACGCAAAATTTGACACGAAAATATGAATAAAGAAATATCGATTTATTTTGGTGAAAATTTGCTTTTTATGCGACTTTCAAAATATTTGCAAATATACATAAAAATATTATCGTAAAATATTCATTTTGTATTCGAGACACCCGGGAATATAAGCACCAAATATACCAGCATAAAGTCCAGAACGAGAATATTGGATATCATTTACTAAATTATGGTAGCCTGCCGTAAAGTTTTGATTTTTTTGTGTCAAAACTATGTCTTGTAACGCCTCGTCAAAAACAGACAAAAATAGTAACAGACACTAATTCCAATTTAAAT
Source organism: Himalopsyche japonica (assembly GCA_028555115.1). Lineage (NCBI taxonomy): Eukaryota > Metazoa > Arthropoda > Insecta > Trichoptera > Rhyacophilidae > Himalopsyche > Himalopsyche japonica. The sequence goes on along the minus strand of JAHFWJ010000590.1, from coordinate 1,798,691 downwards.
GTGTTGTTGGTAGACACGTGTTTCCTCGTTAATTTTAAGTGTAAATACTGGGAGTAGTGACGAAAGTGAGACTGATGACAGTGTAGAAGAAGGTATGGTAAATAGTGAATTTTGAAGAAATGTATACTGTTGAATATTAATTTTAAGGTGTAATTCCGAAAGGAATTGGTGGTTATATAGTGAATAATTTTTGTTTTATGAACATTGAAACTTATTGTAGATAATTATTTTTATGTAAAATGTATTTATGACATAGTTCTCTCTCTCTTGAAACGTTTCTGCCAGACCGGAAATGCACACAGCGCTACGTTTCCACACGCAAAAGTAACGTGGTTCATATGTAGTGTGTTCGACCCGTTTACAACATTGCAGTGGCAACTGTAGGTTTTCATTCATTTTTTACTCAAACGGCTATTTCCTTTTATTCCATATCCTCGCATTCAATTATGCTTACAAATATTAAAAAACTATTTAAAATCGCTCAACATGTGGCGTTACTAGACCAAAATCATTCTATTAAAAATGTTATATACGTTACTCGGTGTTATTTATAGGCTAGAAGTCACAGTTTTAATAATCAAATATAACATGTATCTACCAGATAAATATTCATCGATGAATAAACCTATTATAATATAAGAGAAAAGTAGTCCTTCTCGCATTTATGCATCCTGCAGATCGAATACTAATTTGTGCAAATCACAGGGGTGGGTAAGTCAAACTAGAATGTTTTTTTATTTCTTACAGACTATGCAACACCTTTAATGTTTAACTTCTGTTAACATTAAAAGTGTTGCATATCAGTGAACAAATAGGTAAATAATCAGGATCTAACCAAAATAAATGGATTTGTTTTGATTCCTTATTTACTTTATATCAAACAATTGAAATGCATATTTTAGAAATTGGTTTTATGTCTAATTTTAAAATTAAAATAAAGTAGAAAATATTATATAATATAATTGATGATATTTTGGGCCACACTATTTTGTTTTTTGTGGTGGATTGAACTGATTAATTTTTTTTATTCTTGGACCATTCTAGCGTGTTATTTATTGAGAAATTCTAGAAAAAAAAATTCGATGAATTAAAATAGCTATCACTGAGACCTGTAGCTACAATATAATTTTCTCTTCATATTTTTTCAGAAAAAAATTTTCAGTGGTTAATCAAACAAGATTGCAGGTTTGCAAATTTTATTATAAAATACAAATACATTTTTTATGACATATGTAAGTAATATAAAACAATATATAGTTTGTTTTTATTATCACAATAATTATATTCACAGTTTATCATTTTAAATTAATATTTTTCTTTTTTTTTTTTTTACACAAAGCTCAAAAAAAAGAAACATTTTTATAATATCAACAATTTGATCAATTCATAGGAAAAATTGTAAACCTTGATTATTGTGAAACATAAATTATTTTAAAATATAATATTGCCGGATTTTCAATAATATAATGGGTTTCAGACTATGGTAAAAATTCAAGGTTCTTTGGAAAAAGCTGGCTGTCAAAAACTTATTTTCAAGGAATTAAAGCAATACAGCAATAATTTTTCTAATGATGATATCTTCTTCCTCCTTTGACACCCAAATAATGTCTCACAGACGAAGCTCCGTGTCCACTTTCTGTGATGCTAGTAGATTTTCCACCCTTAAGCATTGAAGATTCGACATCAGTGGAGCTGGACTCTAGTTTGTATTTAGTATCCTTTTCCTCCACAGTAGATATGTTTGTATCACCTTTGTGTGATTCAATTGTGTGATCTAAAATAATATGATTCCGTTTTAAATATAATGTTTTAGCAAAAGCTTTTAGTAGTGATAATGAGCTTCATCTAGACTTTTAGAGCTTTCAAAATGGTCACTTACAGGATATATAGATAAAACAAAGAAGATAATCAAAAATTGATCATCATTTACATAAAAAACTTCTAAAATGTTTACTGAAAAGAATGCTTTTAATCAATTCATACAGCTTGCAAAAAAATATATGCAATATATTCATTCATTTGCAAGCTATACTAGAGGTCAACTAGTCCACTAGAATAGTCCTTAGGCCGAAGGTTCTCCACGCCTGTACTAAAACATGAATACTGTACGGTCTACAATATGATGATGTTTAACATACTAACCCATCTTTTCGGAAGTATGGAAATTCAATTGTTTCTCTTCAGACATTTCTTGTTCGGTTTGAGTTTGTGTTTGTACAGCGATTTGCTTTTTCTCTTCCTTTGATTGCACTTTTTCTGTCAACTTTGAACCTGTTGTTTCTTCCTCTAACCTTTTCCTTTCCTGTTCAAAAGCGGTTTGCTGTTTCTCTTCCTTGAGCAGGACATGGCCAGCCACAAACTTGTCTCTAGTTTCTTGTTCCTCTATTTGTTTCCTTCCTTGTTCATAAATATTCACCATATCAGATACACCAACGAATTTTTCTTCTTCAGTAATGTCCACCTTCTTTGGAATAGGCCCTGGTGTTTGAATGACTCTCCTGTGCCCCTTTATTCCTTCATATGGTAAAGCTGATGCTACCGATACAACTGCGACCTGTAAAGAATTCCATAATGAGACATTGTAAAAAATTAACAAATTGTTTATTAACTGATGGTCTGACTTACTCCATTACAGTAAAAATCCAATTCTACTTTCCCAAGAGACGATAAAAAAATTAAAAATGGACGAACTTATAAATGGGGCTAGCTTTATACAACATTCATTTCTTTAATAGCTAACTGTAACTTGTTGATAGAAAGGTATAATATTTGAATAAACAAAAAACAATACTTAGTAGATAATTCACATAATAAGCAAAAATGATCTTAATCTTTGTATTATAAAATAGTAAAAAAAGTTGATTTTTTGCAGTTCGGCACTTCGAATTTAATAATGAACCTTCAGACTCCCTTACTATTCAAACAGATTCATCTTAATTTTAAATAAAAATAGATTTAATTGTTTTAAAAACCCATAGCACTTATGTAAATGAAGAAGTAGAAAATATTCAACAAAAACTGTTTAATTTGAATTGTCGCAACTTTTTATGATTCTACCTTAACTCTCAGTTCTGTTGCATCCATGTGTACCCGAAGGTGCCGAAAGGTAATACCCGGGTCGTTAGTGGCAAAAAATGTGGAATCATACAAAATTTCAACAATTCAAATTTGCTCACTTTTAATGTGTTAACTGTCACTTTTTGATGGAAAGACACGACATTTAAAATAATAAAAACATATCTTTTAGTTTTTATATTCACAATATATTTTATGATCAGGACAGGTTTCGAACACTATCAAGAGATGAAGTTCCATTCATGGTCATAAAATATATTGAGGAAATAGGTACTAAAAAAATGTGTTTTTATTATTTAAAATTGAAATTCCATCAACCACTTTTAGTCTATATCATAAAAGAAAAATGTCTTACAGTGATAATATTTATGATGGGAATAAAGCATTTAGATAATAGAACAATAAATGCGAAATTATTTAACATTACTTTTATTTGTGAATAGTCAGGACCATATAAAGTTAACGAGACACATGAAAAGCGATGAATGTGGGAAACTAAGATCTAGGTCTACTATATTTCATTCAGAAAAATATATTAAATATCGACAGAATACCATTCCTTTGATATTTATTATATAAATAGCAACTAATTTAAAGTATTTGGTTATTATAATAAAATTCTCCCATTTATATTTTGAATATTTAATAAAATATAACAAGGTACTTAAGACCAGATGGATAAAGTAACTAAAAAAAGAAGAGGTCACTTTTTAAGTACGTCACTGACGCTGTATCTGCCCTATCCAGTAAAATTTTGTTGGAATATTATAACAAGGGAAAACATAGTCAATAAATCGTTTGAAAAATTTAAGAAATATAGTAAGCAAGATTGAATGAAAATATCGCATAACGAAAATGCACAGAGTGGAAATATTGTCACTTTATTTATTATTATAAAATAAATTTTAAAATAATATTAATTGGAATATTTTCATCCCTTACCGCAAGAACCAGGATGAACTTCATGTTGATAGGAGTGATAAAATGAAATAATTAATCTGGCTAAACAAACACTTAACAAACACCACAATGTTATGATTTCAAATGATATTTGTCTGTTATTTATATAAAGCCTGAAATCAAAGTTATTTTGCATTAATTTTTTACATTAAGGAAATTATAAAGGTTTAGAAAAGGGTGACCATTATTTGATGTTATAACAATTTATGATTTCTTGCACTGATTCATACCAACGTGGATATTATGCAAACTGACAACAAAACTGTAATGACTTTTCTTCTAGTGTAAAACCAACTGCCAATATGGATGCTGCTAGGAAAAGCAAGTAAGAAAGTAATGAAAAATAGAATACTGACTAAAACAAAACAACAAAATATAACCAAGATACTTTCAACAAGATGTAATGCAGTTATTGAAGTTACTTAAAGAAAATTAAAAACTACAAGCAGATAATAAAAATTGATTGAATAAAAGTTTCGCTTTTTGGCATCTTCAGCTATCACACATCTGTTCACAGAAACACTCAAACTAACAGTTTATACCATTGTTGATTTCTATATTGACAATATATGAGATTTCTTGGTGGAAAAACATTACGAATAAAAAATATTACTAAATATTCCCATAATTTATTATATAATTAATCACTTGATAATGTTTCCGATGAGAATGCAGAATATAATATTGTAGAATACTATTTATTGTGTTTTTTATGTTTAAATTGAAATCATTCTTTACCTTGGTAGTAAATAAAATTACTATACAGTTAGTCTGATGCTGCTTCTCGAAGAAGCGAAACACGTGATAAATTTAATAACGCACAAAGCGGAAAAATAAAGTTATAAATTTTAATTATATATTCAAAATAAATGTTGATGAATTACCAAAGAATTCATATATAAAACTTCTCAGTCTATTTTATTTTAAATCCTATTAGTTATTTCGAAACTTTGGAGATATAATTAAAATGTAAAGACAAAAACATTTAGTCAATATGTTTTTGTTTACGCATGGTCACACTATCACGTTTATACATCGATTTTATCGTTTACCGTCTTTGGTTTCTCAGAATATACAGCATATCACGCTAGCAATACTGGAATTACCGTATGTGATAATGTTTTTACCTTATTTTGGTGCGACTTTATATTGGCTACAAGTCATGCATCACGCAAGAATTTGATTGTTTACCTTATTAAATTGAAATAAAAGATATTCATATAAATACAAACGGAGCAATTATTGTTTACCTTATTAACACATGTTATTAATAATGTAACACTAAATGATATTCAGTAATTATTCTACTCATCGGCGCGCATTTAAGATGTCGCTCATAATTATCACGATACTCGTTTTGCGCGGCTTTCAAAAAACACGATTAAAAAAAACCGCTAATTTTTGTCATATTAGTCGATTAAATTTCAAAATCAAATTTGAGCCGATAAAATTATTTATGATATCGACTGAAGGTGCTTGATGGAATTTCAATATCAAATTTGAATTGTATATTTTTTACGATTCCACATGTTTTGTCACTAACGAGCCAGGTTTCGCCTTTCGGCATCTTCAGGCATTATATCACACGGATGCAACAGAACTGATGCTGCGTCGCATCCGTGTGATAAAATGCCTGAAGATGCCGAAAGACGAAACCCGGATCGTTAGTGACAAAACATGTGGAATCGTACAAAGTTTTAACAATTCAAATTCGTTGAAATTATATTTAGTCACACATGTTTGTTCACTCACGAAACGGTTTTCGTCTTTTGGCATCTCCAGTCATTCCATCACAATTTGATAGAGGTTCAAGTCAGTTAACAGTTTACATTGCTTAATAAATAACAAACAAAAAAACAATCTAAAACTACGAGCTAAATATATATGTTAGTTTCTTATTTAATTATAATGATATTAAAATTTGGAAAAGATTATCTTAAAACCAATACAGCCTAATAATTATTGATGAAAGGTCTCCACAATAATCAAATACCATTAAAATTTACATGGAAAATGAATATTAGAAATACTAATTTATTTTAAATTGTTGAGTTATGGTTTTAATTCGGCCCTGACTACGTTAAAACGCTACATAAGAGTCCTTTTAGATTTATTGTTATTATGTGTTTTTATTTATTTGATTCATAGATAATAAATTAATTAAATATTGCCTCCAAAATCTCAAAATCAGCTCAAATAAACGGCATTCTAAAAAAATGAACATAAGCACTTTCAATATTTTCAGTGGTAACTTTGTTTAATATTGGCAACTTTCATATTCAATTCGTGTTAAATATCTTTTAAAATAATTTTCGACCTAACTTTATCTTTAGATATTTATTAAGAAATTATTCTTTTTTTATTTGTGTCACAGAAATAAGTGCTTTTATAAATGGTTCCGCAATTCTTTGCATTGTCAACATGTTTTTTGCTCAGGGGACCATGGCATGAAAAAGTTTGGAAAAAGCTGATATAAAAAAACAAATAAAGATGGCTTGTTAAGGCATCGATCAAAGTTGTTTGATGGAGTTTACAAGTAAACCTCTATATGAAAGTTATATTACCATTAGAAAATTAAGTGCCGAGAAATCCGGTTGAAGGGGTTAAAACATCAAAATATGGGTGTTTTTGTTGATCCTAGGCAAGGTACAACTAAATCGTCAATTAATTCTGAATGAACAGTGAAACCTCCTTAATTATAATGTGTAAATATTCATATTCCACGTATCGATTGATAAAATAATAATAACACATATTAGAATGATCTTGAATGTAAATGTGAAACGACAATAAAATCTTTTTAACAGCTACATTTTTACGACGCGATGAATATTTTTACAATCGTACGCCTTTGGGACCAATTAAAAATGTAATTTCCAAATATGCGTGTTTAAACATAAGGAAAGTAAAAATTATATTTTTAATTTTGACTAAACAAAAAATCCTTAAACATTTATGTTTTTTCCTTCTATTACAGTATAATATATTTTTAGAAATTAAAACATCGACCAAATTGATCCTTGAGTTAATTAGCTGCCAATGTTTTGTTTTATTCAATATCGAGTCGATTGAGTCTTTTGTATACAATGTTGAAAATATACTTTAGAAAGTTTAACAATTTTGTACTTAGGTCATTTTGGCGAAGCGAAACACGTGTCACATCTAGCAGCATACCAAGTGAAATAACAAATTTTATATATAATATTTGAGAGACATAATTTTATTTGCACGTATAAAACATTTTTTTAAACAAATTTAATTTGTCGATTGATTGAATTGGCATTTCTTGATAGAACTCCATCATAATAAGGTAAAAAATAGGAACCTGTTTTAGTTCTACAAAAATTATATGATGTATAGTTGATAGCTATTTCGGCTTTTGCTTTCATCAAAATTATTAAGATTTGATTACATTTGAATATAATCAAGTCACAATAAAAATTTACCTACAATTACTTAATTAAATGTAATAAAAATCATTAATAATATTTCATTTTCAGATATTAACAATAAATAATTAAGTTTACAAAATAAATAATTTGATAAAAAAAATATATCATATTTGTTTGGCGTGTAACTAAAAATGTTGGTAATTCAATTACCCACTGGTAATAGTTTGCCGACCACTGGTTGTAAATATTTAGTATATAGAATTGTGTTTTATTATTTAAATATATTTCATATCCACAAAGAAGTGACAGTTAAAACATTAGAGTGATTAAAATTTTACATTATGTATGCATTTGATTATATATTGGGGCCCCAGTTTTATAAAAAGGTGGCAAAGTATTACTCCATAGTTTCTCAACCGGTGGTCCGAGGAGATTTTTGGGTACTCCGCGACAATTTTTGGATGAGCCAAAACAATTAAATTTCATGTTGTATTTTTAAATTGTATTTGTTTTACTATTTATTTTAATATGTTATACTTAAATATTTTATTATATCAGCATACAGTGTTGCAAAATTAATTTCTTTGAATAAAAAAACAATTAAATGAATATTTATTATTTTATTCCAATGTTATGGTCCGCAAAATATTTTTGCAATTTTGGTGGTCCGTGGATGTAAAAAGGTTGAGATACTATGGTTTACAGCACTTAAATAAAATTAAGAAAGATTATATGTTTACTGAGTTATCCTTGAATAGTATGACAAAACAAATAAATATAAACTACACACCATAAACGCCATAAATGCTATTCTATGACACAAGCAACATGAATAATTTAACTTATCTATTTACCTGTCTACGTTTTATGTGCGCCTAATACTTTCGAAAGATACAAATCATCATCAGCCAGCGTTATCATGGTATTGTTAGGACTGCCTGTTAATAATGACAGTAATGCTTGATAGAAAAATGTGGCGACTAATAAATATCTTACTAATCCATGCCCACTTCTAATGTGGAGCAAATGGCCTTCTAATCGTGGTTTTTCTTCGAGAACTGTTTTGTTACGCAGTTTTCTTCAATTTTTGACAAAAAATTGGGTTAGGGCTTGGATAGTTTTTCCGTTTATTGGCATTACAAATACTAAATAATTATTTTAAAAAATCTATTATAAAAAATATGCCGATATACGGTCTTTAATTATATAGTTAATTTAGGTCCGGAACTAGAACCGCGAAAGTTTGGCATTTTCCCGGGCGGCATATTTGAGGAGGGCGTAAAAATAGGTGTAGAACAGTGGTTCTCATATGCGGCCACTAACAGTTTTATAGTAAATATTGATATTTTAAAAAATGTGTTGTAAAATTGATTGAATATACCTGACTTATCTAGCATTTAGTCAAGACTAAAATCAATATGAAGAATTAACAACAATTGCTTTATTAATTTTGTCGATTTGTTGAGATAAAAATCTACAAGTGTTTACTGTGGAAGATCATTTAGTGTAATGCACTATATAAAAAATAAAAATAGTTTCGATATTTTTGATCACATTTGGTGCGGCCACAAGACATTTCCATAGGACAGCTGATGTTTATAATTCGGCCAAAGTGAAATTTCACGTAAGAACTACTGGTATAGAGTAAAATTAATATTTAAAGGTCTTTTAATACAGAAGTCCAAAACTTGTTAGGTTATAGCGGCCATGTTGTTAAAGTGACATCTGTCAAAGTTATTGTAAATTGTTTAGTAGAAAACGACAAATTACTATGGAAGATGAACATTTTGTGCAAATTATCAAATTTATTAGAACTTTCTGCATGAGTGATTTGTGGGCTTGGAACTTGCCACCGAGATTTTCTTCCTTTAGGGCTATATTAAATCCTAATTTTTTTCAAATAAGCCGCAAAAAATTGACGCCCTCAAAGACAACATAACAAACGCCATCCAAAAGATTCAACCAGATTTTATGCGACAAAATCATTGAAAATTGTGGATCCTGTATACATGCCACCAGCAAAGTCGCGGCGGATATTTAAGTGGCGTTATATTCCACACTTAATTCCATAAAATATATTTTCAGATGAAAAAGACATTGAGTGGACATTTCATACACAACTTGTTTTATTTACATTTACAAGAATTTCGAGCGTCCTCATTGAAAGAGTTTATAAAAAATTTACATTTTCAACAATCAACAAGTAATTGAATAAAATAATATAATGTTTAGTAATATTTCCAAAATTTAATATTATTAGGAACAGGACCGGTTTCAATCTTCGCGAGCATATCAACTGTTACAATATACATCAAAGCAAGTATATTAATATAAATATTAAGATAATTATAACTGATCGTTAGATTCAGTTGATAATGCTTGCGATGAGAGAAACCGGTCTTGATTTTAATTATATAAAATTTCTAAAATTTTACTGAAAATTATGATTTATTATTTAGATGTAATGCTTTTCCACCAAGAAGTGACGGTTAACACCTTAGGAACGCTTAAAATCATTCAAATTATTAAATTATATAATAAATCATAGTGGCTTCAAATTAAACAATTTGCTGACAAATGTTACATACAAAAACATATTCACTTTAATGCAAATTAAAAAAGGAAATTTTTAATGCTTGTTCATATTTTCCGAATAAATAAAAATAAAACACACTTTCAACCTTTACCGTCATTCAATGTTTGCCATTATCAATGGGGCTGTTTAAATAGTTATCATTTGTTTTAATAATTGTTATTGTAACTAATTTTTAAGAGGCAAAATGCCAGGGGTAATTAATTGTAACGCTTCAAATAAGCTTACAAGTTTAATAACAAGGAGATTTACAAGTATATTTTATGGCATTGCATGCGGAATATAACGTCGTTAAAAAATCCCCCGCGGCTTTGTGCATAATTCTGGCTGAAATTATTGGATGATGTTTGATATGTTGACTTTGGAGGCGTCAATTGTTTGCGGTTAATTTTGTTAAGACTTGGATAAATGGATGAAGTGTTTCCCGCAAATGTTTAGGCTACAATCAGAATTGATACAGAAATAAATACATTTCAATGACTTAGCGCCATTCGAGTTTTCACCGACAAATCAATGCGTCAGGGTGATATGAGATAAAAAAAAGTTTGGCATACAACATGGTAGGCTAGCAAGGCATGTGATGGAATCAAGAACAGCAAGAAAAAATTGAAAAAAAATCCAATATGTAACTCAATTTTTTATTTAAATTATTTACTTACACATAGATTTATTTTACTCTAGATACTTTATAAGCTTTAGTGATAGAAAAATGTTTATATTTTGAAATTTGAAATGTATTTTCAATTGGAATCAAAGCTTCTGACAGCTGTTTGACATTAATAGACAAGGACGTCCTCACAAACCAATTATTTCCATGATAACAAATATTATAAAAGGGATTATTATTTGTTGAATTGTGTACAGCGGTATCTAGTTTTCGACTGATAAGTCTTTGACGAGCAGTCCAGTACTTACTTATAATTTAAAAAATCAGAAAATGGCTAAAACTCAGGTAAAAACAATTGAAATATTATTGATAAAAAAGGTCTGTATATTCCAAAATTTTGAAAAATTACCTGGTCCAAATTGGACTCTTTCAAGCCCAGTCCAGTCGGGCTTTAACTCCTATTTTTAACGATATTGTAATCAACATGTGAAAATAATTTTTCATATCCTAGCTGAAATTCTCACATGAAAGTAGAAACCCTTAAGCCAAACCTTTTCATATTTTATTAACATGTGTTGTATCGTCTGCTTTCATTGTTTAATGTGTGATTGTTTCTTGGAAATGAGACATCTAAATAATGAGTTTGAACACTGTTAACTCTTCTTTCATATTCTTCCAATGGCCTGAACAATTGTCAGATAATATTTATAACGTATTATAACATGTTCTCTGAGAATTGACTATGTCAAAAAAAGAATCAGACATTTTGTCAAACTACGCCCTCTTACTGTTAACATCTCGACTGTTGAGACGGCTGATTGCTCTGTGTCAATAGTTGATTACATGTTCAAAACCTACATTAATTGAAAGTGCCCTCAAATACTATGTTAATATCTCGTTCATTATATGTCTTATTGTCTTATTATTGGATAAAAAATTATATATAGTCAAATTGTCCTGAAAAGATGTTGTGTTGATAATTAAAAATATGAGCATTTTAATAACGTCAAAACTTTCGTGGAAGAATAGCTAACTTTTGTACTGAAATATAGTCTGATTTTTGTTTATGATCTCCACAAGTTTAGTTAACACCAATAGTGATTTTTTTTATGAAATGTTTTGAGTTGGATAACTTTAACAGGGAGTGGCTTTCAATCGGTAAAAAATGTATCAAAATTATTTTCCCAGTACATTATTTTGTTATTATATTTTCAGATATTTTCCATTACGCTTTGCTTCATTTTAGTAGCTATATCATTAGCCTCAAGTGCACCTGCAGCTGATAAGCAATTCGACTCAATAGCAAAAACATCAGAATTTATCCCTGACATAAAAACAGTGCCATCTATTGATAGTGAGCAACATACGGATATTGACACCTCAGACAAAAAGGCGGCAAAACTTAATACAAAGCCTGTCAAAGACAAAGATTTTTACATTCAGGCCATGGTGCAAGGATACCAATCCCATCCGTACCCTATAATGGCAGGTTATAATAATTTCCCTTATGAGCATGGCGGGTATGGAGCTCCGATGCAAGGTGGGAACTATGGGTATGGTTATGATTCCATGGGTGGATTTAATATGCATGGTAGAAATAATGAATACGGGAATAATTGGTATTAACAGAAAAAGACTCTTTATTATATTAATTTATTCATACAGTGAAACCCCGATTCTATGTTTTTTAATGGACTCTGAAAAAAATGAAAAATGTAGGGGGCGATCAATGTGGGAAAGTTTCAAATAATATTTATATTTTTGTATTTACTTCATAACATTCAATTTAAAAAAATCAAATCTAAAGCATAAATGCCATTTCCAGCACCTCTCCAAAACCACTAACTTAACCGAACATTGCTTTGTAAGTTCCCTCGTTTTCAATTCTTAACACCAAAACTTCTGGAATAATTTTTGAATTATTTGATGTTATATACTGTACACGGCTCAGAAGGGAACGGGTTATAATATGTTTTGAAGATCATACCAAAAACTGTTCAAATAAAGAGAAAATATTTATACTTATATGATGTTTTATTTAAAGTAAAAAATGTATTGTTTATTATTAAAACCAATAAAATATACAATGACTCAAATTCATGATTGATTCAACGTCTGTGAATGTCTCAAGCTGATAATTGATTTATTTTATTTCATAAATTTTTCATAGTTTATAAATTTAGAAAATATTTATAAAATGTAATGGAAAACAACAGTTAAGAAAACCCAGGAAGCTTAGGTAAAATCTATTTTAAAACATTAAAAAATATTTTTTGTTCAACCTCCAACCAACATCCAAAGCCATTCTGTTAATTCTTTATTAATTCTAATTAATTCCGTCACCAGTGACATCCCCATTGGCAGGCTAGTTTGACACTTGAGAAGAACAAACAGTCCATGTCCAAGACTCTTCACAAATTATCTAGAACATACATTTTGACATTATCAAAGATGATAGAATTCCCATTTTGGTGTTATGTAAGTCGAAAGAAATATGTGGTCAAGTAAAATTTCTTTTCGAATTTTCAGACAATTTCAATTTTAAAAGTCAGCATGCCTGACAGATGTTTCAGCCAAGCCAAGCTAGAATATATTAATAAATATAATATTAACCATTACAGTGAAATTTGGATTATTTAAACTATGTACAAATCAACAAGTTTTATCATTCACGATCTGGGTTTTGCCTTTTGTCATCTTCATGCAATCTCTCACACGGATGCAATAAAACTGACAAGCATTAAACAGCTCGCAACACCTATTTATGAAAGAAGTTATAAGGCTAAGAATAAAATATATACCTGAAATAGTTTTAATGACTTATGATATAAATTTTATTAATTGTTGAACCTTAGTACAATTCTACATGTTTACACTCACAACACAGGTTTTGCCTTTTATCATCTTCAAGCATTTTATCACACAGATAGAATAGAACTGACCAATGTAACATTTTTTTTATGCAATGTCAGTAAATGATGCATTATTTATACACAAAAGAATAAATATCAACTATAGACCGTAATGCTAGCAGCTAAAAATTGTATATATCTGAAATGATTTTATTAGCTAGTGATTTGATTAATATAAAATTGAAATTTGGAAAAGATAATCTTATAATCACTACAATTTAACACCTGCCACCCGATAATGGACCTTAAGGGTCCAGGACGTACATTTTTTTTTCTCTTAATCTACTAAGCCCTGGGTCTTCATATTCTATGTATTTCTCGACTAAGCCTTTATTGTTTAAACAAAAATATTTTAGTGTAAATCCATTTATCGATTCCCGCAAAAAATCAACTTTTGCAATGAAATCGTAAAGCACCTTGTATATATGCGTAGTTCATCGTATGCGAAGCATGTGAGCACATGTAGAAGTGTGTGTGTCCGCCGCCCATTAGCGAGTTCTGCCGGGCAGGGATATTCAACTTTGAATTTGGGTATTAAATATTTTTATTCAATTTTATTTATTATTTTTTTTGGTATCACAAAATTTCTTTATATTAACTATTTTTTTATAAAAAAAAAAACATTTTATTAGGGAGTTGAGCTTATATTACAACTACAAAATGCCATATGGATATACACAGTGATGTCGTATTGTGGCAAGGTGCTAACTGACACGGAAGAAAGTAACATCTCAGTTGTACCCCGTGAGGTTTAGAAGAGAAGAATCTGTAGTTTATGTTCCAAAGATTCCATAAAAAGAAAAAAACTGTTTTGCACTATCTACAATGGACCGGTGTATTTGATACAGAGAGTCGAAACAAAATATTTATTATCGTGAACGCGGTAGACATTCTACCTTAGAGTAACAATATACATATTATATGTTATTGTATATAAAATTTTTGTACGTTTTATTCTTTTTATTATTAGTATATTTGTATTGTTTTTCGTTAATTTCATGATTTTTAAATATCCTTATTTGGAAGTTTCATAAATTGTAGTATGTTTTAAGATAATTAATAATTTTACAAACTATATTTGTTTGCTTTCTTTTAATGAAATTAAATTTAAAATGTTTCAAATCTCTTGCACAAACGTAGCATTGCGTTGCATTGGAATAATTATTTAGTCATCGTTGAACCAATGTACAGAGAGGACGGCCGACCGTTGTCTTCTCGAAATGCTTATGATTATTTCATTATTTTACAGATTATCATGAATTTTTGCATTATTGGGAATAATATATATTATAAAATAATAATATTGTTAAAATGCAGTGAGCGAAAGAGCAAGTATTATTCCAATTTAAAGTTTTTTTTTTTTTTTTTTCAATTGGTCACTGAGTGTCCATCACCGTGACGGACGTATTTTTTATATCAGATATAAACGGCAGAACCCTCTCAGAGGCAAGAAAAGCACCTCGCAGGAACCACGACGGCTTATAAGCAATACCTCGTAAGTGACAAACGACAAAGACAAACTCGTCGATGTTACCATCAGATATGAACAGCAGAACTCTCTCCGAGGCAATAAAAGCATCTCGCGGACTTAGCCACTAGGCAGTCAAGTTAGATTTTCTTACGGAATTTAAAATAGATGAAGGGTTTTTATATTGCAGTTGAGAGCAGAGAAAGCAACGAATTAAGAGAAAGTTAATGGGTTCACGAACACGTGGTTTTTGACGGTAGCAAGGAAGTGTGAAATAGTTTGGAACAAGATCACAACGCAGTTAATTTAAAGCAATGGATTTTTAAGACCTGTTGGATATATTTTATGTTAAATGAATTTTAAATACACGAAGGATTGCATATATTGCAGTTGAGAGCAGTGAAAGCAGCGAGTAAAGAGAAAGTTTGAAAGCTAATGCGTTCACGAACACATGGCGTTTGACGGTTTTTAACAGAGAAATCGACTGAATTGTGATATAGTTTGAGAACAAGATCATAACGCAGTAAATTTAAAACAAAGGATTGTTCATACCTGTTGGATTGATCGTTGGATGGCGTTCGTTTCTCTGCGACGGCTTCAGCTAGTCTAGACACAAAGCAGCGGCGGCAACACACACACACTCAACAAAATAACACAACACTTTCACTTTAACTTTCACAAAATTCACACTAAACATATTCGCACATCACAAGACTGTAGAAAGTTTCGAGTCGTATTGACTGTTTACGACAAATGTTGCTCGGCTGAGAGTCAATTAGACAATGAAATAGAAAGTGAACGAAGTGTGATCTTATAGCTTTTCGATTTCACCTTACATGTGTTCATTAAATTGGAATATAATGCCATCTATTATGCATGAAATGAAGCTTTTAACACCTGCCGCCCGATAATGGTCCACGGCGTATATTTTATTTTTTTACTCTTAATATGCTGAGCCCTGGGTCTTCGTATTCTATGTATTCCTCGACTTTATTGTTTAAATAAAAATATTTTAGTGTAAATCCATTTATCGATTCCAGCAAAAAATCAACTTTTACAATGAAATCGGGAAGCACCTTGTATGTATGCGTACTTCATCGTATCGGTGTGAGCACATGTAGAACTGGGTGTGTCCCCCACCCATTCGCGAGTTCTGCTGGGCAGGGATAGTCAACTTTGAATTTGGGTCTTGAATATTTTTATTCGATTTTATTTATTATTTCTTTCGGTATCACAAAATCCCCACAATACTACAACACAGTGTTGTATTGTATCGAGGTGCTAGCTGACACGGTAGAAAGTAACATCTCAGTTGTACCCCGTGGGGCTTAGAAGAGAAGAATTTGTTGTTTTTGTTCTAAAGATTACATAAAAAGAACAAAATTGTTTTGCACTATCTACAATGGACGGTGTTTTGTTAATATTTTCATTTCGAAAGCTGTTCCTCACCTGTAACTTACTAGTTTATTCATCTTCCGCTCATTCAATGTGGATGAAAGAATCGAATTTATGCATCAAAATATGGAGGATCATTGATTATATTATCAGGAAATTTAAGAAATAAACAAAACCAAGCTGAGTTTATTACCTCTGTTTAGTGACCATTTAAACCTGCCGTATTCTGCATTGACATATCCTTTCCATGAAATTATTCAATTAGTCAACTATTCAACAAAAATCTTAGTAATTCCATTCTTAAATTAGGCCCCTATTAGCGTCTTCCTTTAAATTCAGTCTGTAATCTCTTGTAATACTATAAGTACACATAAACATTAATAAACTTCAATGAAAGTTTTACTTTTATGTCACACATCCATAGATGTCAGTATATTTTATTTTTTTCAATGAATTATTTAATTTATTATATTTGAAACATTAAATTAATGCTCTTGACAGCTGTTTGACATCAGCTAATAGATTATCTGATAACAATTATTAGTAAAAAAACACTATAAAATGAAAGAATCATTGGTTAAGCAGTACACAAGAATATTTGGTTTTCGACTGACAAGTCATCAACTAGCAGTCCAGTTCCAAATAGCAAGATGGCCAAAATACAGGTAATAATTAATCATTGCATTAAAAATATATTTATTTATTAATTCTAATTTATGCGTTAAAATATAATCAGATTTGTTCTAATTATCTCCATATGTTTGTAAAAAACCAATACTATTATATATAAATACATTTCATATTCTGTGTTGAAACTTTCTTTACATAGCAGGAAAAGGGTTTGATGTCAATCATTAATGCTTTCAACTTCTCTCTGCTAATGTCTCAACTCAACTTGCAGTTTGTTGAAAACTGATATTTGAAAATAAACTGCAAATAACACACTCAAATATACATAATAATATAACAATAAGTGTTAAAACTTTACATATTGCACATATTTTGAACTAAAATGTAACATAATTTATCGTTTTAATCTTTTTAACCATTCACCATGGTTAACTCTAAAATTAGTGTTTTTATATTCAAAATATTCTTTATGTGGTTTAGCAGGGAACAAATTAAAAATGTTATATAATACTTGGAAAACATTATTATTGAAAGTACCAAATCATTCCTTTTGCCAAGTTCAATCACTGATAAAGTCTTTCTCTACATTCATTTATTCAACCAAAACATTTTATTTTTGTATGACTTTAAAATTGTGTCAATTTCATTTTAGATCTTTTTCATGGCGTTGTGCGTAGCTGTCGCAATGATATCATCAACTTCAAGTGCCCCTACGTCTGAAAATCAATCAGATTCGAAATGTGAGGTGACCAAATCATCCAGTTCAAAAGATTCTCAATCGGTATTTGACGTAATTATAACATTACCCAACAAAACCGGTGAACAGTCAACAGCTGACACAAGCAAAAATCTTAAACCAGAAATATCAATCAACACTAAAGTGCATAAACATACCGGTGATAGTGCAGAGAAAATGACTGGAAAAGTCATCCAAAGTGATGGAAAAAACAAAGGGTCTCAAACTCAAGCTACAGAGCAAGGATCACAAAATAAATCGTCGCCAATGAAAGCTGAATTTAATTATTTACCATTCGAATATGGTGGCTTTGAGCCTTCCATGCAAGGAGGATACGGCTACGGCTATAACTCCATGAGTGGTGGATACTGAATCATGAATACAGGATATGTCTTTTTTGAAATGTATTATAATTTTGTAGACTGTCAGTAAAATATTTATTAGATATACAGCACCACAATAAAATGAGTTAGAAGTACTCGTAGATGAGCTTTGCAATTTAATTTCGTGTTTTATTCATTGATCTGTACAGTGGTACAAAACGTATTTGAGAGGAAACCCAATTTAACCGTTTTCTAATTTTCACGGGCTGCAGAGGGAATAAGTGTCAAAAAACTAATGATATTCTAAACTAAACGAGATAAGATAGACAATTTTAATTTTCTATTATCCATTTCCCATTATGTGTATATTTGCATGATGCAAATGTAGTGAGATTTTAGTTGGCAGCAAGCATTTTCATATTGTGTTAATTGTTATATGTAAAGCTATGAAACAGTTATTCTTTTAGTGGTTTCTGTGTTGAGATTTGTATAGTGTTAACAAAATGAACGCCTACTTGTGAATGTAGGTGCTTCTGAAAAAACTAGCATAGAAAGCAACCTTTTTACATATGGTGAGGAACTGTTCTTCAGGAAAATATCTGTAAAAAATCTGTATTATGTATTCTGTCAGTAGTGATTCAGATCATATTCATTTACTACTGCATTATTTGTTCAAAAATCAACAAATATTTTTTTCAAAAAACAAATCTAAGTCATTTTTATGACTACATCTGGCCACCTGTCCTGCTTCAAACTTTTTTGTTTCATTCACAAATATTTTTCTCAAAAGTCATACTATCATCACATAGCTTAAACAAGTTCATCATGTAGGTGGTTCCTGAAAGACAGAAGATATTCAGGATTACTTAAGAGTTGACATGTCACGTCTGCATTAAACAGAGTAAATAATCAGGACTCTTACTCCAGACATCTGTCAGAGTTAAGCAAATATTCATCACATTAAATTATCTAATGTGATTATTTAATAAAATTATCATGAAATTAAAAAACAATTATCGATTTAAAAAATAATAGCTGTGTTAAAGCCGTAACTAATGAGACACGTGGTAGTTGATGACATTGGCTCAATGTCCTGAATACTTAATCTTTTGGTTACTGTGCCTTTTTATGATATTACACCATATACACATGGAACACAATACAACATAGCTCTACAAACAATCAAACCAAATGCATATGAAAGTGGATGCTCTATCAGCGAGAAGCATGACCAAAGTTTCTATTGATTATGTTTGAAGGCATCTGTATGTTTTGTGATTCTTAAAAATTTCCTCTCACCAACCAGATCCTTAAAAGTTCTTATAGCCAATTGTCATTCCTCTCCTAGCTGTATCATTTCTATCCTTACTCACTTAACAACTTCAGTTAAAATACTTTTATTAAAACGCAATATGCTTCACAATATGAGCTTACTTTAGTAATTTAGATATCAAAACAACTAAATAAATGATAACATTCTAAAATTCTTCATGCTTTTTTCATTTATTTATGTCTAGTGTTACCATTGTTTAAAATGGACACCATTCTTATCTTTAATTGTTATTTATGATCATAATTAACAATATAAGCAGTGGCGGCTCGTGGGTGTGAGATTTGGGGGTGCTGTGGATAAATTAAAATTCAGTAAAAGACCATATTACTTAGATTTTATTTGAAATATCAAAAATAATAACAATTAAAAAAAGCTATTTTAAAATAAATTCCATTCGTCTATTTTTGCTATTAACAAATTTTTCTATGACTTTTTCGTTAAAGTTTGGTATTTTCGTAATCATATCTTTCTCTATTGAAAGCATTGACAAAGCCGTTAGCCTTTCTTGACTAGTTGTGTTCCTGAGATAAGTTTTAATTCTTTTTAATGTAGAAAAACATCGCTCAGGTTCTGCAGTTGTCATTGGAGTAGTAATTAAAATTTTTAAGAGCTTCGTCAATTCTCCAAGAACATCGCTCAAATTATTAGCATGAATATTTTTCAATAATGATATTAAATTATCAAAGTTGTGCATTTCCACTCTTTCGTAAAATACGTGAAATTCTGTAAGAAGCTTTTCCTTCTCAAGCATTGGATACGATTCGATAGTTTGATTGACTTCTTCAATTGGCATTTTCTGGAGATATTTTTTAAAGTTTACTCTGTCAAACAATTTAGCAGCCAATAATTGATTATTGAAAGAGTACCTTTGTTCCATGTCTGAACTTAATACGTCGCACATATCTCTAGCTTCCTGAAACTGTGACGAAGACAATTCGGTATATGAATTTCGTATTTTCGATATGGCATTCTTAAAGCTTTTTATATTTTTTTGTATTGAAAATATGTCGATTTCTCTAGATTGCATTTGGTTATAAAGGATTTCAACATGCGGCATTAACTTGTGAAATAGTTTTAACCAGAATAAAAAATTTTCGTCATTTAATGTAAGCAATAATGCCGATGAATCCGTAATCGTTTTATCAGTAGCTTGCGGTGAAGATTGGAGTTCTTGAAAACATTTTTTAAGAATTTCTTGATTTTCATATACTTTATTTACAGTGCGTATATTGAAATTCCATCTCGTTGCCGATGGCCTTGGCAAATGAACATTCATTTGTTTATTTAAAATTTTTAACCTATATGGAGAATAGGAAAAAAATACAGGAATTTTCAATAAATTAGTAAAAAATAATCTACAGGTACTCGAAGTGGTTGCAGCATGTTTCATTATTAAATTCAATTGATGTGCATAACAATGTATAAAATGAGCATTCTTGTATCTCTGCTTTATTTTAAATTGAACTCCACCCTTTTCCCCTCTCATTACATTGGCACCATCAAAAGTTTGAGCAATTAATTTCGACGGGTTTTCTTTTAAAAGTACATCAATTTGTTCTAGAATGCATTTTGATAATCCATCAGCTTTTTGATTTTCGGGATTAAAATATCCCCAAAATCGTTCGTATACCTCACCATTTAGTTCATATCTAAAAACAATAACCATTTGTGTGTGCTCTGAAACATCAGTTGTATCGTCAGCCATTAATGATACATAAGACGTCTCATTAATTTCTGTCGTTATTTTTTCACGGCATATTTGTAGCATACAATCCAGGAGTTCATTTTGAATAGTTTTTGAAGTTCCTTTAAATGCTGAACTGTTACTTAAATGAAGCTTTAATTCTGAATCTAAATTTTTTGCAAAATTAACAAGACCTCTAAACACGCCTGGATTAAGTGAATCGTCTTTTTCATCGTGACCTCGAAGAGGAAGTTCAAAATTTCCGCAAAATTTAATACAGTCTATTATTTTTGACAATATGTTTTTATTTTTAATGACATTTTCATTATGTCTAATGATTGTTTGTTTATATGATTCACTTAGACATTCTATAACATTGACACTACCCAATAATGACAAACATACGACATTATCTATGTGTTTTCGGGAAATTTCATGTTTAGTCGTTTTTTCTTTAATTCTGCTTATATTATTGAAGCCATTTTCTGTCCATACTGAATCACCACCCATTAATAAACAAGGAAAGCAAAAGAGAGTATTTCGTATTTCACACCCACAAAGCCATTTCTTTTTTTCATACCATTCAGAATTAAAAGCTCGAACATATTTTTTGTTATGGCTAGTTCCTGATTGGGCTATTAAAATATTTGGGGTTGGACGACCTCGCTGTTTGATCTTTACTTTTTCTTCGAGAGATAGAGTAGAAAATTTTATAACCTTCATTTCAGTTACAGTTGGTGGCTTGGTTAGGTCCATAATTTTTATCCTGTAATAGGGGCAAATGTTATATTTAAAAAAGAAGAAGCTTGGCATGCACACTAAGGGCGTAAAACACTTACCAACAGGTGTTAAGAGTATGTAAAAATGCAAAGAGATGACGACCGCGTGGCCGCAAATACGTTAAATCAGCCAATTCACCCAACTGCACTGCTCCGACGCTGCTCCGAGCTGCAGCGTGACACTGACCATACGGCGAGACCCCCCTCCACTCTACGCACTTCTCGTCATACAGTGAGTGACACCGTGGACACAAAAAATTCTAGGAGCAACGTCGCTACGCAGCGCTCGCCTCATATTACTGTACACTCTATCGGCACAATACGTGTACAATTATGCATCTGAAGAGCGATCGGCGCGCGCTCAGCAAACACATGCCACACTTTAAAATAGTTAATATTATAGATATAATAAAAATAAATAAAATTCATTTCTATCAAATTTTCTTGGGGGTGCTGCAGCTCCGCAGTGTATATGAACGAGCCGCCACTGAATATAAGTCACATTTCAGCATTATTTACTACTAGATGAAGTTTTGTACAAAAAAAAATATTTCTTAAGATTATTTATTTTTATAATTTGTTATTAACTCATTCAGAATTGAAATACAAAAAAATAGCTAAAAGTAATGTTTACCCTATAAACTTTTTTTTTATTATTTAATGTTGTGTAATATGTAAATGTGGCAAGTGATTTGTCTCATTGAGAAGATTTCTTTAGGTAGATATTATTGGTTGTATTATGTGGAACAGAATCAATGCTAATTCAATCAATTGAGTAACATTTACTTGAAGGATGAATATTATATGTCATGTTATTAAGATATCAACTCAAATATTTTTATTAAAAAAAATTATTAATATATATTTTAAGGTTAAATATTTTACATAAATTGAAACAAAGGGGTTTTCAAAGTTAAAATTTGTTTCACAGTTTAATTTGTTTATATATTTGATACACATACCATAAAAACATATAGTTAATAAGTTTTTTGTTTTTGTAATGTACAATAGAAACGTTTTATAAATGGCAAAATTGGAAATTGGTAACAAAGTCAACTGAGAAAGCTCAAGTACAATCTACAATACTTTAAAACATGGAAAAATATTATTCATCTGAACTCACTCTTGTCCACGTGAACTATGCCGGCATATCAAGCAGTACTTAAATATTTCTATAAGATTGTTAAATTTGATGACAGCTAAATCTCTTCTTCTTTTTATTCCTCTCCTCGTAGAAGGTTGGATATCATGGTATATCAAACATGATATTTACTTGGAACATTTAATGTGGTGGTTTTCCGTTGCCTTCCACATCGCAGTTACACAGCCGTACCATTGTCACAACTCCGCCTGTGTATGTCTGGTTCTAAGCTTTTTCGATTTCAATAACCTTCAATCTTAGCCCAGTACTGGTAAGTGCTGCTGCTCACTACCAGGGATTTGAAATCAGAGTTGCCTTCTCTTAGATGAGTTGCCTTTCTAGGCTTACGAGACTCACCTTCCCGATCTGTTGGTCCGCGAGAGGTATTTTATTTCCCTCCTACCCTCCATATCTGGAGAGCTTTCCCCTATCCGCCACCTGGGGAATCGCTCTCTAGGGGTTCCAGACTCCCCTGCAAAATCTCAAAAAAAAAAAAAAATTTAATAAATTTTATGATATTGACTGAGGGTTCATGATGAAATAGTATAGATTTATCAATATTTGCCAACCATTTGTTATTGGAGAACCACTCATTTAATGGGTATAGAGGTGTTAAAATTTTTCATCACGACACAGGGGATCTTAATATATTTTATCAGGAAAATTTTGAATTAAATAGAGTCTAGTTGAGTTCATTGCCTTTATTAAATAAGCAGTAAAGCCACCATAACCTCTCATCAATTGTCATCAGGCTTTATTGGTTTTAAGACAATCTTTTTCTACTTTCAATGTCATTGTAATTTAATCAGAAACTATCAAAATTATTTCATGTATATATATATATATATAACTTCAAATTTTAGAATGCATATTTTTTTATAATTCCAATACGTCGTTGGCTTCCTTAACAATATTTATAAATGACAGTTTGAAACCAAGAAAAGGAGGATTAAAGCATGTTATAAATTGTTAAGAAACTCTTATATAATTTATTACATTCAGTAGCTAGGCTTAAGCTTGACAAACAATTAATTGTTTAAAATTTAATAATTGTGTCAGAAAAAAAAAGATTGTAGGTTTGTAAATAAATTTAAAAATTTCTAACATTTGTTGTAATAATTTTTCATTGTGATAAGATGAAATGATATTTTATTTTTGGGATGATAATTTGTCTATGCCATTAATTGGTAACATTTTATTAAACTCGTCTATGAAAAATATTTTTCATTTTACTTTCATAGGCCTGTAATAGTAAATGTTTCAGAAATCACTATTCCATGATGCTGCACGTTAGTTTTGTTAGATGTTGTTTTATTTCCCAGCGTTAAAATTTGAGGCTTTGGGCTGGATGTCGTAGTTGTTTTGCAGTTTGGATTATATTGATTTTCGTATGTCGGAGCACTTGAGATTATTGATATGGTCACCACAACAAAGCAAAATGCTACAGCAAATATCTGGAATAGAAATATGTTGAATTTTTATCAAAATGCAATTAAACTCATTCACAGCTGGGATACATAAAGGATAATCCAACACCAAATATTTTCTAAATTAATTTAATAGTGTTGCCGTAAGGCTTTTCAATACAAAATAATTAGCCACTTTTAGTGTTAACTATCACTTCTTGATGAAAAGGTAAATAATGAATATATCTTCAATAATAAAAACACATTTTTTTTGTACTATTATGATTAGGTCCGGTTTCACTCATCGCAAACATTATCAACTAATAGGACACAAATTAAAATAGTCTTGTTTGTAATTTGAAAAATACTGGAACCAGTTACAATTTTTGTCACTTGAGTGACAGTCCTTTTATTGAAAAACTGTGAAAAAAATACTTAATTTTATGTAT
This sequence comes from Himalopsyche japonica, assembly GCA_028555115.1. Taxonomy (NCBI): domain Eukaryota; kingdom Metazoa; phylum Arthropoda; class Insecta; order Trichoptera; family Rhyacophilidae; genus Himalopsyche; species Himalopsyche japonica. Next base: position 1,773,808 of record JAHFWJ010000590.1, on the reverse strand, counting down.
GCAACTAAACACTTCAATGTAAACAATAACAACAGATTCATGAATATTATTGGAAAAATAAAATCATATTGTGCTTATAACACATTATTAAATAACTGAATGCGGAATATTCACCAAAAGTGGTCAAAAGCGATAATATAATAATTATAGTTTGACGGATAAGTTTAGGAACAAATTCGGAATTATTTTATATTGTTCTTAATGGTGCATGACCTGAAATATATGAAATAAAAGAGACATGAAGTAAATGATGAAAATGGAATCATAAGATCAGGGTTCTACTGTATTGTAATAAAATTCTCTTGATATTATAATTGATTAATTTTTACCTGAGTTTTAGCCATAATTGAATATTTTTTGTATTGGACCTATCGTTCGAAAACAAACTGTCCTTGTGTCTACATTGATAATGAACAATCTCTTTTATAATATTTGTTTTCTGTTATCAGCTAAATTATTGAAATATTGACGGTAAAACTGATGGTCTTCCTTGTTATTCTGACAAAGCTGTCAATATTGATGATTTAAATATGACTTTAAATGTGATTATTTAGTTTATTGCTTTTGCAGTATTACAACCACTAATATATTGTCTGCTGAACATAATAATGGATTTCCAACAACAAATAAGCCCAATAGCAATGGTGTTAATAAAATTTACAGAGATTACCAAGAAAAAACTCTATATTTCAGTAAAAAAGTTAACTTTTGACTTCCAACATTCATATACTTTTAACCAGTTTCCTGCTGAATCAAAAAAAATGATATTCCAGCACTAAAAAATCTAAAAATAATCCAATAGTGTTGGTGTTATACAAATTTATCGATATTACGAGTAAAAAAATAGATTTTACGTAAAATATCTGTCATTCATTTTTTATGTGTCAACACACCAGTTGAGAATTAAGCAATTAAAAAAAGATGAGTAGTTCAAATTGGTAAGAAAGCCAATCAAGTAAGTTAGGACAAAACCTATTGGGAAAATTTATTCATTGAATTGGCATTTACTTGGTAGAACTTTATTATAACACAGTGAAAAAATAGCAATGTATTTTGGTTCTACAAAACTAGCTATTTCGGCTCACACCATTGTTCTGACGATGACTAAAATACATTGCTATTTTTTCACCGTGTTCTATTGGGAAATATTACTAATTGTATGAACTCACTTCGGTCTGTCCAGAATTTTATTTATTCATTAATACATCTACATTAAAGAAATTTCAAATTATAATTCTATCGCTTTTTAAAATTATAAATGATAATCACTGGCAAGGAAGTCAACAGAGCAAGCTCAGGCAAAATCTTCTTTATCATGTAAAAAAATATAAATAAAAAAAAAATATTGGCATAGATATACTTTCATTTGGCTTCATATTTTTTACCCTTGTCAATAAGCAGGATTAATCACTTTTAAGGTGTTAACTGTCACTTCTTGATGGAAAGGCATGATATTTTAAATAATAAAAACACATTTTTTTAGTACTTATTTCCACAATATATTTTTTGATCAGGACCGGTTTCGCTCATAGCGATCATTATCAGTTGATTAAGAATACACCTCTATTACTCAGTGGTCAAAGTTATTGACTTCCAGTAAAAAAAAAATATTTATGTATTTATGTGGATAAAAATGATTTCATGTTTGTACAAACATGGTAGCTAGTTCCCATTACTAAAAACCAACTCAAAGTATGAAATTTTTGAACTCAAAGGTACATTGATGTTATTTATTATTTATACATAAAAATATTTTTTAAACATTTACAAACTTACATAGTTTTCAATTTATATTAATTTAAGGGTAAAGAAAATTATTCATTACATGATTTTCTATGAATATATAGGCAGTAAATATGTATATACATAGGTATTATTTATTATTTTTTTGTTTTTTCTTAACGCAATATTTCTAGCTAGCTAGAAGCTATTTCCCTGTTGATTCATTTAAAGGATATTTTGACAAGGAATTCTTAATAATTCAATGTTTATGGAAAAAAAACTCAAATGATTTTCAGAAATCAATCTATATTTTAACACACAATTTAACATAATTTATACATGAAAATTTTAACAATGCCACATTTTAGAGTATCTACTAATACAGTGTGATCAATGAGGTAAATTAGCCTCTCAGTGAAACGTATTGTGAAATTACGTATTTATACATTTATTCCAGAATTGGGAAAATAGTCGAAGAATTCTCTCAGAAAATGTCGGCAACCTGAATTAGCACAATTAGCCAACTAGCTCATCACATTTAACAAATCCCATTTTCAATGTTTACTCCTTATTTATAATTTTTTTTTAATTATTGTACCGAAAACAGATAAGATATTTAAATGACAATAAAAACAATCATTTAACAAAAAAAAAAAAACATACTAGAACATTGTACTTAAAATAAATTGAAATGTATATTTAAGTTTATAATACAGTGGAACCCAGATCTTATGTTTCCGCATTCATTGTTTTCCCAAATATTTTGTTTATTTTAACATTTTACAAAGTCTCAGCCATAAAGTCAAAAAAAAAATGTTAAATATTTCCAAATATATCATGCCTTTATTTATCTACCGTCAAAATATTTATGATTCTGCAATTTTTTGTCAATATTTCCTGTTATGTGTTTAACAGAAGCTTTGTATATATATTTTTTAAATCCCAGAGGATGGAGAATGGTAGATGAATCTATTATTTGAATAGTAAGAGAGTTTGGTGGTATTTTGTTTAATTAATGTGACAAACTACAAAGAAAGAAATAACTTGGACCCTAATAATATTTCCACAACTTTATAATACAAAGATCAGATCTGGCCTTGCTCATTGTGATTATTATCAAATGACTAATAATATATGTTGTTTTATTTATGTAAATATAATGCTTTTCTAACAAAATTTGACTGTTAACACCTTCAAAATGATTGAAACTTTGTATTAAGGACTTGAGGAGGCTTCACTATACCAAAAAAAATTACTGTTACACTAGAATGATTAAAATACATGAATTTAAATAACTACACTTCTCTAAGAAAAATATTCTATCCGTTCATCAATAATACCAACGATTTCCATAGTCATATTCTTTGCCATGATAATCGTAACCATTCATTGAGTCATAGCCGTAATCATATCCACCACGCCCATGAGGAACGCGACGAAAATCTTCATTTGTAGGAGACGTACTAGAATTTACTCCGCGCAGCAACATCTGAATCAATAGATCTTTGATTTTCTTCTGTGCTTGGTTTGGTTTTACTAATTTTTCTTCTGTCATAGTGTCAGTTGAATTTTGTGTATCAGTACTGTTACACGTAGCTGGTTTTATGTTAGAAGCCGGTAATGAGTCCTTCAAGCTGGACACCTTCTTCGCAATGACTATCGGGCTTAGTTGATCATTAGAAGCAGGTGTGGTCAAGTCCGCAGATGTACTAGTGATAAAATATATCGCCAGAAGAATAATCTGAAATTTAAATTCACTTAAAAGTTTGATAGTTTACCAAAAGGAAATGGATATCCTTAACAATATTTTTTAAGTATATTAATTTATAAAATTTATATAATAATTCAAATGTTCATTGGTGAAAACTGGTTGGTCCATTGGGTATTCAAAAAAAAGGTAGTGTGCTTAAAAAGTATGAAATTGTGAAAAAACTGATTACTTTTTTAACTAAGCAGTTGCTTGAGCCAACTGCTGTATCAAAAAAGAAATGACTAACTTATGTTGAACTTAGGCATGCAGAATAAGTCCTGACTCTATAGGGAGCAGAGCATTCTACATTTTTTATTATAAAATTCAGTTGATGATGCTCTCAATGAGCAAAATCGATCTTAATCTTAATAATTTAAAATTGTAGAAGTAGTACTAAACATAATGTTATATTATCAAAGTATTTTAGCGGTATAACTAGATAAAGGTATTTTAATATCACACCTATAATATAGTATATATTTTTACAAGCAACACATTTATAATTATTATTTTACCAGTATTTTGCACATTGTTTTTGAATTTTAGTGCTGGACAGCTCAGTTGACGACTTATAATCAATGAATACTCTATTTGACTTGACTCTCGGGAACTCCTTTTATAATATCTCTTTTTTGTTATCAGACTTTATACATGTTATAGTCAACTTGTCAACTAATGTCATCCATAAATGACAATAAACTGCCGGAAGGTTTGTTTCATATTTTTTAAATAAAAGAAAGGCATTATTTTTATTCAAAACGAAATAACAAAAATAATTATTAATCAATTGATAAAGTCTTGCCATGTTTATTCATAATGTGTAATTGTCCATATGTTGTTATTTTTTTTATTTCACTATAGTTATATAGGGAGTTAACAAAATTATAATTGCTTTTATTACAATAAATAATTAATACAATATTGATACTCCATCAAGCACCCTCAATCGATATTTTAAACTAACACGTTCAATAATTTTCAATTCATACTTAAAAAATACTTTTTTGATTAAAATCAATGACAAATTGTGAATTTTATATATTTAATATAAATCACTTTTAAGTTGTTAACTGTCACTTCTTGGTGGAAATGTATCATATTTAAATAATAAAATAAAATGTTTAGTACTATCTCCACTATTTTATCTTATCTAGATAAGGACCAGTTTTTATTCATCGCAAGCATTAACAACTAAGAGCTGCATCGTTATCACCATTAGTTGATAATGCTCATGATGAGTGGAACCGGTCCTGATTTTAATATTGTAAAATTGTGGAAATAATATTAAGTACTAAGTATATTCTTTTCACTTTAGCACTTAAATACATCTCTGTAAATAGTGGGAAAGTGAATATTTGACAAAAAAAATCAAAAGCGATGAAATTTATGATGGAACCAAACAAAACCTATGTATAATCCTGTGCATAGTATGCCAGTAATAGAAAATATACTAAAACACTCAATATCCAACCAAGTTTGACAGTTTTAAAAAATCTAATTTTCTAAGCGTAACAGTGACATCTCTTGGAATCATTGTGATTTATTAAGATGCAACATAATGTCAATAACTATCAATCAAAAAAGATTATTACATGAAGTGTTTGATATCTTGAAAATATGAATACCTCCTGACATTTAAAAGGCTAACATCAAATAGGGCGTAAAATAAGATAAACAAAAATCCACTGAATGATAAATATTAAGGTTTCGAAATTATTTTGTGCTATTTAAAAAAAATTTGTGCATTTCTCATATTTACAACAAATGTCATCAATCAGTTTGAAATCTTTTGAAAATTAACATTATCAACATTTACTCTAAGTAATAAATTATTTGATAAGAAATAGAAATCGTTATAAAAGGAATTGTTTTTGTTACAACATCAACACAACTATTTTAGTTTTCAACTGATAAGTCTTTTGGCGATCAGTTTAGTTCCAAATCAAAGAAACAATGACTAAAACACAGGTAATATTAGTGATTCATTTAAATATATATATCTGGCATTATTTACAGTTCCCCATCAATGTGCCAAATATTCTGAAATTAAAAATCGATTAACTCGCAGAGAATTATTATATGTCACTTAAGATCAACTCAATGTGAACATATTTTGTGAATGTTATAATTTGTGTTAAAAAGTCCAATATAACTGACGTACAGTTATTATCGCACAGGATAAACAACACAAAATATTTAAAGAATCCAATTGAGTGCAATGTTTTTTTTTTAATGTAGCAGTTTAACGTCCCTTTATATATCTCTTCAGTGATATTAATTTAACAAGTAAACAATCTAAAAAATCTTACTATAGAATATTTGGTTTTTAATACTGACATACCCATTTGTTAAAAATATGTAAGTTTCTTTAATTATTAAATTTTCCAAGTGCATTTACAATGCTTGTTGATTATTGTGGAAAACTCTCATTACAACGTCATTAGGTTGCATTAGTTTTAAGGTTACCTTTTCAAAATTTGATATAGTAAAATGGGACTCGCCAAATATTTGGAGTCAAAACATTTATTCTTTTAAAAAATGGTATTAAAATTTGGCTGAGAAATGGGATAACGTCATGTCATTGGAAGGAAATTATGTTTTGAATAATAAAATTGAAATTAGTTTTAGAACTTTTGTTTCATTAAAAAAAAAACACCTTTATTTCAGATGCACTAATGAAATATATGAAAAAAAAATTCAATTTGACCAGTGCTTCTAAAACTGTACACTGCATTTTTTTAATTTTTAATATGTTTTATTTTGTTCAGGGTGGTTGTGCATTTTATTTCATATTTACAGGACTGGGGCATGAAAAAGTTTGAGAACCTCTGATTTAGACTATAAATTTTATGTGAAACTCAACAATGTCATTTATTTATTTAAATATTTTTTTAAACTTTTAAACATACTGTCCTTATTTCCATTCCAGATATTTGCTCTGATCCTATGTTTCGTTGTTGCAACTATATCGACAGTTTCAAGCGCACCCGTCGCGCAAAATCAATCAGGGCCAGCAACCTCCGGGTCGAGCCCAAAGACCCCAACATCGTCATCTGGAATGGCGCCATCATCCAGCACTACTAACACGCAACATCATAGCGTAGTTATTTCTGAAGTATTTACTATATCAGATATATGAAAATAAAACGAGAATTTGTACTCATATGTACACAATAAAATAAAATAATTAATTAGTGAATATCATTTACTTGATGTTTTTAACCCCTTGAATACCAAAAATTTCAGTGGCTAGTGTTTTTTGTGTCTCAATATTCTTTTGACCTTTCATGAGCTTGGGGATTTTTTTTTTGGTATTTTACTAACCCTTTGCCTACTGTGTCACATTAACGATATTCCAAAACTGAATATTTCTAATATGACTTCATTATATTTGGGGTTAAGCAAGCTTATGAAGATGATCAAGGCTTACCTAGCTTTACTTCATATTGATAATAATTTCATATATGAGTGTTTTAACACAGCCTTATATGTTCTGTTATCTCAACAATTGAGACGTCAGCAGTGAGGGGTTAATGTGGTTGTTGTTGGTATTGTTTTTTTTTTCTCAAAAAATATTTTGTCTGGCAGAATACAAGATTTTATTTGAATTGAATTGTTCAAACTATGTGCAAATGAACAAGTTTTACCACTTATGATACGGATTTCGGCATTTGGAATCTTCTGGCACTCTTACACACGAATGCAAAAGTACTGACAGTCAGTGAATAGATTACATTGCTTATATACAAAAGGGATGCTAAAAACTAAGGAGTTTTGGAAATCACAAATATAGTATTTTAGAAAATCCTATTTTTACTATGAAACACTGCACCATAGACAACATAAGCTTGCATAAAAATAGCTCACTTCAACCCTGTCAGAACTGAGTAACTAATACCATTTGAACGATTCAAATTATATGCAATATCATACCATCAAGCACTTTCATTTGATATCATAAATTATTATCAATGAAATAAACATATCTATATTTTAATAACTTAATTCAAAATTTTATTTGAATAATATATTGTTACATTTCATCACATTAAAATAAAACAATTTCATTATATCTACAAATTCACATATTCATTTTTTTTGCTAAGCGTACTGCTTTGTCTTCATTCTGTTATCTCTGAGTTGCATCATCTGCAGAAAAAAAGAAAACAGCTACTGAGTAATTTATTCTGTAGTAATGAAAAAAACATTCATAGATTTTTATTACTATTGTGAAGAAATAATTTCTAGAGACAATTCCGACTGATTATAATGAAACAATATAGCAAAAGCTTCAATTAATATACATTTCTTCAAAAGTCTTTTGTACTATATTGTTTGTCTTTTGAGATGATAATAGTGCTAAACACTTAGTTTTTTTCTCTACAATTTAAACAAGGAACACTTAATCCTTTGGCTGCCAGAAAAAAAATATATATCTGCATGCCAGCTATAATTTATAACAAAAAAAAGTCAATTTCCCATTTTTTTTTTATTTCATATACAGATAAAATTTATAAGCTCACCAATTGTTTATTGTTACATCATAAAAAAAAGGTATTCTTGAAGAATTTTGAAAATTGATTTTGGTAACCCTAAAATTATTGTTATCTGTCAAGTGACAGTTCGAACACTGAAATAAATCGCGAATAATCAATGTAGAAATCCTCTACAGTTATGTTTAAATGTTTTTAAACCTTTCTTATGGATATCAGTGCGCCTACCAAAGAATCATTTTAATACAAGAAATATTTTTTGAGGAAAATACATTTAAGATATTTGCGAAATATCTTGTCTCAAGCAGCCATCCGGTTAAGTGCACTAACTATTCTAAATAAATTCATGAACATTCTTTGGAATAAATAATAATGGTTTTATATATGTTTCTGTAAATGAAAGAACAGAAAATACTCAACAAAAACTCAACTGTTAAGACTACTGATTGCAGTGTTTTGAAAACTGGCATATCAATTTAAGAAAGATAACAAAGGTAAAACTATTGAGCTCATACAAATTTTCGTAATGAAATATTGTATAACTTAATTTTAACACTTTCACGTATGTCAAAATAAATCAGACTATATATAATACACAAAAATAAGCCTTAAAAGATAGCTTTAAAATTATTTAGTATTTTAATTTATTGAGTGTTAACTATAAGTACACTACAATCAGGCGTCTCAACAGTTGAGACATTAGAGCTCAGATAATTTACAAATAAAATCACCTTGCGAGTGAGTCACGATTTCATCATCCGAAGAAACCGAATTTCCCAATACCAAAGCTGATGCCTCCATATTTGTAGCCTCCAATGCCATACTGAGGATAGTATCCGCCACCATACGGGTATCCATATCCATAACTAGGAACATATGGATAGGCTGGCACCGGAACAAAAAAGGGATCTGGATTGGGTGTTGGTGCTGATAGTGCCAAACTGACCAATAAAACCACCAAGAATATCTTAAATCAAAGATAAAATTATTCATTATTATAGTTGACAAGTAGAATCAAATCATTGTTCAATTGAAGCTTTGTAGCTTTGCTTGAGCAATTGAACCATTTATAATAGTGCAACTAAATCATAAGGATAAATTCATTAAAAAAATATTTCAGATTTGATTGAATTAAATAAAAAAATACAATATTGAATGTTCATCAAATATTTTTCAATGTCATTCGGATATAAATTTAAAGCGGAAGGTCGCCCATATTAAATTTGTTATTTATGTGTCCATAAATTTTTAGCAATGTCTAAGCACCTCATTAGCATGTAATTTACGATGTTTACTGTTTTGCGCTTTATGCAGTTTAAATATCAAATTTAAAACGTTAAAACTATGTACAGTTCCACATATTTTATCACCCACTACTAGGGTACCGACTTTTGGAATCTTTAAGCATTCTATTGCGCAAATGCACTCAAACTGACCATTAGTATATAATTTATAAGCTAAGGTTAGGCGCTAATTTGATGTTTGAATCAATTAAAAAACTATTTATCAAACCAGAATGACTTTCAAATTTGCAAAAAAAAAAACACAGAAAAAACGATTACAACCTAATGACTTTCTAATGAGAGATTTCCACAAGAAAACACTACTATTGAGCTGCAGTGGGGAAATTCAATACTTATACAATATATTTTACATACTGAATGCATTTAAATGAGTGGGTTTTGTTTGAGTGAGATAAAATATCTGAAGATACCATGAGGCGAAAGCCGGATTGTTAGTAACGAAACATGTGAAAGTGTACAAAATTTGAACCATCAAAACTTGATTATTAAATTTTACAATGTCAGGCCTTTATCCATTGTTGCATTTTTTCAACGTTGTTGTTTTCATAATAGTCTCTCAATTACATTATTATACAATTTATGAATTAATTTCAAAGAGTTTAATCTCTGAAATATCTTAAAATCCATACTAGTGCATGGCAGGAGCAATTGCTTATCCTCTAGTTCTGTCTAAGACCTATCCCATTTTTATTCCCTTAAAAAAAGTAAAAGATAACTGGTGTAAAAGCTGCAAGTATATGAAAAAGTGTTTAATTTATGATATCAAAATAGTTTGCTTAATTCAATTTCAACATTAAATTTTAATCATTCAATCTCTGTACATATCTTATTTTACTAGGAAACCTTTGAAACAAACAGTTCAATTGAGCTGACAGCAAATATTCAATGATCAGTTAACCCTCTCTTATTTTCATTTATGTCATTTATGTGAGATTAGTTCAATCGGTCAACAATCTGAATAATTGTATTCTTTCAATAATAGTTTACCTGATATTTAATCCCACTCTAACCCACCTATTTAAATAAGCAGTATCTCTAACATACAATTCATTATTAGTCAGTAGGTTGTTCCAGATTTAAGATTATGATTCTAAATTGGAATGTCATTATAACCAAATCAGTACCTAATTATTAAAAATTATTCAGAATAACATTTAAGCTCTACACACTAAGGTTCTAAAATATTCATAATTCTTTTTGTATATTAATGATCCAAATGATCTAAACATTTGGAAGAGTACAGAGCTTGAATGATCATTAACACCGCGAAAATAAAATAATACTATCTAATTGCCCAAATAACAAACACCATACATATAAAGTATACTTAATTTTTCCTTAGAAACTCAATTGATTTCACTTTACTTAAAAAAGAAACAGTTTTTAGTGTTGAAAAACAGTTTACTTTAAAACGATCATTACCAAATCTATTAACACCTTTTACAAGTCTCGACTCTGATTGTCAGAGTAAATAGTAAATGAAAATAAATTACACCAAAATATTTACATCCGTAATTGCATATGATAAAACATATTTATGATATCGACTGAAGGTGCTTGATAGAATTTCAATATCAAATTTGAATTGTTAAAACTTTGTACGATTCCATACGTTTATTCACTAATGATACAGGTTTCGCCTTTCGGCATCTTCAGGCATTCTATCATACAGATGCAACAGAACTGAAACCCGGGTCGTTACTGATAAAACATATGGAATTCTACAAAGGTTTAACAATTCAAATTTGATAAAACATATATTTAGAAATATTAGGCTGATTTAATTTTTTTTGAATTCTTAAGATTTTTTTGTGGGAAATATTAATATTCTCGACTTAAACGTTGTTATTCCATTTGTTGGTTTACTGATTGACAAAACATGTGACGGTGGTTTCAATTCCTTGGGAAAGCATCGTTAGAAAAAAAAATCAGATACAGATTTACATTCCTGAATGATTGGTATTTTACTGACAATAAAACAGGGGTGAAAACCCGGGTTGTTAGTGACAAAGCGTGTAGAATACTTAAAAAAATGTTAACAACAAAGTTTTATTGATTAAATCTATACAAGTTTTAAATAGTAAAAAAATGTATTTGAAGATTTTAAGTATTAGTTTGTTTTCATTAAAAAAACGTGTGGTACCAAAGATGGCAAGTAATTAAAAATCTCTCGGCAGTGAAACAGTTAAATACTGACACAAATGAAATCAGTATATTGAAAGTATAAAAAATATATACACACCTGTGTGACAAGTTTCATTTTTGATTTTCAGGTTTTTCACTAAAGTCAAAATTGTAAACTTGACAAGTTGTCACTTTGAAGCTCTTTTACAGTTTGGTTTTAAAATCGAAAGATGTCTATTTATATTACAACACATTGAGGGCGGGTTGGTCAATCAACTTGTTAAAGTAAATAATAAAACGCAAATTTATATAGTGTCATTGAATGGACATAATAAGCAAGGAAAATTTAGAATAATCTCTGGACACTTTTTTAAAAATAATCAGCAGCGTAAATATCATTTGTATCAAGAATGTTGCGGAAGCATTCTGTAAAAAAATTTCCTCTTCAAATTACAGGAAAATCATTATTGCTCAGTCAAATATTAGGGTTTGATCAGCGCTACTAAATGATGGCACGTGAACCTGTATAGTAGACATCACAGGATTTAGCAATAAGAGTTCTCATAATTACAACGTCTGGCTATATGATACATTTATATTCTACCGTTACTTAATTCACCTTCTTCATATTTTTATCGATAAATTTATTTTGAGATCCCTTTTAGGCGTAATAAATTGTAAAACTAAATTTAATTGTTAAGACTTTTCACAGGGTTTCACCTTTCGGCATCTTCAGGCATTCTAATTTGCTCACCCGAATAAATGTAGTAATAATGTTTTATGATTTACGATATCGACTGAAGGTGCTTGACGAATATCAATATCAAATTGGAACTGTTAAAACTTTGTACAATTCCGTATGTTTTGTCACTAACGCTCCGGGTTTTTGCATTCGTGTGATAGAATGACTGAAGATGCCAACAAAACACATGGAATCGTACAAAGTTTTAACAATTCAAATTTGATATTGAAATTCCATCAAGCACCTTCAGTCGATATCATAAATTATTAAATTACAAAACATTAATACTTCATATATTCAGGTGAGCAAATTTGTGCAATCTAAATGCACTGATTTGTATATACATTGTGTAGTGATTTGTTAATGACATATTTGAAGGCAAATTCTTACATTTATTGAATTAAACATTCTTGATGACAATTTATTTAGAACTTCCCCCTTCTGCTTTTTCGTCCAATTAGAGAATTGTTTTTAATTCTCTATGGTATTCAATATTCTCCCCACTATTATCCTCTACAAGTAAACAATCTTCCTACAGCATATCCAATAGTATGCTTGTTTTGCTTTTGTATTGCTAGAAATGTCTCAGTATAATTTTTTGTTATATATATTAAGTAATATTTCTTTTTATTTCATAATAGTATGAATAGCGTTCTATTCATTTTAACCCAATAGTGCCCAAAAAAAAACTACACTTTTATTAATATATGTTATTATTGTTTATAACAACATACTGAACAAGATTGTAGAACGAAGGTAAAATAATTTTTAATCTAGCATACAATAACTGAAACATATTGTCATAGGAATATCTTTTGTTATGGCAGAGTCTTGATTTATATTATAATAAACAATATGTCAAAATATCTTATTAGTTAAAATAAATGAAAAACAATTGCAGCATCTTACTTAAATAGTCTTGTTTCAAATACCATATTTCAAGAGTAAATTTGATGACCTTCATTTATGTACTGTTGCTAAATTTTATGTTTTCATAGTTCACTACTACAATATAGTTTTAAAATAGTTAATTTCTACTATAATAATTGTACAAATAAAATACCAAATTGTAAAAAAGCTTGAAGGGAGGATGGTAATGGGTTAATCAAGGAAAACTATCAAATATATGCAACTGAGTATTTTATTTACAACGTAAACATTTTTTTTTGTAGTTTGAATTGGTAGCGCATTATTCATTGAATAAACAACAGAGCTTAACATGTGACATCATATAAACGGATACAAAGAGTTGAAATAAAATATAATCCAGTGAAGGTTTATCTTTTTAAATAAATTCTTGTAGGGAACTTACGAACGAGACAAGTTTATTTTAAATATTTTCTCTTTATTTGAACAGTTTTCTACAATCTTCAGTCAGCTTTTCAAAACCTAACAGTAATATAAACAATATTCTATCAGCAAATATTTAGAAAATTAATTCAGTAAGTGCTAAGGATACCTTTAGGGAATCCTAGTCCTTTCTGCCTCTTCTGTCCAGTTTAATTCTGACATTCTGGATGACTGTCAGCTGTTATTTACAGGATTTACTCTGTGTATCTGAGAAATTGTGGCATATTACGGGAGAAAGTAAAGCAACTGGCAGGTGACAGATTCATAGAGGCACTAGATGTCCAATCATGTCCGTGATTAACACAAATTGAGAAATCGTTTTGACATAAATATTAAATCAGAAAGAAGAATTAGTCTCAAACTACGTTTTTAAATTTCAATATATTTTTGATATCTTAAACACTCAGGCAAAATATAAAAAGAAAATATGTTGTCAATATCCTCCATAAGCACCTTCATAATCGAAATTTCCATATCCTCCATATCTTCCATATTTCAGGATATTATTCCCCCCGAATTCTTGGTATCCAACTATCCCATATTCTTCTTCCCTATAACCTCCATACATTGGCCAGTTGCTTCCCACAGATTTTTGGTTTCCATATATATATTCGTACATGTCTTTTTCAAAATCATGTATCCCAAAGTTTGTGTAAGTGTCTACTCCAAAATTTTGGAAACCATCTGCCCCAAAGTTTAAGTAACTAGCTGTCCCATAATTTTTGTAACTCTCTCCCCAACAATTTTGATGTCTGTATCCTCTACCTCCATATCCCCCATAAATTTGGTTTCTACTTATACCAATTCCTTGGCTTACTTCATAGTCATCATTGCCGCTTTCTTCTTGGCTTTCATCATTACCATATTTTTTGAAAGCCGTATCCTCCAAACTCAAGCAATTTATTTTCTCCAAATTCTTGGTGTTTGTATGATCCCCATTTTTTACTTCCATTTCCAACACATTCTCCAATACTGTCAACTCCATATTTCTGGGCTTCATTTCTCATCAATTCATTATATCCATGAGCTTGAAAGTCCTGGTTTCCTCGTACCTCATATGCTTGGGTTCCGTGTTCTCCACTTTGAGTCTTAAAATATACAAAATAAACAATATCAGAAGATCAAAGCATTTGTAACATTCTACATATTTCAATAGACTCTGAAGGAAAAGAAAATTTTTCCATAAGTTTTAAATAATATTTATTTTTTTAATTCACAAATTATCTATTGATTAGTGTTGACTGCCACCTCTTGGTGGAAAAGCATTATTTTTGGATAAATAAAACACAATGGTTACTTAGCTAATAATGTCTTTAATGAACAAAATGAATTCTGATCTGATATTATGATATAGTAAAAATAGTAGTAAACAAAACGAAAATACACCTAGTATACTGGCCTTGCAGATTAATAGAGACCAGTCTCTAGAATAATTCTAGTAAATTGGATTATGTTAGTCATGCTAAATGTGTGCATAGAATCACTTCCGGTCAGCATAAGATCGGCTGTGGCATCACTGTACTGATTTGAGAACTATGTTATCGACAATATATTAACAAGAGGTAACTGACAGATTGAATCAACCTTTCGAAACATTATAGACATAATATAATAGCAGGTGAAAGATGACAGAGCCGTTAAGAATGTCACATTGCTTTACCTATTCCAATCAGTCTAAATAGCTGCAGAAACAGGTCTTAATCTTCACCTGGAGATTAGTAGAGATCTCACATTAATGGTGTCGACTCCCAAAACCCGTGTTAAGAAACATTCGCGCATATTGGATCTTTAATGCA
This sequence comes from Himalopsyche japonica, assembly GCA_028555115.1. Lineage (NCBI taxonomy): Eukaryota > Metazoa > Arthropoda > Insecta > Trichoptera > Rhyacophilidae > Himalopsyche > Himalopsyche japonica. The sequence goes on along the minus strand of JAHFWJ010000590.1, from coordinate 1,758,527 downwards.
TAATATGGAAGTGAAACTCCATTAAAATTCTTATTTGGTTTCCAATAATGTCTAAGATAGGTAACCTCTACCTGGTTGGTGTGAGTAGGGAAGTGGGAAAGGGAACAGAAGAAAGTGTTGCTAACATAGAAAATCAGATTTACTACTTGGAAAAAAGATGACATGTCTTGGACATAGCAATGTCAATTTTCCATAGCAATGGAACACACAGTTTAATATAACATAAATAATATCAAAACAACCATATGTTTTTTTACTTACTCTTTTACTCACTCACAATTTTAAGATTGTCAGTTTGTTCAACCAACAACGTATTTAGTAAATTAAGTAAGTTTATTAACACAAAATTATTTGGCAGAAATGAAAACATCAATAAATGATGGACAGAATAAAGATGTTGATATAAAATAATGGGTCAATCTATTCAATAATATAAAATATAGCAAAACAAATCAAGGTTCCCAAAGCTTTTTATTCGTTACTTGCTTTTATAAGTATATACAATGAGACTGCTATTTTACATTTTTCAAAGGAAGCTGAAAAAAAACAAAATAAGCAAAAAAGGTTTTTTATTATAACTTCTTAACATTCAAATAAAAAAAAAATCATTTCAGGAGTGTTGGTGTCAAACAAACTTTTAAAGACAATCAGGACAAATCAGGCCATATTTTAGCAAAAAGACACTGAATTTTTGACACTTAGCATGCTAATATTTTTATATTAACACACTGTTATCAGCTGTCTCAGAAGCTGAGACGTAAACAGCAGTCAGTGCCTTAAATATTTAAAACACAATGTATTGTTCGTCTCTACTTGTGATGAGCAAATCATTCTAACCACTTACTTTATGACCAGATTTTTTTATACCAAACCGAAAATATTCAACAAAAGCAGTCAAAAGTAGTAATATTAACAACAAATACAGGACTATTTAACAGTATTTTGATGGTATTCAGGTGCATGGTCAGAATTTTATAAAATGAATGAGGCATGAGAGAATATGATATCAATTTCCTTACTATTTTTCACTCATAATGTGTTAACATTGTGTATTATAAATATCCTTATTTGTTCAACTGCTATCCTGTGTGGACCCGACCCACTTTTTGACATTCCAATTATTTTCATCATGGAGATAATTAAATTTATTTATATACACAATGTATTTTTGATGAGATAACGCAATGATAATCATATTATTTCAAAAATTCATTGTTTAAATAGTTGAAGTACTGCATTCCAACGGAATAATGTGGATACAACAATACAAAAAGACTTATTAAATTGTTGACCTGTTCCCTGCTAAGCTACAAATTTAAACATAGTAATGGAAATTGTTAAGACAAACTGAGCTTTATGTCAAAAAAAAATATTCTAGCAAGAAATTTTTGACCGTTTATTCCCTTATATTTTTATGTGACAACTATCAACTCACTGCAGTCAGCCATCTTAATGGTTGAGATGTTAGCAGTCAGAAGATTAATAAATATTAAAATCATATTCATGAATGTACAAATGCTGAGATTAATGTCTCCAGCTTTCGTGTATTTTGATAGATGTCTCTGCGTGTAAACTACAATGTAAAAGTCTATCTTCATATGTAACATCTGTATTTTTAAAAAATCAATCAATGTAATATAGTGTTTCAAAAATATTTATATAGATATCACTGAGTTGTAACAGATGGCAGTGTCAATTATAATTAAAAGAAAATATTTTTATTTTATGATCACAGTATCAAAAGTATAATCAGAATTTACATAATCAACTGGTTTCTTAAAAATGCTATTTAAATCAAACAAAATAAAAATTACCGTTTTTGTTTGAATTATTCAATTATTTATCTTGAAGTTGATTATGTTTTTAGCAGTAAAAATATTCTAACAACTCCGCAATGATTCCTTAATTGATATTATCTATCCTAAATAATGGGGCGTTGTATTCCCCTTATATGGAGCATAAACCCTCCTAGTGGATATGTTTTAACAGATCTCTTCTACATTACTTTGTAAATATAAAATGAAAAAAAAACAGTCAACTATTTTTCATTTAGTACCTTCATCTTTTAGTGTGTTTTTCACCTAATATAACATTTTTACTTGCCATCTCTGAACAAAGATGTTTAACAAGTTACTTTCAGCATGTTGACAAAAGGTATACACCCAGTCCTTTTTTTACGCTATACATTGGTTCCAGAAAAAGGCGCGTAAAAAAATGATTTCACGCAATTGCATTATATTTCTTTACACACCCTAAAACATAAATTCGCATAGTATCCAATAAACTTGTCAACATTTGGCAAGTGTATGTGTATTTAAAAAAATGGAATACTTTACAAAATCAAGTTTTAAAAATACACATTTTTTTTATTTAAAACCATAATGAAACAAATATCATATATAAATATCTTCTTTAAAACAAATTTTGAGAAAAAATTGCGTATAAACGAGTGAAGTGTGTAAAATAAGTATTGGGTGTATTTTTTAAAATGCTTGATAAAAAATCAACACACTCATAATTGAGAGCGGAAATGATATGAAAGCGTTAGAAATTCAGGGTTAAGCATGAAAGAAAAAATCAATTTTCAATAAATAATCTTATTTTATTTTTTAATATTTATATAAAACATAAATAAAAAAACAATTCATCAGCTCGGGCCTGAACAGAGTGTATTCAATCACTGATGATCCAGAGTTTTCTCTGCCTCGTTCTGGAAAAAAAAATATCAACTGTTGAAGTATGTTTATCCTTATTATTGATTAAAATTGATGATCTCAATATCCATTTGGTGTGTTACTAGATTTGACATTAGCATTCCATTGATATAGGCTATAAAGATTACATTTACTACTATAAAGTTATGTGTTGATTTTTTTTAGAAACACTACTGAAAAAAAGTAAAGAGACAAAATAATATAATAACAATATAAATGTTTCAAGTTTTTTTCAACAATACAAATAATATATCATTTTGTGAATCATGATGCTGGTTTCGCCTTTCATCAGACATCTTCAGGTATTCTATCGCCCGAATGCATTAGAACTGACAGTCAGTAAGCAGTTTGCATTGTTTCTATACAAGCGAAATTGCACAGTATATTACTATATAACAGGGTGAAAAAAATAGCAATGTATTTTATCATAGTTCTACAAAAATTATAAGGTATAGACTATATATAATAGTAGGTAAGCCGAAAAAGCTATCAAATTTATACATTATAATTTTTGGAGAAGAAAAATACATTGCTATTTTTTTACCGTGTTATAATGGAGTTCTAACAAGTAAATGCCATCACAATTAATATATTAATAAATATATCTAAAATAAATTTTAAAGCTAGGTATTCATTATAATGCCATTCAACTTTGCGTTTGATAATTTCATAATTTTATAAAAATACGTATAGCTAATGTTTTTGTTTGATGAAAGTTTTTTACAATAAGCAATAATCAACCACCATTGAGTAATAGTGAGTTATTTTATTATAAATTGACAGGTTACAGTGGGATAACATATCTAGTGACATAGTTCAAAATTCAAAACTTGTGGAAACGTAAGGTTTCAACCATTTTAATTAAATTTTGAAATTCCATCAAAGAAACTCTGCCGATATCATATAATAAATGATATGAATACAATTCTCATTTTTTAAGCCGCTATACTACATAATAAAGAGACACGTATTTTTGTTATTACCACAGCCTTCGGGAAAATAAACCACTATTAGGTAAATCCAACATTTAAATAAACGCACAGTTATTTTAAATTATAAGACGAATAAATTTATATTATCAAGGCTTTTCCGCACCTTAAAACATTAAAATTAATATCATGGAAAAACTTCATAAAGTAAATAACATCATGAGAGTGTTAAACATTATTAAACATTTTCCTCTCAGGATTTTTATAATCAATTTCGTATCTAACCTCTGCTATGCCTTGAAAACAAAAAAAAAACCCCCTATTTTTCTGTTGAGCCACATAACGGATATTTAGACATTGAATATCTCAAAAATTAATTCAAATGTGTTGAGTTTATCGAAAGAATTCAGGCCATAATTCAAAACAAAAATTACTGTGCTTATGAAAGTTTTGGCAATTTTTAGCTTCCTCATATTGTATTTTTATGTGTCAACTATTAAAACACTTACAATTAGACGCCTCAACTGTTGAGATATAAGCAGTTTGAGGGCTAACAATTATAATCAATGCCCACATATATTTTTACAGAGTAAGTTTGAAAATGCTTCTCAAACAGTTCTCTGCAGTAAACACAACTAGTGAAACAAAAAAAGCTAGCATTATATTTTTATTTGGTATTTTAACCCTTTGAGTCCCATTTGAACTATGTGTTCAATAAGTAGATTGAAATTTACCAATACTAATACAATTGTTACATTATTCAGTTCCAACTTAAAAAATAGGAGACATCTTTTTAGTACTTTTTTTTCTGTTATCTATATTACTAACATAATGAATATCTGGTATAAAGTATCTCAATTTGAAAAAAAAATGTTTGCTACTCAAAGTGTTAAGCTTGTCAATATACAGTGGATATGTTACAATTATAAGAAAGATATATAATTATGATATCCTTACGGTTTTAAAGTCTTTGTTGAGGTATATATCCTATCCGTCGTGATGATGGCCGTGTCCATGTCCTCCATATCCTTGATTACCAAATCCACCATATCCTCCTTGGCCATATCCCCCATATCCTTGGTTTCCAAATCCACCGTATCCTCCTTGTCCCCCATATCCTTGATTACCAAATCCACCATGTCCTCCTTGGCCATATCCTCCGTAACCTTGGTTACCAAATCCTCCATAGCCTTGGTTTCCATATCCACCAAGTCCACCGTATCCTCCTTGGCCATATCCGCCATACCCTTGGTTTCCGTATCCTCCATATCCCTGATTTCCATATCCTCCTCCGTAACCTCCTTGCCCGTATCCCCCATATCCTCCATATCCACCTTCTTCATGACTGCCATGATTATGGAACTGTGGTTTTGGGGCTGGTGAACTCATTGCAATTCCCGCCAAAAGCACTACGAAAAATAGCTACAAAAAAGTGTAAATAAGCATTTGTACAAATTTATCAAAGGATAAGCACAATACAACTATCGTTGTGTCACATAATGTTGACGACTGACTTAAAAATTTCATTAAGCTAATCGGGATAACTAAAGCTCATACATACACTTCTAAACGCTAATAACACTGTAAAATTATCGACTGTCAACACACTGTACTCAGCCGACTCAACAGTTGACATATTAGCGATCAAAGCGTTGACAAATGAAAAAAATACAAAATGATAACCTAAATTATTATATATTATTAAAACTCCCCGCAAACATAGTCGATTTTTTTGTGATATCAACTAAATGTACTAGGTGGGATTTAAAAATCAAAATTCCTCATGTTTTTTTCACTAACAATCCAGTTTCGCAACATAACTAACTCACAATATTCAATTTGCACCGGTTATGAACAAGAGACATTAATTACAACGGAAAACTTAAATAACTTTCAAAACTCTTGATTTGATTATAATGACACTCAATTGCGTATGATATATTTAATAATGAATAAATACCACTAATGTATTTTTGATGAAAGGACCATACAAGAAATAATAATTATCATTAAAAAACAACTAACTAATTTAAAAGTTAGAGATACGTAATTAGATCAAATTGCTGGATAACGGCGGAAATTAAACATCAAACATCAAACGACATAATATAGAAATATAAGATTTTTGCCTCATTGAACTATCTGACATAAGGAATACAACAAAAGGGTATTGGGAAGATTAAGTTTGTTGTTAAGAATACAACTTAATTTTCACAATTGACCTCTGTTTATTTCTAAAATTTCTTGATACAAATTAGATTCCCTTTGTTTATTGCAATAATTGAACACCTGAATGTTTGAATTCACTGAAATGAATGTTTTTGAAACGTCGAGTTATTTTTAATTACTATAAAAGCAGTTACTTGTTCTGAAATTGTATTGTTTAAAGTACACGTGGTTTTACCCACGTAAAAATGTCAGCATTCATTGCACTGCAATTTGTAAATACCGGACGCATCCCTAATGCCGAAAGGCGAAAGGCAAAGCATGTGGAATCATACAAAGATTCAACAACTGAAATTTGATATTCAAATTATATTAAGCACTTTTAGTCGATGTCATAAAATAAATATTTTTATAATTAATATTTATTTTTTCTATGAAAGAAAGGCTCTATCAAATATTTCATAAAGCTTAACAAACAACTGATTTTTAAACATAATATAAGAAGTAAATATAAATGTAATTATGGTCTCACCTTTGTGAATGCTTCCATTTTATAATCGTTGCAAAATCGATTTATTAATAATATTATTTAGAAAAAAATCAAGTAATGGCACGGCAAAATTCTATCACAATTTGAACACGCCAAAAATTGTTCCGCTGTTTTATACCAAAATGTAATAAATTTTTCATTAAAGGTCAAAAAAGTTTAATGTTGCCATGATAGTTTATTGAAATAAACAAGGGAAAACCGCAAATAACCACAAAATATTCCATTTGTGCGGCACTAATAAAATAAATTGTTTTTATTATTCGTAAACATTTATCCACCTGCAATGACGTTTTTATAGCGATTTTTTACGTAAGATATTTTAGGTCATATGTAAACCGGTAACTAAACGAATTTTTAATGGGGTATTAACCCACTGATTGCAAATGTGCAAACTATGAAGACGGCTGACTGCAATGTGTTAATAGATGATACTTAAGAATATTAGAGTGTTTACAGAGTCAAAAGTTTTGTGGACACGCTAGTTTTTGTGTTAAAATATAGCCTGTTTCGTCTGGATAATATACATAACCATAAGCTTCACTGCTATATATTATATACATATTGAAAATTAGATTATGTCGATTTTTGGGAGGAATGGGGACTTGGGGGAGATGGTATATCAGAAACCTTCGGGGGAGTGCACTGAAGAAATTCGTAAAATTCCCTACTGTTTTAAAGGATGAGGAAGGAATGGTATGCTAGAAACATGTGCAGGAGTTTACTAAATAAATTAGTAAAGTTTCATATCGATCGGATGAATGGTGTAGTATTGCATAAAGGACAAACGGACAGAGATGTACACATACATGCATCGATTTTTGCTAGATGCTATAAACATTTGCGGGAGTGTACCCAACAAATTTGTAAGGTGTTCATATCGATCGGATGAATGGTGTAGTAATGAGTAAAGGACAAACAGACACACACACATATTGATTTTTATATAATATATTGATAGTTTATAGATACAACCTGTTCTAATATTTTCAACTATCAAACATTATAAAGTGAAAAAGAAATACTGTAATAATGTGCATACATTTTTTTTACCTTCAGTGACGATATTTTTAACGCTCAATACAACCAAGGCAAAGCCGAGCAGCTTATTAATACTTTCTGTTTGCATAATATTCTGTGTTGTATTTATATATGCGTAGAATATTTATTAGCTTTGAAATTCCAATGAAAAGTTCGTTTTTATGATTTGGTTATAAGTGAGGTTAGAATATAATAAAAATAATTAATTATATTTAAGCCGATTAGAAGTTTATGTGATAGAGATATCTATTGATTACTGAAATAACTATTATTTTAAATTAATATATCAATATTGGAAATAAAAAATCGGAACTGTGTTCAAATTCTGAATAGTAATTATATAATAGCATTTGAAACAAATTTCTGCAGTCCTTAAGCTACCCTATGTTCAGAGGAAAAAATCGTTCCTCCCTTATTTCACTATTAACGTTAACAAATTAATTCATTGTTTACAATACAGTACATTAATGTGTAAATTATTAATTCCACAATAATAAATATAAAAATTAGAACGGATCTTCCCATCTTGTTGTATCCTTTACGTGAGATCGGTTCAATGAATCGACAATCTCATGAAGAAAGTTGTTATATTTCATCACTAGATGTTTAATCGTTACTTGCCAGATTAAAATAAGTAGGTATTTTCTAAAAAAATACAATTATATTTTAATGATGGATGATTATTATTTATTGTAAATCTGTTTCAAGAATGTCTCATTAACAAGATTAATTAATGATAAAAATTATCACAGGCAATTGTGTTAATTATTATTAGATGAACATTATTAAATTTGTGTTATCTGCCATTTACTGCTTGCCTTAGGATCTGTGTTTTCCTTTAATTAACTTTCGTTACATAGATGATGCTAAATGTTTATTGTACGTCCAATACGCTGACGATACAGCAATATTAGCCCGGTCAGCTAATAGAAATAGATCTGCTTCATGGTGCCACAATTGGCGAATTAAAATCCACCCGTAAAAGAATACCGCGATTAATTTCAACCGTAGAAATAACCGACACCGTCTCAAGTTAGAAAACGTTAAAATGCTCAACACCACAATGGAATGGGCCAAGTCGGTGAAGTACTTAGAACTCACCCTTGACCATAAACTGAACTTCAATAAACACATCGATATAAAAAGACGCCAAGGTATTTCAAATCAAGGGAAGACTGTACGCGATGATAGGCCGGAGAAGCAAACTTGCCTTAAAAAGCAAACTGCTTCTCTACAGACCGATCGATCATCACGTGAGCAAAGTTTGTACGGATAAATTACAAACCACCCAGAACAAAATATTACGTACAATTTCCGACGCCCCGTGGTTCGTTCGCAGTTTTACAATTCATAGAGACCTAAAGATAGAATAAATTCATAACCACGTGCAGAAGCTGTCGACGAAATTCTACAGCGACTGTAAAGAAAACGCACCTTCCGATCACGCAAGACCTAAGCACGTCTTGCTAATTAAGCCCCCCAGATCTCCACCCCAACTCTCTCTCCACAGTTCCTTTATCCACTGTCTGGCAGCCGTCTACGGTTCTGTGCAGCAGAAGATGACAGATCGTTGACGGATGAGCAGATGATATGACGACTCCAAGAGAACTTCCAGAACGTCTGGGATACTTAGGGTTGACCTCGAGGTAACAAATCAGTGTCACCACCATCAAGAGATTGTCTTCACTCCAACTCCACGGAACCCCTCTATATTTTGTATTTTTTTATGTAATTTTAATTTTATATTTAAGCGAAACACACATACACCTTAGATGAAAGGGAGGAAAATGAGGGTAACACACCCTTGGTCCCCCATTATTGTGAATATGATATAAGTATATTGTACGTCAGTTCTGTTACATCCGTATGATAGAATGCCAGAAGATACCGAAAGGCGAAACCTGGGTCGTCAGTGACAAAACATGTGGAATCATATAAAATTGTAACAATTCAAATTCAAAAACTATACATTGTGTTTTATTTATTTTAATATGATGATTAATAACCAAGAAGAAGTGACAGTTAACACATTAAAAGTGAAACAACTCCATATTAAGGACTTCTAAGAATTTTTCAAGGATTGGTTGTAACAAACTATACATAATTAGGTACCATTCTAGCATTGTTTTTATTTTTTACGGTACCTTAGAAAAATTTAATTTATATTATTTTAGCCAAACAAAAAAACAAAAATTTTTGAAAAAATTCCTCCCATGTATGACATTTGTATAAAAGTATGTAATTAAAAAAGATCTTTAATACATATCGACTCAGTAATAAGTTATGTATATTTATGCGAAATATATTGGAATATGTATATGGTAAAATATAATAAACAAATCTCAGCCTCAAAGACGATATTAAAACCTGTTACACTAAAATCTCATAATTAGTATTGGATTATTTTAGTCACATGGGCAACGTGTTTGAATTTGAGTGTCATGTTTTTTTTTATCTATCCAAATACCAGTTATATTTTTTTTATATATAAGTAAAAATTATTTACTTAAAAATCCCGTTAAAGTATAAGAAAATTTTTATATATAATATTTGGCTTGTAATAACATGGAACATCATATATGATGTATATATATAGTCAATATGATGTTAACGCTGCACATTGAATATCTCTCAAATAATAACCACTGCTTCTCAATAACTTTCATGTCACGACCCCCTAAAGCAGAATAATTAATTCTCGATCACCCAAAATTGTTTCTTATAATTTATATACTCTATAATTTTTATTCGCAATAATTATTACAATTATAATAAACATTTTTATATTCAGCACAAAAATATAGGAACTTGCTTAAAAACATGTTTTTTAATAAAAAAAAAACCTATTCATACGTGAAGCAATTTAATGCAAACGATAAAGTCGCATGTTTTTACATAACAAAACTAAATCAGGTTCAATGTCAGAAATGCAAGCTCGCAAAGCATAACTAGCGTAAGTATGTTATCTAGAAAAATATTCATAAACTAATATGAATACTTTATACTGAATATTTCGTGGCCCCTGGTTTGGGAAGCGCTGTAATAATCAATAAATTTCAATGATTTATTTGATTTTGTGTTTGAAATATCCGTTATAATCTGTTAAAAACTGTTGTTACTATGGAATAAAAAATTCTATTGACCACATGAATCCCAAATGGACACCGGTGTCCATGAAATGTCAAAAATTTACTTCGATGGTATTCCAATATGTATTATAGTAAATATGCACAGTGACATCTATGTAGAGCTGGTATAAATTAAAAATAAAGTCAAATGTCAAACGACAAGGACTTAATAGAAATTGCTATGTCTAATAACGACTTAAATAAATTCGTGACAAGGACGCAGAGGAACTAACAGTCAATCAGAAACAATTCAAGAAAGGTTAAAAGTGTCAACGGATATAGTATATTTTTAAATTTATTAGAATCATAGTTTTGACGATGGCTGAAGTCAAAACAGCTATGAAAACACCATATATTATAATATATAAAATATTAGAGCTAAATCCTTTTTAATTTATACTCTATAGTTATAAATATTTATCAACAAAACTCTCCCGCGAAGAAAAATATATGTCAGGTGGAATAAATATAAAAAAATCTAAAGATTAACTCTGTTTTATTTTGTTGGCGTTTAAGCCTTTGTATATTTGAAACATTCAAATTATCTCATTCCTGTACTGTAAAAAATCAATCATTAAAATAACGCGTATTTTTGTTTAATGTTTAAAGGCGTTGTGAAGACACGCAATCGATTACGTCATTAATTTGTTTTTTCAATTAAATTTCGTGAATATTTATTATAATATTAAGAAAAAAATATTTTACTTAGTCAACAATTAAAAATACTTAACAGATCTTTCAATTAAACGAAGAGCAGTATTTAGGAGATAAATCAAAAAATTATAAATGAGTGTTTGTAATAACACACGGTGAAAAAATAGCAATATATTTGAGGGTTTAAGCTGAAATAGTAATTAACAGGACTGTGGAGTCGTTCGAAAAAACAACACGTTTTCAACACAAAGTTTTTTTACGAATTTATGAGCATTAAATTATATTATAGATTAACCAACCAATCTGGCAATCGTACATTGAGATATTCTTCAAAACCGTCTAATCGAAAAAGTAGTCGGAATCGCTCGTTTTTTACGGCTTTGATTCCACAATATATCATTTTTCTATTAATTTTTCTAGAACTAAAATTCATTGCTATTTTTTCACTATGCTACAATGGAGTTTTACAAAGTAAATGCCAATTCAATCACTTACAAGAATAGTACATTTTTAAGCGCAAAGTAGGGATTGCATTACCGGTTTACCGGTTTATCGGTTAACCGGTAATTGGCCTAAAATGCACCAGAGGTAATTACCGGTAAGTAGAATATTTACCGGTTTTTACCGGAAATGTTTTTATCGCGAATTAATGCTAGATACAGGCATATTATAACGATTTTTTTTATGATGTTTGCAGGAGGGAGTGAGAACTTTTTTTTCAACTCCAGCAACATTGATAAAAAGTTTTTTACAATGTGAAATTTTATATTTTGAACTCGAAAACAATCGTGGCAAATATTTGAACATTGCATTTGATCATCAAATAACTTGCTGACCAACTAATATTAAATCAGAACGAACGTTTTCATCTTCGGGACAAATATGTACAAAATCAGGTCAAATTTAAAAGACGAAAGTATTGATATAATTTGCTTCCTAAGAGCACATTTTAATTCTGATAAATCATTATACCAAAGTAATTAACCATTTATTAATAAACTCGAGAATTCAAAACATTGTTTTTTTTATTTTATTTTAATTATTAATTTATATTAATAGATACAAATTATGCATACATGTATAATATATATATATATACTACATCAATAAGTCACCTGAAACATACATACACAGTACATTTTATGACATTACTATTCACCTGAAATGTATTTTAAATTATTTATGTTTCAATCTAGGTACCATTTTTCGTGAAAGTAGCCACGTAAAGTTATACTTTAATGATTTAATCAACGTATTTTTATTTTTTTCATTTACCGGTAAATTACCGGTAAGAGGTGAAATTATTTACCGTTTACCGGTTATTGAAAGTTGACGGTAAATTGCAATCCCTAGCGCAAAGCCTACAGAGTGTGCGTGAAATGTCCAGAAATTTTTATTACCCGAAGGGGATCCAAAACCAAGTCGACTAATGAAATTACAAGTCATGTGAGAATCAGCGAGATGTGGCATGAAAACAAATGAGTGCAAACACCGTGTTATACTGGAGCATATATAGTATAACATAGTAAATGCTAATTCAATCAATAAATTGTATGTAACATCATTAATTTTTTTTATATCATAAAATCTTTACCATTTATGTATTACACGTTGATTGAATTGGCATTTATTTGCTAGAATTGCATTATTACACGGCTTGTAATATCATAGTTCTGATAAGGGCATAACCCGAAATAGCTATTAACTGTACACATCATGTTTTTTTTTTACTGTGTATTAATTATACATTTTTTTAATATGATTAACAGGGCCGGTTTTGCTTATCACATACATTATCTCCTTATTAGTTGCTAACTGGATGATTTCGTGGATTAGTACTAAAATTATGTTTTATTTATTTAAATATTATAAGATTTCTGTGAAAAGGGACAGTTAACAATATTCTACATTTCTTAAAGATTTTTTAGGTGTTTGATTCAAGAGCGTTCATTGTCAACATATACAATAAAAAATTGTTTAAAAACAATGTTTTTAAAAAATCAAGAGTCAATAAATACTTTGTATACAAAACAAATGGTCCAAGAAACAAGATAATAATTCACAGTTAACGATACAAAATTTATCAAAAAAAAAGTTAACAAATAAAATGTTAATGACCTCTCATTTCTTATTTGTAGTCAATAATAAAAGCTAATTAAGAGTCCATTAAGATTAAAGAATAAATTAAGAATTACTTGATGACAAGAATCCATATTATATTTTTGTTTTCAAGTATTACGTAATTTTTAATCCGGTCCTGATCTTGATAATGTTTTATTTGAAATATTAAAAATATATATAAAATTTCTGATGGTAAACTAATTGAGACGATGTATTAGAAATATATAACTATAATTTTAGTGTAAGCAAAGCTCTGACGATGGTAGTAGCCGAAATAGCTCTCAAGGACACGTCAGATAATTTGTACAGCTTAAAGTTTATTATTTGTGTTACTCTATTATGATTATTAAATAACAATTCAATAAATAGCATTTCTGTAAGTATTCATTAAATATTTCTGTTTATTTATTTTTTTTATAAATGAAAAGTTGAAACACAAACAAAAGTAGTTTTTTTGTTATTATTAAAAACATAATATTAAGCACTTTTTTAAGCGGATTTTGCTTAATCACCGTCGACATCAACTGATAATGCTCACGATGTTCGAAACTGGTGATGATCTTTATAATGTTAAATTGTGGAAGTAGGATGCACTAAGCATTATTTTTATTTTATTTATATAATAAATTTATTATTGTGTTAAGTGTTCTTCAAAAAAAAACACATGAACCCAAAGAGCAATATTAATAAGTCGCTTAAATAAATGCTTTGAAATTTAAGAATTATGCCTCGTTTCTTGAGTTTCTTTTAATGTATTGATTGAATTGGCATTCACTGGGTAGCACTTCATTATAACACGGTCAAAAAGTCAAAATGTAATTTAATTCTACAAAATTCAATGTTCTGACGACGGCGTAATCAACTATGTATCTTATAAACTTTTCAGAGTTAAATAAATGGCTATTTATATATTTTCATAATGGTATAAGAAGGGTAGATACGTATATGTTTTTTTAATTATTTAAAACAGTGTAACCTTGATTATATTACAATATATACATATATTAAATTCCAATTATTTGAGAGTATTTACAGATATTATTATAGCTCTGAAAAACTTTATATATAGTTTATGTTCCGTAAATCTATCAACTTATTTTGAGCTAAAATAAAGCGAAAAAATGTTTCAGGACCGATTTGAATATTACTGTCGGAAACTAAACTCAGAATTCATTCTGGTTTCTAAAAAGTATCTGTTATTAAAGTTTCCCATTTGTTATTCGTGTTAATGAGTATTAAAGAATTTATTTAAATTAATTAGCGCCATTTAATCAATTTTTATTTGGATTACAGATTATTAAAATAATAAAGACTAGAAAAATATAAAGTTTTTAACAATTAATTTGTAAAATATTTAATTTCATTTAGGTATAGTTTGTATAGTTATATGAACTCTTCAACCATGTGATTTGTGTACCTGGCAATTTAAACATATTATTTTAATTTTATTATTAGATAATGCTTGCGATTGGCAAAACCGGCGCCGATCAATAAATTGTGGAATAATAGTATTTAGTTATTAGTTACTGTCATATTTATTAAAATTTCCACCACCAGCTATAGTTCACCTCGGTTTCACCTGTTGACGTTTTTAGGCTTTCGAGTGTACCAATCGTCAGTTGACAATAAGCATATAGTCACATATAAAAATAATTTGACTGTCTGAATTATGATTTCATTATTATAAGTATGAATTCAGAAGCATCCAGTATACTTAAATAATTTGTCACGTGGTGTCACCATAGCAACGCAAACTATTTTGAAGACTTATAATTGTCGACTGTTGCCATAGCAACACGAAATCAACAATCGTAATTATATGACACAAATATTAAATAATACATTTGCCACATATTACCCTGTTTTAATATAAATTAAATAACCAAAAAATTATCTATTGCATCGCTTGAAATAATTTAATACACATTAAATGGTGACGCACGAAATAAACCTTATATTTTTAATACAGTTGAAATTTTATTTATCATTGAGCTATTTATTCTACGCCACTGCATTACTTCATGAATAAAATATCTAATTCAAAAAAGATAAAAAAGATTTGAGACAAAAAGTGTGTCAATGCAAAAAACTTCCTTAAGAAGGTGATAAATTAAGAGGTTAATCAACTAAGAAAATCTATTTCCCCCATCTGTATTCGATGTTTTGTTTCGTAAAAAACATCAAATCGAAAAATACGCCAAAGTTTAATGTTGCCATATGCACTTTATAAAGAAAAATATTTTTAATTTTAAACTTAAAATGAAATCTCATACACCCAGTCCTTTTTTTACGCGATACATTGGTTCCAGAAAAAGGCGCTTAAAAAAAATCGCGTAAAAAAATGATTTCACGCAATCGCATTATATTTCTTTACACATTTAACATAAATTCGCATAATATCCGATACACTTGTCTACATTTGGCAATTGTATGTGTATTTAAAAAAAATGGAATTTTATACAAAATCAAATTTAAAAAATACACATTTTTTTTATTTAAAAAAATAATGAAACGTACATGCCTAGCATCGTATATAAAAAACGAGTGAAGCGCGTAAAAAAATGCAGCGCTGCCGTCCAAAAAAATCGCGTATAATCGAATTCGCGTAAAAAAAGGACTGGGTGTATAACTAATTGTAAAAGTTTTTTGAGAACACATACACATACTTTTAACCCGTCAAAAATGTAAAATTTTGACGGGTTAAAAATCATAACACTTTTTTATTAACAAAATTTAGTTTTTAATCGTTACAAGATCAGTTTTTATATTTTTACATCTAATCAGTAGCTTTTAAAAATAATTCAAATTTCAATTAAATTTTTCTTAAATTCTATTTCTTGTTATAAAGGCGCTTTTTTTAAATTAATATAATGAAAACATATTTTCAGTTCATTCCTAATAATATATTACGATTAGGACCAATTCCATTTATCGGGAGTATTATCAACTCATAGAATATTATAGAATCAAGTGAAAATCGTTCTTAATACTTCATTGCATAACATGTTTTTTAAAATATCAACAAAATTTATGTTAAATCAATGGAATTATGAATTGACGCTAGCAGCATAATTTTCCAACGACATGGGTTTATTGTGAAGGTCATTTATTGACTCAGAGGTCAATCAACCATACGTACAAAACCATGACTTTATTTTCGGTATATAAGTCGCTGTTTACTAACATTGAAATCATATCTGTTTGACGCTCCAAGGTGTATCATTAATTGTATTCCTCTCTGAATAATTTATTTTTATAAATAAAATCAAAATGAAATCATCAATAATGGTGAGAAAACTTTGGTTTATTTTTGTATGAAAAATACGTTACAGCGATATTGTTCTACAAGTGAAAATATAGTTTTACTTGCAATTCGTATCCGGACACAATTTCCTCACATACAATAATTTACTTTTAACGTGTTAATTGTCACTGTTTTGTGGAAAAGCATAATATTTTATACGCATTTATTTATTATTTAGTCCTCAATATATTTTATAATCAGGACCGGTTTCGCTTATTACTAGTAATAATCCTGATCATAAAATATATAATGGAATAATTACAAAAATATATATATAATTTTTTTATTTAAAATACAATCATTTACCAGCGATAGTGTATTTCAATTTAAAATATATTTTTACTGACGTTTCAGTAAAATAACATTCCAACGTATTATCATAGTTTGTAATCGCATTATCGTCGTTTGGAACATACGCCTGAAAATACATTTTAACTGGTACATTATAGTGATATTATATTTAATTTGAAGTATTAAAACAATTTGTTTTTTTAAATTAAGCTTTCATTAAGCTCG
This sequence comes from Himalopsyche japonica, assembly GCA_028555115.1. Lineage (NCBI taxonomy): Eukaryota > Metazoa > Arthropoda > Insecta > Trichoptera > Rhyacophilidae > Himalopsyche > Himalopsyche japonica. The sequence goes on along the minus strand of JAHFWJ010000590.1, from coordinate 1,741,407 downwards.
CCAAGTCGTCAACATAAATAATATTGTATTACTGCAGAGGTTTTACTGAAAACTAAATTTAAGTTTTTTAGAAGTTAAGTTTAAGTAATTTTAACTGAAATTTAAGTAGACTATCGTTGATAGGCTTAGTGAATTTTCGCTAGATAGTGGTAAATCATATCTTCACGTTAAGTGCAATTTCGCTTCGCTGTAACTTATAATATAATATATATTTATTTATACTCTTAAACGTGTTTATTTTAAGTTTTCTATGAAAATAAACTTTTCTGAAGCGATGGTTTATGAGATTAAAGTTCGAACAGAAGTTAGGGTTGACTACACATCCTCTCTTGTTTGAATAGTTTTGCCATATAATTGTTCTAATGAGAGGCTGATGAGGCAACTAAGTATTTATATTTCTCATAGAAAAAAAGTTTTTGAAATACATCCATAAGAAAGCTTGATATTCCACATTGGAAGCTTTTCATTGTCACAATTGTAATGATTTTTCTTTTTTTTCGTTAAAGTTTTTCTTGGTCGCCGCCATGTTGGTAGCTGTAGCAGTAGGAGTCCCCGTTCCTGATCCTCATCATCATCATCACCATGGGGGATATGATGGATATGGTGGAGGTTATGGAGGAGGTTACGGAGGATACGGCGGAGGATATGGTGGAGGTTACGGTGGTGGATTTGGAGGCTATCCAGGATTCGGAGGATTTGGAGGATACGGAGGGGGATATGGAGGATACGGCGGATACGGAGGCGGATATGGCTGGGGAAAGTAGTAAATGTTCAATGAACGTATTTAAGTGTTTTTGTTAGTAAAGAAGTTGGTTGTAATTTAATTATTGTTTGAATGATTTTTTAAGACTTATTTATTATATATATATAAATGTATTTATTTATTTTTTGAAAATAAAAGAAGCAAATCATTAAAACCAATATATTATATTTATCTTTACCCACATCTAACCTCAACGTAGAGCATACAGCGTCTTATTGGTGGTATATCAACGAAAATTCTCCAAATATAATTGTTGGTAATTTCAATCAATCAACAAGTTAACTGAAAAAGAATTAGAACTTTCGAATAAACCAAAAATGAACGTATTTTATGATCTTTAAAAAATCATGATTTAAAATTCATATTAAAAAAAAAACTAGAAATTTTAACACAAATTGCAAACATTTCAACTTATGAGACAGTCGATTAAAGTAAGAATAATTGATAATCAAAAAAATAAGATTTCACAGCGTAAAAAAAATGTGCTTGAGTCGACTTTTGAGTTACAATATATTTTGAGTAAAATATATGAGTTAAAATTAATAAATAAAATATGTTTTTATTATTTAAAATGTCATGCATTTCTATCTAGAAGTGACAGTTCAATCTTAAAAGTTATCAACAATGTGAAAAAGTATGTTTTTTTGCATATTTACTTATTCTCTAAATTAGCTATACTCAACCTTTTTTTCTCTGGATCGCATTCCGATTTTTGCTTCTCTGCTTAGGCCACAACATATTTATAGTAAACTTTAAATATAACACGTTCTATACTGCATACGTATTTATGTATCATGATTTCAAAATAAAAGCATTTTTTTATGTAAATGTATACATATGTCTACATTTATGTATTCATGTATTTTAATGTAAGAAATAACAATGAAAAAAAAAATTGTTGACGTACGTACACAAAAATATCAATGCATCCAAAATCGTAAATTTTTTGGGCCGCACATAAGAGCTGATTAGGACGCAGGTTGAGTATGGCTGCTCTAAATGCTTGAAATGTTGTCATCGCCAATTAATATAATATCTTATATTTGTGTACGCAAATATGTTTTTCATTTACACAGAAGTTACCCGAGTACACATTCCTTCGATATGAATTTGTTATGCGTATTTATATTTGGAACGTACATAATAAAATTAAATAATGATGATTTAATTTTACAATTACTTCAAACAGATTTAGTGAATCAATACAATAATATAAAACCGGTTTTTATGGCGTTTTGTGTAAAAATTGCTTTGGTTTCTTATGGTAAATAACCGACTGAAAAATATCGACGTCATAAGAAAGCAAATATTTATTCGTGATGCGTCAATTCTCGAATACCTGTCCTGTCTTGTATGGAAAATACGTAAACATAAGTGAAAAATGGCAGATCGTATTTACAAACATGTTTTTATGACTTTAATAAATTATATATAATTAATTAAGTAAGCCGTCCACATTTCCACAATAAGAAAGACCGTTTTCGCTTAGATTAAATATATTATCAACAAAATGATATATATTGTATATATTGCAACGCCGTTAATTGTGTAAAACTGCTTGTAATGTGTCAAATGTCATTTCTTGGTGAAAATTCATTATATTAAAATTATAGAATATATATAAAACCAGGACCGGTTTCACTGATCGAAAACCAGATACTTATCAAAAATGAGCAAAACCTGTCCTGATCTTAATTATACAATGTTGTGTTTTATTTTTTAAATATTTAAGAAAAAAAATTTTACGAGCTCAAAACGTTTGCGGGTAGAAAATTGAAAAAATATTGGCCCAGACCATTTTTTTATTTGTGAAATTAATATAAACAATATAATACTATTTCATCAACAATTTACAGTTAACCCTCTGAATGCTAACGTCTCAATTATTGAAACAACTGACTGTCAAAACTTTCGTGTATTAGCCAAGTTTTTCATTTAAATATGTTGTAGCCAAGGTTGTGGAGATGGTGTCGTGAAACACCAGCGATTAGACAATTTTGAAAAACATCTCAATGATCAAAAGAAAATAGATCGTCTTCGTTTGAGTTTTAATATAATAAAGTACATGAAAGAGACCTTATTTCAAAATTTAACACTTAATTTTACGATGCATTGAAAATAGTTGAAAAAATGATCGAACCTATAATTTAAATATTGGAATGGCAACACAGTGGTCTTCAGAAATTACAAAAGATTCACTATTGATCATATTGCCGCGAACACAATTATCTTAAGTGCGGTTATTTTCCGATCTTAAAATCATTAATTCAGATTTAAATAGAAGCAAAGCTATTTTTATAATAATAATTTTAAATAAAGTTAAACTAATTTTATTTTTATTTATTCCTATAACATGTGTCATATGAAAAATTTGGCTATTTGCTGGAACGGTTGGTTAATCTTTAATTTAATGCACCTAAATAGAAAAAGTAGGAAATACACCTAACAATGTTTTTTTATAGGAGTCGTGTTGTTGGTCAATGCCTTCACAACCCTGGTTATAGCCTGATCGATCTTTTTAACCTCATTAAACTTTTTCAAAAACACTACCGCTTTGTTTTTTTTTTTTAATATTCGCTGTTGAAGTATCCTTTACGGCACGGCTTAGTAAAGAATATTTCAACGCCACGCAGGTGATTGATTAATATGTTGGTATTAAAATGATAATATAATAAAAATCACATTTCTTAATAAATAAATAAATCTATCTTTATTTAGAAATATAACAAATAGCTAACAAGTGTAGAATTAAATAAAAACGTTCTTCAACATGAAATGCACCGACGATTTTCAATAACATTGGTTCATTTTCGAAGCTAGTCGTTATATTTCTTGGCAGTTCTGAAACAAAAAAAAAAGATGTATATTTTATAAAAACAATTACATTTTTGAACAGATACAACGGTCTTATTTCTTTTAACACAGTGTGACAATGTCTTAGAAGACAATAAATTAACCAAATTATGTGCGTTTTTTCGCCTTCACTGCAAAATATTTCTTTATAAAATTTTAGTTTTCAGTTCTGCAATAATCACTAGGATTAATTATTATGCATTTCAACATCTCGCTATCATCAAAGCTATGTTTCGAATTAATTTAGTTTTTAATTTACGTATTGATTTCAACGATATAGATAAAATGTTGTATTTAATTTATTAAGTACTATTTTTAAAATTTTATTTTTCTATGATCCGGATGAGCGAAACCAGTCCTGATCTTGTTTATATACAATTGTGGAATTAGTACTAAAAATTGTATTCTTTTATTATTTGACAATATAATGACTTCCACCAAGAAGTAACAGTTAACATCTCATTCATCTTAAATCCTAACTTTTTTAAGAAAATCGAGTGTTTAAGGAACATTTACGTGAATCCCATATTACAGTGTTTTCACTAATAAGACTTAAGAATTTGGTCAGTGAAACTATGTTAAGGCTTGTCAACGATAGTATCATTAATTTTTCTACGGTTTTAAAGAAATTTCTGACGAATGTAATATCGCTGGAAATAATCTGTGAAAACGTATTTTTATGTGTGGGAGTAAATTTCATCTAATGATAATATGATGAGATATTATGCAAATGTAATAGAGTGTGATTTCATCGAAAAGCCAGAAAAGATATATTTTTAACTGAAATACACTATCGATAGTAAATAATCAAGATTGTTTCTTGGTGGTAGCTTTGTACGACAGTGCATCAAATTTGTGACATGATAATAAAACGATTTCACTGAAACGATAGTAAAAATAAATTTTCACTTGAAATACAATCTCACTACAACACCAACAATTAAAAACTTTGATATTTATACGTGATAAAAAAAGTTTAAAAAAATATTTTTATATTTATACGCAAAAACTCACAATAATTATTCTCAGTCGATCAGGCACTTTTGTTGGCCTTGAAATCATCCCCAATGAGGGAATCCAAATCCACCCCCGTATCCCCCATATCCTCCACCAAAACCTGGATACCCGAATCCAAAACCTGGATATCCTCCGAATCCTCCACCGTATCCACCAAATCCTCCGTAAGGGTATCCACCATACCCTCCGTAGCCATGATGGTGATGATGATGGTGGGGGTCAGGATCAGGTACTGGTACGGCCATTGCTAAGCCAAGCAACAGAAAGACGAAGAATAACTAGAAGAAAATAAATAAATAAGTTATTTCAAATAGTTAAAAGCTAAAAATAATCTCCGAATGTAAAATGCCGAATGGAATCAAATTAAATAAGATAAACAAATTCATTATTTGAAATCAAAACTATTAGTATAGTTCTACTATTAGATAGTAGAATCCTTTGTGATAGATATCAACTATCACAAAGGATTCTTAACGAACAAACTAATATATGTCGTTCACCATTATTGAATCCTCTGGAGGGGGTCTCTTTGTTTCTGTAATCGACCATTTTCGTGCCATATGTAAACTTATTTATATAGCCGCATTTTTAGTGTCATTTACAATTGTTAGTTTTATTGCGAACAGGAAACAACCTTAGTCGTTAAAACATGAGAGAAGATGTATTGTGTACCTTTTCTACACAGATATACACACTATATATAGATAAGAAAATTTTAGTTTAAGCACAGTTCTGACGATGGCGTGAGCCGAAATAGCTATCAACTATATTTAAAAAAAATAATTTGTAGAACTAAAATACATTGCTATTTTTTTCACCGTATCAAAATAGTTAATGTTTACTTTTTTGATTTCTACATTTATTTTAACTTAAAATAAAATTAGAGATATGCACGCTTCCACATGGCCAGTCATTAACAACCAGTGTTCCTTCTAAGCCATAGGTTGGCAACCTTTTTTGGGTGGCGACCCCCTGTGATAAAATCCAAGTGACCCGCAACTCCCCATACAATCCAAAAGCAATCAAACAAATATTTTCTTATTTGACCGTGTAAGTTGGCAACCCTCAAAAACCCTTTGCGACGCCCAGGTTGGGAGCCTATGCTCTAAGCTGTACGCGCACACATATATTACAACAGTGCGCACAAACTGTACACTCATTAATTTACAATATATAGTGTTGTAATTAATTGATGTTATTTAAAATTAAACGTCTCGTTTATTAGGTCTTTCAAAGTTGCACAGCCAATATTTTTTTACGCACACATCGTTCTATAAATTATAGGGAATACTGCTCATAAATCAAGTTTCGTCTGTTGGACAGAGTTTGACACGAAAAATATTTATGGTTAGCCTAGAACCTAATGTTTACTTGAGTTCATTTGAGTCATAACTGATTGTGTACTGAAATATTGTAAAGTCGGAAGTAACAAAAATGTAAAAATAAACAGAATTTCATACTTGGTAATTCAATCAAGCATCCTCAGTCGACGTAATAACTAAACTTTGACGTTTTATTTTTAAGACTTTGCAAGCAAAATATATAGATTAAATCACTTATCGTATTTTAAGATAGATCTTTTTGTTTCAAAGTATTGCTTCTGCAGGAAAAATAAAATAGGTAAAAATCCAAACCTGTGCTACTGTCTTCATTTTCCAATAATATTTCCTTCCGGACTAATCACAAATGGTCAGCACAAAATGATGTTTTTTTACAATTTGGTAGTAAATTCAAATAGTATCACAATTTATATGGAACGTCGCCAAGCGTAAAACCGGTCTGCTCGCTTCTGATTCACAAAACACAGCCTTTACGGGAAACCCATGAGTGAAAATATTTTCAAAAATTTGACCTGTGCTATGAATTAGCGAAAAAATTTATGCACACACTGAAATCATCTTTGAGGTCACGTTTCTAGTCGTTAAATAAGTTTTTTCTACGCACTGATCTTGACGTCTTGTCAAGGATTACGTTTCAAAAACTGGGTGGTAGATTCTTAACATTAACATATTTACGTAACAATAATCAGTTGTAGGTTTTTCCGTATGTTAAATATTTAAAGCAGCTATTTTTAACAATTTTTTTGTGTTAACCTTCTGAATGCTAGGGTCTCAACTGTTAAACGGCTGATTTCAGTGTTTTATTGTTGATACTTAAAAATATAAGATATTTAACAGTGATGAAAATTTTGTATAAGAGCTAAATTTTATATGGAAATATAGTCGTATTTGTCATGAAAAATAATTAATACCAACAGAATCGAATTGATTTAAAAAACATCCATTAAATAGGTAAGCAGAGAAAGGTTTGATATTTTAACAGGTAGAAATGAGTATAATAATAAAAAAGTGACACATCGTAAGTCGTTAGCGTTAGGCTAACTGTGACTTCTTTTAGGTATGTCGTTGAATTAAAAAAAAAAAACATTGGTTGATAATGCTTGGGATGAGCGAAACTGGACCTGATCTAAAAACAGTGCTATTATTCTAGTGGAAATACTAATCAACATTGAGTTTCATATTAAAAATTAATTATTTTCTTTCTCGGGCCACAAAATAATATTTATTTCTCTCTTAATGATGAATACACCGCAGACAGCGACATCTTCTAATGAAAAAAGCTTAAAGCAATTATTTAAATATTTTTAATTATAAAAGTAATCTTACTAAAATTAACAATAATAATAAAAACAATAAGTACATTTATTTTTTCCTCGCCTTTCTTTCAGTGAAAATTTGATAAATTATTTTCAGAAGACGGAAAAATAAATTTGACAATCAAATCTAAAAATACCAAATCGAATCTTAAATACTTCAATAACTTTGAAAGGCACAATAAATTTCACACTTTTTATAATAATATTTCATACATTAACCATAATTTAATTATAGTTTTTTGAGTTCCGTTATTCTCTAACCTACTTAATAAAGTGAGAAATACATTTTTTACCTTGCCTAGCAACCAATATGTAAATTCAAATATTTCTCAACGCTATAATTTTGATTAATAACCATTATTCCAGTTTATATCCACAACTATACAATTTAATCAATTTTATTTAATTAGCTGTCACTTTTTGGTGGAGAGGTGGTCTATGTTAGTAATAAACCACAATTTTAGTACAATTTTAATTTTTTTTTTTTATTATCAAGATCAGGAACAATTTTGCTCATTGCGATCATTATTAACAGGCTGGTGGAGGTTCCTGACCTTAGTAATATAAAATTTTGTACAAGAACATTACTTTATTATTTAAAAACAAAAACGACATGTTTTTTTTTAATTTATTTATTTGGTAAATAAATACATGTTCCAAAAAATTATAAATTTATTGCTTTTGCAACGTTAAAATATTTAAACAATTAATGTTGACAATTATAGAAATAAACAGCAAAACAAAAAACAAAGATAGCAAGAAAGTCAACTTAGCAAGATGATAATGATAGCAGATTTCTTGTATAAGTCAAAAATAAATATGTGGCTAAATGTATTACTCTTCGAGCTTTATAGCTTTTTAAAGAAAACATGCCAATAAGAAAGTCAGTTAGATTAAGCCATGTGTAGCATCCATACTCATTTAAGCAAATAATTCTCAAAAATTTCTTCTGAAACTTTTCCACTATAAAGGTATACATCAAATTCCTTGAGACCCACATAATAGTCATACTCTCAAGTAAAACCGTTGTAAAAATGCCATTTGGTTCATGGACAAAAATCGTGTTACAATGTCATCCATTGACATTTGAATAAAAATTAATTTTCACGTGTCTTATAAATTTTTGACTTCATCGTGCCGTTTCACGCGTCACTCAAAATGTAATATTCAAAAAGACGTGAGGCCGCCTTAATATATTTTGTATGTAAATTATTCTTTTACGTTATTCCTGTATCAACCATATTATATAAACGAATTAGAATTAGTAGACATATAACGTATATCACTTAGAAAAATATATTTAAGTATTCATAAGGTTTCCACATTTTTTTGTAGTCACTTCAATTATAGGTTCACATAAAAATGGATGATAAATTTTGTATTATGTCTTAAATTGAGTTAGTATTTTTTTATTTTGACAACTCATATGTAAAAATATCACAAATTAAGAAATTATCAATACGCAACATGCAAGAATAACCGAGTGGTTGCAGTTTTAATGTATATTTCTCTATTCTAAAAGAAAAATATTTTGGGCCACATGCGTATTTTTACTGCGTCATGTGAGCCGTAATATATAAATAGTAAATCATTAATATACCACAAACTACGTAACATTTATTACAATCTATATCTGCTCTCAATGTTGAGTATATAATTTTTTAATATATGTATCTTAACAGAAATATTTATAGGAAAATTGCTTGTAACTCAATAACTCGACCAATTTTTTTTTAGAAAATAAATGTAATAGAAAAGATTTGATTAATAGAAGACTTTTGATGAGCTGGTCGCTATTGCTATGCCTCGTTATTTTAGGTTTGAAAGGATAGAAGGAAAATATTCGACATTAAATACCTTTGAACGGAAATAGATAAATCGATAAAAAAAATACTGTCTGTCTTAATGTGAGCCTATGAGATCCGTCAAAGAAACTAAAGATTTTCTAACCGCCTGATAGCAACCGAAAGCTTAATAATACTAGATATTGTTAAAATTATCTGGTGAATATGATTATTTTGGACTATTTATAAAAACGGAAAAGCTGGGCCGTAGCTTGATAATTGCTGCACTTTAATTAAGAGAATTATCTATAGAGAGAATGGTTCGTATAAATATAAACTAAAGATTAATTCACTAAAATAAGTCGATCTTTGTATACTCACTCCCACATGTTTTTCATATCTTACAAGATCATTTGTCCAGATTTGAATAAGAACATTAACAAATCAGTAGATTATAAAAAGTTCACATATACATTAAACTTCTTGAAATATGATCCATATTCTTTGTGATTATTTTTATGTATAAACGATGCAAACTGTCTACTGTCTCTACTAGTATGAATGTAAGATGGATGTTGTGAGAACCCGAAAAATCACAAAACAAGCGGATGTGTTTAGAGTTTGGGCGACTTAAAGTTGGTATCGAATTTCCATTTAACTGCATCAGTCGATATTTTAAATTCATTAGTTTCTAACTGCGCCGTACTTAATAAATTGATTGAAAAAACAAACATTTATCAGTTTTTATTAGGCACAGCAATTTACCAGTGCCAAGATCTTACTTAAAAAAATAATTTGTTTTTGTTATTGAGGAAAACCTAGATTTTGTTTTTCAAAAACCGGTTGGCTGATCGAAAAAAATTTGGTTATTTATTATGTTTTTAAAATATATTTATATATTTATTTGACAGTTTATGAGAAACACGATAGTATAGAATTGACTAGTGACGTAGGCGTATTTTTGCGATATGTTACGTGAGCGTTTAAAATCATTTTTTTAAAGATAAGTTTATAATGCTCACAATGATCGAAGCAGGTCCTAATCTTAAAATACAATTTTAAAGATTTTTTTCACCTCAATATCATCAGTTTGTAATGCACGCGATGAATGAAACCCAGCATAGTCTTGATAATATAATAATTGTGAAACCTTTTTTTTTTAAAAAAAAAGGCGGCATGTTGAATACTATTTCCAAATTTCCATATTCCGCTCATCAATAGCATTATCGATGCACGAGAATTTCATCATTTGATAATGCTCGCGATAAGCGGAACCTGCCGTCGTTTTAAAAATATGCAATCGTAGAAAAAGTTTTTTATAATAATGAAAAACAATTGTTTTTTTAAAATTAACAATTGTTTTTTACAATTAACAATTTTTTTTTTTAAATTAACAATTTTATATCTTGAAGATAAATAGCGGTTTTGTTCATCAAGAGCATTATCAACGCATGCACGTCATCATCAGTTGAGTCTAACACACTTCATGTTGGAAAGGCATAATATTTAAATAATAAAAACACAATTCTTAGAGCTAGTCGTCGATTTTATATTTTCAAGATTATGAGCAGTTGTTTCTGATCTGAGAAGTATTACTCAAAAAAGTGTTTTTTGATGATATTCTATGATTTAATCATAAAATGTCCATTTACTTCAAATAAAAACGATAAATTATATTTTTAAGACTTAAAAAATAAACTCCGCAATTTACTGTGGCTTTATTTTCCGGTTTTATATAAGTTGTTTATCAATGTCAAATGACTCCAAAAAATATGTATGACAAAAAAGAACACATTTTAACAAAATAATAAATTTAATGCTACAAGATTTATTTTTAATATATTATTAAGTATTTCGATACGCCTAATATATTTATTTATGTTTTTAACCTTCTTTAAGACTGAATTGAATAAAAAATGTAAAAAACACAATTATTTATTAATAAATTGCTCAGAGTTTGTCGATAATTGAAAATTGTGACACGCTCTATGCAAATAGAATTTTAAACATTATTTTAAATAAATGGCTTGAATCTTAGGTGTTAAACAAATTTATGTGCCATTTTAGTTTAGAACTGTGTTGATAGAGGTGTTGTATTTAAAAAAAATTAAAAAACATTTCACTCCTGTCGTTCGTCGCAGTTATTCCAAGCCACTGCATTGTCGGTGTTATTATTTGTGCGTCAAAAATTTTTGACATAAAATAAAACTTGTGCATGTGGAAGAAGTGGGTCTGCTAAGAAATCTATTCATTTTCGTAGTCGTGCATTTGTAAAGAAAATAATCACTGTTTATTTCGTCATTTATAAGTTAAGGAAAAATGTAAAAGCTTTTTAATAAGACATCGAACGATAGAGGTCGCTATACAAAAAAAAAACTCAACAAGCTTTACACCAAGTAGCACAACCTATGGAATTAATTATAAAGCATCATTAAGAAAAATATTTCATAATTACATAAGATGTTGGAATTTTTCGATAAATAAATAAAAGCATTGACTTGAGTTAATTACTGATAAGCGCGCGGTCAAATTTTCAAGACAGCTTACATTTTTTGAATTCTTTTCATATTTTTTTAATTAAAAAAGTAACCAAAGTGACGTTGTTATTCCACTATTCTTTGACCTTTAATTTCAAATAAAATATTTTTTACATAACAAAATAATGTGGGTATATACGTTCGACACACGTAACATAAATCTGTTTACATTATACAAGAATATTACTAGTGTTACCAGATGAATAATAAAGACGACACTATTTTTGATATAATTATATGCTTGGAGAATTATGTTAATAATAGTCTTCTTTGTTTCCAGCAAAAAAAATATATTTTTCAACACTGTAATTATCTTCAAGGCCTATAATTACTACGCAATATATATTATGATACACTCGGGATTAAGTTCGGAATGACAGACAAGAAATATTTTTTATTTCATATACTTATTGAATATGAAACATCTGCCAATTTATTAGCAAACATGAACAGGCTAAATGTAACGTAAAATGTAACACGTATATAACATAAATATTGTGGTTTTTTAAATTAAAACACATTTAATTGATATTTTGTACAACCGTAACACATTCATATTAAATAACCTAATTACGTTTTAATGGTATTTGATTATTGTAAAATCCTGTTTTATTAATAGGATTAACTATTCCAAATTTTAATCTTATTAATATTAAATTTAAATTAAATATTAATCTTGTATGTAAGCGATGCAAACTATGAACTGATTGAATTCTATTGTATTAGTGTGAAAGAGTGCCAGACGATAGGCGAAACTCGAGTCATGAGTGATAAAATGTTTAAACTCCACGAAGCACACTAAGTTGATGCATTAAATTATAAGATATAATTTAAACTTTTAATGTTCTAGTATATTTCTGTTTCGAAGCGGTAATAAAAATTTAAAAAAAATATATGCAGATAAATTATTATTATTGCTTTCGGGTTTGCAGCTTTACCACACGTCTAAGTTCTTTTTAAGTTTCAATACTGTAGTCATTCATTAATCAAATTGTGTGCTTTTTGTAGATAGCCTTCTCTAGCGGTCACTTAATTTTGAGTTCTTATTGTAACATAAGTGATATAATTTTACTAACGGGAATCTAAAATGTTTTTTTGATAACATATTTCTGAAGGAAAATTAATATTTGTTGACCAGTCATGTCGCAAATAAACAAATATTTTGTCTTAGCAGATCACATTATTAAAAAAACGATATTTTATTGATTGGTGGACTCGGAATGTTGTTTAGTCTAATGTAGTTTTTTTATCATTTGAACAAAACACAATTATTTTTAAAAATATGAAAATTTAATTATGTATGAAATATGTAAAGATAGACGCATATACAATACAAAAGTCAAAGCGAATATTATATTTGATGTAATATCAGATAAAAGACCTATTTTTTGGGGTCTAGCAAGTCCCCCCATCGTCACATAAGCAATTTTTTGGGTTTTAGTCTTTTAACGGTTAACATTACTTTTATAACCTGGATACCATTTTGTAGCCAGAACGCCTAACATTTATTATAAATTAATGCAGTCGTATCACCAATTTAACCTTCCGGTACTTTTTTCATCACAAAATATAGATCAAATACCCTTTGCTTGTGTATCGTAGTTTGTTTTCAATCATTGAAAGATATTTTTTTTTTCAACAGAATAATAAATATATTATATACTGCTTATAAGTTTACAGTAGTGTTTTTAAGATATGTCCACCTCCAATTTGCAGCATATGGTCTCCTAGTTACGAAAACTACTTGAAGTAGAGTAGGGGTAAAACATGTATGGTTCAGCAAGAAATAGATAAAGGATTATAACAAAACCAAGAATCGAAGAACTTAGACATAATTATTTCATATCATTAAAACTCTTAATAGCTATCAACTATAGATCTTATAAATTTTATAGAACTTAAATTCATCGCTATTTTTTTTCGTATTATAATGAAGTTTTACCAAGTGAATGCCGATTCAATCAATATAAATTAATTTTTTATTTGGTTTTATTTTCAGTTACACATTGGTACTAAGAGGCTGTTAACATTTTATTTTTAAACTATTTTACAAAAATTAGACAGAAATTATAAGATAGCCTAAAAATTATTTTTATAGTTTTTGAAACATTGGCTTTCTATATCTGTTAACTATCAACTCAAAATTTTGTATATATATATACATTTAATATAAATACGAAGTTTTTTTTTAAATTTGTATTGTATCAATTGATAATTCTTGCAGTGAACAAAACCAGTCTTGAATTTATTAATTAATTGATTAAAATTATGAAAATATTACAATTGCAAAAAGAAAGTTTTCTTTTATATTTTTAACTAAGTGACATTTATTTTAGGTTTCCTATCACTGCTTATATGACAGTTCATTCAACCGCGACCGGTATCCAATCCGAGTACAGAGCATGTCGCATTTTTTTATCAAAGCTTATTAGAGGTTCCAATTTTTTTTAGATTTAGATCATAAAAGCAAAAAGATCGGCGTCAATATAACCTGTTTCATCAATATTTTTTTCTCTTAATATTCTAGACGGAGCATCAAAATTTATGATAGAAAATAGTCGGTCATAAAAATACAAAAAGCCACGATGATCTGTTATTATATTGTTTATGTGCCTCGCTTTAGTTATACCTTTTGATTGACTTCGATTATTTGATACCGTGACATGATTTTATTTTTGTTTTAATAGTTACTCACCTCATCGATAGAGCTTCCATTTTAACGAGTATAAATGTAAGAAGTTAATACAGAGGTAAGTTGTATTTTATTACCTTTCATGCAAAGAAACTTGGTAATTAAAGGGTCAACTAATCACTTTTAAGGTGTAAACTGTCATTTCTTGATGGAAAAGCATGATATTTTAAATAATAAAAACACATTTTTAGTACTTATTTCCACAATATATTTTTTGATCAATTATATCAGTTGATAATGCTCGCGATGAGTCAAACCATGCCTGATCAATAAATATAGGGTTAACTTATACCAATTAACAGGAAAAAAGAATACGTAATATATTTTATACTCCATACCAAGCATTTAGGATGTTATTTCTTATTTTTAAAACCACACATGATTACAATCTTTCATCCCATATTCTACATCTATTCTACAGCTTATTTGTTTATATGGTTCATAGTTGAGAATGTTTGTTTGCATACATATAAAGGTAGAGCCAAAGATTGTGAGAGTATGAGTTGAAGTTTGTTCAAAAGCTCTATCTCATACACTCAAAAGTTATAAGGCGAGATGAGGTGCTATTGGAGTTTATGTCCATAGAGCCGCTCCTGCTAATCCCTGCCCTAAGGATAAATATGGTAGAAAAGGTTATGAAGAATTTTTTGAGACATCTTTACATTCGAGCGTATGCATACATAATCTAACTGTCTTTCTTTTAAGCATGCTCACTTTTAATAACCGTACCTGGTCACATATTTTACGTAAAATGTAAATTCTGCCATCTTTGATAAATTTCAAATTGTTTTAGAAATAATTTTATAATTTGTGCAAGGTGTTAAAAATATTTAGTGATCTTATTTCAATATGTGGACATTCGGTTATTAAAAATATACGCTTTTTTCAAACCTTCATTAAATCCTTTACAAAGTGAGGAAATACAAAGTATTTTTTGTTTTAATTATTTTTTTAAAATGTGAATATTGATTTTCTACAAAAAAGTCACAGGTAAGAATATAAGAAGAAATTTATTAAAATTAAAGTCATGTGAATTGTATAAATATTTTTTATTAAAATAAAATCACAATTCGTTGTTTTTCAATTTAAAAAATATTTAATTAACTGAATAAATAATAATAAGTTATTAGAGGTCATCTTTATTCAACAGTAAAAAAATGGCTAGTGTTTCAATAAATACTAAAATAACTTTCTTTTTTCTACTTGAACCACCCTCCGTGGTGGTTATGGTGACTGTGGCCATCCCCGCCATGCCCGCCGTATCCACCGTATCCGCCATACCCTCCGTATCCGTTATTTCCTCCATATCCCCAACCTCCGTTTCCGCCATGTCCTCCGAAAACACCTGGTTCGCCATAGTGACCCCATTGACCTCCTCCCCACCCACCGCCCCCGTATCCACCCCAGGAAGATTCAGCGGGTTCTAAAACCTCTTCATCAGTTTTTTGAACAGGTGCTAATTGTACGACAGGTTGCGTTGCAGTGAGCTGGGCCGATAATGCTGAGTTGACGTCTCTTCTGAATATGTAATGAGGAACTTGGTGGTAGGGTCGAGGGAAGGCTGCTACCATTGATATAAGCCCGCATACTACAATAAGAATCTGAAATAACAAAGACAGTTAACATTTATTTTCAATCACATAAGACAAATATAGCAATGTCAATATATAATATTAATTAAAGATTAAATCCCTTCAGTTATATACGATCTGCGGCGCAGTGGTCAACGTCGATGGCTTTCGTGATGGATATCACTACTTCACGCGTTTTTATATTCTCCTATCAGTTTATTTCGAATGTATGAGTGTTTTTGATATCTATAAATTCCGTCTCGAGCCTATCTTACCCTTAAAAAAGCGAAACCTAATGCAAAACACTTGCTGATCACCAGTCCTGTTATCAACACCATACCTTCTATTTTTAAACCAATTGTTAAAAGAGAGTTTCAGTAAAACTGAGTGACAGCCTGTTTTAGTATAAAAAAAAACTTGTATCAGATGAAGAAGCATAGATAATTATACATGGACAATTATCTACCGCTTATGAAATAAGTAGCTAATGAAAAAAATTACTTCTTAGCCGTTGATAATGAAATTGATATTGAAAAGATAATTAAAAGTTCATTTCTCACAAAAAAAAATTGTTGAATTGGTAAAGCAAACGTTGAAAACCTTGCTTAGAAAGTTCAAGTGCTTGTTATAATTTTTGTATAAAGCCTTTAATTTGTAGTCCATCGACGTATACTATATTAACGGACTTTTATGAAACAATGTTCGCGTTGAGAAATTTTGGCCTTGCTTGAAAACCTTAAATTGTAAAAATCGTACTAAAAGTCGTGTTTTAATTATTTGAAAAAGAATACAAGATAATTAAAATTCATAAGTATATTTTAAAACTTATTGAGTGTCACATAAGTAATAGTTTTTTTTTAAATTGTAAAATCCTTATTATAATACATGAATCATATTTCATTTCAAGGTTTATACTATTAAATAATATTTCTTGTTATATGTTATAATATATTTTTGCTAAATTCAACCACTATTTAAAACAATTTTTGCTTTTTAAGACACTGGTGTATTATAGAACGAAAATAAATCAAATAATTTTTAAACGTGTGATTAAGAACGAGTGTTTTACAAAAAACAATGTATTGTTTTATTTTAATAATAAATCACTTTTAAGATGTTAACTATCACTTATTAATGGAAAGTCATAATATTTTAAATAATAAAAACACATCTTTAGCACTATTTTCACAAAATATTGTATGATCAGGTCAGGTTTCTTTTTTTACTAAAAAATAGTTGCAAATGGCGAAAACACCGATGTCATGTGAATACATTTTTCATATGAAACTAGTAGTGGTTATTAATTTCAATTTTAATAATTATTATTAAATTGACATGATTTCGATTAAATTTTGATTATTTTAGTTTATTGGTTAAACTCACCATTTTCATTATTAATAATTACGAAACTGCAGTCTAAATTGAACGACAAGATGTCTCTTGAATGATGATTTTTGTGAACGCCTTTCTATTATATAGTGCTCGACAATGAAATTAAAATGCACACGCTGGTTACAACGTCATTATCAAGTATTTTGTTTTATCAAATAATAGGAAAATAATAATATTTGGACCCTTCAACAACGTTTTAGACAAATTTATCTATAAAACCTAAATAATATACGTCTAAAGCTTTTATAAAAGGTCATGTAAAATATTTGATAATATGTTTCGAATTAAATCATTACATATTGTCCCACAATTTCATCAAAAACATTTTTGTATTTTGGCGCAGTTAATAATCATAATAATATATTTTAAATTGGGTTCTTTTATTTCCAATTCCATCTTTGATTGGTGTTAAAAAAAATCACTTTAAACTCGAGTGCTGTTACAGAGGCAACAATTGACTTTTCTCTTAAAATCGAATGGCGCCACTTAATTTAATTTTTTTTTTTTTTTTGTCAACCTTTCACATTTGAGGATGACACGCCTTAATTCTTCATCCGTTATTGAAGCGATAACATTAAATGGGAGCCATGGTTCGTCCAGTGAACAGAGCTAAATTTCTAAAAAAAAAACACTTACAATACAGGCACTGTTGCTTAGAGACGATTGCAAAAAATATATTTAGTAATTAAAATCTTAATTTTTGAATTACAAATTCATTATGCGTAAAATTTAAAAACGCGTCATTGACAGATCTCTGTTTGAAGAAAAATGACAGTTGAAAATAAGACAATGGTCGCAAACAATTTTTTAAATATTAATAATAGCAACAAAACATCTTTTAACCTTCACTGTTTTCAAAAGACAAAGACAACTTTATTCAATAGATAAATTTTAGTAATGCTATGCAGCAAATTGTCATAAGAATTTTATTCATTTAGCTTAAAACCTTGAGTCATCAAAACTAGTTAAGGACTTCATTATTTCACAATAGAAAATACAAAAGAGTAGCTACGATATTTCAATGAGTTCTCAAGGATATATATATATAGAAGCCTCGTGTATGTTTTAAAAGCCCTTAAACTTTTTACCGTAAATGTTAATACGTCCATCATTTAGAAAAAATTTGTCCTGGTCAAGAGAAAGAATAGGATAATTGACTCAATTTCCAGTGGACATCGGGATATAAAAACATGCTCAGATGAATATATATTTATTCTAAAATCAAGTATCCATTTGATATGTAATTGCAAACCACCTTGCATTTAAAGTCATCCAAAAAAGGCGTGGCACAATAAATCTACTGTACCCATCATTGCATCGCATAGTAAACTGTCCAATTAATTTCCAGTCGAAAACACTAAACCTACATCCTATGTATTATATGTCTACCTTATGAGAAAAAAGGCTGTTAAATACCTACTGGTACCTATTCAACCACAAGATGTTCATCTGTGGAACACTGAATAAATATTATATTTTTCAAAATTGACCATGAGATTACAGATTCCCAAACCTAGAGTCACAGAATAAAAATCATATTTTAGCTGTTGAAACTTTGCACGATTCCACTAGGTATGTCACTGACGATACAGATTTCGCCTTTCGGCATCTTCAGGCATTTTATATCACGGATGCAATAGAAGTGATGACTTATCCGTCCGTGTGATAGGATGCCTGAAGGCGAAACCCGGGTCGTTAGTGAGAAAGCATATGGAATCGAACCTTCTGTCGATATAATGAATTATGTATGTTTAAACATATTTTTTTCTACTAAGAAGTGATTGCAAATAGTTTTGTTGTGATAATGGGTCCCAAAAATATTAGCCACTTATACATTAGTGGACTAGCAGTGTAATGGTTAGAGTCGGAGTCGTGAAAAACGTGCGGCTTCGACTACTTTATAAGACAGTAATAAAAATTACTTGTGCAGAGACATCTAGTAGTATAACTTATTAGCTTTATTATTTTGTGCAAAATTTTAATTATACCAACGTTTATTTAAAATAGTCTTAACAATATAACAATAGATGTCAGTATTCATTAAAGAACAAAGTTTTTTTAAATAAAAAGATATTCTGAACACTTCTATATTTAAAATCAACAAAGTAATACGATATTGTAATTTGATATTTAATTTATTCATATTTCAAATTATTTTTCAATAAACAGAATTTATCCAATCTATTTTATGCACAATTACCAAATTGCTGCTATTTTGTATAGTTTATTGCTTTCTTATAAATTTTCACAACTCATGAACAAAAGCTAATGTCGATTTAATGGTAAATTAATTGGCTATTCAATATTTGATCCTTTTCATACCACAACAGGTAGCACAAACATTGTATATATTACAATTGTTAAATTTCTATGGAACTTTCTAATACAAATGTTTTATCGATTTAATAGATTATTACAAAAATACAATGAATTGAGCAACTACCAAAAAATATGAATTGATAACAGAAAAATTCATAATGAGCCAAATTATATGAGATATGGCCAAGTCACTTTCACTTTTTTTCGGGAGAGCCAAAAGTTTCTTTGACACTTTTCAATTCGTTTTTTTCTCTGTTAATTTTCAGTGTTCTGTAACCTTTTGTCACACATGGCACTCCTACAAAGTTTTCTGAATTTCGCCATAACCAAAAATGAATGAATTAACGAAGTTACTTTAACATTTAATTTCGATTGTATTTAAAATAATAATATTTTTTTATTGTTTAACATTTCACAACATAAAAAATTCAAATGGAATTTAATATATATTATTTTTTTACAAAACGTCCGAAAATAAATACAAACGTAATATATATGACTAACTAATGTCTACTAGATTATTTCTGAACAATCATTTTGACGTGACTACACTTTTAAATCTTACATACATTTAGCATGTTATTGAATCAGAAAGAAGTTCTAAAGGAAAACATAAATAAATTTTGTATGAGAATAATGTTAATGAAAATATTAGAAATGTTATTAATTTAATTAAATGTTAAAAAAATTAAAAATTACATTGCAGGATGCATTGTGCCACGGCACTCGGTTGCGGACCACTGCTCTAAATGATATTTAAAAAATACCACATTTATCAAAGAAACGTTTTAAAAATATAACATGGCCGCTTTTGAAAATAAAATAATTTCAGATGATAAAAATATTCATAGTGTAACAAATATAACAATTCACTGGAAATAAATTAACAATTATGGTATACAAATTTCCTTTTAATGTGTTATGTCACTCTTTGTGGTGACGCAATATATTTTAATAATATAGCTCAATGATAAGTTCTATTTTTACAATTTCATATCAGTTGATAACTCTCGCGGTGAGTGAAACCAGCAATGTTTTCAAAAATGTAAAAATTGGAAAATTATACTTAACATTGTATTTTATTATTATTATATATAAGTAAAAGTATTTTGAATTGATTAAAAATTAATTCTCTTAATGTATTTACTGTGTCAGTTCTATTGCCTCCGTGTGTTGGTATGCCTGAAAATTTTGATAGGTGAAACCCAAGTCGTGAAAGACGAAACAAGTGGAAATGTACTGATGTATGATATTTAAATTCCATCAAACATGGTTGATATCTTAAATTAAATAAACTAATATTTACTCTCAGTCAAGCAAGAATAACTTCATATATATGATACATCATTAATATTCAATCACCTGATTCTAAAGTGAATATAAAAAAATATGACATGGCCAAGTTTGATCCAAATGTTATATTTATGCAATTTATCGGGACCATTTATATTCATATGGCCATCATATGATACATTCATGACTATTTTTCCATAACTAGACTCGTTGCATTTTCATTAAAAATCAGTCCTGTTAAGAAAAAACAACTCCACAATCGATTTATCTTAGATAATACCTGCAGGGTAAATTAACTCTAATTAAATTACCGTTATTATAGAAAGACTAATGTTTCGTAATTTCTTCTAGAGTTGAAAATTATTGAATAAAAGATTGATGATTTTTATCATAGCTACTTTTAATTACGCGTTTTTTAATTATCTTAAAATAACGACCGTGCCACACTTATGCGGTATTTAACCCGTTCGTTGCTGATGTTGAAACCGACTATTTCAAAAATTAATTCAATAGCGATAGTATTGAACAAATTTTTCTTTGGATATTACTAAGAATAGTGGTATATTTTATCATAAAAGTTAGCTTTCATCACACATTTCTGAGGCTATTTACTCTTTAAGGCAATGTTACGCAAGCTTTTTCCGATTGGGAGCTACTTTTTTATATTAAATTTACATGGTTATCGTCCTTGTTTTTTTTTTAATTAAAATATTTTATATTCAAAATATCGTTTGATATTTTCTAATATTAAAGTAAAGTTTAATTTGTTTACTATGGTTGAAATATATTTTTTTATAAATATGACAATCATAAAAAAATACGAAACTCCGAATCTTATATGGGATCAACTAAATTGTATACACCCTTGTGTATGTTCGTTCGTGTTTTATCAGTGTTTTTAGTTGTCTTTTATCAACTGCGATTCTCGTATAGGTTATTTTCGTATTATTATTTCTTCCGATTTTGATGCTTCACATATCTGTCATCGATTTTTTAATGGCACTTTTTATTTGTTTCAAATTAATGAAAGAATTTCGTAGAAAAATATTTTCTTAAAAGAAAAAAAGACTTGACATTCATTATGGTGCATAAAACTTCATATCACTTCAACCGCTTTCTTTCTTGAATAGAATTCTCTTTTTCCCTTCTTAGTCTTAATAGGAAAACACTTGAAGATAGTTAATAATGGATAAATTCATTTAATTTATTTTCCATGTGTTTATTATTTGCTAGTTTTTTTTTACTTTTTCAAAAATAATATTTAATATTCTTATCAGATGATATTACCCATGACGAAAAGGTTTTTTTTAAAGAATCAATCAACTCACTGCATTCAGCTGTTTCAACAGTTGAGAGGTTAGCACTCAATGGGCTAGTTCGAAACAACAATATATTTTGTATATTACGCAAGAACATTTTTGTATCAGGCAGTTAGCACGATTTGATAATCTGGTCAAGCGCGTGATGAATTTACGAGTGACCGAATGAAGAATATTTTATTTGTTGATTTTTACCGAAATCGCTTAAAATTTCCGGTTCACCTTCGCTGAGCAAAATTATGCATGTAATTAATAAGTACGTAAGAAATTTTTGCCAACACGAAAATAGATTAAAAATACATAATTCAACAGCCAATCTATTCCATCAATGCGATAAGATTTCAATTAATTTTTACATGTCAAAAATGCCATTTTTGAAACCACTTTTTTGCTGTTTTCAAATGGAATACGATAGATGGGTATGATAGATTTTCTATCATGTTCTTGTAAAGGGATGTTTTTTTTATAGATATAGAATTTTCTACATAGACATGAAATGTACTTTATTCGGAAGATAATTTTTTGTAAATTTTTTCGTTTATTAAAGTGGATTTTTTCATGAATAACATTACAGGAGCCTATTTGAAATTCCATTAATGGTAACCTTATCTACTCTCATCCCAATTCGCGGCGTTAAAATTGTTATAGGTAAGTATTATCTACACGTGTGTATGGAAAATGGAGCGAAGAGGAAAACGTTTTGGGAACGCCGTAGGAGAAAACCACATAGATTTGCATTATTTTATCTATTTCAATCATCGCAAAATGCTTTATCGCATCGTGCACCATTTCTCATCGTGATAATAAGATTCTCGGCATTCTATTAGAGAATGGAAATTTATATGAAATACTTTTCTGTTTTGTTTTAACTACCTATAAATACATATGATATAATATTAAACAAAAACATATATCAATCTATCTGCCTATGACGCAAATTATTCCTTAACATGTTACACTAATTTCTATTTCTAGATTATAGAGACTTATTAAACTGTCTAATTCAAAGAATATTATTGATTACTTGACGATTTCATGGGTGCTACGTCAGGTATGTAAGCATTAAATTATGTTAGCATTTTTGTAAACATTGTCTTCCAAGTGGTCAATCGTTTTGGATTTATCGGCGTAGACTAGCGACTTCACATATCCCCACATAAAATAATCTAGCGGCGTTAAATCACAAGATCTTGGAAGTCAATTCACGGGTCCGAAACATGAAACTATACGGTTACCAAACGTTTCCTTCAATAACTCAATTGTGGCACAAGCTGTGTGACATGTTGCGCCGTATTGTTGAAACCACAGCTCCTGCACGTCACGGTTGTTCAATTGATGAACGAAAAAGTCAGTAATCACGGCTCTATAGCGGTCACCATTGACTGTAACGTTATGGCCAGCATCGGTTTTAAAGAAGTACGAGCCAATGATTCCACCAGCCCATAAAGCACACCAAACAGTCAGTTTTTCTGGATGTAACGGTATCTCAACATACACTTGAGGATCATCATCACTTCAAATACGGCAGTTTTGTTTATTGACGTATCCATTCAACCAAAAGTTAGCTTCATCGCTAAACAAAATTCGCTTATGAAAATCGGGATCAACGGCAACCTTGTTTGGGGCAATTTGGAAGCGTTGTTCAAACTTCAGTCTATTTACGTTAAAATGCCGAACCAAACTAACTTTAAATCATTTAACAACTGACAAAATGGCCGCCAGTTAAAAAAGTGCTACCAACTTAAAGTTCTACACCTTTAAAAAAAACACCCTACATATATATATATATATATAGTCACATATGTAAATGCGACAAAACAATTCAGGATGCAGATCACATCCTTTGAGAATAAAAAACGAACAGAAAAAATGCTCGAGATGATATGACTATAGGTTGACTCTTTCGGCCTTTTATAAGGTATTTATTTAACCCAGTGCTGTGGAATAAAAATCGAAGTCGCGACAAATAAGCGAATCCGACTACTTTTTGATTTGACGATTTTGAAAAATATCTCAACGAAAAAATATTCGGATTAGTTGGTTCATCTTCTATTTTTTGCACATTAATTGGGAAAATAGAAAAAAAAACTGACTAAATTAAAATTTTTATAATCGGAGTTCGGAGTCGTATTTTGGATCAATTTCGGTGTTGTGTTTTTTTAACTACTCCACAGTTCTGATTTTAGTTTCAACAGTTGAGACTTAGCATTCAGAATGACACTGTTGACTTAATATTCAAAAATATTTAAAGGAGCATCATGAAGCTTTTAATATTTCATTAACCCTTTTTTGGGTTCGTTGTGTAGGCTGGTTTGGCCCTTATTCATCATATACTTTCCATACAACTCGTCTTTTTAATATGCCTTTCGAATAGGCATATATATATGCAAAATGATGCTTCTAAAACTTGCTGCAATACTTCTTAATATTTGATATACACCCAGTACTTTTTTACGCGATTTTTTTGGACGACACCGCTGCATTGTTTTACGCACTTCACTCGTTTTTACGTAATTTTTTCCCCAAATTTGTTTTAAAGAAGACATTTATATATGATGCTAACATGTACGTTTCATTATTTTTTTGAATAAAAAAAATATGTGTATTTTTAAAACTTAGTTTTGTAAAGCATTCCATTTTTTTAAATACACATATAATTGCCAAATGTTAAGTGTATCGGATATTATGCAAATTTATGTTTTAGGGTGTGTAAAGAAATATAATGCAATTGCGTGAAATCATTTTATTACGCGATTTTTTTTACGCGCCATTTTTCTGGAACCAATGTATCGCGTAAAAAAAGGACTGGGTGTAATACAGTAAACTCCTCTTTAGCGTCATCCCTATAGTGTAAGCGGCAGTCCACTCTATAGCGTACTTTTTTTTACAAAACGCTTATTTTTCAAAGTCAAAACAATTTTTAATATACACATGCTTATATAAATATTTATATTCGTGCACTGACGGGTAATTAACAAATTACAATTGAAAAAATCTAGCCTCATTTTTTTATAGATGCCCAGTCCCCTCTGACATAGTATTTCTACAGTGTAGTTACAATCTTTACACTATAGGTGGGTCGACTGTAAATTTTGTCTGAAAACTTTAAGCAGTTATGTACGGGTTCCATCCAACTTATTCACAAGAGGCAGTTAAAGAATGGGGAAGTCAAAATATATATCCTTCAATCATAATAACACTACTCACGAAAAGATTTGAACATTAGTTTACGAACTAACTGACTTGACTTTTCTCACGTAAATTTTATAATAAGTGAGAATAAGCGAGGTTTAATTGTTCATTAAAAATTGGCTGAGAATCAAGTTAGGCCTACTTATTTATTATTATCGATTTCTAAAATTTCCTGTAAAAATGGTTTATGACGGTCCATGTTTTATGCAATATTTTTACGTGTTCATTAACGTCGTTATTGTAAGCCAAATTTGAACTTAATCTAGCTTTATTTAGACAACTAAACGTTTCGATACTCTGGTATTAAATATACGCGTGTGTCACTCAAACACCAACAGTTGTATCTTAAAAAATGGTCACTCAAACACCCAACTTGTACTCACGTAAGACAGAGAAGGCTTGAACTATTTCAGCAAGACAATATAAACTTGATAATTTTATGTTAGTTCATTTTTATGCGCTAAAAATATCTTGTCCCAAAAAGCCTGTTATTGCAAACCGTTATAAGTTATAACTGTCTTAATTGCTTATAAATATCGTCATTTAGTATGGCATACTGAATACTGAAAATCGATTAATCAACAACTAAGTAAACAAAATTAGTTAAAAAAAAAACATATATTTATAAGAAACAACTTTTCTTCAAGGAAATAAATTAAATCAAGTCTTTTAAATATATAATATTACATAAAACGCTATGCATCAGTGGTTAGTATGTGTGGGTCATTTAGATTGCAAATGTTATGATGTCAAGAAAAAAAGAATATTTGTTAAGTGCTTTATAATATATTTTTTATTATTTTTACGACAATTTAAATAAGTCATTATAAATAAGTGATTGCTTAGTTGCTATGTATTATATAGTGCGACTTTTATAAGGTGGCCGATACGTCACAGTGCCTTAATGGACCACGAAGGGATAATAATAATAACAGGAAACAATGGCGTATCAAACAATTGAGTGATAAAAAAAACGATAAAATTTCAGATTTCAATCGATTTTCAGGTTAATGTTTGTTACACGTGAAATATCATCTGTATGCCACTTTTTCTATCAATTATTGATCGACAACAATCAATTTGATATTTTTTTTCACTGAATTGTTTTACAATAAGTAATTGTGAATTAATTTAAAATTAATAAAAATAGAAAAAGTTACCTAAATTGAAAGTGTGGCCATGAATAAATACTCTAGCGGCTTTTTCTATTGTAAATGTCATCCGATAAATTTTTTTAATTACCTAAACCAGTCTTCCAAAAAGAAATGACATTATAAATTATGGCATCACAGTGTGCTCAGTAAGAATCGTTACCGCTCTGTGTCTATATTTTATTACTTAAATATTTTTTCAAAATATATATCACATATCTTTTTACTTACCTTTTTGGTCATAGTATAGATGGCATTCAAGTTGTTTTTAAATTTCAACGTTTGTGCAACTTAACAGAAAAAAATATTCAACAAAAAGAAAAAAGCGCGAAATTCCAAATTTAAAATAATGTGATGGTCGATTGTTTATTTTTTGCAGATAAAAAGTTATTTGTTTTTATGTTCGTAAAAGACTTTTTAAAACTTTCTTTAAAGAAAAAGTATCTCTAGACTGTGTTGAATATTTAAAATGATAACTTTATAATACATGCAATTCAGTGTTACAAAATTTATGCTTTAGAATCATTCCAGATTAACCCGTTATTAAACGTATTTTAATGATAAAAACAATAATTGTTACTATTTTTACAGGTTTATAATATTCATGTCAGGACCGATTTCGCTTATCACGAGAATTATCGACTGATAAAATACAAATACACACAAGAATACTTGAAAACATTTTTGTATTAATAATTACCAGGTGTACAAAACAAATGGTTCAATAAATAAGAAAATAGTCTACCGATGATCATATAAAATGTACCTCAATGAAGTAAGACTAAAAAGTTTGTAATTTGACTGTAAAATTTTCCGGATTAACAATTTTAAATTCTCATTAACAAGAACAATTTAATTCAACTCTTTTTAATGAGTATGGCTTAAGCCCTTAATGTAATTTAATTAGTAATATTTAGAGGTCCTTAAAATATTATTTGGTAAGTAGTTCTCCATGCAGATATATTTTGTATGATAAGCTCTCAATTATTTTCGTAATTCTTAAACCATTTGTTTCATATACCTGTTAATTGTTAATTCATTTTTTTCATAAATAACCTTGTTTAAATTGTATTGTATCGATTGATACTAAAAAAATACTTAGCGTTGAGGTTTATTTTATAAATTTTCTTTCATCCAAAAAGTGATAGTTAACACTTTAAAAATGGCTTGTAAACGTATCACGACACTATCACACGAATAAATCACAGGAATAAAATAGAACTGACTTTAGGATCAATGTTTTGGAATTTTATATAATTTGATGCATTAAAATTTGGACTTGAAATTCTGTCAAACACCCTCAGTCAATTTGATAAATTTTACATAAGATAACTAATGACATATTTTTTTTCGGTGGAATAAAATATCGAATGACGTTTAAATGTTAGGTTTTTTTAGTGTAAATTGATTGATCTAATCTCATATAAAATAATATATAAGAGAGAAATCAACGAGATTTAATTATTCATTCAAAATTGGTGGACAGTTTAGCTTAACATAATTAAAAATATAATAGCGTAATATAGAATTTTCTTTGCGCTCACACTGTATATTGAATTTGTTATGTATATAAAGCCATGATCAGAATAAAATACCATTTAAAACTTGTTGTGTATATTCTTTAGTTTTTGACACAGTTTTTAATATAATACATCACAGTTCCACAATGAAGACTGTAAGAACAAAAATTAACTCACTTTATATATTGATAATATTGAAGTTAAAGTTTTGGACAATCGATAGATTTCGTTTCCAAAATTAATATTTTTAAAAAGAAATATGAAAATAATTGCTTGCTCAATTTTGGTCTATATATATTTATTTTAATTTGTGTTTTTTTGTATGATATTCAGTATTTATTAAAGGTTTTTGAAGTGTTCACAATTCGTTAATATGTATTAAAGAAACAGTGTTGGAAAACAAAATATTCATGTGTATATTTTTATTGAATTCCAGGTTTTAGTTATTGCATTCCTCGTGGCGCTGATATCAATGGCTTTATCAGAACCTTCACCGGAAGCTCAAAAGATTCCACCCTTTGATCCTGCAAACGGAAAACGCTTCATTCCTCAAAAGCCAATCCTTACCAAAACTGCTCAATACCAGGCGGTGACTTTCCCATCTGTGAAATCGGTCAAAAAACCTCTGCTTGAAATACTTCCTCCCAAATATTGAAATGTGATCACAATAAATTAAGGACTTACTTATAATATTGAAAAATAAATTGACAAGACACGAGAGAAAAATCTTCCAGCGCAGTACGTACCTAGTAAAAATTGACAGTTATTCAATTATACGTGTAGTTATGTTATCATAATTTTAGTGTTTTATGTCGTCACAGTTCTGGAAGAAATCACTAATAGAAAAATAATAGTTTTCCGTGACTTATAATTAAATCTTTTTACATATATACCTTAAATCAGTTTTTTTAAATTCTTCCGAGCACATATCAAAAAAAATATACAATTCAATGACAGTTACGTAAGTTTAGTGTACAATACAGCCAAGGCATTTAAGCCTTGGTATTAATTAATATATATATAATTTGTTTTTAAGATTTATTTTTTTATTTTTGTAATAAATATATTTTACGCTGCAGTAACATTCACAGTGCTAATTGCCATACGCTGCCGAATAAAAAATAGTTTTGGAAGTAAACACTAACTTGATTAGTGGTAATTTCCTGGCAAGATGTTTTCATTTTCCGATTTGTTTTCAGAAATTTTAGTTTAACAATGTACAAAACAGCCAAGTCGACTTATTTAATATTATCTTTAACTGATTAAAGTTTAAATATAAAATCTTCTAAAAATATACATTAAGATATTTTGGAATTTATTCATTACAGCAATATGAGACAACGTGCAAATTTGATTTTAAAATGATTAATTTGAACGCAAAAAATTTGATAAAATTATTAATGTATTTTCTACTATTTACTCAACTAATTCTTGTATGCATAATTGAAAAGTTATTTAGAAAAAAAAAACTACTGTGTGAATTAATAATATGCTAATTTTAGTTTGTATATTTCATCGACTTGTTTTGCATATTACAACAGCTAGTTTGATAAAAATATTTCCAAACAGCTTATTTTATCAATTGCTTTATTTTTATCGTCTCTATGCTGTTTTAAGTGATTATTTTATATTGGCAAATCAGCATTTTTGTGACAAAAAATTAAAGTAAACACCAAACTGCATCTATAAGTGATAAATGCTTAATTATAAGACACACCACAATTAAATTAAAAAGCTAATTAAAACTAACACGCCGAAAAAACAGCAATGTATTTTAGTTTTACAAAATTCAGTTAATACTAATTTGATCTTTTTGCCTAGAATTGTAAAATATTTAATAAAAAAACCTTAATGCAAAGCATTGTATTCCAAATTATGTATAAATGAAGTGTCAAAATGACCAATTTTTGTGTTTTATATTTGTTTAATGTATATACTTAAATAAAAAACTTTATTACTCATAACTTTTTTCATAATAATAGTTTAATATAAAATATTTGTTACCCATAGCTCAATGGTCAAAGTCGGCGGTTTCAAATCACAGCGTTTTTTGTCAATTGACCCATTGATTCTGTTTAAAGGCATGGCTGTTTGTGATGTCGAAAATTCTACTATTCCGATACTAAAAAAAAACACGGATAGCTTACCACTAATCTTGTCCTACATTATCTCGTCTATTTATTCTAGAGGAATTTTTCAGTTTGGATCGTGTATTTTTTGTAGAAAAAACTACTATTAAAAACCTCTGTAAGGTTTCCATGTGCTTCACATTGTGCTATACTATATATCGATACCGTTTTTCACATAATGAATGCTTAGCCTGTTTCCTGTCGAATCACATAAATGATATTTAAATGTAACACATGGTACAGAATTTTTCAAAAATCACTTTAGTAGTTTTGGTATAAGCTTGCTTAAAATTAACCCGTACACGAAACATTCCACAATGTTTTTTTTCCACGGTTTAGCCGTCTAAACGGTGGAAACGTTAACATCCAGAGGGTGAATATTTTTCATTGTTCCGAAACGTATATTTTCGAGATAAAACTAGCAGTTATACACTTAACTCAAAAGCTCAAAAAATATAATTTTTGTGTCTTTAACACATTTCTCAAATAAATTACGTCTTAAAAACATTTTTTTTGTCAAAACGCTACACGTGTCAAGTTTTGAAACTAAACAACAAACAACTATTAGCAGTGTAATTATACGATTTTTTTCTCACGTTATTATTAGTAATTAATCAAATGAAGACATTAGTCAGTGTTTCAAACTTTCGACATCTGTTCACCCCTTAATTTTTATAACAAAGATTATCCTTCGTGCAAAAAAATCGTATATACATTAACAAACAAAATTTATTTATTTTTTTACTTTTTTAGCACACACATACAAAATAGCAATGAGAAAAAAACAATAGAAGTTATATCAAACATAACATTCATGTCAAGCAATGATAAGAATGATTTTTTTTATGTTGAGACGACAGATTATCTTGGACATATAGGGAAAGAATGAGTCACGGTTACGCATACACATAACAACACATACGCAAAACTAACAGTAACGAAGTTTTTTTATTATTTTTTTATGTTTCTTGTCAATAAAAGTTAGCTGCTTGATAACAAGCCAAACTATTCTCGTCCCTCAGAGGTACGCTTGTATCACACTTTGGGAAGCACTGAAAAAAGTTAATTATATATTCAATATGAAATCATTACATTGGCGTATAAAAAATATAAAACAACTTTAAATACATATTTAAATATTTTCCATGCACAAAAAACTTCCTCTAGCAAAAATAAATTATCTTCAGCAAGTACAATTGCTTAATATTTAAAATACAAAAGTAACAAAAATAAAATTGTTTTTTAAAGCTGATTTTTATCAATTGTGATAGAGGCATCTTTATATCAGAAAAATAATCAACATAAATATTACACAAAATTCAGAAAGCTTCTTTGAGATAATTTTAACCTTCTGAATACTAACCTCTCAACTGTTGAGACGACCGATTACAGTGTGTTGACAGTTTAATATACAACCATGTAAAAAAATAATTAAGATATAACCTATTTTGTTTATACCCCCATAAGCTACCCCCATTATTTGATATATTCCTTACGTTGCTCAGCAGGGAACAGGTTAAGAATAATAAAACTTTTAATTTATAGCTTTTTTCATTGAGTATGTTAGCAGGTGTGACACGTGTTTCATGTAAACTTATCATTAAATTAAATCATTATATTTCCAAAGTTATAAATGTTGATCGTTAATGCTTATTTTATCTGCTAGAGCAGGGATTCCCAACCCCGTGCCCGCAAGCACCAAGGCGCCCGTGGAACAATTCGTGTGTGCCCGCCACTATTTGAACGTAACAGATTTTTTCATATACACTAATTAAAAATGTTAATTATTTAAATATATATATTTGTGAGAGTTTTAATTTTTTTGAGTAACTAGGTTTATTATATAAAAGGCGAAAGATTTATACGTATTGAAAGGAAACCAGAGTAATAAAGGGACAATAAACGTAGAGATCTTTTTTTTTTATTTATTAATCACGTCTAATTATAAATACCCGTAGAAAAAAATTGGTGGTGCCCGCCAACGATATTTTAGAATGCGCTCAAGAGTATAAAAAGGTTGGGAATCCCTGTGCTAGAGTAACACGTGTGCATGTCAACAAACCAAATATAGATCAAGGACGTAATATAAAAAAATAATAATGTTTGATTTGATGATTCAGTTCGATTCCAGAGAAATAATTGAATAAACCTAACCTCAAATTTTATACGGATGTCTAACCTCCTATATAGATCTCTCTTATAGAGTCAAATAATATATATTCTATTATATCTAAATGTAAAAGAGTTCTACCATGTTAATCTTAATTCAATTAATAAGTCGTAAATGTAATTTTTTTTTTTGGTTTTGTTTTATTCAATAAGACCTTTCAATGGATGAGCATTATACTACAGACAAACGGACAATTTAAATTCGATAAAAATCCTTTATACATATTAAGAAATTTTCTCCAAATTAGTGATTTAAAGTAAGTATAGTGGATACTGTCAGAATATTCCAGGGCTATAGAATCGGAGTCTTGGAGTCTCGGCGTTTAGGCCGGAGTGACTCTAACTAATTTTTCGATTAGATTATGTTGACAAATATCATAATGTACAATTACCAAATTGATTGGTTAATCTTTAATTTAATGCTTATAAAAAGTTAAGGTAAGAAAAAAACCTGACCAAAATAGAAATTTTTAGTCAAATTTGTGTTGCTGGTCGGTCTATGTCGATTTCGGAGTCGGTTTTAAAGTCATGTTTTTTTACCACTCCATAGCCATGGGATATTCAGTTGTAAAAATATCTGAAGTTTTATTTGCAATTATTAAACAAGATTAAATTCGCAGTACAAATATATTTTCACTAGTCAAACTAAAGTTTACCAGTCCAGACAGCGAAAGTGTATTAAACACATCAATGATATTAAGATAATGGCTTTTATGAGAATTCTATTGCACGAATTTATTTGATAAAATATATTTTGACAATTTAAGATATCGACTGAAGGTACTCGATGAAATTTCAATATCAAATTTGAATTGTTACAACTTTGTACGATTCCACATGTTTTGTCACAAACGACCCGGGCTTCGCCCTGAAGATGCCAAAGGGCGAAACCCGGGTCGTTTGTGACAAAACATGTGGAAACGTACAAAATTGTAACAATTCAAATTAAATATATTTTCACTAATAGAAGCATTTCCAAATGTGCTGGGATTTGATTTCATTGATTAATCAGTAAAAATATATTTATACTTAAAATGCACTATCCATTAAACACACATATATGATATTATTAAAATACATCATTCAAACCATTTTTTTTTATTATGTTTGGTATACTATGAAAAAAATAATCAGTGATTATGAGTTTTATTTCATTTATTTGGCTTTTAATTTAAATCACAAAATTGATTGTTTTATTATTTTTTTTATTAATTAAAATCAGTTTGTTTTTTTATTGTGTTGTGTTTTAAAGTAATTATGTTTTATTATTTTGGGCTTTTTAATGAAATATATTCATCCAAACAAGATTTTCCACAAGAAGTTGCTTTGTGTTGGCTCAGCGTTGTCGACCTGTTGCTCTGAAACGAATTCAGATTTTTCATCAGTCACCGCTGATGGAGTAGCCAGTGCCACAAAGAGCATGGCAGAGATGATGAAGAACGTGAAAAGCTGTGAAGAAGAAGAATTTTTTTATTTTAATATATACGCTATATCATAAAAACGAAAATTTTAAAGAAATTTATATTTTCCACCTAAAAAACTTCATATTGATTTTTTAAAAATGGTTAAATATACAAATTTGAATTGTTGCAATTTTTTACGATTCCACATGTTTCGTCACAAACGACCCGGGTTTCGCCCTTCGGCATCTTCAGGCATTCCATCACACGGATGCAACAACCCGGGTCGTTTGTGACAAAGCATGTGGAATCGTACAAAATTGCAACAATTCAAATTTGATGCTGAAATTCCATCAAGCACCTTCAGTCGATATCATAAATTAAAAAAAGGTTAAATATACATTGGCGGAATTGGCATTTATTGGAAGAACTCCATTACAACACGGTCAAAAAAATAGCAATGTACTATCCACAATTTTTTTTTTACAAGATACAGTTGATAGCTTATACAATGTCAATTCGAATTGTTACAACTTTGTACGATTCCACATGCTTTGTCACCGACGACCCGGGTTTCGCCTTTCAGCGTCTTCAGGCATTCTTTCACACGGATGCAACAGAACTGACCTAAGTCAGTTGTAACAATTCAAATTTGATATTGAAATTCCATCAAGCGCCCAGAGCTGACCCAACGACTAACCTCAGAACCCCGGAACTGACCTCAGTTCTGTTGCATCCGTGTGATAGAATGCCTGAAGATGCCGAAAGGCGAACCCCGGGTCGTTAGTGACAAAACATGTGAAATCGTACAAAGTTTTAACAATTCAAATTTGATATTGAAATTCCATCAAGCACCTTCAGTCGATATTATAAATTATAACAATGTTGTTTATTTAGTTCTAATTATTTTCAGGTCTAAAGCTATTTTAGCTTCGCTCCATCTTTTTACTAGTCATGCTTTGACTTGTTCAAACTCCACAAATTTTAGCTTATCATTAAAAATAACATGCCTTTTTATCAAGTGTCGCTTCTTGACAAGTGTTAACACTTTAAAAGTGAAATTTTTAGATGTATTGTCACTCTAAGCTTGGGTTTTGCTTTTCGATATCTGTTGGCTATCTAATACATGGATATTTTCAATCTGACAGTCAATAAACGGTATATATTTAAGATGACCGATAAAAAAAATTATGTACCTTATGGATAGGAGATATACTATATCCAAAAACAAAACTTAGCAAAATTATACAATATTTTGGTGGTAGTTAATTCTCATGAACACCTCTTTTTGCAAAGTCATTTAAATTGAAACGGTCATAACATTTTTATTTAAAATTAAAAAGTCATTATGATCAAATCAGTTGTAATTAAAATCAATTTCAATTTCAATTTAGTTGCTAGCTTTAGATTCAATAGTTTTACTGATTGTCAGCTCGAGTGCAAACAGTATACTGGAATACCCAAGGATGACGAGCAGTGACACAAAACATATACAAACTTTAATAAATGTTAACCCAATACAGAAATTTCTTAAGCCACCCTCAGTTGATAAATCAAAATGCAGCATTATAATGAAAATCTATTAAATGTATTATTGATTTAATTGGCATTTACATGGTAGAACTCCATTATAGCATGGTGAAAAAATAGCTAAGTATTTTAGTTCTAAAAATTTTTTTTAAGATATAGATAGCTATTTCGGCTCACGCCATTGTCAGAAATGCATACAGAAAATACATTGCTATTTTTCCACCGTATTATTAAATGTATTTGCTAAATGTCTGTGCTATTTTTGTGGAGTATTTTTTAAATCGATTATGTTATATAAGCCTCAGTAAATTTTAAGCCTTTATTTAAAAAAATTTAACTCACGAATTTCATTTTTGATATGTAGGATGTCTCACAACTGTTGACAAAGAATATGATGTGTAAACTCAAATTCTAGACTGATGCTTAAGTTTCAGACACATCCTTTTATATGAAAGTCACCAATGAGGAAAATAATATCGTTGGACAGGATTCCTTGATTTAATTATTTCAAAATTACTATAAATTATCTTGTTAATCACATATTCAAATTATTTTCGATTTCTTCTTACAGCAATTGTAGAATTTAAAACATTCTTTATAAACATCATATTTATTTACTTATTTTATATATAAACATTCCGAATTGTAAACATTGGAAATTGGCAAGGAAGTCAACTGAGTGAGCAATTGCAAATTTTTTTAATACATTAAAAAATCATACTTTGAACATTATTAAAGCTGTTACCATTAGCAACCCTATTGGCAGACTAGCTCTACACTTTAGAAGAGCAAACAATTCATGTCTACTAAGCAATTTGACATTATCAAGCATGGCAATATGGCAATTATAATTCTCATTTTGGTCTTGTATAAGTCGAGAGAAATATGTGGCGAGGTACAATTCTCTTTGAGTTTTCAAACTATTGAAAGTGAAAATGTCTAAAAGAAAGTATGTTGGATAAAGACATTGGTAATATTCATACACCTTCAAGGGATAAAGTCTCAAAAATGCCATCAGAACTTTCTCCGCTATACAGATACTGAAATAGTTTTTGGTCTTAACAAAACATTCACTTTCAAGCCTAATACGTTCTAAAATATTTTGCATAGTTACATAAATATAATTCCAATAGCCAAAAAGGCTTTGGTAGCACAAATGATATAGTCCAACATATGTAAGCTATTTGTAGATAATCTACATTAAACATTATAGCATACAGTTTTCTTCACTATTTTACTTATTTACATTACACACTAGATGTCACTAGTATTATTCTATTGTTTCTTTATATATGAAGATTATAGATCTAACATTGATCGAACTCACTTGAATGTTTTAAATTCTAATTATTACAATAAAATACTGAATGTGTGAAAAATGTTGTCATAAAAATTGAAAACTATCCACAAATACTCCAACGCTGGTGCCCAACTTTCGATCCTACAGAGAAGTATTTCAATCTTTAAGAGGTTCATATTAGAAAGATTTATCAGAAAACATTGTTATATTAAATAACAACTCTGGTTTGCTTTTGAATTGTAAGCCGAATGAAATTCTTGAGAAGATATGGCCACCCATTGAATCGTGAAAAAACTACACCTGTGATATTCTTGTGAACAATAAAAGATTACATTTTTCAATATTAAATCTTTTATTTATTTACAATAGTTTGTTTTAATAATTTTTTATCAAAATAGAAAGAAACATTATTGAACTATTACAAGTACTAATTTAGTTCAATTTTAATTTACATTGTCGTCATTCACATTGTTTTAAAAGAGTAAAGTAAAAACAATCTATGAAAGAAAGTCTTAAATGCAACGATTCATTTAAAAATTATGAAAACAATATAACTGTTAGTAATATTTACATGTGTCAATCGTGTACAATAGGGCAGTGTGTAATGGTAAAAAATAATTAGCTGTTTCGGCTTATGCCATCTCAGGAACATGTTTCAAAATTTTTGAACTTAGTTATATTATAAAAGAGATAGACAATATATGTGCATTGCATTACAAAACATCATAAACTTGATAAAGAATGAAATCATTAAAGTTATCATTTTTTGAACAAGTCTATCCATTTTGACACAATATATACAGTCAAGTTAAATTAATTTTGAATATAGTTCTGACAATGACATAAGCTGAAATAGTTATCACAATTGCTTTCGTTTTTTTAAATAAATGCTTAGATGTCTTGAATCAGCGAGATGATATATATTCTCCATCTTTCCTGATATCTATCTTAAAAAGTATAAAAAATTCTAAATTATTTTTTAACATTGTTCTGATGATGATCAAAGATGATCAAAAATCAATAATTATTGTATGACGTTTTATGATAATAGTTTTGATATTTTAAATAAGCCTCAAGTTATAAGATTGTCTACCAACTTTTCAACCTTGAATAATTTTCTTTGAGCAAAATTTGAAGCACCGTTAATGTTATTACGAGTGTGAAGCTGCAGGTGGTGGTGTCTACAACGATGAATACCATATATGATTTATCTCTGCCTTAACATTATATAAAGGTAAGCATAATTTTCTCTCTTTTATTGTTGATATTAATAGTTAAATAAACAAAAAATATATATTTTTTCAATCAATTTATTGATGTTCATTAACATTTTCGGATACCTGCAACTAATATTTTCGTTGTGACTCACCCATCATATACCCCACATCAGGACTGGACATGGTCAAAAAATACCATCTCACCTCCCATAGTTTTAAGTCGCAGTTATTAAAGAAGGATAATTTTGTTGTACAACAATTTTAATCTATGGAAAACACCTCATTTATTTTTACTGAAATTATATTACGTAATTTGAATATCATTTATTTTTCCTTTTCGACTTGTTTGCATAAAAATCAGCCAGTTTTCCTTTTGAATGTTTACACTTAACCTTTAAATCAATCCACAAATACTCAGGTGGAATTCATATCTATAGATTGTTTGATAATTTTTAGAATGCGTACAAAAAAAACAGGATATATTTATATTGTAAATGTTTCTCATCAACTAAACATATAATGTATGTTTTTTGCCGGACGAAATTTAAAAAATCTCATTTTATTATTGGACTGTATATCTTTTGTGTAAAAGATATTCCATTTGGAGGTTAAACTGTCATTCCTTGGTGAAGTCGCATTATATTTAACTCTCTGACTGCTAATATCTCAACTGTTGAGATGGCTGATTGGAGTCTGTTGATAGTTGACACTTGATGATATGAAAGAATTAACAATGCTAAAACTTCTGTGTAAGAGCAAATTTGTCTATTAAAATATAGTATAATATGTTCTCATAATTTCCATTTGTTTGCTTAATATTAACAACACTAAATTAATTTTTGAAATATTCATTGTTTGAATATCACAAAAAGCTGGTTCGTCTAGTCAATTGGAAACTTAATGCCAAATTTGTATTAATTATATGTCCTGTACATTTTTTGTTTCTAGTGCAAGTCAATACAATAGAAACCACATATGATTAGCATTTATTACAATATAATAAATATTTATTGAAATATAACACTGCTCTCAAAAATAGAAGATGTGTCAACCGATATAATTGTTTTTGTTTGACTAATAAATGATAAGACATTTTACTTTTTGTAAAAAAGCCTGAATTTAATTAATACAAATGTAGACAATAAATATAATTTGAGAATTAATATCAATTCATTGGCTGATAAACAATATTGTGTTGAGACATCTATCAAACAATTTTATTATTAGATATTAGTAAAATATTGTATTAGTTACAGTAATATACTCACAAGTTTTAATAATAAAAAAAAAAATATTTATCTCTTTTCATCCTAGCTAGCTTTTAAATTTTGGTGAATATTTAAATAATTACGCACTATGTTCAATATTATTTCCACAACTTTATGCTCTTTTGATTCAACTATTCAACTGATCAACTC
Organism: Himalopsyche japonica; assembly: GCA_028555115.1. Lineage (NCBI taxonomy): Eukaryota > Metazoa > Arthropoda > Insecta > Trichoptera > Rhyacophilidae > Himalopsyche > Himalopsyche japonica. The sequence goes on along the minus strand of JAHFWJ010000590.1, from coordinate 1,702,185 downwards.
CTGGTCTCAATAATATAAAATTGTGATTGCTGTTCATGTTCGTTTGTACGCCACTCTGAGATAACCATGCAAGCTCTCTAATAGTGCAATTCAGAATGAACACCGGTGGAGATCAGTGTTATTCCAACATTTTTGTTTTGCAGACTAGTGGGTCTTTTTCCGAAAATAAGACATCCTCCGAAAATAAGCCCTAGCACGATTTTTAGGATTTTTTGGAATATAAGCCCTCCCCCAAAAATAAGCCCTAGTTAAAATGTGAACGCCAACATGTGGCGATTATTGCTAGGTAGTGCCACACTATTTATATTTTCCCATTTGGTTCACTGGATCAATGGCAATAAACAAGCCATTCAAGGATTATTTGCGCATGGAAGTTAATGAATATAGAAAAAAGAATGGTGAGAAATCAACGTGGAAATTTTGTGAAGCCTGGCCTACAAGAAGTAGTGAATTGGATGAAAAATTCATGGTATAAAATAACTGACAGTTGTGTTTCAAATGTACTACGAGCAGGCTACTTAGACAAGAAATACTCATTTAAGGATAGCTATATTGCAGGACATGAGAGATTCGGTCCAATGATTCAACAAGAAATGGATTTGGAGGAAATTCATCATCAGAATTTGATAAGTTATGACGATGTTCCAGAAGAAGATGACATGACTGTATTCGAATAAATTTAAAATAAATGTAAAATTCCTATATAAAAATTAATATTAACGTAAATGTATAAATCTACTTATTGTACTAGAAAAATAAGCCCTCCCCCGATAATAAGCCCTAGCTCATATTTCGGACCAAAAAAGAAAGTAAGACAGTGTCTTATTTTCGGAAAAAGACGGTAGTAACAATATTAATTTAATAAAATGCTAGTATTAGATATATTTTGTATAAGAATACGACATATGAGCATGATAGTTCTAGATAATTTATTGCACTGTAATATCACAGAGGAAACCGACTTCACACATGATGGGCATGATAAAAAAACACATTCAACTCTGTGGGAATTTTGCTGTCAATTTTGAAGACTCAAGTTGTAATTGGTATCAACTTATTGTATAAGGTTTGTGAGAATGTTACAAATATGAATGAAAAAACTTTTTAAGTAATCAGATTAATAGTTAGCTATAAGGTCCAAATTATAACAAATTTATGGTAGACTTGAGGAAAGTTACTTAAATTCAGTCAAACATAAAGATCTTAAGTTACCGTTCACAATACTAAGAAGTAAAACCATTAACGAATATAACCTGATCAAATTTAAAACCTAAGCTAACTATGGATACAATGCTGTTCATGGCAATGATCAATCAATTAGAAGGTTTCAATCAGACTAACTCTGAATGAATGAAACCGAGATGATGCAAATGACTAACTCTCATATAGACAGAAACAATCAAACACTTAGCTTCACCAGTGGATACCAATTATTGTAATCATATGGGAGTTTATAGAATGCACCATACATGTATACAATATATTGAGTATAACGTTATCTAAAAGTAGCTAATAAATGATGAATAATTATACAAAAAATTAATCAAAGCAAATAAATCTATATGCTTCAAGCCATACTTTAACTATTTATCAATGTTGTTAACATCTGACTGGTATTTGAGCAGCACTAGCCTAGAGACGTAATGACAAACATCTCTTTTAAAAATACCATCTAATGAGATATTTCGTTATGTTATCATATGCTATATATAATATTAGGAGTAAGCATAAAAGTAAAATAAAATGATTTTCTAAAAAACTTTATTCGATATACTGAACAGGTATTTTAATTAAATTTCTACTCGCAAAAACAGCTTAAGCCAAATTTCACTTTAAATGTTATCATGCCATTAATTTCGTGAGAATTTGGAATATATTTAAATTTAATTCTTTAAGCCTGGCATATAATAAGTTGTATGCGTCCTCAAGAAGTGGTTATATATTACTATTTACCCATGCCTACAAATATGTGCATGTGTATTAACTAAATCTACAGTCCCATTACAAAGAATATTTTTTTTTCAAATTGAATTAAATTATATTTCATTTAACTTAAGCAGTTTGTTGTGGTCTGTGCTCATACAAACGTAATAGTACGTTGACTTGATTTCAATCAAGGACAACTTTGAGGAATTCGATAAATTTGCAAAATATTCTTGATTCCTATTTAAATTTAGCACATAGTATATTCAACTCTTCCACAACGGCAGATTCTCAGTATATGAATACACTAGATACTTAACATTACTCAAACTAATTGGCTTAGAAGTCACATTTTCTTTTTTCTTCTTTTGCTAAAGCACAGAAATGCATGATTAAACGGTCGATACCGTGCAGCTCTGTATCAGACTAAAAAATGAAGACTAGATTCGTTTCATTTTTATCAGTGTTGTATCATGGAAGGCAGTAGTAAAACAGTGTCTGCATATGGATGACAGGTGGCAATGGAACTATCAACATGAATTTTAAAAAGTTCTAAGTCATTAATACAGAGTTCATTTATAATTCAAGGAATGGAATCTCATCTGGTGATAAATGGTTCAAACCTATATGCAAGGCTTTATTAATTGATTATTGATCCATTCTCTGCTTATTTATGTAAAATTTATTAGTACTCATTGATTAAACTTGTCTCGGAAGAAATTTTTGTAGCTAAGTAAATAACTATTATTACTATTTAAAAAATGTCCACATTTTTGTAATAACCCTGTATTCAAATATGTAAATATTACGAAGGAAGTACAACATAAATATAATATGCCGTTGAAAATATATTATTTTAAAAATAACATAAAATTTTTTGAAATAATTATGATGATTTTTTAATAATAAAGTTTTTAAATTCAAAGCAGATTCTGCATCACTGCATAATTGAAAGATTCAAAATGTATGAAATAGTTAATTTTAAAATACAACAAAACATTTTATTATAAATCTGTTAACCTATTCCCTAGACACACATTCAAGCTATTTCACAACTGAGTATTTAAAAAAACCAATCCAATTGTGTAAGCGTTATTTTAAATTATGAATAAACCAAACTCCTTTGTGATTGTGTGACCAACATTAATGTTTTTGAGTATCAACTATCAATACACTGCAACAAGCTTACTCACTAGTTGAGATGTTACACTCAATTATCTCAACAAAATAAAAGAAAACAAAATGGACATTGCATTGTGATTCATTTGGAGTCTGTTGTCTGCATCCACACCATACATGGCAGTTCTTTTAACTATGTTTAAAGACAGATAAGTTTCAAATATATATTTGTTTAAGTAATACAATAAAATATCATTTTTTCACTTTTGAAATTGTTTTTCAGAAGTAATTTTTAAGAACAATGTATATATTTTATTATAAGCAATATATTTTTACACCTTAGTACAAAAAATATCTCGTCTTTTTGAAATTTTTTGATTATTTGAAGTCAATCATATTAAAAATTATTAAAACTAACCATAAATCACTTGACAGCTGACAAAATGGCCGCCAGTTTTTTAACTTTAACTTACTTTTTTGTATTCCCAACTTAAAGTCCTATACCTCTAAAAAACACCTTTAGGAACACATTAGCAATTAAAACCATTTTCTGTTAACTGAAAAATATTATTTCTCTTTCACGAAACTTTTGAATATTGAATTATTTTAAGCAAAAAATGTTTAAAAAATTTGCTGATACCATCTAGTATTTTCAATTAAAATCTAGGATTTATTATACATTTTTTTTTGAAAATAATTTATATAAATTAAATAGGAAACTTTAATTTATTTCATTATTATGTAATACATATAAAATTACATTTATACAGATTAATATGTTATTTTTATGAAAAGTTAGGCGCTGATTCACATAGATGGCAGTGCTTGCATATTTTTCAAATTTCAAATGATAATAAAATTGGCAGCAGTCTGTTAAATCATATGAGACAATTTTTGGTGAATAAACTAACATTTGGATAGCTATATCTTGAAAAAAATACACTTATGAATTTTTGAAAGATTTTTAAATATTCACTACAACATTGTTTTTTAATTTTGTTCTGAACTAATAACTTATTCAAGAAAAAACTATTATTTTCACATATTGCTTCATTCTTAAACCACCAGGTGCATATTAATATATTTTATATAGGTTTTTTACCATATAACTACAAAGATATTTCTTTAAATTTATTATAATATAATTCGAAAACTAGATAACCTTGAAAAAAATTGCCTGATCAAAACATCACAACTTGATTAAATTTACAACTTCCCACGTCTGCAAAATACTTTATTATGCAATAGATGTCAGAAAAATAAAACAGAAATCAGTCTTCAAACATGATTCTCAGTGAAAATAAACTATAATTGAGTAATAGCAAGACTCATAAAATTGAATGTTTGTGCCCATTTGTTGTGATGCCACATATCACTGTTAAGAGCTCTTCTCAATCATATATTCCCACTGGGCTTATATTTTCTTTACTTGTCCTTTTTTTGATAACATTCTGATTATTAAAACTTCTACCCTTTATACATCATACATTGCGCTAAATAAATTGATGTAAAGCTTTCATACTACTATTGTTTTAAGTTTTGACTTATCGACGCCATGAATATAAAAACTTTATGTCGTCTTTCGTTTATATTCACTAACAATGAGACTACCATTAAAATTTTGCAAAATTGCCACATAAAATGCACCTATCATTTGTCAATGCACCCGCAATATACACGAAACAAAGTTTAATAATTGAAATAACAATTTGGTACTTTACAAAAAAGACTGATATTACATGGATAAATAAAATGAAACATAACCTTAAACTTTCTTCTGGAGATTTGTTTGACAGATCACTCACTAGCGGGATTAAAACAGCTCAGTTGTTTTATATATTGTGACTGAGGTCAGCTTATGTAATTGCTTAGTTAACACTTTCTGTCATGTGACATATTTTAAGTACACATATCTCTAATAATTTCATTTTCTGTATAAATATAACAAATACTGGACTGAAATTCTACAATAATTATTTCTTCATTATACATTATCCATCAAATAAAAAAGTAAAAAGAAATCAAGCACAGGAAAGATATTTAATTGACGTTCCTGTGTCCTGGGCAATTAAATTAAATTTATCTCTATATGTAGACATCATTTAATTCAATTCAATTGATGATTATACTAACAATCATGGGTTTATTCTTATCTTTCCGTTATATGCATTCTATATCTAGATTTTTAAAAACTACTGCCTCAACACTTAATTCACCTGAAACCATTTAGTGTGTGGGACTATAATAAAGGATAATGTTTTTTACACAATTAAAAGCATTCCAAAAAAATATTTGACTAATTATAGTCGCTAAAATTTTTACATTTTTATGAATTTCTTTATTTTAAAATATAGACTGAGGGTGCCTGATGGCGTTTCATTATCAAAATTAAATTTTTACGAACAATTAAAAAATATAGCATTGAGAAAATATAGAAGGCTTAGAAAAAACTTTATTTAAACTCTATTAGAAAGTTATATGCTTCACATTGGGAACAGACATGGATAAAACTATCATACTTGAAGAATCATTCTAAAAAAAATTGTAGATGTCCTCAGATATTTTTCTCTAGTTATATGTAATTGATAATCAAAAAATATTAAATAAATTAAAATGAAACAAAAATAATGCACAATTATCATTTATTTATTTTCATCATTATTAAATTATCCTCCACTTCCACCATGGTCATTAAAATCATAACTGCTTGAAATCCTGCTTGTTATTAAATTACCACGGATCTCTTTTCTATAAGTTGGGAGAACCGGGAATCGTATCACAGGTATTGGGATGGTCCAATTGAAAGTAGTGAGACGGGTCAGAGCCAGGCGAGGAATAGCTAGAAGTATTCGTCTTTTAATATTGAGTAAGTCTCTGAGCCTTGGTAAAGCACTCCTAATGATGCCATTGTGACGAAATTCAGCTGTCTCAAGGTCGTCAGATTCATCAACTAAAAATAAAAAAACATAACTATAAAATTAGTATAGTCAGAGATAGATGGCACTTGACATTAATGGATAGATTCCTATAATTATTTTATTACTTTCTTTTTATAACAAATTGTCTTACAGTATAGTTGAACATACACCATCACAAATAATGTACATAATCTTATATGAAATGCAATATAAGTTTAAGATTGGGTTGATTGTTTAGTTCCCAAGAAATTTGATTTAAAGTCTAAATTTGTAAAACGAAATTTCTGAAACTTCCTTAGATGAGGGAGTATAGATACTACCCATGGCTTTATCCAATTGACTTTATTTTGGACATGTTCTTGCTTTTAACAGTTTAAAATCTCAAAAAGAAATCCTGACCACAAATTCTTTCGACATACTAGACTAAAATCACAAACTGTGTTAGTATGAATTGTTTTATCTTCGAAAGTATAGCCTGTCTGCCACTAGTTAGAGCTTTATGCTGTAGCAGTTTAAATATTGCTTTTTTCATCGACATATTCCATATAGACAAGAGTGAGTTCAGACAAATGCTATTTTATTATTGCCTAAAGTAGATTTTGTTCAATCTTTCTCAGTAGACTTCCTTGCCGATTTCCAATGTTACCATTTATAAAGCATTTCTAATAAATAAATATATAACTTTCCATATGGATTTTTCAGAGTATATCAGACATTTTTAAAGGAGAATCAATAGTTAACACAAGCTCTATTTTAATTATGGCGATATTAAGAAAACACAAGGAAAATATTGTATTATAAATTTGAACGACAATTAATATTTTTAACTAGTTGCATAGACTAAACATCATCCAAATTGTTGTTATTATTGCAGGAAATATTTGAAAATCGAATTATACAAATTTAGTAGCTGCAGTCAAAATAAAAAAAAAAATGTCCAGTTGTCGATGTAACAGCAAAAATGCAGTTCAAGTGAAATTATACAATAGTTTATCAATTTAGGCAGAGAAAATATATAGGACCTATCAACAATATTAACATAATATTGCCTATAGTTTCAATTCAATTTCAAAAATGAATATTTTATCACTGGAAAGTATCTGTTAAAATATATTTTCAAGCATAGAAGTATACTTCTGCAAATAATAATTTGAATATATATAATGAAACTCGAATGTGATTTCAATGAAACATCATTATAGATTTATATATTTTTACTTGACTTACAATATATCTGTAACATTTTGACAAAAAACAATTCTGAATGAGAATTTGATATTACATACAAATCTTGAATGCTTTACAATACCATATTATATTTGATTCTTTAAAAGCTTATAGAGAATATACCGAAATAATAAAGAATTTTGAAATATTTTTTTTTTATTTCTGGATAACAAATTTGGTTTCTGTAGTGTAGTGGTCAATATTATTAACTTCTGGAATTGATCTCACAGGCTCGAGTCCTAATAAAACAATGTTTTTTTCAAATAATTTATCGACTTTCTTCAAATAATCCTTTCCCATTTCCTCCTACCTAGCAAGAGCGGTTAGCTAGCCACTAGCCGTATTATTTTTATCCCTACTCTCTTTGTAAAACAGCGGTCGAACAACTGAGTAATGAGGCAGTTCTCATAAAGAAAAAATCCATTAAGATTAACACGGTGAAAAAATAGCAATGTATTTTAGTTCCACAAAATTATTTTTAAAAAATATAATTGATAGCTATTTCGGCTCACGCCATCGTCAGAACTATTAATTAACTAATTAATTAACATTAATATTATTTAATTATAAAGCTGTCGTTCGCATTGGGAGCAGATATGCATTAAATAAAATATATTTATTATTTTTACTAATAATAAAACATATTATTAAAGCTAATAAAAACGGCAGAAACATAAAAAAATGCTAAGCTTAATAATAAAATTATATTCCTAATTACTATGTCTAGGTTAACTGGGGTAGTTAGAAACTCTAATGAATAATTATTAACATTTTAACCTTGTAGTTCAGTAAAACTTTAATATCAAGGTTTATGTTTACAAAAGAGATACTGAGATTTCTTTATGATTCTTTCTAAGCACTACGTCTAATGCAAGAACTGGAAATTGAGAAAATACGTATTGATAAGGTATGGAAAAAACTATGAAAGGGTCGTATATCAATGTTGCGTCTGAAAATATGCCAATATATTTGAATCAGTTGATATATTATTCAGTATTATGTACTTAGTATGTTAAGAGTAACTCTGTGATAATTCTTGTAATGAAACTGTTTTCATTAAAAAATTACATTTAACAATTTATATTTCATACTTAATATCAAACTAATATCCTGCGGAAAAATTCCACATGGAAATAGCTTTATAGGCTTGCTATCTATACATTCATAAAAATAAACCTTGGATATAAAAACTTGTAAGAAAAAATTTACTTGTTTGCTATAGTCCGCTCTCAAAGTGGCTTAATCGGCTATGCTGACATGATCTTACACGACTCAAAAAAAAATTAACTGCAAATATTTTCAAATCTTAATTTGAATTAAAGTTAGTGTTTACATCAAGATATGTCCCATTTGTTGTTATTATATCAAAATAGTTATATTTTATATCATTTTTTTAAGACTTTTTTACAATTAATTAAATATTTCTCATGCCTGACATCGCAAAAATTTTTTAAATTTAACGAAAACACAAATAAATTCAACATCTCTATAGTATATAGATTGGAACGTCGCTTTAAAAACATATTATGTAAAAAATGACTAGACACCCATACAAAAATTAATGTTATGTTCTTACAATTGTATTTTGTAAATTGCTTGAAAACAGCTTCTAAAAAATATTTTTCAATGCATGTATCCATAATATATTTATGAAAATTCTATTTTGATCGGGTAAATTTTACATTTTCTAAAAAACTATGCTATTGGGGGAAAACCGTATAAATACACAGGTTTTTTTTGCTTTCCCAATTTACAGAAAACTGGATGTGTCTAGATTTCGTTATTTACGTAACAAGTGTTAATTTGAAGTGAAAACAAAATTTTGTTTATATTAAATGTGGGTTTCAAATAACCTTCTTCTATACTATCCACCATTAAGCGTTTTGTCACATTATATTGAAAGAGAAACTGGTTTTCCAACTGTTACATTTTTTTATTTTTTTTAATTAATTTTATTTTGTTGCTTTGTATGTAATAATGACCTAACTGGTTATTAGTTGTTAAAAAACCAATATAATCCTAATACTTTTTTAACCTTGAATATGTATTTGGGTTGGGATTTAAAAGATGATCTTGCCACTGATTCCAAAAGATCAAAGATCAGCGGTGTTTGATCTTGAAATAAGGCATAGGTTTCCATGCTGGTGGTCACGACCCCCTTGGATTTTTTTGGGAGGCCGCCAACTTATTGGTCAACTAAGAAAATATTTTTTTATATGCTTTTGGATTGTATGTGGGGTCGCAGGTCACATGGTTTTTATGAAAAGGGGTCGCCACCCGAAGAAGGTTGGGAATCTACGAAATAATGTTTTTAATTGTATGAGAAACTATTTGAAAAATAATACCTTTAGAAATTGAAATTAAAGATTTCAAACAGCTAATGTGCAAAGCAATATTAATAATTTAAAGTTTTTCATATAATATACAATTTAATGCAATTTAATTTTTAGAAAACCCAAACACACATTTGTCTAGACAAATTCTTTCAAATAAATATTATTAAATTTTATAAATATTGTTTCCGCGATTTTTTAGTATCCCTTGTAAAAAACCAGAAAGATCTAACTAACAGTACAACTTTAACAAAAGGCTCAAAAAACGGTTTTTTAATATATTCGCTTTATTTTTAATATAATATAACCCTGAAGTCTTTAAAGAAAATAAGTATTAATTGAATAAATTAAAAAAATTGATTTTGCGAATTATACACATCTTCGATTTTTTTTATTAATTTGAAACAAAGTTCTATTACTTAATCAAATTTTACAGTAAACATTCTTTTGATTAACGGTCTTTATTGATATATGGTTTATGATTATAAATAAAGTTATATTTAAAAATAACTATGGCCGATATCTTTTTTACTTTTGACAGTCGATATAATGAATATATTTTTTTGAATTTTTAAAAATAATACGAAAAAAACGGTGCTTTATTTAGTCATTGTTATGGATAACGTCATAAATGACTTGACTTGACTGCAGTTCAAGCCACTATATTGTAGTTAGCGAGCATTTTAATTCCTACATTTTTGACAAGTTCAAATGATCAAAAAAGGAATTTTGATAAAAAAATAGTTAATGACTTTTGCCAGATAGTCAATATAATGCCTCAAAAAGCGAATTTGAATATCTTCACAATGAAAACTTACATTGCTTAATTGCATCTGGGTCTAGGAGATCATCTTCTTCAGCAGAAAATGTCAACACTGATAATCCGAGTATCAGGAACGCGAGTGGAATCAGCTAAAAGTATTAAAAGTAAATTAAAAAATGCTATTTATAATATTGCTAATTTATCTATATGATACACATACACACTCTCTACAAAAGCATACGCAGAGAGAGAGAGAGTAATTTTTGCACTTTTCAGATGTGTTATAATCTTAAAACAATATACGAATCAATAAAGTTCATTGCCTTTATTAAAGAAGCAGTTAAACCTCCCTTATTCTACTTTTAATAATTTAATACTATTTTTAAAAAAATAGTTATTATAATTGGCCATCTTATATTTGATTCCACCATAACACACCCATTCAAAATGAATAAGTATCTCTAAGCATTAAATTCCCCAATTTATGATATCGACTGAAGGTGCTTGATGGAATTTCAATATCAAATTTAAATTGTTACAACTTTGCACGATTCCACATGTTTTGTCACTAACGACGCGGGTTTCGCCTTTCGGCATCTTCAGGCATTCTATCACACTGATGCAAAAGAACTGACGTAACCATTCAAATAAAATTCCCCATTAAAATTTTAATCATATTTTATTATTGTGAAAACAACTCATCAAAATTCATTAGATTTTATTGATTTTAAGATTGTATTTTCATAATTTGAATGTCATTGTAATCAAATCAGTAGTTATTAAATACATATATATTTGGCTTTTAATCCTAGACTGGCATATATATATTTTTTTGGGTAATTTTCCTTGTGTATAAAAAAATGGAAGCTTTTTACTGATTGTATTGTATTGTTGTATTGTTTTCGTGTGATAGAAAACATGAAGATGCTTAAAGAAGAAACCCAGAGCTTGTGGAGTTAAAAACAGTTTCAATAATCAAAATTTGATACTAAAATTTCATCAAGTACCGTCGAGTCGATTTTTTTAAATATATCAATTATTTTTTTTCACTTTCACACTTCACAAATTTAGCTAAAATATCACATGTCACTTTAAAAAAAATAATCAAAATTTTGTGTTATAAAGAAAATATTTAAATTTATTAAAATTAAAAAAACACTAACCTTGTTCATTGAAGAGTATCGATCAACTAAACGAATTTTAAAAAGTTTTCCTTTATTATTTCATTTCATATTTTAGCACATTTTTATCCAACAGATGTTTATTCGTTTCAAATGCAAATATCTATTTAAATCACGTTATTTTTATATCGCACTAAAAAAATAAGTCTAAATCTTTCCTTGTATAGAAAGACTTGCTAGTTCAAGGTTAAAATTATTGTTTCATAAATATATCCTTGTTTTACTAACGGGTTATCAAAAAAAAACTAATTAAAAAGATACAATATTATGAATATAAAATATAAAATATAAAGTAAGCATATAAATATTTAATTTTGAATTGTTATATATGCAACTATGATTCAAATCAGTTTTACGGTGTTAACTGTCACTTTTTGGTGGAAAATAGTTTCTGATAGCTATTTCGGCTTACGCCTTCATCAGAACTAGTACTAGAATTAGTTCAACGTGTTGGAATTATTTCCTTTATGTTACTTAAAAAAATGATATTATTGACAAATATTTATATAATTTATGATATAGATTCACGGTGCTCGATGGAATTTCAATACCAATTTTGAATTGTTACAACTTTGTACAATTCCACATGCTTTGTCGCTAACGACCGGGTTTCGCCTTTCGGCATCTTCAGGCATTCTATCCCACGGATGCAACAGATGCATCATATAATGACTAGAAAAAAGATAACAAAACTCTAAATGAATATTTCTTCTAATTTTTAATATATTATATCGACCGAGAGTGCTTTGTGGAATTTCAATATCAAAATTGAATTGTTAAAATTTGATGACTGTTTAACACGCTATGTAATAGAACTGACAACTGAAGTGATGGAATGCCTGATGATGCCAAAAGGCAAAACCGAGGTGAGAGTCGTGAAATTCGTGGAGTTTTAGATAGTTTTAAAATTTCAAATTTGAATTTGAATTTCATTGCGAAATTTTAGTAAATACCAAAAGGAATTCTTATTTAAAAAATAAAATGGCATGTTAAGTGGTCAAGGGGCTACTCCCTAGAGTAGAGAGAACCGATTCATAACATATATTGATATATGTGTATATAAATATTTTGGTAATTATTTTTCACCGCAAGAAATTTCCATTGGACCGTTGATTCTTATAGTGCGGCCACAGTAAAAGTTTTTGTGAGAACCACTGTTATAGGCACTAATGATTTAGAACATATCTGCACCAGCCAGTACGAAGAACGTTATTTTTGATCAAGTAAACGATTTTTTCAATGCATTAAAAACTGGTCGCAGCCAAAGCGGCTATTTCATTTTTAGCCCTTTCCTAGCCTTTCCTCTACTATTTTTACAAAAAAAAAATCTAGAGCAACTAGAAAAAATCACTTTTTATAGAAAAGACTTACACAATATTAAGACAACTTCATCAGGAAGCCATGTGCTCATGAGATCAAAGCAATTTTCGTGGAAAAACTTCTGTTAATATACGTCGAATAGAAGGCTATGCTCACCAAATTGGGAGAATTAGCTAAAAAAAAATTAATGATTTTATAACGCTGTTGTTTTTTTATTTGCAAGAAAGGTTCAGAGACCTCTGTCAAAAAGGAATCTAAATAATTGTTTGATATTAGGTGTAACGTGTAATGTTTTTCTATTTATATATATTTAAATATTTAATAAAGGTTTTTTGATATGATATATTCTAAACACGGTGCCCATCCTCTTATATTAATGACCGGGAAATACGCTAGTTAAGCATTAAAAAAAAAATAAACTTGTGGTAATATTGAAATAGAAATGACTATAATGAATTGTTTTTTTTTTTAACCATTCACACATTATGTAGTATTATGTCAAAAACACATAAAAAAATTCTTGTTCATTTCCGTTATGACGTGTATAAAGCAGTGAAAACTAAATTAGTTGCTTTATACAAAATCAACTTGTTTTCCGCTGGAGATAAAACTGTTTTTTGTAACTACTTTCTGTAAACCTTCTTTATATATAGTCGATAATTATATTTCGGTTCCATTGCTGCCAGCAGATGGGTGTAATCGCCGTAGAGGTGAGCAATTCTCAGTAAAACCAGATTACATACAAAAATTTATAGTAAAATGTGTATGTAAATAACTTCTCGTATATTAAAATAAATGAAGTGATGGAAATCAATGGCCGATAAGTCAATACTTTGTCACATATGAACAAATTTTATAAAAAAAATTACTTCAAATGTAATGATAAATATCTTTCAAAGCCTTGCAAAAACATTCAAAATTCAATGTTCAGGATAATTTTGATTTTATTTATTAGATAAACCGTTGATTGGCTAGTAAAAAATATGCATAACTGAAGTAAAACACGAGCAAAAATGGTATTGCTAAAAAAATATTATTTACGTAAATCAAAAAAAAAAAAAAAAGAAGCTTTTTGATGACGCAAATAGATATAACGAGTTTTTATTTAGTTAAACTAAAGTATTATATTTTGAAAATAGTTCTAAAATATATGAAATACCTTTTAACTCATTCAATAGAATGAAAACTTTATTGTATGTATCGAATAGTATTGTATCATCATTATCATCAGCCGGGGTCGATCCACTGCTGGATGAAGGCCTCCCCCTGCTTTTTTTTTCAGGGGGGTTGTTTGGACATAGCAACACCACGCTGCCCAGGCGGGTTGGTGTTCGTTTTTCTGTCTGGGTTTTACTTCCCATTCGTATTGTATATTACCGACGAATGCACGGAAAATAAGACACCAATATTTATTTACCTCCATCGCAATAATTTGATAATTTATAATATTATTGATTTTTGATGGATTGGGAAATGAATTAAAAGCTCATTTTTTGTTCACAATTAAAATTGTTTTATTGTTGACTTTGTTATTACATATGACACATGATCCGCTTTTGTGAAAAGCATATTTAAACTAACAATATATCGTATGGTAATTCGTTACTAAAGTAAGCAATGAATATTATTCTAAGCTTAAAAATTACAAGTAAGGTGGGACTATTTCATTTTTACTGGATATGAACAGAATATTTGAACCAAACATTATTGGTAGCAGTAAATAGTCAGAAAATGCTTATTAGAAAATGCAAACACGCGTCGTATGTAATAACACACTTTATTTAATATTTTTGTGGTAATTTTATAAAATAAAAATGCAACAAATTTAAACGCAATAAATTTCATATTTCAAAAAAAATTTTGATGTTATAAAAAAAGTGTTTAAATTTAACCCGTTCCTGCTTAGCAACATTTTTAACACATTCCAACACCAAATAAATTGATTGAGAAGTGTGGTAGTTAACCAAACTTAATAAACTGAATATTTAATAAGACATATAACGCTTTATGTTTCAATGAAAGAAATGCTTTTACAAACAAATTTTGATAGTGTAATCCGCCTTTTCAAAAGTTGAAACGCTTTTAGTGAAATGGTTAATATCATGGAAATAAAATAAGCATTTTCAGCTTCCAAAAACAATCTATGAGCTGTAATCAAACAAGGCATAATTTTATTCCCATATGCTATATGACGTTTCATTCACTGTGCCAAAACCATCATTTTCCACGACCCCTTCATAAGGCGTGTAGCCTCCGTCGCCAACGTAAGTGGAATCCCCTGCTGCGGTCTCATCCGTAAAATCTCCCAAATTACCAGTTTCTCCTGCAACACTAGATTCATCCACATTCACGGTGTATTCCTGATAAGGAAAATAATCTACAGTGGTGCCCGCGTCGACTGGAAGTCTTGCATCACCACCGTCTTGATAAGCAGGAAGAGGATTGCTGTCGGTATTTTCAACAGCTGGTGATACATCTGTGGGCATATCTGAAACACAGCAAATATACAATTGATCTCATTCTAAATTAACACGGTGAAAAAAATAGCAATGTATTTTAGTTCTAAAAATATATTTAAAAAAAATATAGTTGATAGCTATTTCGGCTCACGCCATCGTCAGAACTATGCTTAAACTAACATTTGCTTATCTATTTATAGCTATTTAGAAATGGTATACAATACATCTTCTCTCCTGTTTTAACGGCCTAGTTGCCTGTTACTTTCACACAATAAAACTAAATTTTCAAAAGTCGGCTATGACAATAAGCTTCCATGTGGCACGGAAGTGGTCATTACGGAAGTGAATCAGACCACCCCCCGGGGATAGGCTGAACTAATGGGGACGGTAATATATTAGTTTGTTCGTTAACAATCCTTTGTGATAATTGATGTCTATTGATTGCCAGCTGTTCCAAAGCCGTCATTCTGCGACCCTTACTACAAAGATGCAAACACTTTGGCGCTGAGTTTGTTGAGTTTGTCATTCTAAATTATTTCGAGCCCTCATATCAGCACAGCAAAATACTATTAATTATGTAGATTTTTTATTTGTTTTTATTTTTGAGTACGAATTTGATTAACATTTTATTTGCACATTATTTTACTTCATTTAGATCAGTGGTTCTCACGTGAAATTTTCCTGTAGCCACATTACAAACATCAGCGGTCCTATGGAAATGTCTCGCGGCCCCACCAAATGTGATAAAAATAGTTTCGATAATATTTTTATACAGTGCATTACACTGAATGATCTTTCACAATATAAATTATATGTAAAATCAACAAAATTAATTAACCAATTGTTGCTAATTTTTCATATTGACTTGATTCATGGTCAAAGTATAACTTCAACCAAAATTTTTGAACAGTTTTATTATTAAAACAGTCCGTAACTTAAGCTCGACTAAATGCTGGATAAGTCAGATTGATTCAATCAATTTTAAAATAATAATAATTTTACAAATTCATTTTTAAAAACACATTTTTTTTAAACATCAATATTTACTATAAAACTGTTGGTAGCTGCACATGAGAACCACTGATTTAGATACACTTTGTACGTTTTTGAACCGTTGGCTTTATATATCTATCTGCTAGTTTATCGACTGTTTTTTTGAGCGCATTCATTTACATGTCGTGAAAAAAATTCAACTTGTAATATAAAAAAAAAAATATTTCATTAAATTGTTTTCTTTTAATGATGCAGACGTGGGTTAAAGCCATTTAATATGATTAAACCAATTTCCATCATTGTTAAAAAAAATCTAGAATGTGTTTATTTTCTACCACGTATTTTACAATTTAAATTATTGTCCGATTTAACAATGCGTTAACAATGTTACACTTATATATTTTTTAGCTAATAGAATAGGTTTTTCCATTTCCTCTTCACTCAGCATATAATAAACTAATTCACTCTCAAATAGTAAAAATGTTTGATTTAACCATTGTAATATAGTCATCGGCAACCTTATGCCCGCAAAAAAATCAAAATAAATTTATAGACACGGTGAAAAAATAGCAATTTATTTTCGAGTTCGAGTTAGAATGAGTTCTACCAAGTGAATTCCAATTCAATCAATAAATTTATAGAACACGGCAGTTAATCATCTTTTCATGATTATTGTGTTGGGCATCAGTTTGTATTTGAATAAAATTGACTTTTCCATTTAGTCTGTGTTTAGTTCTTTGTATAAATTTGAGTTAATATTATCAAACACAAATGAGTTTATTTCAGGGCTGTGAAGTCGTCTAATCGAAAATATAGTCGGAATCACTCGTTTTTTACGATTCAGCAAAAGGACTAGAAAAGCATAATATTTTAAATAATAAATACACATTTTTAGTTACTATTTCCACGACATTCTATTTAAAATTTGTTAAGAAAGCGAGTCATTTTTGTGTTGAGCTAGTGGTGAATAATTTAGTGGTTTAATCAACTGCAATCAGTCCTTTAAACAGTTGATACGTAACCAGTCTGAGGTGTAAATAACGTACAAATGCTGATTTTTCGACTTCTGCGTAAATTTTGCGAAAACGTAAGCCATACAATTTTACTTCTCGGCTACGAGCCTCAGAAATTATTAATTTACTTACCGTAATTTAGTAGCCATTGCATTAATTGTTGCATTTCTTCTTCACTCATTGTTGAAGATGATTCAACGATCAGCAAAACTTTCACAAGCAGACAGGCGATAGTTAGCTGGAAACAAAAAAATATTATTATTTAATATATTGTTATCAAATTCCGCTCATAATGTAATTCACGTTATAAATATAAAATAAAAAAGCAATAAAGAAAGAACAAACAAGGTTTAACTAGTTAATACCGTGGGGTGTGTCTAAAAAAAAGTTAAATTTTATCAGGCTTTTTTTCCTGCCTTTTCTATTTTATTTTTTTGCATATGATTGTAAGTTTTGGTATATTGAGACTCAAACGAGGACGATTTATTTTTCTTTTTGTTCATTGAGATATTTTTAAAAATCGTCTAATCGAAAATTAGGAGTCTATCGTTTTTCGTTTTTTACGACTTTGACTCCGACTCCGGACAAAGCATTTGACATAGTTGACATTAATAGCCCATAAGTCTTTGAATGCTTTTTGAACATTATTTCGAGGCAGTCATTATTCACAAGCCATCTTTTATACAATAGTTTATTAATTTATTTACGACTAGCATTATAAAATCGAATATTATAATAAAGATTGATTGAGGAAAAACTTAACGTTTTTCGTAATATAAACAATTAATGCGGAAAAAAGACTGATAAATAAAACATCATTCTACTATTTTTTTAAATAATAGTACATAATATGACATATTTATTTATTGATTTATTCTGTCGAAGGAACTGAGAGATCCCGACATGTCATTGAAAGGAACTAGACAATACTCGGGGGACGTAAAATCATGAAGGCATTCCACGGTGATCAAATACTTTTTTAACCAAATATACACAAGTGAGTCACTTCAATCGAACATTTTGAGTGAATTGTTTACTTTGATTCGCTTAATTCACTAACAGCTTACGAATCATTTCAGCTAATTGCAGTTTATGAATAAATAATATTTAAAATATACTTTCGATTACAAATTAATTGTTGTGAAAAAATATAGCCTTATTTGTTCAGATAATATCCATGATTTTATTTAACGCTAAAGTTATTGAATTAAATTTTAAAATACTCCGTGTCGGAATTACTGTTGTGCGGCTAAGCAGGGAATGGGTTGAAAGCTTAAAATCAACTCGCATAATGTCAATGTTTTATATAAAGGATTAAAAAATAAATAATTGTGTCTTAGCCGACTTTACAGAACATGAAATGCAATTAAATTCTATTTGAAAATGGTTGAAATTCACGTTTTTAAAAGTTGAAGTGTTTAACGTTGTTAGCTTAAGTTACATAATTATAAAAATATTCATTTTTAATAAAAACAGCATTTGTAAATCAATTTACTATTCACATAAATAGGTCTTTCTGAGGTCGTAAGACTCCCTTTCATAACCATGATTTGTCATGATCTACTCTTATCATTTCTATATTATTCCTTAAAATCTACTGTTTCGATACCTCTATTACTCTCACATTAAAGTGCACATATGTAACAAAACATTCTAAAGATTTTTCTCGATACACGTACAGTTTTTGATGTTGTTAAATTATTTAACTGTGTGAATCAATTCATTTCTAGCTAATTCACGCAGAAGAAATCTAATAAATACAATCTCAAAAGATAATTCAGTAGCTGAGACTTTGTACGATTCCACATTTTTTTGTCATTAACTACGAGGGTATCGCCTTTCGGTATGCATTCATGTGGTATCATCCAAAGTTTCATCAATTCAAATCGAAATTCAATATTGAAACTTTTAGTCAATATCATAAATTTATTAAGTAGTGTCTACGTTGACCAAACTATGGAGATTATCAGGAAAAATCAGGCTTTATTTTAAGATAATTTAATTTAATAGGTGTTGAAAAATTAAATATTTTGGATAAAAAATCAATTACATAATTATTTATATTTTATTCTAATGTTGATGGTGCGCAAAACATTTCGGGACTTTTTGGTGGTCCGCGGATGTAAAAATGTTGAAAGGTTGACGTTAGCAGTCAGAATCGTTCTAAAAAGCCGAAAAATCGACACGACAAAAATTTGCTCTCATATATTTTGATACATTATTAAAAAATAAATATTTTTACTAGAACAAAAAAACATAATCTAATCTTAACCCACTGAAGACTGACTGTAGCGTGTTGATAGTTTACACTTAAACACAAACGTATCCAAACTTTTGTTTATAAGATAATCTTTGTATTGAAATATTGTTTATTTTGACAATCTCTGGAGGTTTACTTAAAACTACTGAAATTGTTTATGGTATATTTAGTGTTTTAAGTATTATTTACGTGGTTTAGTAAGAAATGCGTTAAATAGCATTTAAGTAATATTCACAACAATCCACTTACTTTATACATAGCAAATATTAATCCAAATACTTAACGAGGAATTAAATTAATCCCCGATATTTTTAACACGTTATTTTGGTACAAACGACAACATACAAATGAGTGATTATGTTTTTTTGCCAAAGCTTACGTTCCAATTTATATAATTGCATTGAAAAAAAACGCAATATAGTTACTACGCATTTCACATAAAAGTAAATTAAATTAACCTGAATTGTAGTTTATTTTTGCATTTTGGCGACATAAATGACAAACAGCAACATGTCAATATTATTCGATAATATACCTATTCATTGCTTATCTATTATATGGAAATTCCAACACTGACTACCGGCCGTATGTACGTGTTAACTGATTGTAAGGAGTTTATCATGATTTACTCATTAAATGATATTTTTCGTATATATGAAACATATATTGATTAAAAATAAAGTCCTTTTTCTTCTTTCATACTGTTTTTGAAAAGAGAGTTAAAGAAATTGAATAGTACAAAAACTTTTGTGAAGTGCCTTCAATACTATAGCATATATTCTGCACATTACAGTAAAAACGTGTAATTTGGAGGACGCTAGCTACCTTTGACCGTATACACCGCATAGACGGCCGTCAGGCTGTCTGTGCGCAGTCAAGTAATCATGCAATTGGGGGATTTGTGGCAAATATTTCAAGCCAGCACATAATTCGGAGTAGTGCAAATGGGGGTTCTACTGTGTCTGTGAGTATCATATATCAACACACTGCAATCACTCGAGATATAACCAACATATGACTGTATGCACCACACAGACGGGGTTCTACTGTACAGGAATAAAAATCAAATAATAATTGATTTCAAATAAAATAATTTAAAAAAACTTTACAATACAAATAAAAAACGGTAGAGGGTAAAGGTTGGTAATGTTGGGTTGACAAAATAAAGACGATGATCAGAAATGAGTATGATAGAAATGTTCACCAGATCTATTTTCATTTCATGAATCTTACAAGTCACAATAAAATCTTTATTTATCATCATTATTTGACTTTTTATAAAAACAAAAACAAAACACATTTTTTTATTCATAAGCACGCATTTATTTTGCCTTTTCCTTATTCGTGAAAAAAATAGTTATGAATATTTTTTAATTTTTTAGATAATAATTATTAACAGGATGTGAATTACGACAGCGTTTCTCAAAGAAAAAATGAAAAATTCTCATAATTAAAATAAATACAAAAGGTAATACACAGTTTAAAGTTTACACTCGTCATGAATTGTGGGAAAGACCCAACATTTTTTTATGATTTGATAAACCCATTTTTTTACTGTATAAAATATTTCATTATTATACATTAATTGAAGATGTTGACACAAAAACAAACAATTGTTCACTTTTTCATATGTGAGATTTTTATTTGCATTTTTTCGGTAAAGTATCTTTTGTTCCATACAACTTAAACATAAATATATTTTAGAAAAAATACCTGAAATCAACCCTCAAAAATTTGAAAAAATATCGATTTTGACTGATGGAATTTCCATATAAAGTATGACTTGTTGAAACTTTGTACATTTCCACATGCTTAACCACTCACGATGCGGATTTCTCTTTTGACATCCTCATGCACACGGGTGAAATAGAATTGACACACATTAAACGTTTTTGCATCGGTTATGTATAACTAAATTTTATACCTGTTTTATAATTTTGTTGTGTAATTCCGCTTGTATATAATCGATGCAAACCGTTTACTATGTGTTAGTTTTCTTGCATCTTCATACCAATGTACAATCTTTCAACAATTAAAATTTAATAGGCTTTATTCAGTAATTCTTTTTCTAATTCCTAACAAAATAGCCAAAAAATATAATGAGTGTGGTGTCCACGTGAACTGGATTTACTGTGAATTGCTCACCTCTACAACGACTTACGTCTGATAGTAATGATAGAATAATTATACAACAAATAATTATATACATAAGAAGTGAAGAAACTTGAAGAGCTCTGATTCTAACACGCCATAGATCTCGACGATCCATCAATTTAACATTCACATTTTTGCTAAATAACTACACCGAAACAGTTTTTTTCCTATTTTAATTTTAGACCTCGTGTATATTCTTCATCCATATATCGATAAATTTTGAAAGTAAGAATTAAAATTCGTATTATTTTTTGGTAGTATAGCTGCGCGTATTCGAAGACGCCACATTGTGCGCTCCAGGATTGTAACGTATTTCTCAAAAATGATGGCAATGTGGCGTCTTTATGCGGTACAATAGGGAACAGGTTAAGAAATAGATTCACTGTTAACGGTCGTATAAAATAGCCTTTCAAATAGTAAGACTGAAGATGTTTCTCAAAAAAGCGAAACCCGTCTCAGATCTTGTACCATACCACATGGAATTAAAAAGTTAACAATTTTTATTTATAGTCATAATCTCCACACTCAGTAACTTTCAAACATTTTTTTTTTAATAAAATAAAAAAAAAACACAATGTTTGGCAAACAGCCATTTATTTTAGAACTAAAGAACATATTTCACTATCCACAATGATGACTAAGCATATATTGTATATCATTATACGTCTCATACAAATAGCCAAACAATATTCTTTACCAAATGATGCAATTTTAAAACAAAATATTTTTGTTACTTTTCTTGTAATACCAGCGATGTATCCTATCGAAGGTTGTGATAAAGTGTGTCAAAGAAGATCAAAGGGATTGATAGTACACACGTTTAAATACGCGCGCATTATAAGTCTCGGATAATTGCATTTGACACACTTACAATTCATACAATTAAGATTCATAAAGTTACGCCCAACATCTGGTGCGCCACTAAATAGTCCTGTATATAATAACAACAGGTAAAAAATTGGTGGACCGTCAAAACCGAAAGTACAAATCGGTTTACCAACAAACTTATATATCTTCCATTTTTATCTGTATTGTATTTTACAATCTTACATGTAAAAAAATAAGCCTTAAGTATCATACTTCAAAAATTAAGTCCAATTTTTAATACGTTTATATCATTAAGATTAGGACCGGTTTTATTCGTCACGATTATTATCAATATCAACCATCAACAATTAATTGGTAAAATCAGTCCTGTTCCTTATAATAAAATTTTTATTTTTTTTAATTTAAATATTATATTGATTGAATTGGCATTCACTTGGTAGAACTCCATTATAACACGGTGAAAAAAATAACAATGTACTTCGTAGAACTAAAATACATTGCTATTTTTTTCATCGTGTTAAATATTATATATTGCTTTTCCATCAAGAAGTGACAGTTAACACATTATAAGTAAATAATCTATTAAATTAACGGAAACTCTTCCTCCAGCGACGATGTACAGTATAAGTAAACTCTCGAAACTGTAACAATTCATAATTTCAGAGGTTTAACATTAAATAATATAAAATAGTTCTCTTTTTAGATTAAATGATTCAAAACTGAATCAAACTCTTTCCGTTAAGGCTTAAAATATTTTAGCCCTCGTGACTATGACTTTCTGAGCTGCTGCTGCTTCCATGATGGTGATGATGATGATAGTAAGGCTGTCTATAGCCTCCGTACCCTCCGTAACCTCCGTAGCCTCCTCCATGACCTCCATAACCTCCATAACCTCCTCCGTAGCCTCCATATCCACCATACCCTCCGTAGCCTAGATTTCCAAAGCTCCTTGCTGATTCAGCTGGTATCAAATCTAGCGCTTCATGATTAGTTTCCGGTTCAACTGAAAAAAGATATCCATGTGCTTTTTAAATGCAAGATTCAGGAAAAAATGATTGACTGCAAATAATATTATAATAATTAATATAATATTTCTGTGAGATTTAACAGTTTTTAAATAATGTATAGTATCCGTCAAGACATTTTAATTAGTAAGAAAATAAAAGATAGTATTTAGTTCTAAAAGCTTTATATATTTTAAATAATAAAAATACCTTTTTTAACACTTATTTCTACAAAACAATTTTTGATCAGGACTGGTTTCGTTCATCACGAATGATTCTAATCAAAAGAAATTATTGTGGGAATAAGTACTAAAAATGTGTTTTATTATCTAATATTTTATAACTTTTCATCTAGAAAGACAGTTAACACCGTAAATGTTTAATGTAATGTTGTCCACAGCTTTTTCAAAGAACTATTTAATAATTTGTTAGAATTTTTCTGCCATTTTGAAGCCAAAAAAGCTATCACCAACCATGTATAAAATTATGTAGAGTTTGTTACTTTGAAATTTGTTTCTTAGTATAATAAATGTCTACCAAGTAAATGCGAATTCAATTATATCAATGTGTATTATAAAACACGGTGAAAGAATATCAATTTATTTTAGCTCTAAAAAAATTTATAAGAAATAGTTGATGATGATGATAATCACAAAAGCGTGAACCGAAATAGCTATCAACGATATCTTATAAAATTTTGTAGAACTAAAATACATAGCTATTTTTTTCACCGTGTTTTAATGAAGTTCTACAAAATAAATGCAAATTCAATCAATGTAGTACAAAACCCTACTCACTTTAGTTTTGTCTCTAAAAAGTGCCAGAGCTTTTAATTTTGAATCATTTTAACATTCAGAGAATGTGTATATAAAATAATAAATAAAAAAAATATTCATTAATATTTATCGTCAACGCATATCTATGGCGTTTTTCAATACGAATTGTTTTGACATGAGCATTTTCAACCATACATATTTAATCGAGAATCGAATTTAAATTATTGAAACTGTATACAATTCATTCCAAATGTTATGTCATTACCTCAAAGATGTATTGTAGACAACTTAAACAATTCAACTATGATATTTAAATTTCAACAAGCATTGTCGGTCGACGTCGTAAATTAATCAAGAAACGTTTACAATTCTATAGATTTTGTTTACGTATGTATTTATGATTACACTGTTTTTTTTTTTTGAATATTTAAGAAATGTCAAAAGTGATTTCAAAAACTATCTCTTGCTCACCAAGAAAACATTAAAATATAATATATCACGTATTTTGATCGTGCAGTTGTTTATCAAACCAAATAGTAAACGAAAGTTTTAAGAAATAAATTCATAAGTTTGAGCATTTATATAAAGTATTTTTTTCTTCTTACTGGAATTTAATATCTTTGTCAATCGCTGCACCTCATTCAAAGGGACTGCAGTTGTCACCGCCACAATTCCGACAAACAGAAAAAGCACCGCAAAAAACTGAAAAATGACAAAAACAAATTGAATATACAATATTATATTTCATCATCATCATCATCAGCCGGGGTCGATCCACTGCTGGATGAAGGCCTCCCCCTGCTTTTTTTTTTTTTTTTCAGGGGGGGGTTTGGACATAGCAACACCACGCTGCCCAGGCGGGTTGGTGTTCGGTTTTCTGTCTGGGTTTTCCTTCCCATAGCCAAGAGAACACACGGCACTCTGTGTTCCCGAGCGGTCACCCATCCAAGCACTATCCGCGCCCAATGTTGCTTAACTTCGGTGATCGCACGAGAGCCGGTGTTTACAACGTGGTATTGTCGTTGGTATGTATGGTATGTATGTATTATATTTAAGCCGCAAGAAATATAAGAATTTTCTGTAACAGCATTCTGGAGTTATTTTACTTTCCGTCTGGTTATTTTAGTTCAATAGAATGTTGACGAAATGAACTTTTCATATGTTAGCTCTAACGTCTCGGTAAAAAGATATAATATTTTATAAATAAAACAGACTTTGTGGAAAACTGATAGTTTTAACACATCTTTTTGTGTAAGTGTACGAAACCAATAGACTAATTTCAACTATCGATTATTAATAGTTTTAGAGCGTTACTTGTTAATTCTTAGTGACAAGTTCACGGTAAAAAAAAAGCTGTTTTTTAATCCTAAAAAATTACAATATATTATACATTGCAATTTTTTACTGTGTTACAATGGAGTTCTGCCAAGCAAATACCAATTCAATCAATACAGTTTTTAAATGTTTATTAAAACAAAAAATGTTTTTAAAAACACATTTTTATTACTTATTTCAATAATATGTTTTATGATTACAACCGGTTTCACTTATGTATATACAATCAAAATACAAAAATGCGGATAACAAATCTATTTTTTCTAGTGTATTTTTTTCACAATCTTTTAAGACATACGATCAAGACCAGTTGCTCTCTTCGCAAAGCATTGATAAAAAAAAAAAGATTATCTTTCTTCCAATTTTTCTCTTAATATAAATTTTTATAAAGATGATTGAATTGTTAAATACTACTGTGCATTTCGTTGTTTGTTTATTTCTTCACATAATTAAACATAGTTAATCAATTAATTGAGACGAAAATTTTCATTGACAGTTTATTTAATTGATGAAAATTGATGTCTATTTGTTGATTGTGCATAATAATTTAGCTCTGCAAATTTTTAGAACATCTATCTACAACTCTATACAAAATTTTGCAAAGCCAAATACTTTGATGTTTTTACCTTATTATTCAATATTTACAATAAGTTGTTATAACTTGTTTGACCTTTATTTTCTTGTGTGTTTTGTTGCCGGTAATCAGGATATTAAACACATTTATATTGAGTGTTAGGTATTTTTAAATAATTATGTAAAAATAATAATTTTCCACTTCGCTTGGCATTTGTATTGACGATTATTACTATGTGAGGAAGATATAAAAAACTTAAATTTGACTGCCAATTTTGCTGGCCTATCAGAAACAAAACATCAAAAAACATGTTGTCCGTGAAAAAAATATTTGAAAATCTTTTTTTTTTTTTTAAGAAAATATCAAAATGTTTACAAAGGAACTTATTTTTAACAAAACAAGTTTTAATTACATACATATGATAATAGTATTTCTGATGTATTATCGGCCCAATGCTAATGAGATATAAAGGTCTTCGGTTTTATTCATGACATGCATAACATTTTCACAAGGTTAAGAGTAAAATGTTTTCAATATTTTTGACAGTCAAAAACATGTTTGATTTATTGAAATTGTATACATTTACACGTGTTCTATCTCGTATCTACAAGTGTGTATCATCAGTCATGACTCATGACCCTGGCTTTGCCTTTCGGCATCCTAGGGCTTTATATTATACGGATGCAATAAAATTGACAAAAATCCTTTTTTGACATTGATTTTCCACCAAAACCTAAATACGATAACTTGAATGTTTTTCTTGAAACAGACTATCATATACTCATTCAAATAATAAAAAAATTGCAATACGCCGAGCTTATTGCTTAAAATTTTTAAATCTGCAAGTAATACATTGATTAGTTTTATATCCCTTGACAGACAGTTTGAACAAATTCGATATTGTTTCGGTTGTGAAAATGAAAATAAATACAAATAAATAATCTTATTGCCATTAGATCGTAAACTATCGTCAAGTTTCAATTAGTGCTATAATGACATAGTTTATACACAATAAGCATGGTTTCTTTTAGCTTAAACAAGACCCTTGTAAATATCGTCTTAGGATGCTCAAGAAACTACAAAGTCAAATTTGGATCTAACAACCACTTTACACGTCTTATTGTTTTGTTATTTAGAAAAAGAGCTTCACCTTTCGGCATCTACAGGCTCTCAAGTAAACGGATGCGATATATTTGACAGTCAGTAAACAACGTGCATCATTGCTGATATATAAGGCGAATCAAACAAATTAATTTAATGTTTTATTGTTTATTTAATTTTCAAACACAAGTACTAGTGTTACTTATGCTACGAGAGTAATTAAAAAAATATATTATTCAATGATAATTATAAACACAATTCGAACTACTGTTCCTACAATTATGTGTTTTCAAAATCACGATTAGTTTCGCTCGCCACGAACATTATCAACTGATACAATAAAAATTAAATATGGAAGATTTCATTTTTATTAGGCCAAAGTTGACATTTAATTTGGCTTTATATATTTTATTACAAGTTGTCAGATATTTAACTTTAAGAGCTTCTCAACATGTTTTTAAGTTCTTAAAATATTTTTTTGCATAGTTTATATTTATTTTACCAGTTGATAATATTCACAATAAACGCTTGCGGTCCTGATATATCCCGTATATATTATTCTAATACTTAAAATTTAATTTTAGATAAAAATCAAGCTGTTTTTCAAAACAAAAGTTGTGACACTAATTTATAATGGATGCAACAGTTATTAATACACCGCTTCAATTAGTCGTCTCAACATCTGAGATACTAGCAGAAAGAGGGTTAAAAATATAAAATTGTGCAAATAAAAGTGACAGTTATCACGTGCGAACACAACAAACAAATGTATTTTTACAGTATACTAATTACAGTTACAATTAATTAACAAGATTAACTGAATTTTTCTCACTTCGTTTCTAGGTTTTCAATTCGAATTTCTGAATATCGAAAGTATATTTTCAGCAATATGTCATTATAAGATTGAAAAGTTTTGTTTTAAGTATATGATTAATGGTTAAGGTTATAATTCACGTACCTTATTCATCGTAATGGATATCTTTTTATTTGTTATTATAAACAATCAACACCGACAGTGTCAGAACAACGATATATCTTGTCAAAGTCTTACATACAAATAACCACGATGTATTTTTTACCGATTTTTATAATAAAACTGGTTTTATTTTCTGTTTCATTCGTGCATGTACGTTTTATATAATTAAATATTGTACGTCACAAAAATTTATCCTCCAAATCTAGCGTCGGAAATTCTCGGAAAATTAAAAAAATATTTTTTTTAACTTGAAATTATTTTGATTTTTGGTTGTAAAATTAATAAATAACCTTCGTGTGTTAATAAATCAGGCACTGTTTCTAATAATTTTTAATTAGCATATTTATAATTTACCATGACTATATTTTATAATACATTTTAATAGTTTTTTATAGTTTTATCTGTAAACTATCTTGAGCATCCAAACAATATTTTTCTTCTTATAAAACTGATTGCCACTCGTTATCTTTTACTCAATCTATCTTTTTTAAAAATCGTAAAGATAGAAGAGATTGTGTTGTAGTTCTTCAGATTCGGATAGATTGAAGAAAATTTCGATACCTCTTATTTGAGGGCATATATGTATATATACTATCCATGGCTTTATCCAACTGACACTCTTTTAGGTATACACACTTTTAATAGTTTGAAAACTCGTAGAGAAATGTACCTCACTACGTTTTTTTTTACAAGGCCAAAATGAGAATTCTGCCATCCTTCATAAACTTGTAATATCAAATTGTATGTTCTGGATATTTTTTTAAGAAATCGTGGGCATGAATTATTTCTTCTTCCAAAACGTAGAACCAGTCTGTCAATGGGGATGCCTATGGTAAGAGCATTAGCAATTTTCAGCAGTCTTGCTTAAGATGTCAACATATTTCACGTGGACGAGAGTGAGTTCAAGCGAATGCTATTTTTTAATGTGTTAAAATAGATTTTACATACGCATACTGGACTTTCTTGTTATCCTTATATACACCCAGTCTTTTTTTTACGCGAATTCCATTATACGCGATTTTTTTGGACGGCACCGCTACATTTTTTTACGCGCTTCACTCGTTTTTACGCAATTTTTCCCCAAATTTGTTTTAAAGACGACATGTATATATGGTACTAGGCATGTACGTTTCATTATTTTTTTAAATAAAAAAATATGTGTATTTTTAAAACTTAATTTTGTAAAGCATTCCATTTTTTTAAATACAAATACAATTGCCAAATGTTGACAAGTGTATCGGATTTTATGCGAATTTATGTTTTAGGGTGTGTAAAGAAATATAATGCAATTGCGTGAAATCATTTTTTTTACGTGATTTTTTTACGCGCCTTTTTCTGGAACCAATGTATCGCGTAAAAAAAGGACTGGGTGTATTGTATTGCTATTTAGTTTTAAACATTAAATTATTAAATATTTTGACGTTGTAAGAGCAATAAAATTGAAAATTAAAATTTTTGTAGAGTGTATATAGCAAATAAATAAAAAAATCAATTTATTTTAGAAAAATTGCTATTTTGTACATTAAAAATTTTAATTTCCGATTTATTTCAATAATTTATTTATGATATCGACTAAAGGTGCTTAATAGAATTGTTATATCAAACTTAGACCGCTACCCACCAATTTCAAATAAATATAATAAGTATTTCTAAGTCTAAAATTACCAAATTGCATTTTAATGATAGTTGACTATTATTTGTTGTAGAATATTTTCGTCAAAGGCTCATTAACAGTATGAAGTGCTTATAAAACTAATCACAGTGTCATTATTATTCAATCAATAGCATTGAAAGTTATTTAAGTTGTATGTTTGAATCCTAGCCTAAGGGTCTGTATTTTTCCTTTGTAATTAACTCCTCTGGTATATAACCGATTCCAATTGTTCATTGTGTCACGTCTGTTTCATCCATGTGAGAAAATGCTTGAAGATACCACAAAGCAAAACTTGGGTCGTTATTAATAATTCATTTGGAATCGTACAAAGTTTCATCAATTCAAATTTTATTCCAGTAATTAATGGCATTTATTCAGCAGGAATTTTCAGTATTGTAAAATAACAATTTATTTAGATATACAAGCTTTTAGTATAGCCTTCAATATTCACACCAAAATTTTGAGTTACTAAAATACTTATGGATTTACTTTATTATTCAATTTTTACATACAAATTTTATAACTGGTTTGACCTTTGTTTTTTTTTGTATTTATTACCAGTAGTTAGTACGCTAAGCATTTAAATCCATCTTATATCCATCATTTCATTTTAAAGAAAATTTACATTCATTCAGAAAAAAATGGGCAGACATTAATTTTATTACTTCGGAAATGTAAAAACGATTTCAATATCGCAATATCGCAAAAAAAAAAATTTGTTTACAATACAATACAATTCAACCCCTTCTTTTTTGAGCCACATAAGATCAGAGTATTTACAATGGTTTGAAATTTAATACTAATAACAACCCTCATTTTTTAAATATTTGAATTTATTCAATGTTTTAGATGGTATTTTTTGTTCACGTGCGCTGCTCATTTGAAGAGTATAACTTAGTTACAAAATTATCAATACAAAAGTTTTTTTTTTTTTTAATTTTTAATGTGTTAACTGTCACTTCTTTATGGAAAGGTATGATATTGTAAATAACAACAACACATTTTTAGTACTTTCACAATATATTTTATGATCAGCTTTCGCTCATCGCGAGCATTATCAACTAAAATTGATTGAAACTGAATATTCAGTTGAAAATGCTCACGACGCGTGATCATATATACTAAAAAAAATCTAATAGAATATTTTTATTTATACTTTGATTGCACAAACAGTTTCTTCGTTTGGTGTGGCAGATTACCAGTATATACAGCAGATACCAGCAAGTATCTCTTACATCAACATATATTATGACCATAATTAAAGGAAGTTTTAATCTGTCAGCAAATAATATCATCAAAATATTATATAACTCTTATACAAAATTCGCGATAGCAATCGATAAATGCTCTGAAATAAACATTTTTAACAGATAAGATGTTGGCAGTCAAATGCTTAAGTTTTCTTTTAATTTTATATATGCTGTTTCGAGTATTTTAATTATCATTACCACTTTATAAATTTTTAAATAAGTATATAACATATTTTGTCTTTAAAATCAAGCTCCTTTAGTATTTTTTTTATAGTTTTGAGACATCTAACTGTTAGTGATGTTACTAATATGAAAAAAAAATGTGAATGACATCTGTGATTTTTTTATAAAAAATATCACCTAATCTTACAATATTTCTGTCGAACTAAAATGATCACGCATAAACAAATTAGTTTAAAAGTCATAATATATTATACGCTTTAATGCAATAAGTATTTTAAAAGGTTATCAACTATATTAATAACGTTATGTCGTATTTTTGTGACATTAAAATATCTAAATTTTCTCACTTCTAAGGGTCGTCTATCGCTTAACACATAGATGAATTTTAATGCTCAAAATGATATAACCCTCTAATGTATATGGCCGAAAAATTGCCGAGGAAACGATAGGAGTATTTGTGACAACCCGAGAAAAATTGTTTATTCTCTAATATTTTAAGAAAAAATGACTACTAAGGCTTTTTATATTTTAATGTATCTGTTCTAATATATTTTATATAAAAATCTTGAAACTAGCCAGTAAATAATAATATTTCAGTTCAGACATTTATTTGAAACTGGTGGAATCGAGTCCACCAATCACCGCTAACGCAATCACATGTGCGAACCTATACTTACGTATTTAATGTTGTCAGTTATTATATTAAATTAAGAATTGATTTATAAAAATGTATTTCTGTTTAGAATAAACATTAATTAATGACGTATATGGCAACGCAATATGTAAAAAAAAAAAATTCAGATTCCCACGAGTATAAACAATGTATCACCAATGTTGATATATTTATGTCTATAATTTAGTGACAATTGATATAAAGATTTTTCTACTCTTGCGTATCGGAAAAAAACATATTTTTCATAAACACATTACAAGGAAATAAATGAACGACGCATTGTGTTACTACTATTTTGTTAAATTCAATTAATTCAACATGGTAAAACAATGATATTTTTGTTTTTTTATAAAATTAAATTTCTTGACATCTAGGCTAAGTACTAATAAATAAACTCTTTATAGTGTGTATCAGGAAAAATCTAACCATATTTTATTTCAAAAACTTTCTCTCACACAAAAGTTTTAACAATGTTATTGCTGATTGAGTCGTAATCAGTTCGGAGGTTATGTAACCAAAAAAAAAATATATTTGAAGAAAACGTAAATTAAAATTTCGTTAAAAAACGCATTTTATCCAAAACATATGGTGCATTATCAAACCTATTAAATCGTACATTTTTCTACCGTTATGACACTCAATACAAAACTTTAAACTATCTAAAGCTAACGACCCGCCGGTGTGACGTTTTCTTACTAATCTACTTATTTATAGCGGATAAATGGTTATTAACCTTTATATAGTAATTATGTGTAAATCTTAACAGAAATCTTTTAGAAAATTTTTATAAATATATTTCAATCAAAGAATGAAATGATCAAGCACTTATAATTGAATCGTGAATTAAACTGATAACTCTCTTGTGTTTTTAAAAGTCGATTGTCAACACATTATAATCGACTGTCTTAACAGTTGAGACTCAGGCACTCAATGTGTTAATTGACTAACAAGCTGTGAACGAGCGAACAAAAATTGAGTAATCTTAATATTGCAAATTCACGTCGATTTACGGTGGAAAAATAATACAACAAGATCTATACTATAAAACATTTAATTGTTACAGAAATGTTTTGACTGGGTTGTTACATATACAATGATATACAGCACATGAACAAAAAAAAATATTTATGACATCCATTTTTAGTATAAAATGGGTACATATATAAAATAAAATGATAATTTTATTACAATAAATTAATTACAAGGTCAAAGCGATGAATTTATCCTCCCCAGCTTCCAGAGTGGCTTCCGAATCCTCCATAACCTCCGTATCCACCATATCCTCCGTAGCCTGGGAATCCACCATAACCTCCATATCCTCCGTATCCACCGTACCCTCCGTATCCACCACCGTATCCGCCATATCCTCCACCAAAGCCTCCTGGGAATCCAAAGTAACGATGTTCTGCAGTTTTCAAATCATCTTCTGGTTCTTTTTCAGGCTCGACTGAAAAAAAAAATATTTATAACATCAACAAATGAAATTCTAGTACATATTTAATTTTCATGAACCTAGATTATTTTTTAACGTTTTAAATTCCGGTATGTCAAATGGCATGAAACATATAATTCTATATTCGATAATTTATGACAATATTTCACGTTTTATTATTTCGCCATAATCCCAATAGATGTCATTGTGCGTTTAAAATATTAAATTATTTAAAACAATCGAATACGATTAAAGTGCGATGCGGATAAGCACTACATTTTCTATGGCTAGACTACTTATGGTATAGAACCGGTTAACTAAAAGCAACTCTTTTTTAATTAATTTTAAATTCACATATTATTCGTCATTATTATACTCATAAAGGTCTTTTTTCGTCGTGGAGTATATGGCCACTTATGGGTGTATATTGAGAGAAGGGCTTTGTAGATGAATTGCGTGTTACTCAGTTACTCACCTTCTCTTTTACAAAGATAGCAAACAATAGGACAAAACAAGACGAGTGATTAGCTAGCCACCTACACTACACTCCATTTTCACAACATTCATGACTCTGAAAAAATTGACAATTTGACTGATAGAAACATTTTTCGATATTTTTTCTTTATAATATAAAAATCTTATTTGCTACTATTTTCATAAATTGTCAAATCCAATATCCGAGTTACAAGAAAAAAACAATTCTGCGTATATGACGGACGTCGAATGCAAAAGGTTAATAATATAATGTTGCCTTATTCTTTAACATTTTCCTCAATTAATTCATCATTTATCAAATCATCTTTAATTAAAAGTAGAATAAACATAAAAATTGCAACTATTTTATTAAATCACATGCGGTTTTTTGTAAAGTATTTTGTCTTCTTACGTTAGTGTTTTTTAACATATAGAAGCTAATCTTTTCTCAATTACTCAACCGATCTTAAGGCTATGTAAATAATAAAGTCAAATATGTTTGCTTGTTATTTTACCTTCATTAAGCAGCTTTGTGAGACGCTTAACTTCAGCACTTGGAGCAGCTGATACCATGAAAAAAACTCCCACCAACAAAAACAGGAACGTCAGGAACTGAAAAGCAAAGTGGGATTTCTTTAGTGGACCGATGTAGAGAAACTCGAAATATTCATAACTAGTAATATATATATCAGCATAACAAAATCATATTTGAAATGCTTTAATTAGTTTAAAACTATTGAAAAAAACTGTTTGTGAAAACGTGGAAAGTGTTCAGCATGAGAAAGTTTCACCTTTAGCTTTCTCCATCTTGACCTGTCAGGAAATCATGTTTGATATCACACTTTAAGCTTCTCAATACAAACACCAATTCCTTAGCGTGCCACAAAAGCCTTAATGCTTGGAAATATTTTTTGGATTAATTCTTGATTCATTTATCAAAGTATTATATAAATTACGAGTCGTTAATTTTTGAATTATCATCATGCAACATTTTTTTATCGTAGCGTTTTATTAAGAAATGAAAAATTTACTGTAAAATATTGTCGAGACAAAAAATTTAAGATTATCATTTCAGTGAATCTGGCTGTATAAGTGGAAAACAAAAACTAAGAATATACTTTTAAGTTTATATTTTAGTTTGTAACTAATAAAATACGCATAATCAATACTAAAATAAAAGTTCCATCTCTACTGATAAAAACGTATGAAATCGGGAGGGAGGAATTTCCCGTAGCTTAATTAACCGATTTCCTGTTTTAAAGATATTCAAAAACAGATTATTTGAAAATTAATTTAATAAATTCAATTCATTTAGTGTTAAGCAAACTTTTGAAGATTATCAGAATAAACGAGGTCATATTTTAAAACACAATAATTAACTTGTAGACGAAAGCTTATTGGTAACACTCTCAAAGTTTCCAATATCTTCTGTGGACACATTGCAATCAGCTATATCTCAGCTAAAACTCAATATTTGAAACATTAGCAGTTAGCGAGTTAACGGTTTTTCAAACTAAAACGAAATACACGAAAGTTTATTTAAAACAAACGTATAATTATCATTATTTTGTTTAATTAAACATTTTTAATTGCTCTTTTTTCATGAAAATGATGTTTATAAACGATAATTATAAAAGAGTAAAACATAAAGATTTAAAGCAAAATTAATGTTGACGTTCAAATAAATAAAATAAAACATAAAAAAAACTAAAATATATTTCGTCATCATTTTACAATGTCGAATTTGTTTACACCGACAAGATGTGTTATTCACCGAAAATAAGGATAAAAATAATTCAGACGTATATTGCATGGTTTATATATTATTAAAACCGTATTTATTGCACCGGTTTTTCTTGCGCAGGATATATCAAATAATTCCACTCACACAAAATACATAAGTTCATAATTTTTTTTTTTATTATTAATATGTAAATTCTTCACTGATTATTCAACAGGATGTGACATATGTAAAATAAAAAAAGTTTGAATTATAGAGACTCCTATTGCTGTTTCCTATTGCTGGATTTTTTTATAATTCTCTCTTTTATTCTTTCGTGAAACTTTATTTAACTCGTTGTCAGACAATATTTCAATACCAAATTGTCTCACACAAGAAAGTTTGAGCACAATTAAAACTCTTATTATATTAATGTATTTGAATTGTTGAAACATTGC
The DNA here is from genome assembly GCA_028555115.1 of Himalopsyche japonica. Lineage (NCBI taxonomy): Eukaryota > Metazoa > Arthropoda > Insecta > Trichoptera > Rhyacophilidae > Himalopsyche > Himalopsyche japonica. The sequence goes on along the minus strand of JAHFWJ010000590.1, from coordinate 1,666,084 downwards.
ACATTTTCGCATATTTTTCACTAAAAAACCTGGGTTTCCCATTTCGGCATCTTCAAGCTTTTCAAGAACTAAGATACAATGAAAATGTATACAACCAATGCAAGCTATGTTGGTCAGTTATATAGCATCCGTGTGATAGAATACCTGAAGATGCCGGAAGGTGAAACTTGAGTCGTTAGTGACAGGACATATGGATATGTACAAAGTTTCTATAATTAAAATTTGAAAGCATTTTATTATATAATTAAATTTAAATGATTTATATACAAAATAAAAATCGTTCATTATTAAAATGATTTGTACTTAAGGACAGTGATACTTAAATTAATCTAAACATTCCGACAATATATATTTAAATTGTTCTCTATCACTGATATTGAGCGACAAAAAATGTGAAAATTAACATAGTTTCACAATTAAAGTTATATTTAAATTGAGTATTCATTTCTATTTGTCATATAATACTGATATCAAAAAGACGTATACAAAAAGCGCCAATCTTATAACTAGATTAAAAATATTTTTTAAAAATCCAACTAATTATTTTACCGAAACTGTTTTCTTTAAAGTAGCGATTATCACAGGAAGATAGGCAGTACTAATTAATCTATATATTTAAAATTAGCTAACAAAAATTATGTACTTAACTATCTTTTATTAACTCTTAGATATTTTTTTACAAAGCCAAACAAAATATTAAATTTAATACTAGCTTAACAATGTAAAACATTTAAATGGTCAACAGAAGATTTTCGAGTAAGATGAAATCGGTGTCGTACAAAGTGGTACGAATGAATATTATAACAAAAGTAGGCTATGCGAACTATTCTCTTATGTGACCTTTCAAAAGAATTCATATTTATATTTAGAAATACAAAATATTTTAAAAACATTTTTATTTCATTTTAACGGCATTTCAGTAAAAAAACATTTGGACTTTTATGTCAACAATTGTGGCAAATTAAAACACTTTTTCTCCACTTAAAAATAATGCATTTTTTAACATCATTTTATAAAAGCATAACGAAATCAAAAATGTCGAAGATCTCAATCAAATATAGTCAAAAACGTAAAACAAGAAATATAGGTTATTGTGAAACTTTATTGCGGTCTCAGCAAATATTTATCCCATAATATTTCACAAAAATATATTTTTTTAACGTGGAACAAAAATTCGATTCATACGAAAAAAAATTGTATCTATAACACACTTCATGAAAAAGTATTCTCGTTATTTGGAAGAGCATTTCAGTGGCGAAATAGACAATGAACAATATCGAACAGATTGATGAAAAAAGACACCACAAAAAAAAATATATAATAGTTAACAGTTCACTTTATATTTGACAATATACAGACTATCAAATTTATGTTTACCGTTTTTGTCTGCAATATTAATTAATTTATTATAAAAACAAAACATTTAACTGTCGTGTAGAGTATTGACTAATCGAGTGATCGTGATGAAACTAGGGACCATTCAGTTATCACGGATGCAATCGTGTGATAAAAAGTATTTAGATGCCGAAAAACGCAACCCAGATCTTAAGCGTGAAAATGTGGTAATATGTTACATCTTAACAATTAAAATTCATTACCATAATAACGTTAGTTTAATTCTGTTCAAACTTTTGTGTGTGAGACAATTTTGTATTGAAATATGGACTGTTTGTTACTGAAAATCTTCATAATTAAACACTAACAATATAGAAATGTATGTATAATACACTTCACTTGACTCAGCTATAGGTTAAATATAGTTCCAAAAAGAATCAAGTGTTAAAAACGTTTTCCAGCTAAGACGAAATTCGCGTCGTGAGTGACAAAAGATATTGAATTGTATACAATTTCATCATTTTTTTTTTATTACTAACAAAACGTTAAAACGAAAAGTTAAATATATCAAAATATTAAATAACATAACTTAGGTTTTCATTTAAAACAATTGAAATATACCTTATTCATAGTCGATAAATATCCTTTACGATTGATAAAATATACTTTTTTTCACTTTACTTTTTAAACAGGAGAGGACACGTTCTTATTTTTGCGAGTCTTTGCGACGATTAACTGTGTTTAGTTTTAAGCGTCTTTTATAATATCCAAACTGGTTTGTATTATGTTTTCTTTGAAAAAAGTTGATGAAAACATGTATTTGACCCACGTCAGATAATCGATATCCAGTTCATAGAATATTTTGTCTTAACCACAATCCGATCTTAAAAAATGTTTTTCATGTTTATGTATATATCGTGTTTTTTTGGGAAAACCTGATGTATTATCATAGATATGTTGACAACTTAACTTAGCACAGTTATTGAACTTAAAAGCTTCTGTTGTCTCAAATGACAATCTCACAGTTCTGGAAAACTCTCAATCCAATAGAAAGATTCAGCCCTTTGAGCAAGTAATTCGGACGTATACGTACGTTGAATTATTGTGTCGCCTTGTTTGAATTTTTTTACAGAAATACTATTATTTATTAAAGTACACACTTCTCATAATATACAATATATCATGTGGTCAATGTCATTTTGACGTGTTACAGTGAAACCATGATAAACTTTTCTTTGCATAATACGTTTTCCCGGATAGATCGTTAATTTTTTATAGTCCCGTCAAACACCCATAAAAACAATGCTAAATAATCCCGTATTAACTGTTTCCCGATTTATCGATTTCCTCAATCTATCGTCTAAATATTATGGTTCCGTCTCAAATATTATCCCGATTGACGGGTTTAGGTAGTTAAATCTTTCTATTTAATACAATTTGTGAGTTTGAGCAAATTATTTTCAGATCGGCTCATAATTTTTAAAGTTTAAATTTTTTTATGTATAGATTAAACAAATAATAAAAATAAAAAAACAGCAAAAATTAATAAAATATTCAATAGTTTGCTGTACATATCTGAATGAAATGTATAAAGAATTATCGATCAATGCAATTATGTGCAAGAATTAATTTCGTCTAATTTTACTAATTGAGAAGAAAGTTACACATTTTGAAAAAAAGTGAACACTTATAGCAGTGTCCTGAAACCTTTTGTCTTCCTCGGCACACTAACGTTTTTTTTTCCTTAATTTTGCGGCACACTTCAATTCAATATTTATAAAAAAATTTAATATTATCATCGACGCATTTGTTAAAACTCATCCTTTCTGTATTGTTTACTTTATTAACGTAGGGTTTTTTTTCTCTAATAAATGTATACTTAAAAATGTTGATTAAATATTTTTTTCTGCTTCCTTGTTATTTTGTCTTCACAAAATATTTTATAGTGTAGACGAATTATTTTTTTTCAGTTGGAAAAATGCACCGCGGCACACCTAGCATCGTCTGGCGGCACATCAATGTGCCCCGGCACACAGATTGCGGATCACTGACTTATAGCTTAAAATAAATACCAATGACAGTTTTACATAACCGTATCCGAATGGTAAACATTTTTTGACTGTTTCTAACGTAATCTAACGGAAACTTTCGTTCACTGATTTATAAAATGATACGTGATGTTTTATAAAAACTGGTTCCTTGTGTTTTTTTTATAATGTTCTACGAGCAGTCTTTCAAAGACAGTTTTAATAGTTTGCATTATAATATTAATAGAATTTCACTAAAATTTTTACATTTACCATATTCCAAGAATGAAAAGGGTTAAGTGAATGTATTGCAAACAGTTTTTGTTATACTTGATTAAAAGTAACTTCAATGAACATTGCGAAGTGGTCATGTTAAATTAAATGTAATATTAAAAATTATTTTATTTTTATAATAATAAAAAATATTTTCATTCACTGAATATAGTTTCTATTGTATCATAGAATATGTTACTTTTTAAAGACGAATTTAATATTGCTCTAAGAAAATTATTAATTAATCAGAAAAAAATAATTGCGATTGCAATCTGATAACTAAAATTTAATTTAGTTTCAAATACATGTAGTTAACCGTTTGACTGCAATGCAACGATATATCGTTATTTGTTATAGAATCGATAATTACTAACGACAACCATCTATTAAAACCAAAATATAACTGCGATAGTGTATCAGTGTTGCAGAATATCTTAAAAATATTTTATTAAGTATTTTTACTAATTTTAATAACTCTGTACTTCAGTGGTGGAAAACAATTAAAAATATACTGACTGTATGTTTATTAATTTAAATATAGCTTTCTTACAGTACAAAAGTTTGAAAAATCAACTACATTTTTTTTTTGTAGAGAGCTCATAAAAATGTAAATAAATTCAGGCATAAAAAAACAGGCATTCTATCACACGAATCGAATAGAAATTTAACACAATAAATAGTTTGCATCGTCTATATATGTTCCAAGAGGAATTATACAGAAAAAATATACGCTTAAAGCAAAATATATAACTGAAATAATTTTAATGAAATTATTATGCCATTGAATTTTGTACAAAATATTTTTACTTATCATACAGTTTATGATTTTATCATTTTATGCTTTCAGTAACTGTACACATTAAAACCAAAACATACAGTAAACCCCCCAATAATGAGCTCCCCGCTAATGAACGCCCCAATAATATTTGCGACAGGTTTTCCAATAATGAGTTAAATCCCCCGAATAATGAAAAAAATATAACTCCTAATTAGGTTTTCATAAAAATTGTTCATACAAATCTGTATTTAAAATACTGTCGCGCATTGTCTCGTGTCTCTAAATTCACATGTCTTGATAATGTGCACGACTTAAATAATTTTGAATACGTATATGCTTAAGTAATATACATATCATCATAGTCAATCAGTCATCACATAGATCAATTAATTAATTAAAAAATAATATGTTATTCCGCATTTCAAATAAAAAAAATTCAATTGAAAATCTTAATCCCCCAATAATGAGCCCCCCAGTAATGATCTTACTACAGTAATGATGATGGTTTACTGTATAAGAAAGTTTACAGTTGCTTCTAATTCACTCACCTACCCATTTCAATTTATAAGAAAGAGAAAACATGCTGAAAAATTGATTAAATTTAGAGGTAATTTAAACCTTTAAGAGTTTTTTTATTATCGAGAGACAAACTTATTAAAAATTTTAGTCATTTTTTAATCACAATTTTATTATCACTCTGCTGTTTTTAAATATATGTTATTTTATATTTGTTATACTGGTATGAGGAATTACTGTGGATAATCAAAAATATTATTAAAATGTTGAAGAAATGATTAATTTTACGCTGAGATTTTATATAAAAATATCATACATGGCAGCTAAACGGTTGTAAAGCATTAACGTGCGGTTAAAAAATCACCATCGCAGTTTGAAATTGTCTTCATCTTAATAATTGGTTGTTTTAGCAATCAAGAGGTCAAAAATTTAATTAATAGTCGAGTTCAAAAGTCTACCGTTGTAAGTATTTCTTTAACAACATACTAACCGCTCGACTATGAGATAATTCAGTTTAATTTTATACAATATATCAAATGTATTTTACTTCTCTGGTAATTGCACTTTAAATTGGCGTGGATTTATTTTTTATTGACATAGCAAATAATTTTTTTGATCCCTCTATTTTAAATGTGGATTCGTGAACTTGTTGCGGAGCTTATCTCAACAAAAGTTTTTCTACGAAAACCACTTGCGTCTTATCTCTGGATTACATTTTTTTTTTTAACTCGCAAAGCTTTTAAGGTGTTAAGTGTTATCAAGTTCCATCTTGTTGAAAAGATATAATATTAAAATATATATTTTTACTACTATTTTTTAATAACGTAATTTATTAATCAGGTCCAGTTTCGCTCGTCGTGGCATTATCAATTGTTGTAATACATATTAAAACAAAGCTATTTTTATAAATTGAGAGTTTTTGGGTTTATTCAACTGATTTCCTTGCAATTTTTTAAAAATTTATACTATATATTTTTATCATTTTATATTGCGATAGTAATAAAATTATATTTCATTCGTTGTTTCGGATAATATATATCAAATAAATAAATCAAATACAATCATAAAAATACTAACTTTTATAGATTTAAGAATAATATTTAAAGCATAAATACGTATGTATTATAAATAAAATACGATTATTCAATTTAAATGAATTCCAGTACAGTGCTGTGGATTTGCTTAAAAAAATACGACTCCGTCAAAGAAAAGTTACTTTTTTTTCTAACTTTCCTATATATGTAAATTAAATTAATGATCAACCAACCAATACGGCAAATTGTTCATTGCAATATTTTCAAAAACTTTGATCGAAAAAAACAGTCGTTCGTTTTTCATGACTCCGTCTCCACAGTCTTAGTATAGACTATATGTTCCCAACCTGAGGGTAGCAAAAGGTTTTTTGGGGGTCGCCAACTTATAATGTCAACTAAAAAAATATTCACTTTTGCTTAGCTTTGGATTTTAGGGAGTCGCGGGTCACATGGATTTTATGAAAAATGGTCGACACCCAAATAATGTTGGAAACCTATACTATAGCATGAGAAGCTTTTTGGGTCATCAGTCACCCGCGAACCACACGTTGAAAAATGCTATTTCGAATAAAAAAAAAAATCTGTGGTTATAATGACGACTGGTTATAAGCAATCAACTTAAAGCCTCAATTTTTCTTACCTGAATTAAGTATACATATTAAAATAAAAAAATATTTTTTCCTTCAAAATACGCCTAAAGGTCAATGTTTTTTTTCTCGTTCCGTATTTTGTATTATCAATTTTTATGGTAGAAAATCAGCGACTTGAATAATAAATTACTTTGATGTGAAAAATTCCCAGTCATGTGAGAAACCAACTGAGATCCAATGAGGCTCTTATACTATGCTGGTTATGTTAATTTGGATGATCAGGTTTTTTTTTATGTTATTTATTTCCAGCGATAGATGGATAAGTCGGATTTTTATATCATCGTATTAAATAGTTTAGTTCAACGTCACATTCCGACGCACCGCATTTTAAATAATTTTATTTTTACAACGATAATTGACGTTGTATGAAATACGTCACAATCATGATAGAATATCATAATGAATAGAGTGCCGAACACGACACTCATCTATCTATCTTTATACATAAAAATCAATGTATATGTGTCTGTTCGTCTTTTATGCATTACTACACCATTCGTCCGATCTGTATGAATCTTTACAAATCTCTTAAGTACACTTCCGTAAAGGTTTTGGCATAACAATTTGGACTCGATGGGTCACTTAGTTGAACATAAAACTCCTTTTGAACATAGGGACATAAGTAAAAAAATCATATTGAAAATATGACAGCTTTATAAATTTAGGATATCGATTAAGGTCACTTAATGGAAAATTTTAATATGAAATTTGAATAGTAATATTTCACTCATAACTTGGCTTCACTTTTCAGCATCCTTAGACATTGAGAAAAAAACAAAAACCAATTAGGTTCAATACTTTTATAAAAATATCCGTTAAACCTTTCATCTTTACTGATACTTTTGTGTGTAATTGACAAATTCCTTTGTATTAAATATTTTTTTTATCATTTTAAAAATTTTCATTTTCATTTCCTGGTAGGAAGGCATGATATTTAAACAATAAAAGCACATTTTTGTACTTATTTCCACTATATATTTTATGACCAGGACCAACTTTAAATATTGATTATTACCAGTTGATATTAACTATTTCATCGCTTACGTCATCAGAACAAGATAAGGAAGTAAGCCGATATATCAACTATATGCATTATAAATTTTGTAGAACTAAAATTCATTGCCGTTTTTTTGCCGTGTTAAAATGGAATTCTACCAAGTAAATTGCAACTCAATTAGTAAAATATTTGATATATTAATGTTATCGTTGGAATATCCTTTACGCGGTTCAACAGGAAACAGGCTAATATTTTTTATAATTTAACGAAAATCACAAATAACATAATGCTTAATTTTTAGGAAAAGTCTCCTGAAGTCTAAAAATTCTTATGCATATTTTTTTTAATTTGGATCATTGACATTCTGAGCAACCCGCCATGTTATGCCCCTTCGATTGTATCCGTCTACTAAAATGATTTTAGATGTCAAAATGCAAAACCCGGGATAGTGACAAAATGTGATGGTTTCTTTTATTAATTTTATAATAACATCAAGCACCATCAGTCGATATTTTAAATGTAACAGCGGTTACATACTCAATTTCATTTTTTATCTACATTTTAGTGTTATTAAGAAGGTATGAAAATATAGTAAATATTTATCCATTTAAGTTTTATGTGGAAAAAAATATTCAAGAATCCATTTAAGGAAGTGGCCTTGACCGGAAAGCCTTAGAGCGTTACCTGTCGGCCGTAATACAAAACAATAATAATATGTTTTCATTGTAAATTATTAAGATAATCTACAATCAACTTTTATATCAAGCATGTCATTGAGAGACCTCCCACTTTTTAAAAATGGAAATATACAAATAAACACAACAACAAGTGAAGGTCAATTCATTTGTTTTTCATTAAACGTCAAATAGTCATCCATTTCGAGTAACACATTAATTCAACGCCGATAACGTCTCGGAATTTCCATCGAAATTTCCATGACCTTTAGTAACGATTTTCTATAAATCAGTTATGAATATATAAAATATAATATATAAAACAGCATGAGTTGAAGAAAGTAATTTGAAAATATTTAAAAATTATTTATTTAGTGGAAACATAAGTACAAGGGCTCTAGCGACATTTTATCAGTTTACAGTTATAAATGCAGCTTTTTTCGATCGTAAAAATACCTATATATTAGTCAAATCATATTTTCCCAAAGAATGTTCAAATGTTTTAACAATGAAACATTGCATATGAAAGAAGAAAATTAACTTTCTCATTCCTAAGAGATCTAATAACCTTCCCCTCACTGTCACGTTGTATTAAATATACATTTTAATATTGGAGATACAATATTTATTTTCGCGGTAATCTAAAATGGGTCTTCCTTAGACATTTTTTTGAAGAAATAAATATTATGTGAACAGATACACAGCAGATAAATATTGAAGAAAAAAAATTAGAAACACATTGTTTTAACAATATGAAGTATAATATTACATAATTTTATATTCCACAGTATCTATTCTGCATATTACAAAGTATTGTCAACTAAAACAATACAAAATAAAACAAAGCTATTTTGACAAAATTTTGAGACAATAATTGAAAATATGTCTAGATATAAAAATCAAGAACTTACAAAATATATTTAAATTTAGAGAATAGTTTACAAATGAAACTATTAAGAACGTCTTAGTATTGTATTGCATCAGTTGATAACGACCGCGATGACCGAAACCGGTCATTATCTTAAAAATATATAACTGTGGAAATAAAACTTATTATGTTTTATTATTCAAGTATAATATTTGTCTTATTGACAGGGAGACGCCATTTTGATGCAGTGTTATTTTAGTTTTTCGAAACGATTCCAGATGTCATTTGGTTTTATTGAATCAATGTGATTTTTTGACATAAATGAGATTCTGTCAAATGGCTCTACAATTATGAATTTACAGGTGCCAGTGGAACGCAACAATAATTATGTCCATACGTAGATTTTTTCTTCTTTTTACGTAACGTAACATTCTTTTGAACCGTGTTATTGCAAACCCCCGTGTAAAATAAGATTGGCCTACATTTTCTGATACAATATTCGTTTACTCATTTACTTGGCTTTAGTAGTGTCTTTGTAATATACAAATTATTGAAACAATTCTGCAAACTTTTTGAACTTGCAGAAAAAATTCGTCGAAAATCGATATGGCTTAAACTTTTGACCCAAAAAATATTCATATATTTGGTTTCTTTTAAAGCCAACAGCGTGATATTATAATTTACATAATACACATCAAAATTTCTTATCACAACAATATTACCAATGGTACATTAATGGCATTTTAAAACTGGTTTGGTACTCATTAAAATGCATTTATTTATCAAGAAGACTATCGAGAAAGAACAGATGAAAATTATCAACAGACATTGTTTAAAAACTGACGATAAGTTTTATGAATTACTAGCGTGTACCCTGCATGCTTTGCAATGCCACTCAAAAAAAAGAAACCGCGACTTTATGGAATCGCCTCGTCGAGAGCCTCTCGCCTTCCGATTGGATAAGTCAGACTTGAGGCGAGGCCGGAGCCAATTAGAAACGATAAGCTTAGGTTATGTTTTTCTTACCGAAATTTGACAGTGGCGGCCGTATATGTTTTTAATTATCGGAGTTCTTTTGGATACACAATGTTTTTTGTTTTTCTATCTGGTGCGTACACAAATAAATCAGAAGGTTTTCCGACACATGAGCAGGCCATATACAGTTGTCCATGTGAGAAGCATGGATTTTCTAAATTTAGTCCATACACTCGTAAAGACTGTTCTTGTGCCTTATTGATGGTCATTGCAAAGGCGACTCGCACTGGAAGCTGCAGACGTTTAAATTCAAATGGCATATCTGTCGGAATCATTGGGATGCGTGGCAACATTACATCTTCTCCATTTAAAATTGTAGCTTCAATAATTCATCATTTTTCTTACCGAAAGCCTGGTACCGTTGCAAAATCGTGAGGAATTTATGTTTCTGAGAAGAATAATAGGGACGCCAATTTTCAATGCTAGAACACGCGGCGGCATGCCTGACAAATCAAATGAATTCAAGAATTCTGTTGGATAATTGACGCTTCATCTTGATCCGTTATAGTATCGATGGACTTATACGTTATCGCTTCTCCTGGTAATTCATTTAGTATGCTGAAATTGATTGCATTGATATCTTTGTTTTTGGCTGCTTATATAGCATGTGCACTGAGCCATTGATGACTTTTATGATTGTGTGCAATATTTGGAAAAACTTTGTGAATCAATTCCTCTATGGTTTCGGTTATTTTACAGAAATTCGCTGGCAATGTGATACATTGTGTGGATTCCTCTATTGCCATTTTCCCATTTCCTATATCCAACAATTCTTTTACGAAACGTTCAATGAATGCATCATGTTGTAGTTGTACACGCATATTGGTCTTCAAAGTGAATCTATGTACGTATCGCCATAAAACGGATGATTTGAGACATGCAATAAGTTCATCGGCCATTGTTGAACGTGATATAACAGGTAGAGTTTGTCGAAAATCACCAGACAATAAAATGAGTGCGCCACCGAAAAGTTGCCCACTTCCTCTCAAATCTTTTATAGTGCAATAAAGTGCTTCCAATGATTTTTTGTGTGCTATATTACATTCGTCCCATACAATGATTTTACATGATGTGAGTAGTTTGCCCGTTATAGAATTTTTGTTGATATTCAATGGCAGTTTCAGTGCTGAATGCGCTGTTCGGCCACCATCCAAAAGAGTTGCTGCAATTCCAGATGATGCCATAGCTAGTGCAATGTTTTTTCGTGATCGTGTGGCTGCCAAAATGAGTGAAATGAGGAAGGTTTTACCTGTGCCTCCGGGTGAATCTATGAAATAAAATCTACCACTTTGACTTATAATTGCATCCATAATTGTGTCATACACTATACGTTGATCTAGAACCAATTTCGAAAGATTCGTTTGAATAAATTTTATATTTAATTTAAATTTATTAATAGATGAATTCATCCACATCAAAGCGTGTTTCTCGTTGGAAATCACGACCACGTCAGTCGTTTTCATATCGATTCAGAGCAGCCATTCCCAATTATACCAATGATTTGTTAGCGATTACTAAACATATGTCCTCAATCAATAGCAATGCCTCATTATACACGTTTGGCGTGAACGTGTGGATTTTGAATTGTTTCACGCAAACTATGTAAAATATCTTCACTCATGTAGCCTTTGTATTTTTTCCAAAGATCTTTTCGATTGGATGGAAAGCACATTGTTAATATTACTGCAAATAACGCATGTATTTGTTGTGGGTCAGCAGTATTCGATGAATCAGCGAGTGAGGTGTCCCAATGTGCACCGTTTTCTAGAAGATTTAATTTGAGGCAAGCTTCACGATAAATGAAACATATTCGACCGTTTACTGTTCTCAATTCTTGGAAGGATGTCGATCCACGTATGTTGATTAACAGTAATCGCAAGTAAACGCATTCTGCATTATTTGGTTGAACAGTGTACGGATGGCCTAATGCGTCGGTTTAATATAAATTGTAATGTCCTTCAACTGCTTTACCTTGTTTGCGGCGTTGAATTTTTTTCTGATGCATTTCATCTGTAGAATGTTGGCACTTCAGAGTAAGGTAGCGTCTTTGCAAACATATCATCCCTACACAATAAGAAAAATGCAGTTAACGTTGTTGGCTGTGGTGACAATGCTCTTACACGTGCATTTTCTGTTGTGAAGTACACTCGCTGTCCATTTTCAAGGTGAACTGCCAAATGAGTAACTGGTGGATGCCGTTCATGAATTGGAAATGATAAAATGTGCCATATTGGTTCATCGCTACTAATGTAGCGTCCCAGTTGATATTGGTTGATTTCATCGATAGATGCAGTTGAATTTCCCACTCCAAAAACTGCCATATTGCTTCCTCTGTTCACATATTTACAAATGTATTTGATGGATTTCACCGAATTACAATACTCGACGTTGATGTGTGCTTTGTACGTTTTCGAGAGAAGCTGTGAATACGGTACAATCCAACGATTATCAACTTCAACCTCATTGTTTCACCTTTTTCTTTCGTGCTTGAGTTCTACTCTGACCTATTCCTCTTCGTTTGGGTGGCATAATTGATTTCACAGTGAATGTTACGTTTTGAAATTCACTTTTGAAAAAAAAATAAAAAAATAATTGATATATTGAAGAAATTCTTTCTATATCACACACGATTTATACGTAATATTTATTTCAATTAGTTCTGTCATGCGACATAAAACCAAAACAAAAAAGTCGGTAAAAAATAAAACATTGAATTACTTTTTTCGAAAATCGAACTTTGTTTCAAAATATTCAGTACCTTACGTAAGTACCTACAGGTGAGTGAATGTGACAGATTTGCGTCATTCTTGTTTTTGACGTTGCTATGGATACTATGTGTCATAAATGGCCATTCTGTATTACAATAGTCTTGTATGAAAACATGTTTTTCGTAAATATTCAATTAATTTTTGTAATCAAATCAAATTCTGAGTATCCTTTCTTTTGCCCGGTAGTCTAAGTAATAATTCGACAAAGTTTTATCACAATTGGATTAATGGTGTAGGAATGCATAAAGGACAGACGGACAGACAGACATTCATTTTTATATATATAGATAGATAGATTAAGAGAATTTCGATAAATATTGCGTAAAAATCTGTCAACACATATATATAACAAACTTATATCAATAAAAACATAATATTTATGCTGTGAAAAGTAAAGTCATCTATAATTAAATTATGACACAACTTAAACACTTATGGCACGAGTTTCGCCTTTCGGCATCTTCATACATTCTATCACACGATATTGTTATTGAAATTCCATCAAACATCTGCACTCGATATCATAAATTAGCATAATAAGCATTATTGAAATATCTTTGATATGTAATTTGACTCGTTCAAATTATGAACAATTCCAAAATTTTGTCACTCACGACTCGGATTTCGTCTTCCAGCATTTTCAGGAATTCAATCACAAGGATCCAATAGAGCTGTCAGTCGATTGACAATTATTGATAAAAACACAACGATTAATCATACTTCCACAATTTTATATTTTTAAGATCATGACCGGTTTCGTTCATCGCGAGCATCATCTGTTATATTGTCTGCGACTGATCAGGACGAAACCGGTCCTGATCTTGATAATTTTAAATTTGTGGAAGTATTACTAAGAATTGTTTTCAAGGTGTTAACTGTCACTTCTTGATGGAAAGGCATGATATTTTAAATAATGATATGAGCGAAACCGGTCCTGATCAAAAAATATATTGTGGGAATAAGTACTAAAAAAAAAAAAAAACTAACTAAGAATAATGTGTTTATATTATTTAAATACAGTGCATTTCCACCAAGAAGTAACAGTTAACAGTTTTCATATCTTATATATACAAAATAAAAATTGACTTATAATTTTAATGCCAAAAAGGCGATACAGCGGTTCCAGAAATCATAAAAGATTGACAGTTATAGCATTACCGCCAACTGAAATATCCGTAGAGCGGTTATTTTCCGCTCGTAAAATCATTAATCCTGATTTTAATAGAAGCAATGCTATCTTATGTAAGAATAAATTCAAATTAACAAAATATGGCTATTTGCCGGATTGGTTGGGTGGTGTTTTATTTAATACACATAAAAAGAAAACGTAGGAACTAAACAAAATATTTTTTTTTTATTTAATGTCAGAGTCAGAGTCGGGTTTTTTTGACGACTCCACAGCCGTTGAAACTTCATCTTTTGAAAAAAAGTTTAACTCATTTCGTGCTAAGAACACGCCTAGCGTGTCCATACTTATATTCTATATGTGCACAGTACTGGCGTAGCGTGTTCACGCCCGAAACATAAAAAAATAATTTACGACTGTAGATTTTGTTGACAATATTCATTTCTTATTTCGTCGCCTTTGGATCTTACCGCGCGTAACATTTTTTTGCATAGTAAAGCTGAGTCTACACCTGCCGTTATGAATATTTTTTTGTAATTGTCATTAAAATTTAGGAATATATGTGTACAGTACATATATACAATCATAAATCAAAATATATTTGAAAATAAATGAAATTGCCGCGGATTTATCTGTGTAATATGAGACGCAAAAATACTGACGTCGAGTTATTTGTACTTACTGACAATCGCATGTATTATCTTTGAAATAATACATATTATTAATACTTTGCAATACATTTTTGTATTTCAAATATATTCAGCATGACATTTTGCATTGGTTATGAAAGCGTTAATACAAATTTTCTCCATGATGAAACCGACAATATATGATACATGAAGACATTTAAATTAACTGTAATGTCGTCGCAAATCTCCCGGAAATAGGCATAAAATATTACCATTTTTTTTAATATTTAACATGTTTTTATTTCCATAAATTCACGGTCTCAATGCTGTTCGATTATTTTATATTCTACCCATCAATGACACACTGATATTTAAGACTTAATATTGTTTTTACTCTTGACATTTATGAACTTATTTTTGTGACATAAATACTATATATAATTATTCTCTGCTTTACTATACTTGAATTCTACTATTGGTTGGTTACATCTCTCTGATTTTGATCTGTATTCATTGAATAAAATTTACAAAAGAACAAATTTAAAAAACCAAGCTTTTTTCTATTAAAACCCATATTGAAAAATAGCTAATTACAATATAAAACGGTTAATATTATAATGAAGTTAGCAACGAATAAATGAAAGTATATTTTTTTGCACTGACATCTATAAAAAAAATTGTTTTTCATGACTATTGGTTAAAATTTTTTATTTAATTTATGATATCGACAGTAGTTGATTGATGGAATTTCAATATCAAAGTTGTATCTATCACACGGATACAACAGAGCTGAATGTTTATCGATTCCGTTACATACTGAAAGGCGAAAACCCTTTTAAAAAAAGGATGTTAGTGACAAAACATGTGAACAAATACAAAGTTTTAACAATTGAAATTAAAAATCTTTTAATTATGTATCATATTATCATTATATGATATGACGAAATAACGAACTATAATTTATGATAAAATTATTTAATTTTATATATTCACAAAGTTAAATTATTATTTGTATCGTCCAACCCATGTACACTTTCATGTCCTGGGTTTCGTCATTCGGAGTCTTTCTATCACACGGATGCAATAAAACAGTGCTCCGCAACCTTTTATATTCTACGGTACACCAACGCTTTTTTCAAAAATTTCGCGGCACACCACAAATCAATATTTATACAAAAAAAAAAAAACGGAAAATCCAACATTGACGCATTTGTTAAAACTCATTCTTTCTGCATTATTGACTTAATTCCGACGAAAAAATAATTATTTCTGTTTCCATGTGATTACATTTTCACAAAATATTTTATTGTTTAAATGAGCTAAACGACTTTTCTTCTGTTAGAAAATGCGCTGCGGCACACCAAGCATCTGGCAGCACTCCGGTTGCGGAGCACTGCAAAAGAGAACATACACTTGGTAAAAAGTGCGCATCGCTTGTATACAAGAAAAATTACAAAAAAACATAAAGATCCTAAGGTTTGAATAAAAATATAATATATATCGAAAATAATTTTAGTAACTTCCGATTAAATTATGATGGCATTTAAATAAAGAAAAATTTCTCTAACCAATTCAATCTTATAACTTAATGAGGGGTTTTTACAATAATCAACTGCTAGTAAAATATAATTGGCAAATTGAAAATTAAATTCAATATTATTATTTTCTCTTAAGTTTTAAGTTATCTTAAGGTTGAATGTTAGATGACACATTATTTTAAGAATTAATTTTTGTTTCCCTGAGTGCAGGAAATATATATACTTGAATTTAAATTATATTATTAGAATGAATTAATTTTTCGATGAATTAAATTTAATATGGAAGATATTTAAATTAATTTTTACGTCGTCATACGTCTCTATTATTCCAAGTAATCTGACAAACCAATTAACATAAATAATTTAAATAATTAGATAGGTGAACTTGTAATTAGTTATTTTTGTCTCAATATTAGGTTGAGTTGTAAACATTTTTATAAATTAATTTTTCATTACAATTGCAGACTTCTCTGAGTGTTCATATTTGTATTACAATACATTTCAACGATACAGCTCAGTGATGGTGAACCTTTTATTTTTTTAGAACTATCTAATGGGCGATTTAGTCAATGGCGTTATTTGAAAAGGGGGAGGAAAGATTATTAAAACTACTATTTAGGTTGTCACTGTTGAAATCCTATCATAAGTATACATTTAATTGATTGAATTAGCATTTACTTGGTAGAACTCTATTATAACACGGTGGAAAATAGCAATATATTTTGGTTCTACAAAATTTGTAAGCCAAAATAGTTATCAACTATAAACCTTTGAAATTTTATAGAAATAAAATACAATGGAATGGCTTACGTTTCCTTTTTATTTCACAACTTTTATATTTTCACTTTTATGATATAAAAATCAACGCGTGGGTCAGCGTCTGATCCGCGGGTCATAAATTCATCATCACTGCGTTAGCCACTAGTCCTTTTCTAGTTTTTCACGTCGATTCATACTCTCTTAAATCAAAACGATAGAACTTCAGTAATAATAGTTTATCGTCAAAAAACATATATATCAATGAGTTACGTTAGAAGCAAACATTTCACAATTAAAGAGAGTTTTATATGATTATTTCAGTACCTTTGCAAAATATATTATATTGATTATGTAGCAAATTGGCTACCACTCTTTTTGATGGCGTTCATATATTTCATGCCTGTATTATGAAAATGCCACATCACTGGTTATGATTAGTACAGTAAAAATACATTTGAGGCTCTCGTGCAAACGTCACGCAATACCCCCCTTTTTTATATAATTTTTACGGTACAAAATAATATTTTTATATGTCTGTGAATGTTTGATTTTTTGACGAGTAATTTATTTAATTAATTAATTTCCTGTGTTGAGTACGGAAATTTTTGCTCCCCCTTACCGATACGCCGCTGGTTATGTATAATATTTTATAACTATAATCTATCTAACTATATCTACCTAATATCTTATATATATAAACTGAGGATACTTGATAGAATTTCAATATCAAAATTGCACTGTTGAAGTAGTGTTTTCCTCAATTTTTGCCAATAATGACCCCAGGTTTCGTTTTTCAACATGTTCGTGAATTCTATAACACGGATGGATGCAATGGAACTGACAGTCAGTAAACAGTTGGTAATGATAGTTGATTATTGAGAAAATCTATCCTAATAATCATTAGGCCTATATTCTTTGATAATCAAATCAGCAGTTATGTTTCATCTCTCGTACACAAGTAACTTTTAGATAAAGAATTTTTGTGGAAAGCTGTCCCAAGAAACTTGTCATCATGACTTTTATTATATTCACACAACTATCGATAATTAATTTCTTTTGATAACAGCGGACTGTTATCTGTTTTATTGTGAAACTTGTTTCAGAAATTTCATACCTAATCAGTGTCGTAAATCAGTGCTTCTCAAAGTTTTTTGGTTTGCAAATTTTCATTGCGATAACAGAATCATTTTTAAACTCTTTCCTGCCGAGCCTCAGAATGAAAAAAACTTCTAAAGTATTCAGTAATGCTGGTATTTAATACTTCGGTGGAACCTTCACTCCACGTTTTTCAAGGGACCCTTATAACAAAACGCAAAATGAGGAGAAGCTTAAAAAACTATAAAAAAGTAAAATCTACTAAAAAACAAAATACATCCCTCTTTTATTTTCCAAAAATGGTGTTTTAAAAAATTGTTAAATATGAGAGGGTTTTTGTAAGAGATCTTTGGTTAATACATATTATTTAATGTCTTCAATTCACAAATTGTATTGGATAGAAAGATTTATCTACCAAAACCGGTCAATCGGGATAACATTTGAGACGGGACGATAATATTTTGACGATAGATCGAGGAAATCTATAAATTGGGGAACGTTTAATACGGGATTATGTAACCTTTCCAGGAGTTACTAATTAATTTTAACCGTGCTGAGAGGAGTGAGTTTTTTTTACATATTTTTTTTAATCATATCATTGTAAAAAAATACAACTCACGTTTTTAGGGTTTTATCGTAATAAAACCAGTTACATAATCCAGTTATCACAAACCATTGACACATAGCGCTTTAATATATTATCACAATAATTGTTGACAAATACGACAAGTACGTCCATACTCCTTTAAATGTTAACATTGTTTTTATGGATTTTTTACGGGACTATAACAAATGAAGATCCATCCGGGAAAACGTATTACGCGAGAACGGTTGATGGGGTTTCTCATATATATTTATACGCAAAAAAGATCTCACACACACGAAAGTTTCATTACAATTAACACTTTAATTTCATATAAATTATTACGAGCCGGAATTTGAGGAACACTATTGTAAATGACAATAAGGTGTCTTTAATAACTTGCGTGTTTCCCTAATACCCCTGGTCATTTGTAGTTGATATTTTGGTTGATTTACGAGTAAAAACATATAAAAACGAAGTGCATTTCCACCAAGGTATCAATTGATCGTTTCTTGAAGAGAGAACAAGATACAATAGTCATCAAAATGAAAGTGAGTATTAGTTTTTCTTAAGAATTCACTGTTTTATCTTCGAATCTGTCTTTTGATTAGAACATTATATGACAGATTCCAAAGAATAATACAGTCAACCCTTCAATAGCGTTTGCGGCAGTTTTTTCGTATATCTGTCTTATAGCGTTATGCATTATGTATAGAGTCAGAAAAAAACTTATGAAATGTGAACGCTATAGAAGGGTTGACTTTATATTCTTCACATAACCTTAATTAATTTCAATAAATGTTATTTAACCCAGGAGTAGGCAAACTGCGACTTGCGAGCCACATGTGGCTCTTTGGCTTTTTGAATGTGGCTCTTCCACAAAGTCGTTTTATTGACAAATGTCAGGAACATTCCTTAAATCAAAAACAACAACATATGCACCATTGTTTATGTTACTGTTTTTCAGCCATTATTATGATTAAATTGTATGGATATTGCGAGGAATTCAATTTAATCAATACACAATGTCATTGTTAAGTATTATATGAAGTTTTATTCAACGTTACTATTGATTAACAAAGTCTCAAAACATCGAACGAATCTCAATCAAATTGATGATGTTTTTAACAAAAGCTAACTTAAGAGTACCATAATCAAGTCAATAATAATGTCCCTACTAATATAGTTTGAATTTTAAAAATGTTTGGATCTCAATAGAAGTTTCAGTCGTTATATTCACAGTTGACATTTGGCTCGCTTGATTAATGAGTTTGCCGACCACTGACTTAACCAATTGACTGATAATAGCTCAACTGTCGAGACGGCTGATTACAGTGAATTGACAGTTGACACTCAAAATATCTTCATAATTTTGTTTTGAAATATTTGATGTCAGAATACTTTCCATAAGACGGCGGTGGAAAGGTTAAAATGTCAAAAATAATTCTTATCTAAATAAAGAAAGGACGTCATTTACATCCTAGATTTAACAAGATATATATATTTTTAATAAACATTAATTTTATTATGTAACTAACGTAATTGTTTTTTTTTCAGTTCTTCCAATGTATGTTCCTTGTCGTATTCATGGTTGCAGCCGTCGCTGCATACCCATATGATGAAAAAGGTAATAATATTTTTTATATATAAAAAATTTACATAGCTATTGAAGCCCTTAAATAACTATAGTTAATAAATAGTTCGTGCGTCCTGTGTTTCGTCTTTCGGCATCTTCAGGCAATCTATCACACGGATGCAACAGAACTGACGTAAAAAACAGTTAGCATCGTCTATATACCAAAGTTATTAATAACAGGAAAACTCTGACCCCGAGGCAAGCAGTAAATTGCAGCTAAGACAATAATATTAATCTAATAATAATTAACTCGATTGCCTGTGATAATTTTCATCAGCGATCTTGTTAATAAGTCATTCTTGAAAGGGTTTTACAAAAAAAAAGTTTATTTTAGTTGTCAATTAGTTCTAAGCCTTAGGGGATGTGTTTTTCCTTTAACTAAATCATTTGGTGTATACACGATGCTAACTGTTTATTTTACGTCAGTTCTGTTGCATCCATGAGATAGAATGCCTGAATATGGCGAAAGGCATAACCCGGGTCGTTAGTGACAAAACATGTGGGATCGTACAAAGCTGTAACAATTCAAATTTGATACTAAAATTTCATCAAGCACCTTCAGTCGATATCATAAATTATATTAATTTCACTTATAATAAAAAAAATCCAATATTTATTTCAGTTTACGATAAGGACACCTATATCCATGGCGCTATTTACGTCCCTGAAAAGGTTGTTCCCTCATGGGATCACAAAGAATACGATCACAAAGACTACGACCATAAAGATTATGGCCACAAAGACTACGATCACCACGAATATGATCACCACGACCATGGCCATCACTGGTAGACTATGATCACCACGACCGCCAGACAGTAATTATCAATAATAATTGCTATTATATCCTGTCTAAATCTTCTTCTTTCCTTTTTCTAACGAATAAAAGAAATTATGAAACACTGTTTATTTTGGTTTTTTAAATTTTATCACTTATCTATTACCAGTTTCACCTCTATCCGATTATTATATTCAACCTCTGTTTCACAGTGGCCTTCTGTAACACAATTTATTGAACTCCAATTCAACATTCCCGCATGTTCTGCTAGTGCAATTTTAACCCGATCGGCGCGACAGTTTTTCATACAAACAAAATCTGTCCGCGTTGCTATTTTTCAAAATGTTCTCTTTCCACATAGAGCTATAAATACAGCGATAAAAAATAATTGGGTTGGTTTTTATGGAAGCAAGAAAAACTAAATGACAACTAAAATAAACATACAAAATCGTACAAAGTTTCGACAATTTCTATTTTATATTGATATTCCATCATGCACCTTCAGTCGATATCATAAATTATATTCGAAAAACGAAGAGTCAAGGTTTCACTTTACTGATAATGATTGTTTGGTACTCATTTTCTTGGCCTGAAACATACCTGAATGGCACTGATACTTAATCTTTGAATCATAGTTTAATCTCAATAATAAACCTAAAAACCTAATAGAGAGAGAAAAAAACAATATTTGACCATCTCAGCCAAGTGGTTAGAATCTAAAATAGAATCGAGAATATCTTGTCCACCATGTGACTATTTAGATCAAATCATTTTGGCCAATAAGACCAGTATGAGGACCAACCATAACAAACAGCTTTGCTTGTTCAGTATTCATCTTTGGACAGTCCAATAGGATGTGATTAGCGTTCTAGCCTTTCAACTAACTGGCCTAGCCCAAACAGTTTTCCATTAAACACAGTTATATCCTGGCAACAACGGTGTTGTGGGATAGGGTCAACGCTCGCACACTTTTTTCTATTCAGTTTAATATTTTTCTACGCAATTGCTTTTTGATTGAATTTGGTTTAACTACAGCACATTTGGATAATTTTATGGAAACACAATGCTATTGGGTTGACTGTATAGGCAGATACATAGATAATTAGCGCTCTGATTTTTTTTTATTTGGTAATACACCACTGGTTAGCACATCCAGCATCCAGGCGGATAGACAAAAAGTTTTGGAGCATTTTTTACACTTACTTGTAGTATGAAAGTTGGAAAAACTAGACTAGGAAAAACCGCAACTATATGCTTTTTAAAAGGACTCTGAAAAAACATATTACAGTATTAATTACTTCATATGATCTATTTTTTGAAAGTCCATAATACTTTGTTGTTTTACTTTTGTGATGTTAGATGTCACTTATTGGTGAAAAGGCATTATTATTATGTACATTAAGGACAATTTTTAGTCTGTTGGTAACAGTAGCAGTGAGCAAAACCGATTCTTATCATTATATTAAAACATACGTAGTTGTTTCTTTACAGTTAGGCGCTTTAAATAAAACATACCAAACTCATTATTATTCTAACATCAAATTCATCTAAATAAAAACATTTGTTTTATTCGAACGCCTCTGCAATGATAGAACAGGAAATATTCAACAAAAACTTTCAAAAGTAATAATATTACAAGCAAGATCAAAATATTTAGACAATTACATTGTCCTCATGTTTGTTTTGCCGAGGCTTTATAAAATGATCAAGCATGCAAGAAAACAATGAATGAGGGAACGGTAAGATTAAGTTTCCACATTCAAGGAGTTTTGTAAAAATCGAAACGAAAAGTAATCAGATGGTGCAAGGTCAGGACTATATGGTGGATGTGGCAAAACATCCCAACCAAGCTCCAATAATTTTTTTTGAGTGGCCAAAGATGTGTGTGGCCTTGCATTGTCATGATGATTTCGATTTGTCAATTCCGGCCGGTTTTCTTCAACTGCATGGTTTAATTTCATTAGTTGTTCAATGTAGATATCAGAATTGATCGTTCGGTTGGGTGGTAAGAGTTTCAATTAGTTTCAGTAGACAATTCCTTTATAATCCCACCAAACTGATAACAAAACCTTCTTTTGATGAATATCAGCTTTTGATGTTGTTTGAGCTGGTTTCACCTGGCCTGCTCCGCGATCTTTTCCGCATAATATTGTTTTAAACAACCCATTTTCGTCACCATTAACAGCACATAACTTTTTTGCGAGCTTGCGATGCTTTTTTTCCTTTGCGGAAATAAAAAAGCAAAATATGACGAAAATGTTTCTTTTGATTTTCCATTTTTCAACGAACGCCAAACGAAAAATACGCAACCGATCAAAAAACTTTTATTACTGATTGACAGCTGAATTTTCAACTATCCAATAACAAAATGTGCGTATATTTGGACTACGTTGCAAACCTAAAAATTCAACTGGAGCCATCTATTAAAATCCGCAATTACTTCGTTGCCTACCCAATATATACATATAGATAATATCCGTGTTTTTATGTATGTATATTGTTTATGTATAGATAGGAAATGTTTGAAACTTTCAAAATATCTTCCTTCCATTCTCGTGAAGGTTTCTGAATTATTACAACCACAGGACAACACATCTGAAAAGTTTTTCTACCATTACAAACACTACTATGAAACTGTCAACCATTTCACACTTTGAGAATGACATTTTGTATAAGTACTATTAATCGTTCGTAAACTAAATTATTGAATGAAAACTTTATTGAGAAGTCCTCATCTATTTCGATAACTTTAAATGCAACTATATTCACCCAGTTCTTTTTTTACGCGATCAATGGTTACAGAAAACGGCGCGTAAAAAATCATAACTTTCACATAATTTGACAATTTGGTTCCGAAAATTGAAATTTCGCGAGAAAAAGTCCCAGAAACGTATGAAAAACTGCCGTCCAAAAAATCGCGTATGATCGAATTCGCGTAAAAAAAGGACTGGGTGTATCTACCTTTGCAAAATTGTCACAATTTGAGGTTATAAATTTTCAATGACATTCTATTAGCCATCGATTGCTCTTAAACTAAATTTAATATTCGAAGAAGCTTTTAGTAGTACAGTTTTAGTAGTTCACTTTGTTTAAGTGGCATTACAATGCATGCCGAGTGCACAAGGATGATATAAAAACACATATATAAGTGGTAATAATATTTATTTGAATTCATTTGAACAACATTTACTTTTATTCTTTTAGAATTTATATCTTTCTAATACAATACAATAAATCATAATTGAAATAATATGAATTGTTGATCAGTCAATTAATATCCCCATTTTTCCCACTTGTCACCCCACTTGCCGCCCCAGTGTCCGTGCCAATCACCCCACTTTCCATCCCATCCCCCATGCCAGTCGCCATGCCAGTCGCCATGCCAGTTACTCTCCTCAGGGACCATGTCTTCATACTCGATTGCTAAAATTACAATACAATTTTATCATATAATATAGTCATCTATGAAAATCTCTAGGTGACGATTTTCTGTCAAAGTTATTATGTTTCAAAGAAATAATGGTTTTATAACATGAAGCCTAACTAGCAAATATTTATTTTTTAATTATATAAGAGTTTTCCAATATATTATGACATTTTGACAAACAGTCATTGATAAATATCATAAGGTAAGCAAACGAAATATTATATTATACAAATTTGGATCATTCAAGCTGTGTTCATATTTCACATTCCAGCATCTTCAGGCATTGTATTACACCGATCCAATAGAACTGACAGTCAGTATACAATTTACCTCACTTATACACAAAACATATAATAACATTGAGATGATTGGTTTTCAAAAGAATCATAAAAATAGTTAATTTAAATTGTCATTTAACGACCCGGGTTTCGCCTTTCGACATCTTCAGGCATTTCATCACATGGATGCAACAGAACTGATGCACAAAAAACTGTAAACATAGTCTATATACCAAAGGTATTAATTAAAGGAAAACACAGACCCCGAGGCAAAAACTAAATGGCAACTAAAACAAATTTAATAATATTGATCTAATAATAATTAAAAGACAATTGCCCATGATAAGTTTCATCAACGATTAATATTGTTAATGAGTTATTCTTGAAAGGGTTTTAGAACAAAAAATAATCAACTATCAATGACAAACATGCGGAATTGTACAAAGTTGTAACAATTCAAATTTTATATTGAAATTCCATCAAGCACCTTCAGTCGATATCATAAATTATATCATATAAATGTAATTGGGAAATTGAATACTTAGAGATATCTACTTATTTGAAATTTGTTTAATTATGATACAATAAAAAATGAATTGTGTTCTTGCAATACGAAAAGTCTTGTTGTTCTTTACATATTAACTTACCAGCAGATAGCACAAATCCAAACAGAGCCACAATCAGGAAAAAAAATGTTATCAGCTGTAAGAAAGAATGGGTGCTTAGGTTAGAAATTGGCAATAAAAGAATGAAAAACAATTTTTTATTTATAATGATCAAGAAAAACATTGTATATTAACAAAGTCCGAATTATTCACATGCAAGAGTTAATGATATTCATTATAATGCTTTTAATTGTTTTGTTATATCAACAAGTTTAATAATCAATTTGAATTGTTAAAGCATTGTACAATTCTACATGATCCGTGTGATAGAATGCCTGAAGATGCCGAAAGGCGAAACCCGGGCCGTTAGTGACAA
The DNA here is from genome assembly GCA_028555115.1 of Himalopsyche japonica. Lineage (NCBI taxonomy): Eukaryota > Metazoa > Arthropoda > Insecta > Trichoptera > Rhyacophilidae > Himalopsyche > Himalopsyche japonica. The sequence continues at coordinate 1,640,299 of JAHFWJ010000590.1, read as the reverse complement.
AACATGTGGAATCATACAATGAACAATTCAAATTTGTTACTGAAATTCCATTAAGCAACTTCAGTTGATATCATGAAAAAAAATAGTAACTATTGATTAAGAATGCGTGACGTACATGAATTAATTAAAACTACAATTCATCCCATCGTTTTATAAAATATTCACAGTTTTTACAGTAAAATGGTTTCTCAAAGTAAATAAACAATCTAAAAGTAAATAAATCAGTTAACTTTTACCCTCTAATCTTATTTAAAAATATTATGGAAAATTTGATCTGATAGTGAATTCTATCAGATAGAAATTATAAAAAAATGTATTTAATAAAGATAGATGTAGAATAGTATAATTAATAATATAGTAAAAATTATACCATAGCCATCTCGAAGTTTCTTCTATTTGTCAAAGGAACTACTACGAATTCAAACAAATTCTGAATGTAATAATTTGACTGAAAATATGTCTTTATATATGATTATTAATATGTTTAAAATCGAAAAACTTTCGTCATAAATAATCATTGGAAAATATTGCCTGATAAGCTAACTGGGAAAATTGGGGAAAACAACACAGCAGAGTGGCTCAAAAACTATGTTATAATCGTCTTTTTTGAGTCGTTCAGAGTCAACTACAATTGATTTTGTCAGACAACTCTCATACTGTATGAAATAAAAATATTTAATTTCATAATGAATTGAATATTGGCAATAATAATCAGTTCATACAATAAAAACACAATTTACAGTACCATTTTCACAATTTCATATTTTTAATATCAAGACTAGTGTTTGTTAATGCTCATAATGATATAATGCCTTTCCGTCAAAAACGTACTGTTAACACTTTATAAGTAAATAATCTATTCACTACCTTTTAACAGTTATTAGTATTTAAAGTATTCTGCGTTGGCATTTTTCTTATATATTTCAATGGGTTAAGAGTTAACAAACTTTATATCATAAATGAAGTAGGAGCAAAATCTACCTATATGTTTTCTTATCTACCACGGTTTAAATAAGTTATTTGAGTCATCTCTACTTATAGGGGCAAAATACGTTGTATTTTTAAGCCCAGGTTCCTTAATCTTAAATTATTTATTTAAATTGAAATATATTTTAAGTGTAACATAAGTTATTTTTGGGAACAGTGTATGTTAATTTGAGGATAGTAAAAATTAAAATATTTACCCATGTTAGATGAGCACTATCTCGATATTTTGGATTTCCCATATGATTGTTAATGTCGTTAAGCTTGTATCGAATTTCAACTTATGATGCAAAGTTTTAGTGTTATTTACAATCATTAATTATACTTCATTTCATTTTTATAGTATAGAACCAAAATTTTTATTCAGTTAAAGTTATGTTTCAAAAATTGATGCATTCAATGTTAAATGTAAAACTTTACAAAATGAACTACACTTATTTTTGTACTTGCCCATTTGATCCTAAGATCGCATAAATTGGACACACAAACTAAAATTAACAATATAAGAAATTTAACATGTTTAAATTATGAATTGCATTTAGTGTTATATTTGAATTTTTGCAATATGGTGTAACTGTAATTATTTTAGTTTCTCAATTGTCTTACCAACTTATAAGAACAGTTTTGACAACATGTACAATACATTATTTATTGCACAATTATTTGATAAATTTCATGTTTTTTTAAGCCCTTTGGCTGCTATGATGTTTTTAAAATCTCAACTAGTAAAGCTATATATTATTGTTGATATAATTCTTTAATATTTTTTAAATAATCATTTTAATTGATTGTGTAATTTTTATCTCTGTGGGAACAACAATCATCATAGCAATTCTCACTGTTATCACAAACAACAATATGTAGTCGTTTAACAGTCAAAGAGTTAAAAACTCTTCACCAGTTTGCTGGTAGATAAGTATCAATTAAAAAATGACTGTTGAATATCATTTATACTTCTCTTCTTGTACAATTTAAATTATTTATTTACTAAGATAATCACGTATATAGATTACTGCTAATATTTTTTCTTTTTACTTTTAAATTTTAACTAATGTAGCATAATACAATATATAACTTTAGTAGGAAACTATATATTTAAAAAGATCTAAAAACCAATTGACAATATGTCTATAAATATCATAACGTAATTGAAGAGCATTTTTTTGGGGTTTTGCAAGATGGCTTATAAAATTTTCGCCGAAGAAGCATTTTACTTTTGTATGATAAAGAAGATCTGTTGATTGTCAGATCCATGGTGCAGTTGTCCCAAATACCAGCTTAAAAAGCGATTTTTTTCAATTGACTAATTAATCTATTCTGTTTGGTGCTTATATGATGTCTTAAAAACATAGTGTAGCTAACAAAAACAAGTGAATAATAAACATTGATGAACTTCTATTTAGATAGCTCCAGTGGAAGTAGTCATGGATTGATAAAAAACAAATATATTCAGCTTTCTCCATCTTTACTTAGATTATTCACCAAAAAGTAGAACATTCTTGTCAAAATTTAAAATTTGGCTGTAAATATTATTCATGGCGGATTCACAAGCAGTGTCTGGTGATATGGGTCCAGATTTATTAAAAAAGTGAGGTTAGGTTTGCTGATGAAACATATTAGAAAAGTATATAAAACAAAGAATGAAGGAAAGGGATGCAAATAAATTACAAAGTTTTATTTATTACAGTATATTTTAACTAAATTTAAATAAAACCCTTTTACAATTATGACACAATTGTTTATACTATAAACTAGTAATTGCTTAGTTAAATTCACGGTGAAGATAGCTTTTGTGAGGAGCATAGGTCTTTTGATTATGATGCTGACCATATCCAAGGTTGTGAGGTCCTTGGAGGTGATGTGTAACTTGACTCTTATGGTGATGTCCTCTATGGCTTATTTCATGTCCTGAATAAAATAAATAAATTATGTTAATTATCCAATAAAAACATGTAACATGATCATTTATCATATAAATAAGATTACCTTCATAATCTGCTAAAACAATGGATAACAGAGCCATCGATAAGAAGAAAAACAAAAATATTCCCTGTAAAAAAATAATCGAAACCATTAATAGAATCAAAATTGGGTTCATTTTTAGTAGTTAGTAAAATGTATCAGATAGCTGTTATGTTAGTTAGCTTTTGAAGAATGAATGATTTATTTCTCCCAGCATTCTAAACTCAACTCACTCCCTCTAAATTAGTAGAGACTTTTCTAAGTCTATTTCTGTGTCCCCTGTGGTTAGAAAATGAAAGTTTTGAATAAAAAGTGGAACATTAAAATTCGTTAAAAATCAAGAATGATAAAATGATTAATTAATTTTAGGGCAAATCTTTGAAATGTAGGTTTGTACTTTTGCCAAAAACTTAAATTTGAAACTGAATTTTAAAAATAAAGGAATAAATATTACCTTATTCATTTTAAAATAAAATAATATCTTCACACTTCTATTAATAGAGACACAACAAATTTTAATGGTGAATACATTATGAAAATAGTCTATTTATATAAAATATTTGGTTTCATTTAATGCGTCACTAATGGGTATTAAATTTCTCAGAGACACTTAAATATCATTAATAACCACAAGTTTATTCCAAATCAGCAATCAACAAATAAAGTTTTACTATGTATTTTAAAGATATTTCTTTTTTTAAATAGATGGCAGTGTCTTACTTGCTAATATTTTATAATGTTCCTGCACCTATTTATAGCAAAAAGGCAATGACTTCTGCAGAAATATTTCGTTATAATATTAATTGAATTATTAAATTGAGCCCGATGAGTTCCATAATAACTGTTTTGAAGTTTAATAGAATAACATGTTTGAGTGGTATTGCAGTAAAATGGTATTTTTTTAACTTGACAGTGATAAATGATTTTAAAATGTTTACAGAATTATTATGATTGTTGAGATGACTGATTGGGGTTTGTTGATATTTAATACTTAAAAATAGCAGTGTCAAAAATTTCCTATAAGAGGCATTTTTTACTAATTCGTCATTATTTTAATTGATAAGTTTGGTTGACAAAAGCACTACTAAATTACTTTTAGAAACATTCACTGTCAAGTATCCTTTATGTGGCTCATCAGTGAATGGGTTAATAACTAAACTATCTCTTGATAATATAAAATTGTAAAAGCTGTGCTTAACTTTTAACTAGAACAATTCATTTTAGTATAATGCCTAATCTACCAAAAAATGACTGTTGATACGATAAAATGTAATGTGACACTGCCATCTCTTATACATATTAAACATTTAAATTATTTTATTACGAAATATTATTTGTAATCCTTAATAAGTGAACAATTAATTATAAATACACTATATATGGATTATTGAGTAGAACATCATTAAAAAAATGTGTATTTTTCAATCATTAAATCTTCCCCATTGATTATGCAAAGATTTAATAAAGTAGCTATCGTTTTATGTATTTCTAATTTATCCTGAAGATGCTTAAATATTATATTTGTTATTCTCACAACTTTTAGGTAATTTTCTTGTTTGTTTTATTGCTGTGATTGTTGAATTGTTACAAACGATAATTAAAATTAATCGATTTTTTATTGCATTGCAATTAAAATATAGTTACTAACATTTATAAACACTGATGACTTAATACTATCTTGGAATTGAAAAAGAATTCTGGCATACAAAAATATTTTTAATTTTACGTCTTCTATGTATGTATTTAGTAAATTGTTACTTTCTTCATGATTACGTGATTTAATTTAAATTGTTAAAACTTTCAGTTTTGTTGCATCCATGTGATAGATTGCCTGAAGATGGCTAAAGGCGAAACCTGGGCCGTTAGAAACAAAACATGTAGAATCGCACAAAGTTTTAATAATTTAAATTTAATATTGAAATTCCATCAGGCGTCTGTAGTCGGTATCATAAATTATTAAGTGATTTGTTATAGGCTTTGTCGATTTAATTAATAATATGCATTGAAAGCTGCTGTATATTATTTTGCTTATATTCTACCTAAGTAATGCTGTAATGAGCTAATAGATTCAAAAAAAAAATAGGCAGGTGTAGTATCATAAATTTTGTGAACCACTGGTATAATTGATGATTTTTTTTTTTTTGAGAGATGTGATAAATACGCGATACACATGAAACACTGGTTATTTATGGGTACGGTAATCGAGAGTTTAATATAATATAGTATTTGGTTAGTAAAAAAATACACAGTTTTTTTATGAAAATAGTACTTTATTTATTACGTATAAAAAATGTTTTTACCAATGTAGTATTAAGCACGTTCATATTTTTCATTTTACTTTGGTATTAAAATTAAATCTTACATAAAGTATAAAATTCGAGCAAATTATCATGTTATCAGCAGAAAATAAATTCGTTGTCATTTCAGTCGTACCAAAAGAATACGAAAAATAGTCAAAATTATACAGCATTCAAGACGGATTTATATTGTCAATAAATTAATAATTGGTTTCGAAAAAATCATCCATCAATATTATGTTAACCAGCACATCACAGTACTACAGATAGAACACATTTTTCGTCGCTTATCCATGATGATGATGACCTCCACCGTATCCTCCGTATCCGCCTCCGAATCCACCATGTCCTCCACCGAATCCACCGTGTCCGCCATATCCTCCACCGAAGCCTCCATGTCCTCCGCCGAATCCACCGCCGAACGAGGGGGTTACGATGATTCCGATGTGTCCACCGCCGAGACCGCCATGGCCGCCTCCGTATCCGCCATATCCCCCGTGGCCACCGCCGTATCCGCCATATCCTCCGTGGCCACCTCCATAACCGCCTCCGTATCCACCGCCGTAACCGCCTCCGTAACCGCCTCCGTATCCGCCACCGTAATGGGCGGTTTCAGCGGGTTCAAGATCGTCGGTTTTCTTGACTGAAATAAAATAAAATAACAATCAACACCAAAAGAACAAAAAATCCAAGCGAAACAGAGTGATTATGAAAGTAGCCTATAAATCGTCACTTTTAAAGTGTTAACTGTCACTTCTTTAGGCATGATATATTAAATAATAAAACCACATTTTTCAGTACTTATATCCGGAATATATTTTTTGACCAGGACCGGTTTCGCTCATCGCGAGCATCATCAGTTCAGAATAGTGAAAATAAATTCTAAAAATGTATTTTTATTATTTATAATATAATTCCTTTCCATCAAGAAGTGACATTTAACACCTTTAAAGTAATAAATAAAAATACAAGTAAACGTACTGACGAAAGAGATTTTTTTCTTTTCCCTGCACATATCTTTTTTCTTTTCGAAAAAAATCTTGAAAACCGAAACGGGTCCTGATCAAAAAATATATTGTGGAAAAAAGTGCTAAAAAATGTGTTTTTATATAAATCATCAGTTGATAATACTCGCTATAACTGAAATCGATCCTGAACATAAAACATATTATAGAAATATTATATGTACTAAAAAATGTTTTTATATTTTAAAATATCATACCTCTCTATCAAAAAGTGACAGATAACACATTAAAAGTAACCTATGAACCTTACATAGCACGCTGAAATAGCAACAAAAATATATTGAATTTATTAAACCTAATAACTTTACCCTTGTTCTTTACCCACGTTACCCAAAATCAATTAATACCATTATAATTTATGATATCAACTTAGTGTGATTGGTAGAATTTCAATTTAAAATTTCAATTGTTAAAATTTTCTACAGTTCCACTTACATCAATCTAATGATAAAGCACTTAAATATTATATATAATGTTGACATAACTCTAATAACAAGTTTTAATTTTTTTTAGTTGGCAATGTTATCTGGTAGATTCAAAAAAATCGTTCTACAAATTAAGCACGTAGTTTTCTAGTCAATGTGATATATATATATATAAATATGTATCTAATTATTTAAATTAACCTGTGTAACAATAAAAACAATTACGTTTAATGCATTAACGACTAATTCTAAAAAGCCATAAGCTTTCACGTATATTCAATTAAACGTTCCAACATATTAACAATTGCCTATTATAATTTAATCTATTCATGCGATGATATAAACATTATTTCATTTATAGACTCTCGTGTTGACTTTGACGCTCCTTGAGTCTAATCAAATAATTATTCATGATTATAACATTTGCGTGTATAAATATTATTTATTTTTAACAAAGAATGAGGATAATAATTTAAAAAACAATGCGCTCTTTGCATGAATGCATTTCATTGTTTATCTATACTAGAGATACTCAACATTTTACAAAGGTAGCTGTTATGAGACGCCCAAAACAATCATAGTCTCCAAGTTATTTCACAAATATTTGGGCTTTATTTTTCAAAGCATAAGATTTCAATTATTCGGTCATTAAGCCACTGGTCTCTTTGATAAATCTCATAGGCACAAATCCCGATTGTAAAACCAAAGTACATTTCAACAACTATTAAGAATACAAATATTAAGGTCAGAATCGGTTTCGCTCATCGTGAGAAAAATTAAAATGAAATTGTGGATATAGTACTAAACATATTGCCTTTCCGCCAAAAATTAAGAGTTCATACTTTGATGAATATATATAATTATGTATAGTAAAATACTTTTTTTACTTTACTATAAAGGTGTTCTGCTAAACCTACAAATAATACTCTAATAGAGTCTTCAAACCTATTCGAAATGATTTTTAAATTATAATAAATGCAATCTAATAAGTGGAAGAGTTTTTTTTTTATAAAACAACTCGATCGTTGCCATATTACAATAAGAAATACTCTTATTTTAAATCATATACCAGTTTTATTAATGGGCAATACAAAATTCCCTATTTCTTCAAGGTTGACATATTGTATCATCCGTTCACCTTTCATTGCAGTATAAACGAGTTCTTACAAGTATCGACCTCTAATTATATAAACTACCAACTCACCCAATTAGACGTAATGAATCGATATTCCGTACGTAATTATTGAAATTTAGTTAGACGACGATAATATCATCACAATTTTTAATTTGGTCATATGTACTCTCAATAGAAATACAATCAATTTATAATACTCTATAAACATTGAAAGGTATTTTTAATTTTATATATGTGGTCATCTGTAAATTGGATGAGAGATGTGATTTAAGATTTTTGAATAGAATCCCATTGGGGAAAGTTTAATAAATTGATTTTCCATTATCAATTTATGGTTTTTTTATTCGTAGTATGTATAGTGGCGGACTGTGTTTGAAAATATTGGTTACCATAAAACAAGAAAGGTCTAATTAGGTAAAAAAAAGTCCTTTATTTCATCCAGAATCTACGGTCTTTTATTTCGACAGCGATATTTTTTTCAATTAATATATTTCGTATCATCATCATCATCAGCCGGGGTCAATCCACTGCTGGATGAAGGCCTCCTCCTGTTTTTTTTTTCAGGGGGGGTTTGGACATAGCAACACCACGCTGCCCAGGCGGGTTGGTGTTCGGTTTTCTGTCAGGGTTTTCCTTCCTATATATATAGATAGATATTTCGTATGCCAACAGATAATCCTGTATATTTTTACATAGGTAGAATTGAAAAGTTATTTTATTTTACTAAGTGCCAATATTTTTATGCATACAGCGGGGCCTATTTGCCTCGGTATAAAATTCGTTATATTTTCAATTTCTCACTGGGCATATAAGTGGTGTAGCCGTCTACAGCCGGCGTAAGAAACGCAACACACGAGGGCCAAGCGAAAAATGGGCCCAAAATTCTACTCATTTTTCCAGCCAGAAGCCTTTTTTATATATATATATATATATATACACCCAGTCCTTTTTTTACGCGATATATTGGTTCCAGAAAAAAGCGCGTAAAAAAAATTACTCTTTAAAAATCATGTCTTTATTGCTTATAAAAATATAATGAGACTATAAAAATATATTTTTTTTCACTGATATGAATTATTCGCTGCTGTCACTCTCGGTTGCGAAATGTAATCGTTTGCGATTTTTTGAACGAAAGTATTGAATTTTGCATGAATCTGAATTTTGCTCGGACTCTTGCTCGAAATTTTGAATTTTGCTCGGAGATTCTTGATATGAGTCAATTCTTGATCCATTGGATTTATTTTGTTGTTCCATGGGTAAATTTTGTTTTTACAATAAATCCCGTTTTAAAAATACACATATTTTTTTTATTTAAAAAACTAATGAAACGTAGATGCCTAGCATCATATATAAATTTCTTCTTTAAAACAAATTTAGGGAAAAAATCGCGTAAAAACTAGTGAAGCGCGTAAAAAAATAAGGACCGGGTATATATATATATATACAATTAGTCTTGTCTAATCCTTATTTTTCAATTCCGATGCTTTTTAAAAAGAAATGCCAGTATAAAGAAATTCTCCTATAAAGACTTATGCTGAAATACCTCCATTAGTAACCTAATTGCTTAAAATTTTAGCCGAAATGATTAAAATATGTTTATCTAATAATATTATAAAATTACTTTTAAGGTGTTAACTGTCACTTCTTGATGGAAAGGCATGATATTTTAAATAATAAAAACACATTTTTAAGTATTTATTTCCACAATATATATTTTTGATCAGGACCGGTTTCGCTGATCCCGAGTATTAGTTGATAATGATCGCGATGAGGGAAACTGATCCTGATCAAAAAATATTTTGTGGAAATAAGTACTAAAAATATGTTTTTATAATTTAAAAAATATATATACGAAATTAGTTTGTATAGAAAAATTTCGTGATTAAGTTGAAAATGGAACTTGTAGACATATCATTTGAATTGTAAATATCCTTCTTGTCTGGACCGAAAAGGAAATTCGTCCTTATGATTAAGTATATTTACCTAGAACGGCTTTTTCAGGCACTACGGGGAAGGCAGCCGCATGTGATGGGGCCACATTTACGCAGATGACTGCGACCAACGCAGAAAGACACAGAAACTAAAAACAAAACATGAAATATATTATTTATATGTAAAAAACTGTAGTCAAAATGATGTTTCTTCAGGTAAAATTATCATTCTAGTTTACAGCGATTTCGATCAAAATAAACATAGCATAATTAACGTGCAATTTTATCTGACACAAGTCTGTGATTTTTAACACAAACATTCAAAATACATTAAATTTATTCGTTGCCATTATTTTTGAATTAACGTTTTTTACGAGAGCAAAAATTATGCCTGTTGAATACGGCCAGAATAAGCTATCAAGTTTTTTCATGCTCTGGTGATACAAAACCACTGACATCTCATTTTTTTCTATGATATCGACTGAAGATGCTTGATGGAATATCAATATCAAATTTGAATTGTTACCACTTTGTACGATTCCACATGTATAATGATGTTTGTTAATGAAGTTAAACATGTGGAATCAACACAAAGTTGTAACAATTCAAATTCGATATTGAAATGCATCAAGCACTTTTAGTCGATATCATAAATTATACCAAAGTGCTAGTACGACAAGATCGACTGATAACATCTCAACTGTTAAAATTTGTTATTGATTTCAGTTAGTAGATAGATGATATTAAATAATATGAGAGTTATAGCAGCTTTCGTAAGAAGCTTTTTTCTGAGTCAAAATATTGCCCGGTTAATCTTGATAATACCTTAACCATCTTACTATTAACGTCTCAACTGTTAAGATAACTCATCACAGTGAGTCGATTAATGATATTCATAGATGTTATAGTTGTAGCATTATTAAGATCTACGTGTATACGCTATTTTTTGTGTTTATTCAAAACCTATTTAAATTTTTTTTTTGATTTAGCATAATAAACATTACCGAATTATTTTGTGTTGTAATAATATTCTTTAATAGGCTCAAAAGGAGGCGGGTTTATAATGAATAAATGATTAACGCTTAAGGCTTTTCGTCGTTTAAAATCGAAATCGATTTGTTTACTTATATTTCAGAACAAATAGTTTTGAACATAAAAAATGTAATAAATACGATGAACCTTTTTTAATCCGCAGCCTGATTCATATATTCAAAACGTCTTAAAGAGAAAGTTCCATTGAGAGCAATGTACACACAATAATCATATTTTAATATTGAAGTTATCAATTTAGTTTTCAAGTAAAATGGAAGCTAATTTCCATGGAAAATTTTTGTATTTATCATCAAATCGAATACGTATATAATACATATAATATAATGAATATGTTCATAGCAGTTTTACTGGCAGTATAGAATTGGTTTGAAACATCACAACATAATTTTAAAACAAACTCCGTGATAAAATTACAAATTATCACGGTGTCTACCTGGGTTTTACCACAACTTGAAACATGTCATTCTTGCTTACTGAAAAGACACGAGTGCGTATGGATGTTTAATAAACGACATTGTCGAAAACGTCCATCAAATCAATTTGAATACGTCAGCGAATTTTGCTTTTCAATTAGACCAATTCAAAAGTAACCGTTAAGTGTATATCATATATAACGTTTTGAATTTATTTACTGTAACTTCACAATTTTGTTATGATAAATATTCGTACATTTAACCCATTGACCACTAACGTCTCAACTGTTAAGATCGCTGACTATTCAAAAATCTTAAAACAGTGTTAATTATTTTGCACGAGAAAATTTATGGGTTAACTTTGTCTGATTTGTTCTAAAAATATTGAACACATACAACGCGTAATTATTTTTTGAAATATTCAGTATTGAAACATCTTTAACTCGATTCTGCAGGAAAATTGTTAAACCAAAATATGTTCAATCAGGTAACAATCGTGTTGTAAATGAGGCAGGCAAAATATTTTTTTTAAATCCACTTCAACACAATCATATAATACATCAAATTGGTGATTGTTCAATTATCATTCAATTAATGTTGGTAATTTTTAAAGAAAAAAAATAATATTATTTCACTAAATTTACGTGGATTCACTTCTTAGATAAATGACATAAAATGGATTTGATGTAAAAGAAAAGCACGTGGCTCTATTAATGTTTTCATAAATTTAAGTAGCAAGGCATCAAAACTAGATCCAACTATTTTTTATACACAATATTAAAAATTTTATATTAATATTTTAAGTAAACAATAATGCTTAACTCGAATTTTCCTTTTTTTTTTTGCTTCCTTTCCATAATGAATGATAGATTTTTAAGCTGTCTGATTCGTTACGATAAAACATATTCAATATAAAACCTTTCAAAACGTTGAAAAATAATTTATATTCACATACTGGCTATATTTTATACCTTTTTTCAAAGCTAGTAACTAATATGAGCTTTTAACGAGAACAATCATCTTTGATCTAAAAAACTAGTTTATAAAAACTCGTCCAGGTAGGTAAGAAAACTCTCATGCGTGATTTCGAAAAGCTTCGGTAAAAAACTTAATAACATACATTTTAGCTACAATACACCGTAATTAACATCTTTACAACAATTTATTTAAGTAATTTAAAAATTTTACGACATTCGATCGGATATATTTAATATAATATAAACATTAAAAACGTGGAATTTAATAATATATATATATATTAAAATAGTCACTGCCACAAGGCAAAGTAGAAAAAGAGTTTGTAACGCAAATTTTAATCATATTTTTGCTATTTTGTTTTATATATATAATACTTTAATTCATGTTTAATGAAGAATTAAGTAAACAAATTTAAATGTTAAAATTATTTAACACAGTGATTCTAAAATGTCGCTTTGAATTTAATTCATTTTTGTTTCATAGACAACGTTGAAAAATGTTAATATAATTTCAAAAATCGAATCTTCTAAAAGTCAATATAGTATTATTGTCAAAATTTGATAACTTGCATACCTTATTCATTTTGATGAATCCAATTGAACTGGTGAACGCGAGTTGTACTATTTTGGCAAATCTTTTGAATTAACTGGCTTATCGTCAGTCAGTCAGTCCTTTTTATATTCTGCAGAAGATTGCGAGTTTGCAGTTTGTTCCTCGATAGAGTTCCTTCGCGCCTTGGAAACATGCGCCGGAAATTAACTACTAGGGAGGGAGAATTACACAGCACAACGCAGTTGTAGTGAACCATGTCTCGATACAAATATCTATTACTGTACAATTTTACCTCAATTGAACAACGAATACGAACGTATATTTTAAAACATTGTTCACAATTTATAATAACACATTGTTTGGAATACCTGACATTACCAATTGGTATTTTTTTTTAAGTTTTGGTGTTGTAAACAAAAAATATGTTAAGTTTTCCGATAAGAAATGATATTATCAAATACCTTCTATCATCTCTTGGTAAAAAGGTATAATTTTCAATAAAAACACACTATTTTTATTTCTATTTCCACAATTTCGATTGAAATCGACTGAAGGTGCTTGATGGAATTTCAATATCAAATTTGAATGGTACAAAGTTGTTACAACTTTTTACGATTCCACATAGTTCATCAGTACTGTTACACCTTTGTGATAGAATGCCTGGAGATGCCGAAAGGCGAAACCGAGGGTTAGTGACATTACAGATGGACAATTCAAATTTCCACAATTCTATACCATTCGGATAAGTTTTTCTCAATCTATTTTTTTTCTTGCAAGTATCGTTAAAACAAACTGATAAATCATTTTACAAGTGTTAATTGTCGGAAATTAACGGAAAAGCATTTTAGTTAAATAAATTAAACGCAATCCTTAGTACTAATTATAGAATTTAATTATAGAAATATCAGGACTGGTTTCGGTCATCACAAGCATTATCCATGGTTTTTTGGCATGGCATTTGTTTAATTTAAAAATATTTGACCTTAAATTCTCAAATTGATTAATGGAAATAATAAAATAATGAATGGTCCAGATTTTAAAATGCTTTCTGTAAATATTACTAAAAAAGAGTTTCCAATATTTATAATACAATGCCTTTCTACAAGTAAGTGACAGTTTACACATTAAAAATGAAATGTGCATATTATGTGAGCAATTTACATAAATAGATAACAATAAATATTTTTAATTATGTTACATTTTAAATACAGTGTAGTTAATTTCACGCTGGTAAAAAAAGGTTCACCACAACTCATAGTGTACGCAGATGTCTGGTAATTTTGCAAGGCCAAACAAGTATCAGTAAGAGAGAAAAGACTGGAAGATGGTCAATTCTCACAGCATTATCATTGAAGAATATTCCCTAGCACTTAAAGAACTCTTATGTGGGAGTTATTAAATTGTTATTGTTGTATTTCGTAGGGAGATTTCATATCCAATTAAAATTTAAATCACGCGCATATAGCATAGAGTGTTGACATTAACAAAATAAATACATAATGACTTCAGCATTTTTTTTTTTTATATTTTCAAATCACATTTTTTTATGACGTAAACATATACATTGAACCTTTTTTAGAAACGAGAAGTCATGCTTTGAGTTATGTGTCTATTTGTGATGATTTGTTTCTTTTTTTTATAAAACTCGTTTGTCTGAAAATAATAGCGAAATCATTAAACTACAAAATTGTGTTTCATTAACAGTTTTCATTTTTAGTCAAATATTAAAAGCAAGACTGTGATATCGTTTAAAAAAACATGATTTCGAGTATTTTTTAAAAATCTTGTCATGTGTTTGTGCACTATTCGTGTGCATTAAAATAAAGACCAACAAACCAATCCGGCAAATAACAAAATTTTACTACATTAGGACTCAAAAGACGACGATTAATTTCTTTTTCTTCATTGAGGTATTTTTCAAAATCGTCTATTCAAAAAGTTAGTCGGAATCCCTCGTTTTTCACGACACCGACTCCGGATAAAACAGCTTGACTCACGGCTCCAATTTCGGTTCCGCAGGTCTGATTAAAATTGTGTAGTAACAATAGATTGGTGTTGTGTTTTCATATTATTTCATACAGACGAATTTGAAGAACATCTCAATGAATAATTTGTAGCATTGATTGGTTGGTCTTCAATTTAATGCACATAAATTTTCATTGTTACAATTTTGTACGATTTCACATGTTTTGTCACTAATGACTCAGGTTTCGCATTTCGGCATCTTCAGGCATTCTATCACACTATTTGATATTGAAATTCCATCAAGCACCTTCAGTCAATATCATAAATAATATCAATAATGCACAAAAATAGGAAAGGTTGGAAAAAATCATGACAAAAATATTTTTTTATTTATTATATTTAAGTCTTGTTTTTTTTACCGACTTCACAACCCTCGAAATTTTTTCGATGTAATAAAAAAAATACAGCTTTCTAAAGCACCTGAAAAAATGAAAAGGAATTCAATTATGGGGCATCCAAATATGGGGCCTATTTCAAATGTATAATATAAGTAGACGCAAGAATACAATGTGCCACGGTTTGACTATCCCTGACTAAATTTCATTGAAAAGAGAAATACTTTCAGACTCCTAAAATTAGTAATTAGAAGAAAAAAATAATTGTTATAATGATTCACAAGATTCGTTCAATAACCAATAATTAATGTGCAGTTTGCGGTTAGTGTCAGAAGGATTTTTTAAGCTTAATGTGTTGCTTAAAATTGAGGCCAAATAATATCGATTTATAACTTCACATTTGCAATCAAAATTGAATAACACTCGACCAGTGTTAAGCGTGCGTAATTAATTTGTCTTACGTTATATAAAGTAGTATTATTAATTTTTTTTAATTACGATAAAATGCAATATCAAATTTTATCCAACTTCGTTTTTTTTTTACATCGAACAGATAAAACTTGCAGTTAAAAAGTTTAATCATGATTTTAAATGATAATGGATAATGGTCTGCATGAGATATTGTTACAGCTGAACGAATTGATTTTATCGTTCATCAATATTAGAAAAGACATTAACAAAAACGCTTTTTAACCATGTGATTGCTGTGATATTTTTTTAAATTTAAATGAGAAATGCTTTCAATAATTTTCAATAAAAAACACTTTTTAAATACTAAATTATTTTAATTAACTCTACGATTTCGGTAATTATGCCGATGACAATAATCGTCGTATCAATTCTCTTTGTTTGATTTATCCAGGCTCGCTTTCAGTTCGGCGCGTACGGCTTTCTCAAGGGAGTATATTAACAAAAGCTTTTTCACTTTAAAGTTGGTACTGTCACTTCTAAGTTGAAAGACATTATATTCATATAATAAAACACGATCTTAAGTACTATTTCCACAATTTTATATTACTATGGTCAGTACCAGTTTCGCTCATAGCGATGACTGATCAGTTATAAATGGGAGCATTTTCTTTTATTTTGTAAAATAAAAAATAAAATGCATTTCTTACACAACGTGACAGTTATTAAATTTTACTTACAGATTTTAATTTGATATTGAAATTACATCAAACACATTTAGTCAATATCATAAACTTTTAGTTACGTTAATAAGTCGCATTTTATCGGCTTAAAATGTCTTCTATTAGTAAAATCTGTTGTAATTATTTTGAAATAATTTCTTTTCTCCAAACTAGTGTCATGATTAATTTACATTTATTTCACGTGTTAAGTTCTTGTAATCGAATATATAATACAATAGTTTGATATCGTGATTGATTGATCGCTTACAAAAAGAGACACCTTTAAATTGTATTCAATTTGTGGTTTTTAGTGACAATTCTGAACATTGAAATTAGCTTTAAGTTCACTCATGTCCATATTCTTTTTATTTTAAGCTAATTTCTTTAAGCTTTAGTAAGTAAAGTTCAAATTAACATAGTTCCTTTACGTATAGAGAATTGTATAAAGGTTTGTTGTGTTTATAAACAACAACAAATAACAACTGTTAACTATAATAAATATATTATCCAATTGTATTCGTGACTGTAGTCTCTTTGTTCGATAATATGAATCTTATATTATATTATATTACCTGATGCACTTATTCAATAATTCTGAGAAACGCCTTTCGTTTTCATAAACATGTTAACATTATTAAGGTTAAGATCAAAACAAAATATCAAATTTAACTGTGTCCTTGTGAACTTTTCACATTCTCGTTCAGGTGTGGCCAGTGAACGGTTAATATATTGTACATTTCGATAGTTAATTTTGCGAGATGATATCATTGATTACCAAAACGATTTAAAGGAAAAGTAGATTATATCCACTTAAACAGTTTTATGGTTTAGTTTCATAATTTGTTGAATTGTAAATCCGGTTCATTTTAGACACTACGTATCGACGTCTGATACAAATCCATATATGTAACATACATATAGGTGTCGTATAACACGATACAAGGTTTGAAGTTCATTCAAAATTAAAACGTGCGTTCCAAAAAAAATCGTAGATGGTTTATACAAATATGCACTTTTTTTTAACAAACAAATATACATTTACATATTAATTGAAATAAACTTTTTAACATAATATACGATTCATTCATCATCGCTTTCACTTCGGATTCTATATGTTTTACTCTTTCTCGAGATCGGTTGTGGTGGTTTCGCTTATCGCGAGCATTATCAACTGATATAAAATTGTAGGAACAGTTCTAAAATGTATGTATTATTATATCAATTTAATACATTTCCATCAAGGAGCTATATTTGACTTTAATTTAATCAATTAAATAAAATAGATCGGATAAAATATACAAATATGAATTGACAAAATTTAATTCGTATTCTTTCTGAAAACTGCCATCTAAAGATTCTAAAATTAAATCTGTCCACAAAAATTTTAGCTATAGATTTTACATATTTTCTCTATAAATTATGATTTATGATGGAATTTCAATATCAAATTTTAATTGTTGAAACTTTGTACGATTCCGAATGGTTCAACAGAACTGACAGTAAGACTGACTAATTCACTTCTGTTGCATCCGTGTGATGCCTGAGGATGCCAAAAGGTGAAATCTAGGTCGTTAGTGACAGAACAGAAGGTCGTACAAATTTTCAACAATTCATATTTGTATATTTTATCCGATCTATTTCATTTAATTGATTCACTTATAAACCAATTTTAATTTCTAAATATATTTAAAAAAAAAAAATTTATAGCCTGCAGACAATTTAATTAAAAAAAAATCAACTCAATTATTGGACAAGTGCCCTTTTACTTTTCGACCGACAATATATGACGCATAGTCAAATAAATTTATAGTAAATAAAAAATGTATATTTTGACCTGCGTAATAACAACAGGTGCATGAAAATAATAAATAAACATTTCTATTTGTATTACATAAATGTATATTTTTTTTTTAAGTATAATTTACTTCTATAACATGCACAAAACGGAATCAATCATTGCTAAATATGTTTTGCCACTTACTGCCAGTGCAATATTGGTAGGCTTTCTAATTTTTGTTTTAATATGATTTAATAACACCAAGGCTGTATTAAAAAATATGCTGCATAACTTCAACATATTGGTTCTTTGGTGAAACTTTATATTCAAAAAGATATCATTTCAGTCTCGTGAAAGTAAATATCATATTTTCATTTCAAGTAAGCAATATAAGTGTGCCAGAACTTTTTATGTTCATGTGGCACGCCCCCCTTAAAAAATAATGTTACATAATCCTAATTTTTCGATGCATTTTAAATGTTTATTATTCAAACATTTAATCTGTACATTTATCAATTATTACACAACTGGTCTAAGCAATTGATTACAGCATTTAAGTGCTGCCTTTCTTATTCAACAGAAGAAACACATAAAAAAAGAAATAATATATATACGGCTTTGATTGGGTGAAAGCTAAAGTGAGCACTATTATTAATATATACTAATATTATTCATTATAAATGTTAAAGTATTTTACCCTTTTGTATCAGGAATGTGGACCACTCAAAACATCATAAACTTAAATCCATTTCGAATGCATTCTTTGTGGTAAGTAAAGCATGTTTTTTTAAGTTTGAACGATTCGAATTTAAAATAAAATTCGTCTAAACAATTTGACTTAAAAGTTAAAAAAAGCTCATATTATTAAAAATAGATATTCAAAAGACACCTTATAGGTTACTTACTTTACTGTCACTTTATAGTGAAAATACATTATATTCAAATAATAAATAACGATATTGAGTAATTTTTAAATAATAAGAACACACTTTGAGTGTCAATGTTTTGTTCACAATATTTTCTATGATCAGGACCAGTGTCCTCTCTAATTAATAGAAGGCTTTGTGCACCAAAAATAATGGCTGTGCAACTTTGAAAGGAAATTGAAAATTTTGTGCATCTCACAACTGTGTGTAAACATACTAAACCTTACGGTTAATTTGTAATTAACTAATAAATAACAACACGAAGTATGTAATGTAAATTAATTTATTCATTGAAATAGTTAATTATTTTTCATATTCATAAAGTGAAAAAATGTGAAGCTATACATTGGTATCATCCGTTGATAATGCTCGAAACGAGCGAAACCAGTCCTGGTCATAAAATATATTGTGGAAATAGTGTTAAAAATGTGTTTTGATTAGGATCGGGCAGTTGACGTTATTACAGTGAGCATTAGCAATTACAAAAAATATATAAAACCACAATATTTTTGTATATTTTTATTTCCCAGATCATGCTTGGTTTCGCTCATCGCGAGCATTATCAAAAGACATACCACAAATTAGAACAAGGCCAGATAAAACTGATTATTCAAGAACACAGAAAATAATTAATAGGTTAATTATACAGAATTCTAAATAGAGTAAAATAATTTTTTTAATGTTCCTAATTTATGATATCGATTGACGATGTTAAATGGAATTTCAATACTAAATTTAAATTTTTGAGACTTTGTACGATTCCACATATTCTGTCACTAACGAAAGGTAACATAATTGTGAGTTCCTTGTGATAAAATGCCTGAAGTTACCAAATAGCAAATCCCGTATTGTTAGTGATTAAACATGTGGAACCCTATTTAGAACTTCTTGAAACTATTTATCTACTAATTTTTTATCAAAATTAAATCTAAATAAGAAATAAGTTTTACATAACATATATTTTATATAAAAAAACAAATATTGCAAAATAATATATAATATTTTGTAACACAGTCCAGTTTTTTATCGTATAATTTATACAACATATTTATTACATTGTATAATGAATTCAGTGCCGATAGATAATAATTGTCGTGTAACTTGATATTCGAAAAAAAACAGATGACATCTAGTTTAGTCTAGTCTCGCAAGTTACTTTCTAATGAACTATTTTTTCTCAATACTGAAAGCAAAAAGATGTGCGTTTTAATTTCGAGTGACATAATTGTCTACCTTCGAAAATTGGGCTGGGTTTACAATAAACATAGTATGTATACCTTTATTTTTTGTCTGATTATAAATAACTTGATTGTTTGACTTTTAAACATAATAATTTTAGTGTTTAACGCTTTTGTTTTTAGATTTCAAATCTGCGAGCAGCATCTGACGTCTAATAAATTTCTACATGACTTTTATGTAAACGATTTTTATCATCTACGTATGTGATGTTTTGAACTTATCTCCACTTTTATTCTTACTGGTATCGGAGAGTAGAGATTGCAATAAGCTATATTTATTTGTCAGAAACAAGAATCTCCTCTGTTCCATGCATGAAACCTGGCAGTGCTGCTTTACGGTTGCGGGTCATGACACTTTTTTTTTTACTAATTTTCTCTGATCAAGATCACTTTCCAGCCTTTTACTATGTCTAACAGTAAAATGAGACGATGAATCTGTCTCGATAGTACCAAATAAACTTAAACGCTGATTGTCATTTTTACCAATCGAATGGATTGTCTCACCCTGAAAGGTCACTGGTGACCACAGATGATCAATTGACCTGCTAAAATTCAAGAAATTAATGACGTACAGATGCTCTCGGAGGCACCATTTATGAATAGTGGATATAACACGGTGAAAAAATGCCATGTATTTCAGTTCTATATAAGCTTATTAATTATATAGTTGATAATTATTTCGACTTACGCTTCGATTTATCAAAAACATGATTATTTTGTAAAACCGAAATAATTAGAGTTCTACCAAGTAAATGACAATTTAATTAATATTGTGGATATATTTTTAAAAAAATCTTCCTTCTCTGCTAACTCTTAATTGCCGTCAATGTATGTTATATTAAGAATATATGTGACTGAGTTGTTTCAGTTCTCGTTCCATTAACGTGCCATATTTGAATAATAAAATATAATCATTTGTATATTTAACCATCAAAGGACTATGACTACAAAATATCACGTGAGACGAAGCGGGGATTTTCAAGACCCCAAGAATAAATCTTTATTTTTTCATATACAAAAAAAAAGCCTACTTAAGTTTTTACATAAAAAAAACTACTATTACAGATTAATAAAAATTGTATCACTCATATTATATAATATTAAATTTTGTAGTTAAGATCGAGTGACAGTTGGGGAAAAATATTTGTACTTCAGGTATAGAAAAGTTAATACGTTTATCATATTGATAATTAGGAGCAGATGTAAATATATAAAACAAAACAACTAACCAGTCTCGATTTTTCTAAAACTAAACCACAATAGCAGTGATATCGTACTGTTTAAAAAAATTTCATGTTATCACTTTGGAAAGTCAGTAAAGTACTTTTATTTTAATTTGAAAACTATAGCTTTCCCTAGATTAATTAAATCCAATTTTTATTACGTGTTAAATGTTTTTTATGTCATGTACATTGAAAGGAAACTGAATATTAGATATAAAAATATTTTGCTAAGAGTCATGGTAAACCTAAAATATATTTGCTTCTTGTTTATTTATCAAAGTAGACCTGTTTGCGAAGTACTGATCTATCATTTGCGCATCATGTCCGCTCTCACTTTGCAGCATACAAGCTTTTCTGCGAAAATTGATTGTTGATAAATTTCCCAGAAAAAACAGTAATTACTGATTTCATTTATGAAATTCTCATCGTTGGAATATCGTTCATATAATTAAACAGAAAAATAAATTAGTTTTGTTTATTTTTTTCCATACACTTTTACTTTAAGAATTTACAAAATATATTTTGAAAGCAGAAATGAAAAATTTCAAAAAAATAATAAAACACATTTTTAGCACATATTCCCACAATATATTTTTTGATCAGGACCGGTTTCTCTCATCGCGTGCATTATGAACTAATGTTATATTATCAGTTGATAATTCTCACGATGATCAAAACCGGTTCTGATCATGAAATATATGTTGCGGAAATAGTAATAATAATGTGTTTGTATTGGGGCTGTAGAGTCGTTAAAACAAAGCTCGATTCCGATTACAAAAAACTGTATTAAATTAAAGATCAACTATCCAATCCGGTAAATTGTTGATTACGAAATTCTTAAAAATATTCTAATCGAGCAATCGTCAAAATCGTCCACGAAGTAGTCTAAGTCACTCGTTATCCACGACTCCGTCTCCGACTTCAGAACATTGGCCTTTATTATTTAAAATACCACGATTTTCCACCAAGAAGTGACAGTCACCTTAAAAGTATTATATTTGTTTGTTTTATTATTTTGTATTTTGATTCACAAAATTATTAAAAACCTCTTAGTAATTGATGGAAAATTTGACATGTTTGTTATTTGATTTATTGATTGAATTGGCATTTACTTGGTAAATCTCCATTATACCACGGTGAAAAAATAGCAATGTATTTAAGATCTACATTTTTTTTTTATAAGGTATACTTGATAGCTATTTCGGCTCACACCATCGTCAGAATTATGCTTAAACGAACATTTGCTTATCTATATATACAATAGCTATGTAGAAAATGTACACAATACGTTTTCTCTCCTGTTTTAACGACCTAGCTTAAAACTTTGCTAGCAATAAAACTAAATTGTTAATGAAACTAAAAAGACGGCTATATCAATAAGCTTACATATTTCACGGAAATGGTTTTTTGGATGGGGATGGTTTATGTTTATTATTCACTATTTAAGCGCATTGCTAATTGATTATAGCACAACATTATGAATGCAACCCTGCAATATCTTAAACAACATGCGTTTATTAAACTTCAATTTCAATTACCATTTACGCACTAACTACAGCGTTATGGTTTTTTCCAACTTTTATTACATCATATAAAACGTAACATTGACGGCGGCGCAACAGTTTTACGAGCCATAACAATGAGAATCATTTTATAGTTAATTTGAGAGTTTTCTGGATTTAAGTATTTTCATCTACATTATCTCTGACACTGACATTTGACAAATAGTTGCTTTTTCCTCTTAAGCTGTTAACTGTCACTTCTTGATGGAAAACCATGATATTTTTAATAATAAAAACACACTTTTAGCACTTATTCCCACAATATATGTTCTGATCAGGACCGGTTTCGCTCATCGTGAGCACTATCAACTAATTTTTGTTTTTTCCTTGGTAATTAATGTAATTAATTCCTGTTGCGCCCGTGTGATAGAATGCCTGAAGATGCCGAAAGGCGAAACCTGGATCGTCGACGACGAAGCGTGTGAAATCAAGCAAAGTTTCAACAATAAAAATTTAAATGTCTCTTCAATAAATTGATATTATAAGCTGATTGATTGAATTGACATTTGCTTGGTAGAACTCCATTATAACACGGTGAAAAAATAGCAATGTATTTTAGCTCTAAAATTTTTTTTAGGATAAAGTGGATAGCTATTTCGGTTCGCGCCTCGGTGTTTTGACGAAGACGCGAGCCGAAGTAGCTAATAATTTCATCCTATTTTTGTAGAACTAAAATATATTGTTATTTTTCCATCGTGTTAAGCAATCATTTATTGAAGACATTTCGATCAATAAGAAAAACAATTTGCGTTTTTTTTAATCAGAGTCGGAGTGTCGTTTCAATTCATTGCTGGAGTCACTTTTTTTTAGACAACTCGTCAGACATTAACTCGATAAACAAAAGTCAACGAATCTTGTATATTGCGCGTCAGCATTATCTAATGTTTTTTTCGTATATATGTGATAATTTTACGTTAACATACGTACGTCATTTTGAATTATTTCCAGTGACAAATAATTTATTATTTTGCAACGTAAGCCGACGATATGACGAATAGAAAAAAAATATGTGTCACACGTATCAGGTGGTATAATTCATCATTAGTGGTATGACGATTTTCATCATAATTTTGACGTTTTCAAAACATTCATAATATGTTTTGCTAATATGTATGCAAGACATAATGTAAATTTGTACAAGATCACTGTTTACAAAACAGATAAGTGTTCACTGAGCATTATAAAAATTTACATTACTTTTACAAAATATTTAGTTATCCATACAATTGACAAATTATCATACAAATATTTTTTAAGTCAGTCAGCTTGTAAGTTCTGTTGGATCCGTGTGATAGAATAACTGAAGATGCCGAAAGACGAAACCCGGGTCGTTAATGACAAAACATGTGGAATTGTACAAAGTTGTAACAATTAAAATTTGATATTGAAATTCCATCAAGCACCTTCAGTCGATATCATAAATTATATTTCTTAAACATCATAAAAACTTACATTACTTATACAAAATATTTATACATACGTTTGACAAATTACTAATATTCATTTAGCATTATAAAAAATTATCAGGGCTGGGGAGTCATTAAATAAAACACAACTCCAACATTGACCAACCATATGATTCCGGCAAACAGATATTTGATTTTGTCGGGTTCTTTTTTCTACCTTTCCTATTTATGTGTATTTAGTTAAAGATATACCAACCAATCCGGAATTTTTTTCATTGAGATATTGTTAAAATCTTCTAATAGAAAAAGTAGTCGGAGTCACTCATTTTTCACAACTCTGATTCCGACAACGACTCCACAGCCATTAAATTTACATCATTTTTACAAAATAATTTTACATTATGTTTACAAATGCAACAATGTAAATTATTCAATTTGGTGTAATCATTCAACCTATATCTAGGTTTCTTATTTGATACATATTTAAAACGCAATATCTCAATATATGTATTACATTAATGAATATAATATTTACATAATGTTTAGCAGAAAGTAATGTATTAATTTGTCTGTCTGTCAGTCACAAGAACTCCCACAAACCGTTCAATTTGCACATGTCATTCAGGCTGCCAAGTCTAGGTTAAGTCACCTGCGGTGTAGTCGTAAGAGCTTTGCCTTAACAATAATAAGCAATGGACTGAGGTCAATTCTCTGCTAGGTCATTATCAAATTTATCTTTTACCTAGTTATGTAATATCTAATCGTCTTTATCTTGCATAATATTCCGATTTCAAATATTTGGCGCATTGTCATTAACTGTACTATTTTTTTTCATAAAATTAATTAATCAATAATCCATGCTATTTTCAACGTAATCATTGAATGATAGACTGTATTTTGTGGGTATAATATATAAGTTGCATTATTTATTATTGTCCTTTTTTTATGCGATCCATTGGTTCCAGAAAAAGGCGCGTAAAAAAAATCACGTAAAAAAATCACAACTTTCATATAATTTGATAAATTGGTTCCAAAAATTAAAATATCGCGTAAAAAAGTACGAGAAACGTATGAAAAACCAAAATTTGCTGTTTAAAATTCGTGCAAAAAAAATATATATTTTCATGTCTTTATTGCTTACAAAAATATAATGAGACTATACATATATAATTTTATTCACTTATATGAATTATTCGCCGCTGTCACTCTCGGTTGCGAAATGTAATCGTTTGCGATTTTTTAAACGAAATTATAGAATTTCACATAAATCAAGTTTAAGTTTTATAAACAAAATTAAGTTATAAAAATACATATTTTTTTAATTTTAAGAAGTAATGAAACGTACATGCCTAGCATCATATATAAATTTATTCAAATTTGGGGAAAGAATAGCGTAAAAACGAGTGAAGCGCGTAAAAAAATGTAACTGTGCCGTCCAAAAAATTGGCGTATAATCGAATTCGCGTAAGAAAAGGACTGGGTGTATTTTCAAATTTTTTACATTATTATTGATTGATGGACTATATTTTATAGATTGAATTGTCATTTACTTGGTAGAACTCCACTATAACACTGTGAAAAAATATTAATGTATTTTAGTCCTCACTTCGATAAATACATAAACTCAATTTGCCACATTTAAGAATTTATTACCATAATATAAAACTAAGATTTTTGAACTGAAGGAAGATGTATTGTTTACATTTTCTACACAGCTATATATAGATAAGTAAATTTACGTTTTAACATAGTTCCGATGAGGGTGTAAGCCGAAATAGTTATCAACTATATACCTTGTAAATTTTGTGAAACTTAAATACATTGCTATTTTTTCATCGGACTATTTTTATTTTTACTTCAATACTTTTAACTTTCAACTGTTACTAGCACCGAAATAACGCCGACTTATAAAATTCTTTTGCTAGCGCCTTATATCCTGGGTCTTGTCGAATTATAAGCCGAATTATTGCAAAATAAAATTCCGCGAAAGGATTCAAGGCAATGTCCTTTTATTGAAAGTCGATTAAGACAACAAAAAATGCCCTGTGCGAGATATATTATTTTTTCACCCGAATAAAGTTTGTTATGGTCTATTGATTCGTTAGCAAAAATCGATTAACTACAATACTTCAATCAACGATTAGTCATTCCAATTTGTCATCATCGACTGTCAATTTTTAATGTCGGTGTAACATATTCAATTCAAACAGTCAACACAAAACGCAAAATATATTTCGCGAGCTAAAATAAAAATCTGTTTTATCTTGCCTTTCTATTTATCTTTTAAATTCACGATGCGATCAATATCGATTGATGAATCTGTCGATCAATTGATTGTGCTTGCGATGAGGGAAACCGGCCCTGATCTTCATAACGTAAAATTGTGTATTTACACACTAAATGTTTTGTAAATATTTTCTCTTATTTCGACTGTTCTTGGGAAAATGTACTATTTCAAAATATTTATTTGTACCGAATTAGCGCTGTCATTTCGCAAACCATTATTTCTACTTCGAAAGATACACTCGGATATTTTATACAACCAGGGTGAAGCCGAGTAAGAGCCGATATCTATATTTATAGGAAACGATCGCTCTGTACGTGTTATATAAAAAGTTTATAGTAAAGTTATCATCTAATGAGCGAAACTTATGTTGCTGGTGTACTAAACATATATATTTTTAAATATAATGCCTTTTTGCTAAAAATTAAGACTTAAAACATTAGGTCAAAAATATATGTTTGTTATAGTATAGAAAGTAAGTGTGATTTGTTCTGGTTATGGATAAAAAATCATTTGAATATATTTCGAGGTAAACTGGGAAATAAATCAGTTTCATAAAGCCAATGCATCGTACAAACGAAGTCATTCATATAACTGACTTATACGTCGTATTTGTAAAGTCATAAAGTTTTTAATAATCGCTTAACAACTTGAATAACAATGGCCAGATTAAAATCCAATAACACAGTTATACGAACGTAATATGCCACTGTTTGACTCATTTCGAAGTTCTGAATATAAATAGGAAAATACTTAGAAGATGCAAAATAAAATTACAAAAGAATCGCGTAATAGAAATGTCAAATATCAAATACAATTTATTGTATTGAAAGTTTAATATATAACTTATTTATAACTATTCTTAATTGATACTACCTTTCCTATTTATGTGCATTAAATTAAAGACCAGACAAAGCTGAAAAGAAAAAGGTCTGGTTAAAAACAGTTTGATTTTAAGGGATTTTTTTTCCTACCTTTCCTGTTTTTGTGCATTAAATTAAAGATCAACTAGCTATTCCAAATCGTTCAACGAGATGTTTTTAAAAATCGTCTTACCCGTAGGCTCCCAACCTGGGGGTCGGCAACTTATACGGACAACTAAAAAAATATTCAATATTTTCGTTGTTTTTTTAAATTACCTTATTCATAAATGGCTTTTGAATTGTGTGAGGGGTCGCGGGTCACATGGATTTTATGAAAAGGGGTCGACATCTGGACAAGTTTGGGAGCCTATGGTCTAATCTAAAAAGTAGTCAGAGTAGCTCGTTAACATAATGCACGTAAATGGGAAAGTCGTGTTTTTGGTCAATCTCTGTGTTTGTTCAACGACTCCACAATCCTGATTAAAAACACTCATCATTATCAGTTGATAATGCTTGCAGTGAATGAAACCCGTACCGACCGTAAAATATATTTTATTTATACAGAAACCGGTCCTGATCAAAAAACATATTGTGGAAAAAAGTACTAAAAAAATTGTTTTTATTTTTTTTAATATCATTAAGAAGTGACAATTAACACCTTAGAAGTGACTTTAGAAGTTTTTTCTTTGTATAGAGCTAACAAACACAATTCCCTTCCGTGTTATTGAAAAAAAAAAGAAAACATTGTAACGTCTGCGCTATCAATTATTCAATCACAATTTATTCGTATGAACTATTCAAATTTATTCCACGCAGAATATAAACAAAACAAAAAAATCCCTTTTCAATGTCGAAAATATCAAAACCATATGTATATTCATAAAACAATTATCTTGTCACTCCAGTGATTCATTACGCCCATTATCTACCTTATTTGTTAATCACATTGTGTGTGAATCAAAGTTATTATATGAATAAATGCAACTATGAAAATGTAATTACGTGAAATGTAAAAATATCCTACAGACTTTAGACAAAATGTTGACCTCCCGTTGGTAGACAGCAGTGTTTCTAATTTTAACGTAAATTAGGTATGCTTAAAAAATCGGACTTCCTTGAAGACAGGTATATTTCAATGCGAGAAGATCTAAAACTACACAATTCAGTCGAATATTACGAAAATAATATTTAACTGAATTTATAATTTGAAATAATTATAGGAGTCAGTCAAAGAATTATTAATCAATCATTTTAAGACTTCGTAAGAACAACGTTCTACGGCACACTTCATACACTTTGATATGAGTGTGTGACGTTAATCTACAATACATTACATTACAATCGATTTTTGTATTTTCGATTTATATCTGAAAATGAATTACGTCAAATAATGACACGTTTTAGAACATTGCTATAAAGAATCAGTTTGTGTAATGTCACTAGTGTTCGGCAAAGTGCTGTCACACAAGTCCAGCTATTGGCTGATACCATAGCGGACAGGTGTGAAAACTGGCGAATTAAAATCAATACCTAAAAAAGCGCTGCAGTTATGTTTTCAAAGGGTTTCATTAGAAAACCCAATTTCAATTGCATTCGTATGCAAAATACAGAAATCAAGTGGTCCAATACTGTCAAGTATCAAGGACTCACTCTAGACAATAGACTAAAATTCAATGAGCACACCGCGATCAAAAAACGTCAAGCTTATGGTGTAAAAGCTAGACAAAAAATTATGCTCAATGTGAAGAGCAAACTTACTCTCAAAAGCAAGCTGCTCCTCTATACAGCTATAACTCGGCCAATTATGGTGTACGCTACTCCAGTGTGGGCTTATGCTCACCAGAAGCATCTGAAGACACTTCAAATTGTTCAAAATAAATCATTGTGACAAATTTGTAATGCCCCGTGGCACGTTCGCAATTTGCTGTTACATAGAGACTTGAGAATGCCTACAATTCGAGAGTTCGTTCGTGAAATGTCTCGAAACTTTCACAGTGATATAGGCAAACATTATAACCCTACAATTTCTTATCTACATAATTATGAAGAGACAGTACCGAGTAATCGTCTAAGGCCGAGAGCGGTTCTGCTCGATGACCCGCCATAGGTTTGTTGTTACAGATCTTAATCCCAACAAGGACAACCTCGGCACCTGAAAATGACTTTCCTATTTTATTTCCTTACGTATTGTATATGCATGCGTGTGGCTGTGTGTGTGCCTGTATGCACACGTATGCGTGAGTGAATATAATGCGTGTGGTGTCCGCGTGAGCTGCACTCATTGTGGGTTCCACGGCTCAGCTGCGACCTAATATTGTCAACAATGACACAACAATTATAAGAAAATTAAATCTATATATGAGAGATGGAGGAGACCTGAAGAGCTCTGATGCTGACGCGTCATAGATCTTAACGCTCCAGGAATTTGATATCCCAAAAAAAAAGTGTTCCATACATCGTTATTCAAGTGAATTCTATTACCGCTTAGTGGAACTGTAGCATATTAAACTAGCAATTAAAAGCATATTAAAAGCAATATTCTAGAACAATATTTTAATGCATAACACTTTTAATAGCCCGTGTAAGGACACCCAAAAATATTACTTTTATCGTTGTTCGGATAGGGTCAGTAATTTTACTCATTGCCTTCTAATCTCAACTGTGTAGACGGCGGATTTTAATAATTTTTAACGTCAAATAATAGCGTAATTTTTCATGTTATCTTCACAACTTTGTTCTCATCTTTGTTCGATACCTTTTACATTACTCAGCAGGAAATGGGTTAAAGAATGATGTTTTATCATTAAAATTTTAACCCCCGTCCGCTGTATGCAAAAATTTTAAATCACTGCCCGATTAAATTAATTTATGCATAACTTTGGACTGTCATAAAAATAGCTATATCTCTAAATCTTGTAAACGTTTGTTGGTCAAATAACAGCATTCTTAAAAATAAATTAATTTATATATCTAACATATACATATATAGATCTAAAGATTTCATTATTTTTTAACATACCTAACATAACCTAAATTAAATATCTGAAGTCATTTTTGTAACGCAATGTTTTGACACTCATTGTGGTAAGACACATATGTGAAAAATAAAATAAAGCTATGATTCGATATTTATTCATATATTTAAAAATATTATTATAAATCAATCTAAACCGACCGAGGGGTGTTTTATAATCATTTCTCTCGTGTACACAGTTGAGCACTGAACGACGCAAATACGCGGATGGGCGTCTAAAGGTTAAAAGGCAAATTTCTATTGGAAGAATATTCAAAAATTGAATTACGCAAAAAATATATGTTTATTTTATTTGCGACCCGCACATTTAGTATATCTGGAGCAGATTATGTGAGCCGAACGAGATTTTTTTCGCGTTGACAATTTATTTTATTACCCGCTAAAAGCTAACAACACGGTGAATACCGATACAATATCATTTATAGCAGCTACGTTAAACTCTTGGCGACGGCATTATTTTACTATAGTTCATGGTCGATTGAGTTGAGTCTTCAATCCAAATCTACCTTGTAAAAGGTAAACAGTACTTTTAGAAAGGCGTATATATGTTATTTATGACTTACTTATTGAAACTGAAACAGGTATTTGATGATTTTAAACACTGCCAATTTATAATAATACCATCTATACATATTGCAATATAATACCAGTGTCTTTACTAAGTTGTTTATGGAATTTACACTTTATTCCAGTCGCTTGCGGCTCTTTTTTGGGTTAAGTGCGGCTCGCAATATATCTTGATTAAAATATTTTTTTATTTTTCTTTCCTGTATTTTCGCGAGTTTTCCATATCCAAAAAAAATAAACAAGAAATCCATTACACCACTAATTCAAAGAAAATCTGTTTGCCGACTTTTTTCCTTTTTTTGTACAACATTTACAATTGACCCTTCTATAGCGTAGATAGTGGGACAACGCCGTAGGAATACTACGTTATAGAGCAGCGGTCGGTACCAGGGCAAATGAAATTTTTGGGGGAAATAAGGAATCATTATTTTCCGTGTAAATTAATTCTATAAAAAATCTTTAATTTATATTTACATTGATTGTCTCATTTTCAAAATATGGCGATTATACTGACGTACGCAAAAATATTTTGGGGTAATGGTTAAAAAAGTTCCCCGACCGCTGTTATAGAAGAATTGGATTAAATTTTGGACTACGTATTTTTGTTTTTTTATTTTTTTATTTTATTAATAACGATTTATGTAGAAATGTATTCAAAGTGTGTCTCTCATTGACCTAATGTATGTTATGCCGTTTAGTTATTAATCTCTAATGTTGCAAAATCGATTAATATCACCCTCTCCATCAGCAAACTTTAATTCTCGTCCGTCTTTTAAAAAGGTTGCTGACCACTACGTTAGAGCATCACAAGTCAAGTGCAGCGATCGGTGTATTTGAAAGGTACGATTTTTCACACTACAAAATACAAGAAAGGTTAAATTGGCTATTTTTATTGTACATAAAAAAAAATATCAAAACAATGAGCGTCAATAAATATTCTTAATGCTGAGTCATGAACGCTCAATTTGTATAGAAATACACTGATTAATTAGGGCTGCCAGGCGTCCCGGTAATCCAAGATTTTTCCCGTCCCGGAAATATATATTTTTTTTTGTGATCGTGTCATTTATCATCAGTGATCAGATATACTGATGCGCCTGCAAAAATTAGTCATTTGAATTATGTTATCTTTATGCGTTGAATCGAGTTAGATTGAGATCAACTCATTTTCAGTTGAGCATATAAAATATTTACCGTTATATTTTTAAAATATTCAATAGAATTAGCGATAAACAAACGTATGAAGTCTATTAAAACAAACTAGGCTATATTGCAACAAAAATATTAGTTTGTATACAAATTTCTTGACACTTTTAGCACTCTTGCGTTTTTTAGTACATCTATTATCACATTGGAATCAGCCGGGAGGTTAGAAGTCAGATGGTTAAAGCGTGCCCTTTATCGACTATACTTTTGACCATATCAAGAGTATCAATTAGATCGTATGTTTAATTCGCAATGATTTGATATTATTAATTTGGACACAGCATTTAAATTCAAATTAGTGCCTCCGGCATAAAGAATTATCATTATGACCATTTTTAATGACCCTATCAGTCACTAGATGTTCTTTTTAATAAGAAAAATATCAGTTACAGTAGACAAACAAAAGATATGTAGATATTACAATCAAATGAGTTTTTTTTTATTTTATTTATAGCCACTGTCTCGTTAATTTACTTGCTTTATGGTGTAATAATATTACAAAGATAGAAATATACTAAATGAAGTTGATTTTTTAATTTTATATTATTTAATGCAATACTAAGATTATTTGTCTTTATTTTGATCTATAAAAAAATATGAGAACGAGTGCGCCCGCAAAATATAATTAATTAAAAAAAAAAATTATTTTCGTAAGTAAAACAATGTACAGTTATGTTTTTTTTTTACTTCGGCATTGAATCTCAAAATCCCAAGATTTTTATTAAAATAATCCCGGGTAACAAGAATAGTTGATCTTCCGGGATCCTGAGATCGAATGCCCTTGTCATAAGTCATTTGGAACACCAAAGTTATGAACCGAAATATGTTAACCATTGATTTCAAGTATTATACTATCGCAAAAGAACACAAATGTTTAATAAATAATATGTAAATTTAGATCCCTCCGTCTGTACTGAATAAAATAATTAATATCTTTAAATATTAATAACTAAATATTGTATAACTAGTGGCATCTATGTCTTTTGAATATAAACTAAAATTATTTACCATGTATCGGGGTATGAAAAATAAGACAATATTCGATGATAAGTTTTGAAAGCTATTCATTACATAAAAACTTTAATTATTACTAACGGCATCATTTTTATAAAAGAATATTGTATTTCATGGTTTAGCAATGGTATTTTTAAAAATTAAGCCCGCTCATTCCAGACGTTTTATTTTTCATTTAAACGTATATTTTTGAATAGTTTTCTTATTTGGTACATCAAAAAAGCATAGTCATGTATATTTTTCAAACTTGTATATTTCAAAATTCAATAATCTTACATTGAATAGAGTGCAGAATCACCTATTTGAATTGTTACGACTTTGTGCAATTTCACATGTTTTTCACTAACGTACCGGGTTTCGCCTTTTAGCATCTTTAGGCATTCTATCACACGGATGCAACAGAACTGACTTGAAGTTGCAACAATTCAAATTTGATATTGAAATTACATCAAGCACCTTCAGTCGATATCATAAATTAAACCACCGTAAGTTATACGCATTTTGACAACAAAAAATTACAGCATAACATCCAATAAATAACCTGGAAACTTTCTGTTTTTAATTAAAGACATAATGCTTTAATAACAATGCAACTCCAATTTTACATTTTTCTTGTGAAGGCTTTAATATGTACAAATTTGTTTCATTTTTAATGTAGTAATCATCACTTCTTGTTGAAAAGAGATTACATCTTAACAAATGACACACCATACTTAATATTTATAATATTCATGGAAGAATCAAACTATATGCGTGACTATCTAACATTGTTCTTATTGGTGCATGTCCGGGACTAAGTAAAAATAAGCGAGACTTGTGGGAGCCTTAGATCGGTTTCTAGTCTGAATAGTTTATCCGTCTTTAAGCTATTTTTGATCACTTTTAA
The DNA here is from genome assembly GCA_028555115.1 of Himalopsyche japonica. Taxonomy (NCBI): domain Eukaryota; kingdom Metazoa; phylum Arthropoda; class Insecta; order Trichoptera; family Rhyacophilidae; genus Himalopsyche; species Himalopsyche japonica. The sequence continues at coordinate 1,606,068 of JAHFWJ010000590.1, read as the reverse complement.
TGTGTTAACTGTCACTTTTTGGCGATCATTATCAACTGACAAAATACAGTTAATAAATCTATAAAAATCTATTTAGACAAAAATATTGCATTAATAGTAAACAAGTAAATAAAACCAAAAGCTTAAATCTAAGAAAACGATTAACAAAAATTCATACAATATAAATTCAATTGAAGTAAATTAATAAAAAAAATAAACGATAATAATCACTTATTGATACTTTGCAAATGAAATAAATAAAGCGTATCGTGAAAGAGTCATTAGCAAGAATAATGGGATGATTATTTTTATAATCAAAATAATGGTTACTTAAATATTTTATGGAATATAACGCATTTTTAAATGAAATTCTTATGGTAGTGAAAAGGATGAGAAGAAATAGTTGGTCAGGGGCTTCCCAGTACTTATATCCTGAAAAACAAATAACCATATTTGATTATATATGTGACATATTTTTCAAAATACGTTAAAAAAAATGATAGCTCTCTGCTTATTTTTTTAACCCTTATTTGCAAGAATTCATCAGTTTGTCTTATTAATTGAATGTATTTCTGTTTCCCTCGCCCAATGACATTGTATGAGGAATGGTTTTTGCATTTTTTTCTGTAAGTCAATCAAATGGTGCTTGATGATGGTAAGTAATGATCGACCACGTTACTTATGCGCGTGGAAATGTACCGCTGTGTGTATTTCCGGTTTGACACAAAAGTTGGTGAGTTCGAAAATTTTAAATTCCCTACAACTCCATAAATACATTTCACATACAAATATTTATCAACGTTTTTTTTTTTAAGTTGGTAATACCGTAGCTTCTTACTTGTCATTTTGCGGTCAGTTCATTAGCTTTACCTAAGGGCTTCAAATTTAGTTTCATCATCCGCCGCATTTCCGGGCGCACTGTTATAGCGGTCGGTCAATAAAACTAACAGCAAACAGCAGTAAGCTTATCTAAGGACTAAGGACTAAGGCCTCCAGCGGTGATTGTTTTTTGAAATACTGTTTAATTTAATTTTCAATAAACCGACTAAAATATATATATGTCTGAAAGTTTCCAGTATTTGGCCAGAAACTACAAGCGCTAAACGCTCGTATACAGAATGAAATTTCAGTTAATAATGTTCGCGATCAGCGAAACCAGTCCAGGTTATAAAAATATTGTGGAAATACTACTCAAAACTTTCTGTTAAACGCATGATATTTAAAATATCACGTGTTTCCAACAAGAAGTGACTTTTATCACTTTCATAGTGATCTAAGAAATTCTGTTGGAATCATGTTGAAATTTTTAAAATATGACCTCAAAAAATTATTATTTACAATTTTTTTTTTCCACCAAACTATGGTGTGCTCATCAGTTGTGCACAATCCTTTGTTAATTTGTGTATATTAATAATAATATGTCTTCAAATAGAAATTGATGGATAAAAATAACAAACATTTGGTGATGAAAACAATACTTTATTTAAAACATATAAAAAATATTTTTAACGTATTATCAAGTACATGAATCATAATTTTTGTATTAAAATTACAGCTTAAATCTAAGCACAACACACGAACAAATGAGCAAATTATCAGACGTAAATAAAAATAAAAAAATCCGAAGCAATTCTGAAATTTAAGTTATTCATAGACACAATTTTGTTTTTACGGCGTTCAAAAAAAGTTCATCAAAATTATTTTATTTGGCTGTGCTGTGAGTTGAACGTTGCCAACGCTTATCCGTGATGCCCTCCATATCCGCCACCTCCGTATCCGCCTCCTCCGAACCCTCCGAACCCTCCGAAACCTCCGCCGTATCCCCCGAGTCCTCCGCCGTGTCCGCCTTGTCCACCGTACCCTCCGTATCCTCCGTAACCACCTCCGCCGTATCCGCCATATCCGCCACCGTAGTCGCCACCGTATCCGCCGCCTCCGCCATGATGGGCGGTCTCAGCAGGTTCAAGGTCATCGACTTGTTGGACTAAAGTGAAATAAAACAAAAATTAGTTCAATAGATTTTAAATTTTCGAAACTTTGTACGATTTCACGTGTTTTATCACTAAAGACCCGGGTTTCGTCCTTTGACATCGTCAGGCATTCCATCACGCGGACGCAACAGAACCAAAGCGTTATAAACGTTTCGTGTCGGTTGTATACAAGAAGAATTAATTACAAAGGAAAAATATAGACCCTACGAAAAGAACTCAAACACACATACATATGAAATAACTTTCAGAGATTTTTTTTCAAATTTCACCAATACCTGCATATAAGCGATAGTGATAGTGTATTTCAAGTAAAAATATTTTTTTACTAATATTTCGGTGAAATCACATTTCATCACACTATCATCATATAACATCTATTTTTCCAGTGATATTTTTAATACATTCGTATCGGAAATCGAAATTTTATTAAAACCATAAACAACATCATGAATATGTCTGACATCATGCATTTCAAATTATTCGTCTCGTTGTGTACATCTAGTAAAATATCAAATCCAAAAACTTAATTTTAATTGAGACTTGAATTAGAGAATATTTGATATGATATATACATAAAAAGATCATGTCACATTAGTTTTGTGTCACTTTCTGTTTCCCAAGTGCATAATCTTCCACTATTCGTATAGCATTGCAGTCAATAACGTCGCCAATGTATAATTTTTCCAAGTAAAAAAAGATTTTCTATAGAATTAAAATAACCTAGTTATGTTATAATGTTACCTAGAACAACTTTTTGTGGCGCTCCAGGGAAAGGTGCACCATTTGATGGCGCAACATTTACGCAGATCACTGCGACCAACGCAGCTAAACTCAGGAACTGAAAAACGAATAAAACAATAAGTTTCATTGATTGAAGAATATAATACAAAATTAGCAATGAGCTTACTTAATACTGAACTGAAAAAATAGTTCACACTTAACAAAATTTTCATAACTAAATATACTCGAACGATAAATTGTCAATAAACTATACGAAGGCAAAAATCTGTAAATACGTCCATTGCGTTTTATCTTTGTACTACCTATCAATAATATTAATAAATTAATTCCACAATTTTATTGTATTCAAATCAGGACCAGTTATTAATATAGTAATCAGCATTATCAACGGATGAAAAACAAATTAATTTGAGGCAGATTTAAAAAAAAATCCTATTTATTAATGAATTTTTCATAACTATTTCCCAACTCATAATAGACTTTATATATGGTAATATTTTTTATAATAAATGAAAAGTTATTTAATTTTAAGAGGTATTTCACCATTTTATTAGTATTTGTAAATTATTTTCATAATTCTGGAAACATATGTTTCTATGTACCATTTGATTATAGACCCTTAAGTTGTATAAATAGCCTTGTTTCAATTTATATTTTATCCTTAAACCCTGTCCTAATCTTGATAATATATACTTGTGGAAACAGTATTATTTGTAATATATATAATTAAAGACATTCCAAGGTATTTCAATAGAGTCAATATTAACACGGTGAAAAAAATATAATCTATATAGTTGATAGATATTTCGGCTTACGCCCGTCAGAACTAATTGTGTTTTAATTTTCGTAGAACTAACATAAATTGCTTCTTTCACCGTGTTATAATCGCCAATTCATTCAATTCAATTATTGTTAACCAAACTTATTGAGATTATCATGAAAAATCAGGCTTTTTTCCGTACAAAAATAAGCTCATACATAAAAATTTGGACACTTTTGACACTCTTATATATTCAATTCGTTACATGACATGTTGATTAAAAGTTTATCATTTAGATTTTTAAATAACAATAGAATTTGAAACAGCTGAAAGTACAAGAAGTTGTCGTCATAGCTTTTGCGTGTGACGTAATATTTTTTATCGTTGTTATAAACCTTGTAGATACATTGTACATTTGTTATAACTAAGCGAAGATAATCGTATATTATGACGCAATATAGACATTTATGGTCAATGAACTATGTTTCTAAACCATGAACTTGCAGCTGAGATTTCGTTTGACTTAATGGAAGTAACTAACAAATGGTGAACTGAATACGGTAACATGGTTATTAAAACAGTAACAAGAGTTTGACAATAAAATTATTTTCAATATATTATTAGATTTGTTTTAATAAACACTACTAGCAAAAATGAAAACCTGTCATGATATGCATTTTTTTTTAAAGTGTTGACTTATATCTTTAAATTTTGAGTTAACTTAAAAGAGAATACGTTTTTAAAATATATAAAACAACTTTTATTGTTATTGCCAGAATATTATTACATATATTAATAATACGGACCGGTTTTGCTCGTCACGAGCATTATCAGTGTATATAATACACATTAAAACCAGAATATTATTTTATAGTAAATAATTACTATGCACACGATATGTCTCAATAGCGAAGACAATAATTGAAAGCAGTCGATCGTGAAACAAAATTTAATCGATCCAATAACAATCGTAAATTTAAAGAAGAACTAGTTTTATCTTGATAACAAACAGCTTAGCTATTAAACAAAATAAATATACATATTTAAAAATAATCGAGCGACTATTTTTCTCAGAGATCGATGCGTGATTTTTTTCCGCCGTGTACGGTATAACAGGTTAAAGTCGTGACTTGGTTGAAAAAAACTCGATCTGGCGGTTGAAAAAAAGCTCTCAACGCGCGCCTCCGAGAAGCTCTATCGATAGCTTTGTAGTTTGAAAATTTATGCTTTGTTCAATCAAAATATTTTATATTGCATGATCATGAAAAACATTTTTAATGTATTTTTAATTGTTCAAACAATAATTTAGTTTGAAATTGTATATTTAAAAATCGTCTAGATAAATATATGAATTCGATTGGATTTGCACATTTTTTTTCACAATTTATTTGCAATAAAGTTCGACAAAACTTTTCAATCAATTTACGATATCCGCTATGGTTGGATTGATGTGAATTTAATATCAAATCTGTAAATTTTCTCATCTTTTGTCACTTTTTGCATCTTTTTGGCATCGTCAATTCTATTGAATCCGTGTGATACAATTCCTGAAATTGCCAAGAAGCAAAACGCGTGGTGACATTTTGCTAAACTAAAGTCCAAAATATTTTTCGTAGAATATATAATTTATTAAAACACTATTTTAAGTACTCACTATTATAACATGAAATTGTATAAAAACACTTAAAATCTGCTATATTTATAGAAATACTATTCAGTGATCAGTTGACGAACATAATCTTTTCCAAGTTTATGTTCGCAATCCGTATTGTTTGTTAATCGATTATACAATTTACACGGCTGTACTGTCGTATAAACACATCGCATGTAAAACGAGGATTTTACTCATAGAATAAGTGAATTTAAAAGATCATCTTAGTTCGTTATCCGAATGCAAAAATCATTCATGGTAATATTCGTTGTCCGACTCCATCACAGTCCGACCTGTTTAATGCCTTTCCGACGAAAATTTACAGTTTACACTTGTGAAGTGAATGGAATTATTTATTTTCATTTATTTATATCATTATTGAATTTATTTTTATATTATGACAGCACATTGAATAAAAAAATTATAGCCTTGTTATTCTACTAGCTAACTAAGCAATATTTTTTTCTGTGTTCATGTTATTAATTTTAAGTAAATTTATACTATTTTTCATATTATTCCAATAATATATCACGAAACAACTTTTTCTTTTATAACATTCATCAATTAATTAAATATGGAAAATACATTCATTAAACAAAGTTTTTTTCTGTAATTTTTTTACATTCATTAATAGATTAACTCACTAAAAACAGTTAAAATAAACAATAAACGTTTATCTTTAAATATTACGAGCAAATAATACATACTGAACTTGAAATTTTCTTAATTTAACACACTGACTGCTAGTATCTTAACTTTTAAGACTATAAATTGCAGTTTATTGATAGTTGACACTATAATTAAAAATATAAGCATTAAAACATTTGTTTATGGGCCAATTTTTGTACTAAAATATGTTATGATTATTTTCATAATTTTTTTTACTGGGAACACTAGTGAAATAACTTGTGATATATTCAGTGTCCCATTTTAAATATTTTTATAAATAATATCCATATGTATTTGATATATGTACGATAAAAAAATTACAAATTAATAGTGTATAGCTTTTGCAACGTGCGATCGATTGATTAATATATGGTAAACGTCGGAAATTAGAAAGGAAAACAACCCAGTGAAATTAGACAAAATCTACTTTAATACGTTAAAAAAGTGTTTGCTTCAACTCACTGGTTAACTCTGGATATATAATATTTAAATCAACAAAACTAATAGTTGATTCACTTCCAAAATTTCAAGAATATACAATTTGACATTATCAAGATTGTTTAAGCCTTGATGTGGCTCGACAAGGAACAGATTTAACAGAAAATTTCTTTATTACTTTTAAAACTTAAATCAAAAAATACAAAGTGATTTTAATAAACTTGTAGTATACCTTATTCATGATGCAGAATCCAAATGAACACGTAAATAACAGATATGATAGTTTTGCAATGCTTTAGTACTAACTGACCATCCATATTTTGAATCTTCCTTTATATATTGGTCTGTCGAATAATGAGTTGGATTTTTTATCCATTGACTCAGAGGTCCTTTGCGTCTTCGAACACTTCCGCTGAAAAATCCGAAGATAAATTTGGGAGGGATAATTGCATGACATAAATCAGTTGCTCGTAACCTTTTAATGTAAACATAGTATCAAGAAACTTGCATAATACTCTTTTTCGGAGATGTTTCCTTATTAACAGTACACCGATCCCTCGTTATACACGTTTTCGCTTTAACACGGATTAAAAAAAAATGTTTGTACGCCCGTGCGTGGGGTGGGGTATTCATCTGGGTGAATCCAACCGTATGCATTCCAATGCACGTATGTCTCCTCCCGCCATTCGGGGTTTGTCCTTGACTTGAGCTTGACGTCAGCTACAGCGACGCAAATTGAGTTTGAGTCTTGAAAATTTAAATTCTTCATATTCGTAAATAAAAAACGAGTACATAATTTTAGAATAGTGCGTCAGTTCTGTTGCATCCGTGTGATAGAATACCTGAAGATGCTGAAAGACGAAACCCGTGTCGTTAGTAACAAAACACGAGGAATCGTACAAAGTTATAACAATTCAAATTTTATTTTGAAATTCCATCAAGCACCTTCAGTAGATATCATAAATTAAATTTCAGACGTCGGACTGCAGTGTGTTTTTATATTAATCTCAGAAATATCTGTATCGAAGATAATATTTTATTAATTGCTTTGATTATTTAATTGCTTTATGAATTGAATTGATATTAATTTGGAAGAACTCCATTATAACACGGTGCAAAAATTGCAAGTTTTACAAAAATTGTGAAGTGTTAAGTTTATAGCTATTTCGACTTACGCCCACGTGAGTGCTATATTATGCTATAACTATTACATTAACTATTATAGTTCTAACGGCGGCGTAAGCTAAAATAACTATCTGCTATAATATATACATTCCTTATAATTTTTGTAGAACTAAAATACATTGCTATTTTTTCACCGTGATAAAATATACAAGTGTTTTAAAAAAAACACCTTCAGTCGATATCGTAAATTAATATATAAATAATTAATTTTGGCAAGCTTATAATAAAAGTTTCACGAGAGCTTATGGTGTAGTTACCTACGTACGGAGTTCTGATTAATTTGCAAGGTCAAACAAGTGCCAGTATGAAAAAACTGGAAGATTTTAGAGTCTTACAACAATATCATCGATCCGACTATTATTAGTAGGCAATAGCGGACGACTGGTGGAACTAGATAATTGAAACTCCCGGCAATTTAAATAATGAGACGTTGCTTTTATTAAAAACATTTTTATGTATATAGTGCTACATAAAAAGCAAAATTAACCTAACATTAATTAAGGAATTTTGTTAACTTAAGAAAAATCTTTAGACTGATTGATCTGTATAAATTAACAGGAAAAATTTTGTGTTAATCAATAGTATAAATCATTATTGAAAAATGTTACTTTTAGAGAAAGTAATTTTAGTAAAAAGTTACGTTATTTTTTTACGTTTTAATATGTTTTTTATTTGTTCAAAACCATAAATCACCCCATAACTTTTTCGTTGCGTTAAAATTTGAATCGAGATCAATCCACGAAATAAAACCCTATAGATTGACGAACCGTTTCTTCTATTATCGCTGAGAGGTTAAATATATTGAATCAATAGAACACGTGTATCAGGTACGTGTCTATGTTTGAGTTGTAAAAAAATGTTTTTATCATTCTCAATCTCAAACAAATCATCTGAAGCAATGAAAAGCAAAAACCCAATAACTCCACAAAAATATCCAAATTTAACTAAATATATTAAATTTATGATATCGACTGAAATTTCAATATCACTAAATGTACTTTCATGTTATAAAATTAGTAATTGTTGAAATATTGTACAATTCCATATTTTTTTAACAAATGGCCCGAATTTCCTCTCTCGACATCTTAAGGCATTTTATCACACAGATGCAAAATGAAAGATTTTTAACAATTTAAAATTTAAATTCCATCAAGCTCCCTCAGTCGAAATCATTGATTACAATAGTATTCGTCTGAATTCGCTCTCTTCTACGTGGAATTTGTCGATATCCGAAGAATTAATGTTACTGTTAATGGACATTGTTAATACTCCCAATTTGATAATATCAAGTATGGTAAAATTCTCATTTTTGCATTGTATGAGTCGAAAGTAAAATGTAGCCATGTACATTTCTCTTCGAATTTTGAAACTATTAACACATACCTTGTTAAGCGATGTAAAGAATATTCTAGCACTAAATATTTCAAAAATGAATTAGGGACCATTGGAGTCAAACAAACTTGCATAGTTTGTAAGAATAAACCAGTATATAATTTGTGATATCGACTGAGGGTGGTTGGTGGAATTTGTATATTAAACTTTCAAAAAATTTGAATTTTTAATCACGCTGTATTTTACTCAAAAAGTAGAATGTATAAGATTTTTTTGTAATGTAAATAATCTTATATTTTTAATTATCATTTATTAATATCCAGCAATCAGCAATCTCAAAATTTGAGTCATAATCAGTTAATGTGAAAAATGAGCATACTTTTAGCTACAGATCTATCTGTCAATGATAAAATATTATGTTTCAATCATAAAATAAACAACAGATACAATAGCAGTGTGCTTATATCTCAATGTCAAAAATCTAATGGTATTGTATGCATATACATTAATGTCGTTTATGTCATATTAGTGACTGGAAAAAATGTTAATTATCTTAACACTACTAATTACAATTACAATTATTTTGACGTGAATATCCCAAGAGATATTTTTTTAAAAGATCCAGTTTTTCTATGGAAAACTTTATTAATTAAAATTAATACAATGATCCGCTTTTGAATACAGCAGTAAAAAAATGCGACAGCCTAATTGACAAGTACCGAAACAAAAAAATATGTCAAACCTTAGCAATGCCCATGTATTTTTTTTTAACTGACCGATTTTTCTTGCTTTTCCTGTGCAAAATATGTTTAAATCACATGTAATATCCGTACGCGTTGTTAGTAATAATCCTTTGTTTTTGTTTGTTGTTTAATTCTGTTTGCCTTGTTTATGTTTTTTTTTTTTTGTAAACAAAATATCTCACGAATCGCTATTTTTTCAATTATTTGAGTGATCATAAAAAGTGGTAAGCCCCGTTTTTTTCCAATACAGTATACACCATTACGACGTGCGTCTATTAAAGTTCATTTTAACATTCCCACATATTTATTAACTGACCGTTTATTTTGAATCAAGATTTTTTAACATGGTTCTTACTAACTATCATATGCTGACGTCAATCTGTGAACATTGAGGTGACCAGCCGAAATAAATAGAATAGGACAAGCTTAAATATTTCCCAATTTTAAAATGAATATTTATTTATTAAAAATAAACAAACGCTTGAAATCAAAATGTATTTTTCATTGATTGATTTGATACATTTTTTTTACTTTTAAGATGTTAGCTATCACTTCTTGGTGGATTGGCATTATATTTAAACAATAAAGTACAATATATACTAATATTTTCACAATTTAAGCAATATTGAATACGACCGGTTTCGCTCATGTTTAGTATTTATTTATCTATTGAACAACGATTAATATTTTGTACAAAACAATTTAAGTGTATTTAATTTGATTGCAAAATTTACCCATTTGATATTATTTTTAATGAATATTTCATACTTGTTTACAAACTCTTAACGTACTTTAAATTCAGTTTGGTTTCTGATAACAAATAAGTATTTAAATTTGAATTATTGAAATTTTTTACAATTTCACATGTATTGTCACTAACGGCCCGGGTTTCGCCTTTTGGCATCTTCATACATTCTATCACATGAACGCTTCAGAACTGACGAAAAAATAAGTATTTATTAACTTTTTTATTTTTATTAGGTTACTTTGTTCATATATATGTTATGTTGTATAATTATTTTCTCAGTTCAAGAACCATTGGTTTTTTTTATGTCTGATTAAAATTAAATTTAAATTGTGTGCCATGTTTTCATTAGTGTTTTATCATCTGATATTCCTTTCAATGATTGAAACCGGTGCCAATCGTAATAATATATAATACAATTGTTGAAATCATAAACATTGAGTTTAATTATTCAAATAGAATAGTTTACCACCAATAAATGAAATCTTAAAGCATTAAAAGTGATTTATTTTACTGTAAAGATTGATAATGCTCGCGATGAGCGAAACCTGTACTGATCTTAGTAATATAAAATTGTTTAAATATTAATAAACATTTCGTTTCATTATAAAATATCTATGTTATTGTTTATTTAGTTCTTTTGTATTTCATATTTGCTTAGTGCTTTTGTATTTGATATATGTTTAGGTTTTCGGAAGTTTCTAGCCAAATTGTCAGGTTAAATTTGTCATTTTAAAAGTGTGGTCAGCTTTATAATATATAATACGTTACGTAAAATATATTACGTTGTTATTTTATTTGGAACAAATGCTTCAATTATAGAATTGCGCGTTGAAGTATTGACGCTTGTTTCAAATACTAAATCTACGTCATACTTCACATTGTCCGAAATAGCAAAAAATGTATGAATTGAAATTTACGGTTAGAGATGTCTTGTGAATATAATTGACAGCGTGTAAGACATGCTACCAACCAAGTTACAATATCAGTTATCGACCGCTGTACACGTGTTTTTCTTTCGTTTCATTGTCCAACTGTCATTTAAATTATCACCTGTAAATGACATAGATCAGTGGTAGTTAAGCCGTGGCGTATGCGCTAAACGTGGTGCATTGGATTCTCGCTCTATTTTAACTCCATAACTGAATCCATTTTCATATTTTACACATAAATTAGTGCATTTTAAAGTAGTTTATGTGCATAAATTAATTAAACGAGTTTGGTAAGAAAATTATAAATAATACTATCTTTTTTCTTCTAATTTATGATTTTGTGGTTTTGAAAGTATTTCTTTTTTCAATGAAATATAGTTGATAGCTAAGGTCAGGGGTGACCAAACGCCGTGGAGCATTATATATTAGATGGTTACTTGCGCATTGCATCCTTGTGGTTGCTTTTTCTATTGAAGTAAGCCAAAAAAACTGATTGGATCCTTCTTATATTTTCAACACTAGAGTGTACTGTAAAGCTGTTTAAATACATAATTATATTAAAAGGGGTTCGACGATAAATCTTGTCAATTACATACGTTTTTTTTCTCACTTATTAATGATTTTGTGGTGATAAAAATATCTCTCTTTTCAGTGAAATACAGTTGATAATAAAGGTTAGTGGTAGCCAAGCCGTATGGCGCATTTCATATTTTTGCCTAGTTTTTCTTTTGACATAGGCCTTATAACTGACTGAATCCATATTCATGTATTTAACATCTGCATGCTTTGTAAAGCTGTCTAATTTTGTGATATTTTTATTGAGATTACTAATCATACGCCAAAATTCAAGATGTTCAAATCTCAAGATGATCTCATTCTCATTTATCCACTAAGATCAGATATCTCTCTCTCTCTTTCTCTCTCTCTTTCTCTCCCTCTCATCATATATACTAGACTCTCCGGCAACTGCAGGGTCATCAGCGGTCAACCTCTCGTACAAGTAAAAAGAGGAAAAAAAATCACGGACCACCGATGCTGAAATAGAAATGGTTTTTTTATGTTACATTTTTTTAATCTTATATTTTGACAGATGGACATAACTATAACTTACAAATATACATATAACAGTCTGATACAATTAAAATTTAACAAAAACAATGTGTTTTCTTCAACATACGAATGCGAAACCTGCTGTTATATCTTTGTTAATATATTCTTGCCTTTAGTGCTGTCTCTGAGAGTTAGTATTAAGTTCTTTGGTGCCGCATCGTCTTAGCAGTTATGATTATTTAACAATAAATAAAAACACATTTTTAGTACTTATTTCCACAATATATTTTTTGATCAGGACCGGTTTCGCTCATCGTGAGCATTGTCAACTAATCAGTTCAGAACAGTGAAAATAAGTACTAAAAATGCGTTTTTATTATTTAAAATATAATTACTTTCCATCAAGAAGTGATAGTGAACACCTTTAAAGTAATAAATAAAAATACAAGTAAACGTACTGACGGGAGAGACTTTTTTCTTTCGCCTGCACGTATCTTTTTTCTTTTCGAAAAAAATCTTGAAATTTGACATACTATTTGCGGCCCAACGAGTCTCTGCGACACCAGGCCGCGGACCAACGGTTGGGGTACACTACAATTGATCATTTATGACTTTTGTAGATTTGTGCTCCAATAGACGAGTTTTCTTAAAACTGGTGACAATTAATTAATTAAATTACGTGAATGAGTTATTTCTTTTCATCTCTTTATCAAAATAGATCCTATCACAATTATTATTGTCTAACTCCAATAGTAATCGTATGTAAAACCAACCCATAAGCACATTATTTTGTTTAAAATGGATATTGAGAAATCATAACAGTCGATGAATAATCGTACTGCTTTTCTTAATTCAAAAATAGAAACAGATTTCTTGGTAAGCTATAGATCATCTTAACTGTCAAACACAATGGCATCAATTTTGTTTTTAGAAAACCGCAATAGCGGATACAAACAAGCAGTAAAAATATACACAATATACAGATAAATGATATAATTGCATACACTTATACCTACTAGCGATTGTTAAAAAAAGTTTAACAATAAATAAAGGATGAAAGTAATTCAAAAAATACTCATTAACAAAATATATTTCTTAAAAGGCACTTGAGCCGTTTGGCGTATCAATAGTCGACTATGAAAAACGCCTATGTTAAGCAATAGATTAGCCACCCCTCAGTAGACAATTTTGGGTACTACCCCACTATCCCCTTCTCTTCGCTTCTCATTTTGACTCTGACAAATTAATTCAATTTCTTCTAATCCATCGTTGATCAACTATTCAAAGATCTGGACGGGACTACAATTTAAGCCAGAGTGCTTAATAAAGAGCTTCTAAAGTTTCGAATGTATTTTGTAAGTCCATATATTGCAACCCCGAAAGCAAAGTGTCATGACTTAAAAATATACAACACGGTGAAAAATACCAATGTATTTTAGTCCCACAAAATTTGTTAAATATATATAATAATTGGTATTTTGGCTTACGCCTTCTTTTCTGTTTTTATAATTCTGATGAAGGCGTAAGCCGAAATAGCTATCAACTATATGTCTTATTAAATTTTGTGGAACTAAAATACATTGCTATTTTTTCACCGTGTAATAAAGGAGTTCCAGCAAATAAATGCCGATTCAATTAATAAAAAAATAAAAGTTTTAGATATTAATAATTTATTATAATCGACGTCAGTATATATATCAAAAGATATGAAAATTATACATTTATTAGGGTGTAATAAATACCCATTTTGCATACTATTTTCCCATTTTTTTTATTTTTATGATCAGGACCGGTTATTAATGAATAGAATATCAAAATATATGCGGCTCTTAAAACACATGTGTACTACTCAGCCATATTTTAAAATTTTAACACCCAGTTGCCAAATAAATGGACCTGTTCCGTTCTTAATATAATCAGACTCAGTCAGTTTTTTTCCCCTCAGGCATTTAATGGCTAGCTAAAAAACAAAATAAAAAACAAGCGAGTAGTATAGCAGTTACATAAATCAGTTTCTGAAGGCAATATTTTAAGTTCATGGTCGATTATGTCAGTCCTTAATCCATATTTACCTCACGGTGTATAGAGGCTTCTCAGAGGCGTTGATGTTTATTATATCTAAAAAAATACTTGTATTTTTATCAGATCTCACAAGGAACGTATCCTCCGGGTAACAAACTTTATAAGAGCCACAAAATTGAATTTAACTTCAAATGAAAATATTTAATAAACACACGATGGAAAAATAACAATGCATTTAACTTTTTAAGTGTATTAACTGTCATTTCTTAGTGGAAAGGCATAATATTTTAAATAATTAAACACATTTTTTTAGTACTTATTTCCACAATATATATTTTTTGATCAGAACCAGTTTCGCTCATCACGAGCATTATCAACTAATCAACGGTCCTGATCAATATATTTTAGTCAAACAAAATTTATAAGATACGCAGTTCATAGCTATTTCGGCTTACTAAATTTAAGCACATTAACGTTATTATAAAATAACATTTTAAAAAACACATGTGGTATACTACTATGAAGTTTATTCCCTTTTTAAATTTTTACCTTAAAGTAAAATTCATAAATTTTTAATAAGTAGTTCATTGATAATTAGTGCTATCATTTTAAGGTTCTAACCCTTTCCCTACGTTTAGTGAAAATCGAACAGACCCTCCCTAATCGATTACGTGGTTCGGATCATATGTGTTGTTCTTCAACTTCAACTTCAATGAGTGGCCGAACTCTCTCGCGAATTTAATCAACTAAGGATCTTGGAGTTCAAGTCAAGAGCAAACGAACATTCAATAGTCACATTAGAATTACCTGAAATAAAATATTGAAAATGATAGACTTTATCTTTCGTACCACCGTAGTCTTTTCGGGTGTTCATTTTTTAATATTCATGTACAATGCTTTAGTATGAAGTAGGCTAGAGAGTAGATGTATTGTTTGTGCCCCAAGAAATTGAATTGAAATTTGAGACCTCTTGAGGGTAAATGGATACTATCTATAGTTTTATCCAACATACTTTATTTTAGGTATTTTCACTTTTAACAGTGTGAAAACTCGAAGTGAAATACACCTCGTCATATATTTCTTTCGACTCATACGAGGTCAAAATGAGAATTTTACCATCTTTGATAATTTGAAATTGTATGTTCCGGATATTTTTTTTAATCGTAAACACGAATCGTCCGTTCTTCCAATGTGTAGAATCAGTCTTCCAATGGAGATGCCGATGGTAAGAGCATTGACAATGTTTAACAGTGTTGCTTCAGATATCGAAATATTCCATTTGGATGAGAATGAGCTCAGACGAATATCATTTTTTAATGTATTGAAGTAGATTTTACATAACCTTGCTGAATTGACTTTTTTGCTATTTTTATTTTTTTCTCTAGTAATTTATTCCTTAAAATTTTCAACTTAACATTTTTATGTACATCGTATGTACCAAATAAAATAAATAAATAAATAAATAATCTCCATTCTTACGAAAAGAATCAATTCCACTGTTTACCTTAGTAATGAATAACTTACAATACAGTTAGTCTGAAGATGCTTATTATATAAGCTAAAAACGTGTCACATCTAGTAACTTATCTAATAAATAATAATGTTATCAATTTTAGTTTTATATTAAGCTATCTTGGTTCCGAACGTATACCTATTGTGCTTATGGGGAAATTCGCCACTATAAGATACTCAATATCACTTATCCAAGTTTTTATAAGCAAAATATCCAAAATATTCACAGATACTCGTTTCAGACGTTTTATTATTGATCTTTGACCCATATTACTACACCTTGAGGTAAGATTTATTATGTTGTGAAAATGTTGTATCAAAAAAGTCGTTGCTATACTTGAGTGAATTCTCACGACTTGTCTATTTACCGACTATGAACAAGAAACAAGAAATATTCATCATAATTTATTATGAACAAATAAAAAAAGGTGTGGCATGTACAGATGGTAGTAATACATTGTTGAAAATAATAGTTTTAACTATAAATATATCGCGCAAATCGAATACCGAAGATAAAATCTTATTAACACGTTAAAATACAATATTAATGTGAAACTTTCGATTAGATTAAATCATTATTTTTTAAAAAAGTTATAATTAAAATATGTTAACAACCTTTTAACATTAAAAAAATGCTGATTTATTATCAATTGTTTTACTATAAGAAGTCCTTAACCTACTAATTGCTCAAGTCTCAACAATTAAGACGGCTGATTTTAGATTATATATTAAGAATAATTGATTCTCAAAAATAAACGATTGTTAGCAGTGTTTAAACGTAAGGTTTGTGTATTAAATATAGCATGGGAAAAACAATGTAAAATATCCATAACTTTAAATTGTTACAACCAACAGTTAGTAGCACAATACGTGGAATAATCAAAGTAATTTTTAATTTTATATTGTTACAACCTTGTACGATTCCACATGTTTTGTCACTAACGACCCGGGTTTCGCCTTTCGGAATCTTCAGGCATTATATCACACGGACGCAACAGAGCTGGCGAAAAATAAACAGCATCGTAAATATATTGATTGAATTGGCATTCACTAGGTAGAACTACATTAGAACACGGTGAAAAAAATAGCAATGTATTTTACTTCTACAAAATTATTTTTATAAAATATAGTTGATAGCTGTTTCGGCTCACGCCATTATCAGAACTATAGTTCTGCTTTAAAGTGTTAAAAAAGTTTTTATTTATTATTGCATGTATGCACAATAACATTGAGAAAAAACTGAATAAAATAGTATCAAATTCTTTCAATGAAGGCTACATTTAAGTATATTAACAATATATTCGTTAACATTTATATGTTTTCTATTTTGTTTTCAAAGAAAATCCCCACATGAAGTAGCAACAACATAATCACTTAGCGTCTGTTAACATTATTAATTCAAATATGCGTCGCAATGAATGCTTCATTATTTGCGGTCAGTATTTTAAATATTACTGGAAAATGGATTTCCCGTGAAGATTCTATTTTACGTTACATAAAAACGTCAAGCAATGAAATCATACTGAATCAACAATTTGATTATAGACAGAAACAACTTTGTATTTATTAAATTAACTGTTCTGTATACGCTTAAATTTATTCATACACGATCGAATATAATTTTAGTAATTATTTTAAGTACATATAAGCGAAGTACTCCCTTCATTAAAAAAACAATGTATAGTTTTCAATACCAAAGAGCGTAGTTGAAGGATGTGGAATGAACAAGATTAAATTCAAATTACAAATTTTTCTAGGTAATTCGAATCTAGTTCTGTGGTACAGAGGTAAACGTTTCGGTTCACGTCATAGATATAGATGTCACTGGTTCGCGACACAATTCTGGAATCGGTTTTTTCTAACGAACAATCGACTCTGATAATATACAGGAGTGTGTGTGATGTCTAAAAATAACGTCTCACGTCCACTCAAAAACGGTTAGGTAACTTCAACTCCGAACCTTTATCATCATCATCCATCATTCTTTACAAAACGAAAGGATAAGCAACTTAGTTTTAAACAATTCTAATAGTAAAATGGCCACTTAACGTGGCCATACGCTCCACACTAGAAGAGGGAACCACGGCTTAGTAAAAGGCTGTAACTTTCTGGGAATGTTCTGTATTGCAATTAATTGAAGATTTGATAACGTTTTTTTAAACTAACCATTCTCAAACTTAAACAAAAAACGGCGGTCGCATATGTGTATGTGTTAGTTACTTCATGCGGGACATATCACAGCAAACTAAAAAGTAATAATATTTAAAAAAAAAACTCATAATAAAACATTTTAAAAAAATGTTGCAAATTAAATATGAGACACTCTTATAGACAAATCAGGTGTATTATTGCTACATTGCAAAGGTGTTTTGTAGGCCACATATGGCTAGCGGTTTGCAGTTTGAATATGACTGATCGAAATTCTAAATCACCTTGTAGTTAATATTCCTTCACCTTTTTTCAAGACTTAAAAAATACATTTTATATAATCGTCATGTAACCTTCCTATCAACATTTGGATTTTTTACAGCTAAAATAAAGTAACTAATAAAACAGTTAATTAATTTTCTTATACATTTTCAGCGTAACATCTAATTTTTTCAGCATTGCATTTTCTTGGCTTAAAATACTAACTAAATAAATAATCCATCGTTTCGTTGTTGGCGATAAACAGACACTTTTTTGACGTGACAACGTCTTATAAATCGATGAACGCCCGCTGCACGCACGAAAAAACATGACACATTGTCCCGTTTGTCGCGTTACGCCAAGGCAAGCGTGCGAGCGAGAGCGCGGATAAGCGATAGAGAGGCACGATCGGCCTACCGTTCGGATTGTGCCGCATCTATCTCTCTTCCACTCGATTGGTCGATGCGTCTGAGTAGAAAAAGACAGCGGCAGCACACAACTTATACACCTACAGTACCTACACGTGATCTGTTTACAACTGTTTATAAAGTGAAGTGAAATGTTAATGTGGTTTTCATTGTTTATATTACAACAACAATTGCGGCAATAAAAGTAATTAATTCTTGCATATTAAAAATCTGATAAACGTATAACAAATATACTTTTAACAATAAATTATCAACGATTTCTTTCAGAAAAAAAATTGTAGATTTCATTTCAGTCCTTCTTCGTATCCATACAAAATAATGATAATTCAATAAAAATGATTCCATTTTATTCATAAAAGTATGCAATCATTTCATCAATGTTTTCTTATGACGTTGTCACGTTAAACTATCGTCCGTAAACCGACTTTACAGACAACCAATTTTTAATACACAAACACGTTGGACAACCCTGCACGTAAACTTTGTCTTGATAAATAATCTTGTATGCTTCTACTTACAAAAATAAATCAATTATATTTAGCGACTAAAACTAGTATATCCGGAAATTACATTGTATATTTGATAAGACACAAAAGGAATAAAAACGTTTTTTCAATGATGATTTCAATTTTTGACTAAGGTCAGGTTTAAGGCGTCTCCAGTGCCATTTAAATTCAATAAGATTCAATATAAATAATAATAATCTAATCCATTTTTTCTTATTTCTTACAAAGTAATTACGCGTCAATATTTATCAATACTTCTAGTATTTAACAACTGTTGAAAAAATAGCTCGACTCATGTAACCATAGTCTGGATCAAAAATTTACAGCTGCTGTCAACACGCGGTATGCGAGTTTGAAGTCAAACAGCTTTATTTTATAATATTAGTGTTCGTTTAAAAATTCAATGAAAATACATGATATCTCAGCTGACGTCAATACACCACGCCATGTATAATATTTTATTTATAATGTGTTAAATATCACTTTTCGTCGGAAAGCCATTATACTTAAATAATAAAACACAATATTTAGTACTATTAAAAAATTTTAATATTATATTATTAAATTCAAGACCGGTTTCGTTTATCGCTGCCATTATCTACTGGTAAAATATAAGCATAGGCAGGATAGTGCATAAAATAATCATTTTATTAAAATTAAGCATGATTTTTTTCTAGATAATTTGCATAAGTTTGTTTCATACTGACACAATTGATTACTTTTTTCAACGGGTAAATAAGTTTTTTTTGATTCTTTTGATTCTCAAATAATTTTGAATTTAAAATATCGATTACATTTTTGGCGGTAATTGTTTTAAGAAATACGATTTTTAGAAAACCAGTGTTATTTTTATGTGAATGAAATTGTTCTTTTATTTGCACGTATTACGCACACTAAATAATGGTTTGACATTACCTAATTGGGTTTGATAATATCATCGATGTATACACGTATTTCCCTACGACATTTAACGTCATTCAGTGTTGACAGTAGAATTTTACTCGGTTTTCATTATTCTGAAAAGTTTTTACACATTGATTGATACATCCTTAATTCTGATACTTTTGATTCACATGAGATACCCATTAATGGATTAGAAGCAGGCACGGACTTAGATACAAAAGAATATCCCTTTTGACTGTGATTCGAATAAAAATTTGGGACTAAAAAAATGAACGATATATATCAATGAGGAACTATGATTTAATTAAGCCTACTGACTGCTTACGACTCAATGTTCAAGATTGCAGTTTATTGTTGATGGTTTATATTACAAAATACAGTTGTGTAATCAATGTTAAAATTTCTTTGACAATATTTCTGAATCAAAATAAAGGCTAATTAATCCTGATAACCTTCGTAATTTTTTTCAAAACCAACTTTCGTTAGTTGGTGTTTGAAATATTTCAAATTATAAGTGTATTACTTTTGCAATGAAGAAAAAATTCCATTGGAATTCAACAAAACAATCTCAGGAAAAATCTACTTTTATACATTGAAAAATAGTTCTTGTCTCAACTCAATCTTGTTCATCTTAAATGTGTCGACATCAAAAACAATACCTTTAAGCATTGTTAATATTCATACCACTTGTCTCCTCATTTTTGGACTTATTCTACACTTTAGAAGAACGAACAATTTATGTCCACGACTTCTCAAAAAGATGTTTGGAATATACAATCTGATTTTGTCAAAGATTTTAGAATTCATGTATGAAATATGTGGCGAAGTACATTTCTCTTCAAATTCTCAATCTATTAAAAGTTAGCATGCCCAATAGAAAGTCAGTTAGATAAAGCCATGAGTTGTACCCATACGCACGTAAAGAAGCCGTAAAAATTTCTTATAAACCTTTTTTACCATGAAGACAAATTTCATGGGCCCCAACCAATAGACTTTCTCTCAAGCCTTATATATAAAGACATTGTACATACATATTAAAAATTTTATACTCGAAAGACTCTGGTAGTACTGAAGATTAAGCCTAGCACTTCCAGTGCAATGTTGTATGCAATATTAAATCAACTTATTATTTGGTCAGTATTTAATTCGATTTTAAGTCTTTAATAAGTAAAAAATAATAAATAGTCAGTAAAAAATAATAAACGGCCAGTAAAAAGGTAATAAATTGTCATTAAATATTGAATTATTGGTCAGTAACTTTTTGGAAAATGTTCAGTATATATAAATAAACGGTCAGTAATTTAAAGTGGTAGGACCATTAGATTATTCCTTGAAAGGATGCTAATGTAAAAATATACAGCTTTCAATGAGGTGTGGAGGATTTCAAAATACTGCCAATACTTAGCAATTTATATAGTGGTTAATATTATTATACAAATATCAATTTGCAAAAAAATCCAATTCGCGTCTGTTCAAATTACGTAAGATATCGAGCAAGATACAATTAACTCTCTTTTTTAGAGGGTCATTTTTTTTAAGTAACGTCGTTCGGGTTTAACCCAAGTTCAAAATATAAACAGTATCATAAATAAAATATTTGCGTGTATAATTTACTTCCTAGCGATGTTTTGCGTTAATTTATAACAGAGCCTTGTATGACTAAAATTGAATAACGATTCGAGTCATAAACTCATTCAAATTAATGATTTAGGCTTCCAAAAAATTCGTGACCACTTAACAACATTCATTAAATGTAAATAATAATCATTTTTTTTTAATAAAAAAACACAATTTTAATGATTTGTTTTTTTTTTATTTTGATTAAATAATTTCATTTGAATATTATCTCTAAATGCGTTTTTACAGTCAAATCGCTATTTTCATTTATTTTACCCGGTGTGGATTCACGGAATGCGTCATTCATGTTTTTATTTTTAATTATTGAATTGGATTGTACATGGCTAAACTTCATTATTGTACTAAATATAAAAAAAAAAAAAAATTTAGCAAATTTAATTTTTAGATATCGTTGTTGATATACATTTCGGCTCACGCCATCATCAGAACTATAATTCAATTAAAATAAGCATTATATTAAAATTTGAAGTCACCTCATAGCAGAGTCATGTTAACATATTTATCCACGAAAGCCAATCGAAAAAGGGGGGGACAATTTTTTACACACATATTTTTTTATTCTTTTTGTTATATATACTAAGAAGTATATTTTTTTCAATACTATAATTATTTCATCAAATATTGTTTTTGAATCATATAAAGGGGGGGAGCTTGCGTGACGATTTGCTAAAATTTATACACTGCCTAAAAATAGACAATACATCGTTTCATCAATTCTAGCATCAAAAATTTTATGTGTATGTATGATTGTATGAAATATGTATGTTACTGTTGTTGTAAAATAAAACATATAGAAAACATATAAAAAATAAAGAAAATACCTGATACCTTACCACTAAGAAGTGACAGGTAACACCTATAATGTGAACTAGTAAACTAAATAAGTAATTACATTGACATTTTACATGTTTGCGAAATTACTTGAGCTTCTTGTAATGTCTAAGTAGTCGTTTTGTATTTAATAAAAGTATAAAGTTGATTTAAACATTTTTTCTATGTGGACAAGAGAATTGAGCGCCAGGCTTTTATTATAAGAATTTATGTAAGTAAACTGTACATAGGCCTCATATAACACGGTTTTATACAACACACTTTATATAACACGGTTTAAGGGAAAATTTTTATCAAAATGAATTTTTTAATGAATTGATCCCAATTAATGACTCAGAAGCAATTGCTAAAAAAATAGATTTCTTTATTGATAATGATCCTATAATGGAGAAGGGTTCAAAATTCAAGAGGGAATTACAAAATATTTTTAAGCCTTATAAGAAAATAAGTAAAAGTTTATACGCTAAAGGCAGACAATCTGTTTACTAACGAATTTTTAAAGGCTAAAACTACAAAAAATTCAGAGTCCTCCGATTATGA
This sequence comes from Himalopsyche japonica, assembly GCA_028555115.1. Taxonomy (NCBI): domain Eukaryota; kingdom Metazoa; phylum Arthropoda; class Insecta; order Trichoptera; family Rhyacophilidae; genus Himalopsyche; species Himalopsyche japonica. Next base: position 1,583,063 of record JAHFWJ010000590.1, on the reverse strand, counting down.
AACTTATAAACGATCTCGAAAAAGAGTAAAAAATATAGAATTCCTTGTGATAGCGATGATGAATGAATTGTTTATGTTATTGTAGTTTCTTTCAATGATATGTAAATATATATTTATTTATTTTAAAAAAGTAAAGTATAAATTTAAATAAAAACGATTTTAATTTTGTGTGAATTCCAAACCTTGTATAACACGGATTTGTATTACACAAGGATTTTATGAACCATATAACCGTGTTATACGAGGCCCAGGTGTAGACACAAAATTGAAGTAAGCTTTTATGATTTAATTAGAAGATCTGTTTTTATATCTAGGTGACTTTGTCAGTTTGATTTGTAGACAGAATTAAATATTTATATTTTACCATCTTCATAAAAAGTAATAGCTGTAAATTACAGATTACGTACAAATAACTTAAAACTACGTGTAATAAAAAGGTTTCCAAACTATGCAACCTATAAAAATAAAATTAACATTATAATGAATATATTATAATCGATAAACATGTCTATAGGTTTTTTTTTACTTTATTAAGTAACTGTACACTTCTATCAAATTTTATAGTATACCGAAATGGTTTTACATAATAATAAATAACAAGTTTTGATATTTATCTTACATAAGTTCGAATAAACCACATCTCGGTCAAAAAGTTATGTAACCAAAAAATATTTTAACCAGCCAAAAAAATACTAAACCTGTTTTTATATTGGCCAGTGGAAAAGTTAAGATCGTTTTCCCATGTGTATAAATTTGATTTTTTTTATATCGGTCTACTTAATTAACAATTGGAAATAATATAACGATTGATTGATGCACTTTGTTGATATGATGTCCAAATTGACAATGCATTGAAGAATGACAGCGTAATTCAATTGCATAAAAACTATAAAGTTGCATTTCAAAACAGGTTATTGCATTCGTGAAATTGATCAAACATAGATATGTTTGTTTCATATTGTGTATTATTTACGTACTTAGTTGTAATACTGAACGTTTATATTACTGGTTCAGAAAATGATGGTAATATTAATCTTTTGAAAAATGAAATCAGTGACGCAATGTTAGATTGTGGGGAAACAAAAGAATCTAGACAAGCAGCAAAAGAAGCATTTGATAAGAAATCAAAAAGTTCAAATTTTAAAACAAGTGTTCGTCAATTTGAAGATAACGCAAGAAATTTTGATGAAGAAGAAGATTTGAAAGTATACAGAGCAAGAAGGAATATTGTTGCATTTTTTAAGAAATTAAATTCACAGTTTGAATTGAGATCTTTGGATGACAGCAGTAGTGGCGAGTGGGATTACGATGATAATTCAGGAAAAGGAAACGATGCAAGGTCTTGGAATGACCCAAAGGATGGTTCTTCTATTTCAGATAGTGTATACGGTCATGAAAAAAGAAATAATTCAAAAGCCAGCGTAGGAGGTACAGATAATTACTACGGAAGAGATAAAAACAATTCGTGGAATGAACACAACTCTACTAATTATAATACCCGGTATGATACCGGGAATAACTTCGATAGTCGCGGTGCTAGAGTGGTTCCGGGATTCAGGATGAAATTCGCCGATGACAAGTTTCCGAAAAGTGTCAGAGATTTGAATTTGACTACTAATTATTATGATCCGTTCATGACGCGTGGAATACGTTCGACTGGATTGCTGTCGAATAGAGTGAGACGTTTTGACAAGCTCGCGAAGAGCTCAAATGATAACGAGGTAAAAAATAACACTTTAATTATTTCACAACTTATAAAAAAGCTCTCATAGTACAAGAAGAAGATTAGGTTCCAGTGTGTCTAAAATTTACTTGGTTATAACTCCATTATAGCAAATTAAAAGTATTAATATATTTACATATACATTTTTTTTACATGATTGTATTTTGAACTATGATATCACTAAATTTGAGCACAACTTTATATATTGTTTAAGAAGAGATATATAACACTTCGTCTCACGTATTCTAGCATCTAATCAAATCTATAAATATATATTATAAATATTTTTTTTATATATTTATAATATAATAATATATGTATATAAAATACAATACAATAAATTTATTTAAATATTAAAAAACACTTAAATTTAAAATAGAAAATTTTTTTTGAAATAAATTATATTATTTTGTGTTGGGCCAACCCTGATGATTTTGTTTAATACGCTGTACACAAAAATACTAGATATTTCTATGCTCGGTATTCAAATGGTTAAATATACTATTTTAACACACTGACAGCTAATGTCCCGACTGCTGAATGTTGTTACTCAAAATTATGTGAATACAGTGAACCCTTCTACAACGTCCACTTCGATTGAGTTTTTACTGTAACGTTTGTGACAGTCTTTTCGAATAGCGATCCTATAGCGTTGTAAATTATGCATACGCATTTTCAACCATTCTAATTTCCACCGCTATAGGAAAAGACCGCCTTGCACGCTATAGAAAAAAACGATTTAGAATGGTATATTGTATTAACAGTATTAAAACATTCATTTAATCGTAATAACTTGACTTAGAATAAACACTACTGAACTAATTTTTGAAAAACTAGGTGTTTAATTATTCTTTGCAAGGCTTAATAGTTAATATGTTAGAATTTATCAAATAATTCATTCGATAAGTCACAACGTACGCGCGTATTACCTTATTATCTCATTGGATGAACAAAAAAGAGATAAGTGCATTTTTTTATTTTGTATCTACCAGTTAATGCGAATATATAACTGATACATTATGACGTAATATTAATGTAATAAGCAATATGATTTCATAGACGCTTGACCATAAATAAATATTTATTGCTGCAATTTTTGTCTATGACTGATAGAGTGACCATGCATGAAAATATATTAATGTAATAAATTAACAAATTTGAATGTGATAAATGATCACTCCCATGAAATTAAAATATTGAATAATCATATTTAAGGAATAAACTGTCCATTTTTGATGGATATATAATATAATAAAATAAAATAAAAGCCGTCGCTCATCGCGAATATTTTAAAAATTTTACAATACAATTTAAAACAACGTGGTTAATACAAAATGTTGATTTTATTATTATCATGTACACACAACTAAAGATTAAAAATCTGAGAAAATAATAACCAGGAAGAGGTACAATACAAAATTGTAAGGACCTCCGAGTACGAACTTTTAGTCAAAATTAAATTTAATTTAAAGTCTATAATAGCTCAGAGATAGTCATTGAATACTCTATAAATAGTGAAAGTTATTAAACAAAATTATTTAAAATAATTGTTATTGATTTTTTTTTAGAAAAAAAATTGCATCGAATTATAAACAACGTTATTAAATTTTAGTTTCGCACTACGCATTGATATTACTAATTATTGAAAGCATTATGGTTCCCAACATATTTAAGGTTTTAACATTATTTCAACAATATATTTTATGATTAGGACAGATTTCGCTCATTGTGAGCATTATCAACTGATGAATTGAATTGATAATGCTCACGATGAACAAAATCTATTCTGATCATAAAATAAGTACTAAAGACTACGCTTTTATTATTTAAAATACTTAAATATGTTAGGAAACATTAAATAATTAGTAATATCTATACGTAGTACGAAACTACAACCTGATGTTACTTATTATTCAATGCACTTTTTTCTCTAACAAAACATCAACACCAATTATTATATGTATTATGCCTTTCCATCAAGAAGTGACTGTTAACACTGTAAAAGTGGTATATAAATATATATAAAATATCTAGCAAAGATTGATAAATTGCACGAACTTTTATAAAAATAATTTTATTTCCTTATCATTGTACGACATTCAATATTAAATCGAAGAAAATAATGGACTAAATTATTTACAAATCAATTTAAGTTAAATAAAAATTCTGATGGGCGGTCACCCTACTATTAGAGGTACTGTTATCACAGACCACTTATCTAATAACGTGAGATGAATACAAACCTATTATTAAATGGGAAAATATTGTGACTCACTCACAAATGCAAATTTCTTAAAGATAAAACTATACTTCGTTGTTTATTTATTCAAATAAATGTATTGCACGTGTCGACGCGGTTTAGAGTGCAAAAATCTTTTAAGATTGTTGGACCAATGTCAAACTCTTTTTAGATAAAATATATATTCATGTCAATACAATTAACATTTTTTTATACCCAAGACGTCGAAGCGAACATTGTCGATATCCTTGTCAATTTCCAATACTCTACAATAATTTATAAATTAACTATACGTAATATTTGAATAATAAAAATGCAATGTTTACTACCGTTTCTACAATCTTGCATTTTTTAGATCAGGACCGGTTTCGATCATCGCGAGCATTACCAATAAGATGATATTCACTACGTTATGCTGATTGTTTCGTTTAAGCAGGGTTGTGGAGTCGCTAACGTCTCCGATTAAAAAAGTTTAAATGTTTTTTTCTTATCTTTCCTTTTTATGAGCATTAGATGTAAAATCAACCAACCAATCTAATCTAAAGTTCAAACATTATTTATTTTAATTTACTTTTAAGAACAGCATTAGTTCCATTCAAATCAGAATTAAGGATTTTAAGAGCGAAAAATAACCACTCTACGAATACTACGGTTGACGATAATGAAGTAACGATCAATGTTGAATCTGTAATTATTTTTGGAGACCGCTTTATTAACAGTTTTCGCTATTTCCAAAGCTTGGAAAATTTTATACTATATTAGAACTCAAGCGAAGAAATATAAATGAAAAAATAGCAATGTATTTCAGTTCTACAAAAATTATTATATATACTTGATATCAGAACTACAGTTCTAGTATAATAGCTATCAACTATATCTTATGAATTTTATATAGTCTAAATATATTACTGTTTTTTCACCGTGTTACAATTCATTGAAATATTTTTCGAAATCGTCTAATCGAAAATGTAGTCAGAGTCGTTTGTTTTACATGACTAAAAACACCGCGATTCCACGACTTCGCAGCCCTGTTCTTATGTTTGGTTTATACATCCTTAATTTTATGCGTGTGATTTTTTTTATGCGGTTCTGTGGAACGTTTCTACACTTTATAAAAGCTTTGCTACATGACTAATTGTCTATTAATCAATTATTGATTCGTAATCAATACACGTTAAAGTTACCCACGTATTCATGAAATTTGCTTCATAAATAATGTATCCATAATATCCGTATTTTTTAGGTACGTTAACATTTCATGTATGTTAAAATTATTAACGATATTTCATAATTTATTAATAATCTCAAAAAATATGGTGGAATTGTGTTTAAAAAAGTTTGACAATTGTTGACGAATGAGAGAAGGGTAGTTTAAGATAAATTGACGATAGCAATGTTGTAATGATAATAAATTTTATATAACAAAAATATTACATTATTCGTTGCGTTTGTATGGCATAAAGTAAGGATTGAAAACTTCAACGAAAAGATTACAAGACATATTTCCCAAGACTGGTATATACAAAACACTTTTATTTTCAAAAAAAATATAATACAATCTTTTTGACGTGACAACGTCTTATAAATCGATGATCGCCCGCTGCACGCACGAAAAAACATGACTCATTGTCCCGTTTGTCGCGTGCGAATAAAATATATCAATAAAAAATTGTAGATTTCATTTCACTCCTTCTTCGTATCCATACAAAATAATGATAATTCAATAAAAATGATTCCATTTTATTCATAAAAGTATGCAATCATTTCATCAATGTTTTCTTATGACGTTGTCACGTTAAACTATCGTCCGTAAACCGACTTTACAGACAACCAATTTTTTTACTATTTTACGACCTGGTTGTTCAGCTACATAATGAAAATGATTGTTAATTCTTTTAAATATACATATCTCTATGTCTCTGTCATTTTAAATTACATTCTATAATCTGTATATTTTCAAACAAATGACCATATTTTTAATCGTGCGTAAAAAATGAGTAAAAATCTCAGCTCAAAAATTAATTCTCTACTGACGAAATCGAGTCGCCAACAGTCATATTTGCAAGCGTATATTTATGTCGTTTAATGTTGCCAAATGTGACGTAAAATAAAAAAAATATTATTTATAATTTATTAACCTGATTTTTTAAAAAATATTTATTAGCTACGTAACTGGCGTTATGTTTCCTTACTTAAAACTTTTATTCCAGATTATCGTGTATATAAAAAATGTATCACCAATATTAAAATAGATATTTGAGCTGAAATGACAGTTAGTGTAAAATGCCTCTATTTTTAGATATGGGAGGCTTCATTATGTTTAGTAATATTTCAATCAATCATTTTTATATTTTTGTAAATGTTTTTCCTTTTTTTATTTTGCAGTGCCTTAGCCAATGCGTGTTTACCAACTTGCAAATAGTAAGTATTTTTCCAAAATGAATGAAATAAATAAATAAAATAGACTTATTAATTAATTATTTCTTTTTACTTTATACAAAATAAGTATACGATGCACTGTGAAAAAATAATAATGTATTTCTACAAAGTTAACTAATTTTGTAAAACTAAAATATATTATTAGTTATATATTCAAACTCAGCGCCTACGTGTTTGCATCTTTGTAAAAACAATAGAACAGCTGAAAATCAATAGACATCAACTATCACAAAAAAATCTTAACGAACAAACTAATATGTCGGTCGCCATTGCTCAACCCACTACAGGGGGCTGTTTCGTTCCCGTATTACACTATTTCCATGCCATGTATAAGCTTATTGATATAGCCGCGTTTTTAGTTTCATTTACAATTTTTGATTTTTTTTTAGTTTTATTGCTAGCAAGAAACAAGCTAATTCGTTAAAACAGGAGAGAATTAGTATTGTGTACCTGTTCTACACAGCTATATATAGATAAACAAATGTTTGTTTAAGCATAGCTCTTACGATGGCGTGAGCCGAAATAGCTATATTTTCACTGTGTTTTTTAGAATAAGTAATGCTTATTAAATATTGAAGAAAAATACTATCCTAATTACTAGTAGGTTGGATCGACTAATTTAAAGCATCAATCTACTTAAGTAACATACAGTTACAGTTTGATTTGACTGAGAGTTTTAATATAATAATAAACAAAACTTTAGTTACGATTGCGTATCCAACAAAAATTCTGGGATTTTCCCGAATGAAGTGAGACTTTTCATCTTGTCTTCGGACGTATTACGCACATGTCGTGACAAAAATATAATTGATTACTGAGAATACGTGTGCAATACAGTAGTGATTTTAATAAACAAAATACTTTGGAAAACAACGCATTTTGTAGTTATAAATAATCAGCTAATAACTTTGAAGGTTGTAAATTAATACAACGATATGTATTTAAGTTAGCACGCAAAATGTGTATCCTTGACTGCGTCAACAATTAACACGTCACACGATGTTCAAATGAAGATAAATATTTAAATATCTACGTTTTGATACAATTTTAAGCGGGAACCCAATTCTGTTCAATTCTCAAAACAAATGACTATATTTTTACTCTAGTCTAGAAGTTATTGGTTTAAACTTGTTTTAATGCTCTGGTTGTTAATTGGACAACTGTTGAGACGGTTAATTACAATACGTTGACAATTTTTTCTCAAAAATATATCAGTTTTAAAACTAACGTGTGTATACTAATTTTTGTGTCAAATTATAGTCCGACTTGTAATAAAAATAATATCATAATCGATAAGTTCATAGAACGCAAAAACAATTATTTTTTCAATTTATTCAGTGTTAGTAAGCATATCCTGTACATGGTTCAGAAACGGAAGGGAAAAATAAACTTATTTTTGTATGTAAATAAAATTATTCAATACACAATTTGAGTTGAATTGATTTACAGAGCTTGTACTATTTGTTTAGTTCATATACCTTTAATTATACAGTACCTTCTAGCAGCTGTGCGTGTAACAATTGGTCCTCCATTGACGTACAAATAAAAATAACATGATGATAGGGGATCTAAAAATCAATCAAAAAAAATAAGACCGTCGAAAAATCTCATCCTGGCATTTAACGGGTAAAGATTTATTTTCCAAAAATCACTACTGTTAAGCATGACAACTGAAAATTTATTGCCTTTCTAGTTGATTGAAATGCGTTACTGTGGTTAGATTGTATAAATTAAGTATTAGATAAATAACGAGTTTCAACTAACAATAGATTTCATTTCAATGACAGCAGAATTGAATAATATTGGATTTCATTTACTTAGGTCGACGACAGGGGAATTCCCAAAGAAGCGCTCTTCACGAAATTACTCCAGGATACAATCACTTCGCAGCAAAGTCGAATTGTTTTAGAGAGCCAAGTTCAAAAATGTTTTGATGAAATGACTTTCGGTGAGATTCCAACGTTAACCAAAAACACAACTATGGCTTCAAATAGTTTAATTTTGTCAGGTTTTTTCTTACCTTTCCTATTTATGTGCATTATATTAAAGATCAACTAAACCAAATCTTCAATTTTTTCATTAAGATATTTGTCATAATTGTCTAATCAGAAAAACCCATTTATCAAGACTCCGACTTTTCACAGCTTTTCTTATATCACTGTTGGTTTACTAGAGGTGCCTAAAAATACAGAAATAATCTGGATTGAGTGGAAATAAAACATTATATTCTTATATGCTTAAAATAATTCCCACGTGGTCTGGCCCGCGGACTTTAATTTGACATTCGCTGCATTAAACATTAGACAGTAACTCCAGCGTCGATACATTTAACCAATTTAATGCCAAGAGTTTGTCGATCAGCGGTGATACCAAATGCCACGGTTGAAAAATAAATAAAAACCTACTCTTTATAATTAAGTATTGTTTTAATGTATTATCTTACATTTAGACACGTATTTTTCATTTATTTGATATTTATATTAAATATGTATGGGCTGTCACTGCACTAATTTTGAGTACGAATACGCATAATCATATGTAGACTAATATAATCTGAAAAAAAACTAATGGAAAAATGTTAAATAAATATAAAGCACATTATGTGGCTCTTTAATCCTCGCTAAAAACCTGTTTAACCAATCTACTTCCATCTATGCGCCGAATTGAAAATAAGTTACTTTATTAAGTTAACTATAAAACAAAGATCAATGTGTCGTTCAAGCTGCTTCATAGATGTCTTTACACGTCTAGTGAAGTATCGATCGAATTTATCGATGGGATACCTAGCAATTTATATTTATAAACCAGTGTACGCTTGGTATTGTAGCGGTTAAATTAAACAGCCCTTCAATAAAAGCTCCAAGCAAAAGCTAGACAATTAGCATCTCAAAATAATTTCCTTCCTCTTTTAGCAATGATTTGTTAAAAAAGCAAGCCAGTTTTATTATAGTTAATTACTAGAGATAAAAATTAGAACATCTTAATCAATACACATTATTAGACAGTAATTTGAGACGATTCCCATGTCAGTATATTTTTAAAAATGTCATTTTCAGAATACATATATATCATATAACACAGAAGGTAACGGGTTGGTGTAAAGAAAAAAGCGCGCATAACCAATTCAAACGCATGATGTACCACATTTAAAGAGTGCATTCAATAAATTAATGGTTGTTAATCTAAAACCAATTTAAATTAATATGTTATTCTAGAATCGGAAGAAAATGGTTGCTCCTATTCAAACGCATTGGACCGCTGTATGGGTCTTCAATTGAGAAAGCGGAAATCATTGGCCAATGAAGAAGAAGATTCTCAAAAAAAAGTGGAAACATATTAATCGATAAATTTCGCAAAGAACACTTTACGACAACCGCATGAAAATGAAATGAAAGCTGTCTATATTATTAACTAACAAAAATTAGTAAATGAATTTTATTTTATTTTATTCAAATTTATCACAATGAATAAACAGTGTACACGTTAAAATCAAATTGATATTTTATTGAATTATAAACATTTGATAAAGCCCCACTGAAAATTAATCGAAAACATATATGACTTTTGTTGGCAACACTATTTTTGAAGAAAATTATAAATTGCTAAAAAATACACGCTACACCTTTATCATACTATTACCATGGTAATCACTTTAAATGTACTAGCTGTCAATTCTTACTTCTAAGTGGAATCGTATTATATTAAAATAATTTTAAAAAAAACCATGACAAGTATTACTTCCACAATTTTATAATATGAGGATCAGGACCCGTTTCACTCATCGCGAGCATTATTAATTGATACAAAAAAAATTAAAACAAGGTCATCAATACAAATTTTGAGTGAATAATTACCAGGTATACAAAACCAGAGGATTAAGAACTAAGAAAATAATTATAATAAATTTGTATTAATGAAGTAAAAAAGTTTACAAATAAAATCATCTTAATTTTTTCAAATGGATTTAATATTTTTTGTTTTATAAATAGCCTTGTTTCAATATGTATTTTATCATTTGACAGTGGGCACAATAAGCAAAACCGGTCCTGATCTGGAAAACTGACTTTTTTCGTAAACGGGACATTTTGACATATGACATATGCCGCCTGAAAACAGAACGTCTGGTCAAATTATTGTAATTATGTCCCAAAATTACTATTATGCAGAAAAAAGGCATTTGATTTTATAAAAACAATAACGCTTGAAAATATTCAAACAGATAGTATGCATTTTTATAAATATTGTTCGTTATTGAATAACCCTTCGTATATTTTTTCGTAACGTATACAATAACTTTTTTAACACTCGTATAAAATGAATTTTCAAGTCTTTTTGAGACAGTACTACCGTGTTATATTATATGACGCACGAGATAATTTGTCTTAATTAGAATTGTTTATGACAAATAAAAAAAACTATTTATTATTATTTCTGAAAATAGACTGAATATATATTAGCAAAGGGTGCTTAAGGTCACTCAAAATCAATACATTATTGTGTGTAAAATATCTTATATTGAAAGAATGTTGTTTTGTATTGTACCGTAAAATATTAATAAAAAGCCAGCCCTCTATCGAAGACTAATGAAAACAATGCTACCTCTCAATTTTGCAAAGTACACTTATATCTAGAGGTGGGCTGAAAGGGGCTCGGTGTGGCTCGCGCGAACTCCTTGTTGAATGAAAGATAAAACATTATTCTCAGCTTAAATCAATATCTTACAACAATTTCTGAAGGACATTAAAATTTTGAGATACATGGAATGTTATCTTTAAAATTTTTTCTTAAAACATATTTACTTCGAGTGCATAATGAAAGATGCAAAGCCATTTTGTCGACTATAATCCATAATAAAAATGATTAAATCATTGGTGCTTGATATAATATATCCCTCTGAGATGCTCTTAGATGTTCAACGTAACATTTTTGAGGATTGTCATATCCTCCTCGAATTTCACATTGTTAACTTTCTCATATTTTATGCCGTCTTAATTAATATTTGAGACACTCGCAGTCAGAAGGTTAATAGCGACAATAAAATCGTTAAAACTCTTCATACTCTTGCATGCTTTGTTATTCATGACCCGTGTATCATCTATCTTTGGACATTTTAGAACGCATATTTATTTATTTGATACATATATGATACAAAAATTAGAAATAATTATTTTATTGTTTTTGAGGCATAGGAATGGTTTATAGAACGTAACATCGGATAGTTAACGAATATCAAGAAAGTCAACAGAGCACGCTCACGTAAAATCTAGTTTAATGCATTAATAGATAGTATTCGTTTCAATTCATTCTCGTCCACGTGATAAGGATTGCTAATGATTTGTGTTACCAGTGCTATCCCCATTGGCAGGCTGGTTTTACACTTGAGGACAAACAATTTATGTCCACAAATAGTCATCAGGTATATTCCTAAATTAGACATTTGTTTTATAGTTCTCATTTTGGCCTCGGATAAGTTGAAAGAACTATTTCGCCAGATACATAGTTCGTAGAGTTTTCAAGCTATTAAAACGTGTTCAGTCGAACGACAGTTAATGTATAGAGTTTGGTGAATTCAAATTTGATTTTGAAATTTCACCAAACACCACCAAAGTCAATAACATATTTTGTTTGATAATAACTGTAAAAGAACGATAAACAAAGTCAACCCGTTCTCTAAACACTGCGAATAGCACTACCCGATGATTATGCGAGCCTCTTGTTAGTTTATTGGAAGCTCACCACTGCTTATATCCCCATAGTTAATATCCACTCTTTCTTTACTTCGGTCTTCCATTCGTTATGGAATCTATAATACATTTGGGAGAGTATTTAGGTCGTGGCACCGTAGTGAGATAATAGGTTCATTATACTGCTTATTCTGAGCCAACGAAATGGGAAAACTGCGTCAAAACAATTGATCTGACTGGCGGCAATTTCGTGAAAATGGACATACCGCTTTCTTCGTTATTATTATTTCGGTCTATATTCTGAAAGCTTCCATTCTGTTTTCATAGATGTAGCATTTATTACATAAATGAAAAGTGTTATTTTTGGTATTTTATTTGATGTGTCAATAAATGTCACACGTGTTTCGCTTCTTTGAAAAGCGTGTTCATACCAACTATACTGCACCGCAAAATCCATCAAAAGTATTATCCTTTGTCTGTTTATCTGTACCTAAACCTAAGAGTAAAAAAACATTTTAATATTTTACCCAGGGCTAATTAAAGAAACACGACTCCATCATGACCTATAACTCGACTAAAAAAAGTTTAATTATCTCTTATTTTTTTTCTTACCTTTAACCCATTTTTATCAAATGTTCCAATATTGGCCATATGAATTTGGGGACATTAAATATTATATATTAACCAAAGAAATTAATCATGAAATATATAGTTCGCTCAAATGTCTTGAGGTTTTCTTTAATAAAAATTTCACAAGAAGAAACATAAAACAGTACTCGGTTATTTCAATAAATAAGATTCAAGTAATTAATACAACTATTACAAAACACTCTTTTCATCAAAACCTCATTTTTAGAAATTTATAGGGACTTTATGTTTCTTCGAGATTTTACTTTTTTTATTATTAGTTTAAACTTTCCCGTATTCCTAGTTTCCCGCATTTTTCGTTTGTGGAATCGATGTACACTGATATCAAAATTTTGACACGTTTAATATATTAAGTTATTCTTAAATTCAAACCATATCAATACTCGAAATTAATTATCAAGATAAATTAAAATATTCTTTAAACTCTACCAGCCTATCTCGTTTGCATTCTCAATGGTCTGAAAATTACAAATATTATGTATAAACCAAAAAACAAAATGCACGTAATGCAGTCAATATTGTATACCTAACTGTTTCACGATCTGCAACACAATGGCGATTGAATAAGGTCGTATGAAATATTTATAATTTAACAAGATTCAAATCAGCTGTAATTCCATTCGCATAAACTGTTGACAATGCACAGTAGGTTAAATATATCTCACTGTTCTTAAATTAAATAGGGTGACCATAATTCACATAGTTCCAATTCTTTGCGACTGGCATCTCCATTATGATGTATAAATGTTATTATAATACAATATTGCACAACGCAAATACTTTCATTGTGATATTTTAAAGTTTATAAACCTACATTTTCATAAAATTATTTGAGTTTCAATGCGGAAAAAATAGCATCTTTATAATAGAATGAATATAATCAATGCACCTTTCATATTAACACGAAGAAGAGATGGCATTTAAATTATATATGAAACAATTCAAAATGTTGACTTTGATATAGACTTGATGGGATTCCGATTCCAAATTTGAATTGTTGAATCTATTTAAGATTCCACAAGTTTTATCAGTCACAACCTAAGTTTCGCATTTCGACGTCTTCACTGACAGTTCATTCTTTGTCAGTCCTATTACATCTGTGTGATAAAGTTCTTGAAAATGCCAAACAACGAAACCCGGACCGTGAATGACAACATAAAGGGAATTGTACAAAGTTTCAACAATTCAATTTTGATAAAACAGTTCAATTATTCATATTACAATAGAAATCAAAAAAAAAACAATTTGTAATGCATACAGCCCGTGAGTTGTGGTTTTCATATACTTGTTTTATAATATCATCACCACACAAATTATTTTATTAAAGTAATTAAGTACATATGTGTTTCTCGGGTTGTAAGCTACTCTCCTAATATCACTTCTCAGATAGAGTTCGTCATTTTTTAGAAATAAATATACAACATTTTTTTTGGATTAAACTCGTTTTGAACAAATATATTGGCAAACAACAGTGACTAATATTTATCACGAAATATGGTCACTCTAATTAATAACGTTAATAGTACGTATGTCCTTTTGATAATTAATATTAGCATACGCGATAATATTATAATAAGGATTTCAGTGGCGTCTTTGATATAATTGAAATGGAAGTTTTTATCGTTTTTTTATAATGTGTATATATAAATATAATGTTTTTTATAAATAATAGATTGAATTATAATCATCATTATTAGAAATATTTATTTAACTCATAAATGTAGTGTTTTGTTTATTTTTTTCTTTATTCGTATTATATATCTACACTCAAACCTTCTTTACACGGTTTTGAAATAACACGATCCAAAAAAATAACGATTTTCAAAATACTGTTAACTATACGAATCACAGAAACAATTATATAACATATTTTCAATTTCACGCATTATTGCGTTTCCGGTGTGTAAATAAGCATCATCAGATTGTATATGGTATAAAGGCGAATTTAAGCGGTTAGAAATGTGTCCACCAATCCTTTATGATGCGATTAGCGATGACTAGTACATACATTATTAGTATAATGTATCATTTTTCCATAATTATATATTATAATAACACACACGTGTGCAATATTAGCATAACAAAAAATTGTAACTTATTGAATATTTTGTTTTATTTACTTGTTATATTTTTACAAGTTTCTATAAGTACTTACTAAAATTTTGTATTTTTTTTAATAACAAGGCTATTAAATTCAAATAACCAATCGTCGAGTTTTCTATGATCTATCATTTTCTTGTATGATTTTTGGTGGAATATTTTCCACCAAAATTCATGTAAAAGTGTTACATACATTATTAGTATAATGTATCATTTTTCCATAATTATATATTATAATAACACACACGTGTGCAATATTAGCATAACAAAAAATTGTAACTTATTGAATATTTTGTTTTATTTACTTGTTATATTTTTACAAGTTTCTATAAGTACTTACTAAAATTTTGTATTTTTTTTAATAACAAGGCTATTAAATTCAAATAACCAATCGTCGAGTTTTCTATGATCTATCATTTTCTTGTATGATTTTTGGTGGAATATTTTCCACCAAAATTCATGTAAAAGTGTTTTAACTGTCAGTTTGTAATTCATTTTTTCGCCCCGCCAATGCACGCTAGGCGTTGTCCACTATATAAATAATTATTATTTGACGATTCTTATATAATTATTCATCCAGATGTTTTGAATTTACATAATAGAATTATTTAAAACTCTTTGTTGCCCTGGCTTAAGTTATGCATGTTAAACTATACACTGTGTTGTACCTTCTGTCCAAGATGTTAACACTTCCTTGACAACAGATTATCCCTACAGAGTATACCATAAATATCCACAAAATATAATATCGTAAGATGTCCGCGTAACCGCTTGAACGCTGTACATATAAATAGATCCTGTTTTTTTTATATTAAGTACGTATTCTTCATAACCGTCAAAAATTGGGAATTTAAATATTTTTCGTTTTAAACATTTGTTCCAGTTTTCGATTACTAAAAAAGACCAGGAATGGCACACCACCGCATACCATATTTTTTCCATTGTACTGTTTGTTCACTGATTCCCGCCCCCTTCCCTTATTCACGTTGTAGGTATGTTTTTGATATATCCGTGTAAATAAAAACCGCATAAAAAAGGGCAAGGAGCTTAAACATAATTAAATTTCGTCCCGTGCCAGACTACTATAATTTATTTTTTCCAATAACATCACATATTGTATGTATTGTACTCAAAAATTGACAATAAATTCAATAGCACCATTGTCTATTGGTCTCTCATTCAACATCTTCTGACCTATCATTTTCATTAATATATTGATTAATTATTATAATACTCTTACAAATAATACTATTATTAAACATTTATCAACCAGCTCATAAAAATGGCAATCAGATAGAACCACGGCAATTCTCATTGTAATATTTAGCTTCCGAAACCCAATTAAACTTTCTAGGTAACCCTGTATTGATTTTATAAACAATCAATAAATAAGGATTTCTTAAAAAATCTAGATCATATAATATAATCCAAGTAATCTCTATAGTCATTTATTGCAAAATACTTGAATATGATTATTTTGATGTCCTATATAAATCCAGGGAATCTGAAATAATTCTAAGTGAGCCGTCAGTATCAATTCAGCTTTATTCTGAACATTGCAGAAGGAAACTACAATCTTCAAGATGAAATTCATTGTAAGTTATTTTCATTTCTATTAAAACAAAACAAAAAATGTTGCCATAACAATAAAACACATAAAATTTTGACCTTCAATTTATTTTTCCATCTTCATATCTTTATGTACTTTAATATTTTCAATAAGTTTTTATGTTATACAGGTTGCCAGTGCCACTAGTCAGAAATCCGTCAACACTAACATACACTCGTTTTGTCTGTTTATGTAGAAGTGTTAGATTATTGCAGAAATACTAATAAAAACAAATATATATTACACTAAATTCAATACCAATAAGAATATATTGATTGAATTGGCATTCACTTGGTAGAAATCCATTGTAACGCAGTGAAAGGAACATGTAAGATCATTCTGTGATCAACAGTTAAAAAAAAGATTCACAATTCTGATTCGCTGATCACGTTATAAAGGAATCACATAATATAAATTCAAACTCAGCGCTAAGTGTTTGCATCTTTGTATTAAAGGTCGCAAGATGACAGCTGTAGAACAGTTGGAAATTAATAGATATTAACTATCACAAAGGATTTTCAAGGAACAAACTAATATATGTCGGTCGCCATTGCTTAACCCTCAGTGGGGGGGGGGCTATTTTGTTTCCGTAATAGACCATTTCCGTGCCATGTGTAAACTTTTTGATATTGCCGCCTTTTTAGTTTTGTTTACAATTTTAGTTTTATTGCGAGCAAGAAACAAGCTAGGCATTAAAATAGGAGAGATGTATTGTGTAAGATTTTCTACACAGCTATATATAGATAAGCAAATGTTCGTTTAAGCATAGTTCTGACAATAGCGTGAGCCGAAATAGCTATCAACTATATCTAAAAAAATAATTTTGTAGAACTAAAATACATTGGTATTTATTTTATCAATTAGAATATGTCTTTAGTGTACAAAAGTTTTGAAGATTTTCAATTAAGCCCCGATTTTACATTCCGGCATATCTCATTTATTTTATACAATCCTATCCAAGCGGCCATAAGAATAATGTTAAATAATTTCGCATTAATCATTTTTCTTGATCTATTGCTTTAGTCAAATATTCCCTAGTCTTATTGTCCTGTTGTATTATTGGCCTTTGATAAAAAATGATCTTTTTATTTCCAAGAATCTGTAGAGAGATTGAGTTAGATAAATATTCAAATGTTGAGAGTTAGATAAATATTCAAATGTTGAGAGTTAGATAAATATTCAAATGTTGAGAGTTTGATTAATATTCAAATGTTTATTACAATATTCTTTTTAACAGGTGTGTGTTGCATTCTTGGCTTTGGCCGTCACCGTTGCAGTGGCAGCTCCTGCAGACGAACCAAAATATGACGACAGTGTTTTCCTAAAGCTCCAGAAATCATTATCTGATGAATTGCAAAGGCGAGCGATGGTTGAACACACTAAAATGAAGAGAGAGCTTCCTTCCGGGGAGACATTGAAAGGAGCAGAATCTTCATATTTCCCATACTTTTACCCAGCATACCCTTTCAGCTATTACTATCCTTATTCTTATTATCCATATGCCAAGTAAAAAATTAAACGAATGACAAAACCAAAGCTATCTTCGATTACATTTTAACGATACCGCCGCAATAATATGACTCAAGGAATGATCATATTTTATAAATGTCTTATTTGCAAATGTTTAACAACACCGATCCTTAATTATTTTTGAAGTATTCAGTGTTGGCATATCAATCACTATACCCCGGAAATCCGACAGGGTAATGTTTAATCAAATTTTAGACAATAATTTGAATAGTTGCATAGCATAATAAAATCAGGCAAATAATAAATTCTAGTCACTTGATTGTAAATCATGTGTAGCAATTATTGATGCCAATTTTCATTGTGACTACTGTATACTAAATTACTGAATAGATTTTGAAATTATAAAAAAATATTTGACATCTTGCGAAATGTCTGTTAATTGCAATTTATATTCTTTTGACTCAAATGTTTAGTTCAAATCTGTACAATAAATCTTCAGCATAAAAAAACTGACTTTTATTTAACACAAAATAAAATGGTTGATTAAAATTATTTATTGTCAGTATCTGTAGTCAAATGGTTATAGACTTGCCTATCAACCAAGTGGATGTGTGTCCTGGTAAAGTCAATATGATTTTTTTTTTTTTTAATACAAATTCTAGTTTGTGGTATAGGTGAAGTCTGTTATCTTGCAGTGCTTTTTATTATACCTCATTTGAGTTTGGTGATTTAAAATTTTATGAAATATTCGTCACCATGCTATAAGCTGGAATCCTAGATATTTAAACAACATCTGATTGTTGTGAAAATTACTAAGAACCCTTCTTAAGCCACTCAAAAAGAATTAGTATTGACGCAAAACATTTAGTTATCAGGATTAGGATATCGACAGAAGGTTCTAGGTGAAATTTCAATGTTAAATTTGAATTGTTAAATCTATCTACAATTGCAACCTTAACCATTAAACAAGTTAACCATGTGAAAGCATTCATAAAATAGCTACTATTTAGCCTGCAATGTAGCCTGATTGGTTCTGAGAATTACTATAAGATTGGTTAACATTTACACTAATGAATTAAATTTTGAAATGTTTGGTGTTGGAATATCATAGTTGTTATAGTTTCCGATCTGCAATCGAATAAAGATACATCTGACAAATCAAACTGTGCAATTATATCTATTCACTCCAAGTGTGCTGATGGAAAACAATGTTGATTGGAAATAATCTTTCAAAATTATAAAACGAGATCACAACATACAATCTTAAAATTAAAGTGATACAAATAAAACCAGTGGCAGTTTGTCTATATACACTTGCAGAGATGCAGCAAATGAGGAAAAATTTAATTTATATATGACACGCCATTTAGTATTGTACTGTCACTCAGTGCAATATATATTGTCTTTTATCTTTGACCCAGGGTCGTGAAACTGTCTGATTCTCGTTTAATAGCTCAAAGTGAACTTACATATATAAATATATTTGTAGAATGGTTGCAATCAAAAAAGATGAATAAGCAAAAATAGTTTTATCATAAAAATAAATAATTATGACAAATACTTTAGATTAAAAATAATTCAGTATTTTGAATAAATTATGAGTGAAATGTATTTTTTTGTTTTCTCATCCACAGAGCCCCTGAATATATCAACCACAGGGTGCCACTGGATACAACTTAAGAGCAAGATCATAAATATTTTTAATGCTAAGCAATCAGACTAATGTCGGCCAGCAGCTCTGGTAGAAATGTAAATGGTGGAGAAATTAATCATTGCGTTATCTTGGCGAACTTTCTTGTCTTGCTGGATGTGATCAAACCATCGTGAAAGATTCATGTGCGATTCTTTTTCTAATGGATTTAAAGACTCCTGGAAGCAAACAAAAAACAACAAATTTCAATATGCATAATTATACAATATGTTGCAAATTCATCACTAGGAATATATAAAATGTACTACTCTATGGCCTCAATAAGACAAATATAGTATCACACTCACATTGATATTTTAACTTTATTTTTTTCAACCATATACATTCCTCAAGTCAAAATGAACTCCTAACAAATCTATTAAGCAGAAGTAGCTATAAGGAGTGTATTTCTTATTCAGTTACCCTTCTTCTATTTTGCATAAAATGAAGATAAAATGATGGAGCTATAACAGAACTACGACTAGAACTACGATTATCTCTCACGCTATGTCCTGATTTTTAGGGTTGGATAGATGGAAAGCAATGAAAAAGTCATAAATATCTTTGCCATTAAAAGCAATTCTTTACCTTTGTTGAAAAATCTTCAATTGCGTTTTGAAGCTAACAAACAACTGCACTTGAAGAAGTCAACATTGACAAATTGGCAATGGAATCGAATAAGCTTTGAAATATTGGAAATTATACTTACAATCAATTTATAGACCAAATGGTAAACAACTACATCAGCTAATGTCCTGGTGAATCCAACTAGATATGAATAGTTCTCCAAGAAATTATTCAACTCCTGGAAATACAAAAAATAATAAATAATGAAGTCAATTAAAATTTGCAATGCTGAAACTTTGTACGATTCAATGTCAAGAATGACCTGGGTCTTGCGTTTTGGCATCTTCAGGCATTCTATCACAAGGTTTGTAATAAATAACAGTCAAAAGTAAAATCCTTTCATCGAAAATTCATTAACAGTATATATTGTTTAGAAAACTTAACACACAAATTGAGTGTCATTATAGTCAAGTTGATAGTTTTCAAAGTAGTTTCAAATAAATAAAATTTCAGCAATAATAATACCATAGTATCATAATTCTGATTATGGCCAAAGCCGAAATAGCTATCAAACTTATGAAAAGCTAAAAAAAACTGTAGAGCTAATAGTTTGCTAACATAGTTATATAAATAGGGGCAAGACAAAAAAGACTTTTTTACCTTCAAAATAATTTTTCCATGCCCCGCGCTTGCATTTAACTGAACACCATGAAGAGCAGAAAATTCCAACCATTGGTATATTAATGCCTCTTGAGTTTTATCCGTCCAATGGGAACTTTTACTTTCTTCAGCTAATTTCAATAAAATAGTAGCGAGACCTCTGTAATCCTTTCCATTGCTTTTGATTTGGAATGTCTGAAACAATCATAAAATTTACAAAGATGATCTTAGGGAAATTGATGCTGTCACCATGTTGTTATGTTAGCAAAATCGAAAAAATTAGGTAAGTGCACACTAATATTCATGAATATACATTTTTGTTTGGAACAACACGGTAGATGTGGTTGTCGTTCCATTTGATCCGTGTGATTTATTTTATTCGGATTGTTTCTGGGTTTATCTGTGTTGAGTCACATACATGATTCTATCTACATGTAAATCAATTCCAGTAACATATTAAAAATATTTACATAGTTTTATTGTAAAAGTTATTTTGGGTAAGATCGCTTTACATCTCTACAGTAATAACGTATATTTTGAATATTTAAAACTTTGTATGACTCCACATGTTTTGTCACTAATGACCCGGGTTTCGCCTTTCGGCATCTTTGGGCATTCTATCACACAGATGCATCGGAACTGACTGAAGTGACTTCAGTTCTGGTGTATCCGAGCGATAGAATGCCTGGCGAAACCCAGTTTGTTTGTGACAAAACATAAAACAAAGTTTTAACAATTCAAATTTGATATTGAAATTCCATCAATTAACCTCAGTCAATATCATAAAAAATATTATTTCATTATAAAATTACAGTAATGTACAAATCTATGGTCTGCTAATAGAACATTATTTATTTTCAATGTATTAACTGTCACTTCTTGAAGGCATGATATTTTTTAATTAACAAAAGACCATTTTAGTACTACTTCAACAATACATTTTATGATCAGAACCGTTTTCTCAACTTTAGCATTATCAACTGAAAATAAGGTCCTGATTATAAAATATATTGTGAAAATAGTACTAAAAAGTGTTCTTATTATTTAAAAAAAGAACATTTCCACTGTTTTGTTTTTCGTCGAGTTTAGTTTACTTTAAAATCTCGCTACTGTAAGACAGAAATGTATACTGTTTTTTTTTTCAATTAAAGCAGTACTTATAAGTAAAGACTTTCAACCAACGCCGGTCCTAACTACGCAAGTGTGTAATTTTAGATTTTTATAACTTCATTCAGAACATGCAATTAAACTGCAAGCCATAAGGAGAAAAGGTATCATTTGCATATCAATAGCTGAAATAAATACCTGCTCACTATTTTGAGAAACGTTAGCCACTCGCACATCCAAATATTTACCAATTTGATTGATTGTTTTCAAATCCATGATGTTGTATTATTGTGTTTAAACAATATCAGAATTCCTTGGATGTCAAATAATAACTTTGAGGTTATGTTGAACCAGTTGTACTATGGTTGCACCGGTGGCTTTAGACGTATTCTGGTTGTATTGCCCTACGAGAAATATGACATAATAATATTCATAATTATTACTTTCCAGTCCTTAAAGCTGTCAGAATACGAGACTTTTAAGAAAATAAATAAAAGAACTTTTTTTTAATTTATCATATTAATTATCAATTATGATTTTACTTAAAACACAAATTACAATCAATGAGTGTTGAACAGAAATAGTAAAAGATGGATTCTTCATCTAAAATATGTCACATTCTTCAGCATAGGTTGTGAATAGAAAACTTATTTTTCATGACTTTTCTAATATCGCATGAATTAAAGCAAGGATTCCCAACCTTTTTGTATTCTAGAGCGCAATCTAAAATATCGGTAGGATGGCGGGTACCACTTATAATTTCTAAAAATATTTGTAATTGAACATGAGTAATACATAAAAAAAAGACTCATACATACAATATCTCAAACATACGAACCAATATAATAAACCTAGGTACTCAAAAAGTTTAAAATTCAAGCAAATAAATAAAAATTATTTACATTTTTAATAAGTGTTAATGAAAAAATTCTGTCACGATCGAATAGTGGCGGGCACACACGAATCGTTCCGCGGGCACCATGGCGCCCGCGGGCACGGGGTTGGGAATCTTTGAATTAAAGTATTAAGTATGTATTACATGCCACAACAATATTTTTATACTAGTGACCACACTTGTTTGTTTATTTATATTCCGTATGACATCTAACGTCAACCGAACAGACCGATTGCGAAATACTGGTTACTGGAAAATGTCCTAATTTGATAAGAATGGTCTTTCAGTGAAAGAATAACTATCATAATTTTAGTAGATACATATATGAATTTAAGTATGCCATATCAAATATGAACGATTATCATTCATATAACTATTTATAGTTTGACATGGGTGTACGTCACCAAACAGGTTTTATTGTATTTTAATACTAGACTACCTACAATAGTGAATAATAAATTTACAGATATGCTTAATTTACTATTAGCGGTGTTCATATTTTCTCTGCATTATGTCGGAAGCTTGGATAATGGCCTTGCCAAAACACCCCCGATGGGCTGGATGTCCTGGGGGCGTTATAGATGTAATACTGATTGTGAAAGATATCCTACCGAATGTATAAGGTTAGTAAATATAAACTCTGCTTTAATTAATAAGCATTGCAACATATGTGAGCTGTTAGAGAACATAAGCTATTTTGCAATCTTCATGTGTTACTAATGTAGTGGATCACCATGTATTAAGGTTACCTATCATATTCTCTCCAATCAATTTCTCGGGACACCAGAATGTTCCATTTTCAAGAAAAAATAAAATTACTTCACAGAAACAGTTTCAAAAAACCTTTTTGATTGTAACCAAAATTAAAAAGTATTTAAGTAGTGAGTATTCACACATTTCTAAATATATTACATCGCAAAAAGTGACTGAATGAACCACTGGGAATATTTCAAAAGAGCATAATAATTTAAACACTTCTAGACCAATTACTTAAATCATTTGAACTTTCGAATATATTTTATGTCTGCCCAGCACCAATGCGCCATAGAATAAGTCTTTACGATAATGAATAAGCTCTTAACGAGTGATGTGACACAGTTTCGCGTCAAAATTCTCAAAGCAATGCGGATTATATAGTAAATAATATGAAATTGTATTGTGAAATTCATTCATATAAAAAAAAACTAAATATTGTCAAGCAGATTAAATCATAAGGAAAATACAATACTATACAAATTATTTGTAATCGCTTATTCATTCCTTTTATTTAAAGTTCCTTCCTTATGGGTTTGTTTTCAAATAAAAGACATGATTTTAAATGTACCACAATGAAAAAATATTCTTCAAATATTCATTGTGTGGTTGTTTGTATTCTTTGAAACACAACTTTTGCAAGGTAATAAAAACTATTGATAGAATTGGCATTCACTTGGTAGAACTCCATTATAACACGGTGAAAAAAAATTTTACACAGGTATATATAGGTAAGCAAATATTAGTTTAAGCATAGTTCTGATGATGACGTGAGCCAAAATAGCTATCACCTATGTTTAAAAAAAATAATTTTGTAAAACAAAAATACATTGCTATTTTTCTTCGCCGTGTAATAAAAACTATGAAAAAATATGCATTTTTTCAGTAATAAGAAGAGGTCCCGTTTTAAGGAACAAAATAAATTGTCCATTACGTATTTCCAACATTTGTCTTGATCAGTAGTCGGCAACAAAAATGCCATAAGGCAGATAATTCAAAATACTTAACACTCAGTGTGTCACTGAAAGAAAACTAGTTAATCTCTTGTATATTAACACTATGTGGTCGGGCCCCTCAAGCAATATACTCAAGCCTGTAGCTGGCGTTTTTTGCGATTAGTGCAAAAAAATACTACTTTCTTAAAATCGACACAACTTCTAAACTAAACAATATTTTTGATTGAAATTTTCAAAGAAATGATATATGACATTTGATCTTTAAAAATAAATTATTAACACTCTGATTACATCTTAATTTCATTATACTTCTAAGCTGAATATAAAAACCTATTCTCAATTATGTAAATGGCACTCCACATCTCATCAATATAAAATTTTTAAAACATTCTATCTAAAAGATAGTATATTTATTCTTACTATATAATTATATAATAAATAATAATATATACTTGCAAATTCCTGCAAGTTTAGAACCACTGGAAGTTTGAAATCTGAATGACGTAAATCGAGAAACATGCGTCTCCGAATAGGAACACTCGGGTTTATAATAACTCATGAGTTTTATTGCCACTTGTCAAAAAAAGGTCTTTGTCGTATTGCCGTGCGTTTTGTTTCACGCCGAAATACAAGCCCTAGAGAAGACGGATCCCACAAACGACCGACAGGATTCAAAAACGAATTTTATCGGGTTCCGCAAGCAAACTACAGTCTGCAAAAAATGAAATATTTCGTCTCCCGACCATAAAGTGTTAAGACACTTTTATTTGACTATAATAATACATTAACTTTCAAAAACACCACATATCCACTTATACCAGATACAAAAACTATTTTCCAGTGAAGACCTTTTTCGGAGAGTAGCAGAAGAATTTATATCAGGTGGATATGCAGATGCAGGTTATGAATATGTGATTATAGATGATTGCTGGATGGAGAAAGCTAGAGACTATATCGGAAGACTAGTTCCAGACCAGCAAAGATTTCCTAGAGGAATGAAGGACCTTTCTAAATATGTAAGACATTAGCCACTTCCCATAAATGAATCACTTTAAGGATCTATTTGCATTTTGAATTTACCGTGTGGCTAGCCACCTAAAGCTTTGTGGTAAAGATTGTTGAACATGATAGATAGCCTAGCTGAGTTATGGATTGCTTTCAGTACATGACCTTTTAAAGTATTAACTCTTAATATAATTTTCACTCATTATAAGTATTTTCAAATACTTAAAAATAAAATAAAATCGAGTTGATATTATCTAAGACTGGTAAGAAGGTATACAAAACAATTGGATGACGGATTATGAAAAAAAAAACTCAAAATATTATTTAGTTGTAAGGCTTTTAGAATACATGAATATCAAATCTTAGGTAAAAAAAAAATTAAGCTCAATTAAAAATATTCATTTTTAATGCGAAGGTTAGGTTAGTTGTTTATGTTCAAATACAATTCTTAAATATTTATTAAAAAATTGTTGAATGGAATATTTCTTAAATAAAATTGATTGCTTTTTAATATTTCTTTCATATAAATAAAACAATGATAAGTATGCACAATTTCAAGATATGAAGAGCAGGACAGGTTTCATCCATGACATATATTATCTGAAGATCTACATTAAGTTTATTAGTGAGCAAAGAGTGAATATGAAATGAGTAAGCACTCACTGAATCCTTTCACTATACCATCTCTTCGAGTCTGCTTCATTCCATGTGAGCTATGCCAATTTGAGAGCTTTTAAAGATATTGGAGGACTGCACAATTGATAATGCTCGCGTTAAGCCAAACTGACCCAGATCAATTATATTTTAAAATATATGCTTTGCCACCAAAAAGTGACTGTCAACATTTTAAAAGTGATAAATAATTCAACATTAAATGCTGATATTAAATCAGTATTTCTTATGATTCTACGTTACACATAGGGATGTAGTAATGATTTTGAATATGAATTCTTACTGTGGAAGTTTTTTTTAACACTTCATAAATGTTTTTTTATATATAAGCAATGATTGTTACATGGCTGCTTTGTTTAAATATAACGTAATTATTTTCAGATTCACTCTCTGGGATTGAAATTTGGTATTTATGAAAATTATGGAAGCTTGACCTGTGAAAAATATCCAGGATCAAAAAACCACGTAGAGGCTGATGTGCAGCTATTCGCCGAATGGGAGGCGGATTATTTAAAGCTTGATGGATGCTTCACTGACTCTTATGAACTCGATTATGGTAATATCATTGCTACAGAGTGTACATTGTGAGACTCATGAGTTAGAAAAAGCTAAATAATTGGGAAAAAGCAAAATGATCATTTTTGCAGAAACAACAAACGCTCATAGGTAGGGTCACCCAATAAAAGGGCTTCAAGACAAAGCTTTTCAAAAATTCTCAAATTTAATTTCTTTTGATGTAGTTTGACAATGTCTTCTATTATTGCTAACCTTTGCCTTTGTGAGAAATGACCCATGGACGATTTCTAGCAATAAGCAAGTAAGAGCTGATGGGAAAATTGAGTACTATTATTTGCAATTTTTAATAAAATTTGTTAATATAGGTTTTCCTGAATTCAGTCGACAACTGAACAAAACTGGAAGGCCTATTGTGTTTTCTTGCAGTTGGCCATACTATCAGGAACACATTTTTAGAACGATGGTAAGTCATAATTTATTATACTTTACCTTTAACAGATTATAACCCGTGTGTGAATATCGTAATGCACACAAAATATCAATGTTATATTTAAAAACATCTTTTCATGTTAAACGAATTTCACATTTAACAATTTATGCAAGACTCCCTTTTTTCAATATCTTAAAATCTCATCAATTTAATTTTCTGTTCATGTTCTATCTTATAGTAAAGGTATCTCAACAGATTCGTTTCTACAAGAAGTACTTGTTACTCAGTTACTGATCCCTTCTTTCACAAATAGAGGAGCAATAGAAGGGTTAGGGCTTAGAAAGCACTATTGGTGCCAGGAAACACTAGGAATTTTAGACATCTGTAAATAATTGTTTCATTTTATTTTCACAGCCCAATTATGAAGCAATCATAAAACATTGCAACCTGTGGAGGAACTTCCACGATATCTCCAGCTCTTGGCAAAGTATCAAAATGATTGTGAATCATTATGGCTTACACCATGAAAGAATGGCTTCGTATGCTGGACCTGGCCATTGGAATGATCCAGATATGGTAAAAATAAGTGAAGAATCATATGCAATAATTATCTGATTTTAACTCATTCTACGCTAACGTCTTTTAAGGGTTAAAGATGATCAATTACAATCTATTTCAATAACAACTTAAAAGACACCGATATAATAATAATATTCTGTTTATTATAGTTGATGATTGGCAATCCAGGTCTTGATGTTGGCCAATGCAAAATACAAATGGCGGTATGGGCCATACTTGCCGCGCCACTCATTATGTCAAATGATCTCGCTAACATTCCAAAGCCTATGAAAGAGATTTTGCTCAATCGAGATGTTATTGCCGTTGATCAAGATCCTTTAGGTTTGCAGGGAGGAATGTTCAAGGTAGAAATTATGTAATATTTTATTTTTCATGTGATTGACTAGTTTCTGTAAATATTTTAAGTAAATAATCAACTGATGTTTTTTGGTCATTATTTTTTTAGGACGCTTTCGGTGATATAAAAATATGGATTAGACAATTGATCCCCATCATTAACAATCAATATTCATTCGCGATTGCCTTTGTGAATATGAATGGTGATGCCAAACACAGTGTGACTCTGCACATTAGTGAACTGGGCCTAGATAATCCCGATGGCTACAATATAATGGTAAAGGAATATTTGATACTTTGATTTGGTTAATGAAATTACAGAATAACCCTAAGGGAAGTGTACACCGAGGTACTTGAACCTGTCGGTAATCTGACTATCTAATCCTGTCAGAGTCACAATAAATTTGGTTACAAATCACATTAATTCTATTCACACTTTTTTTTTAGATTAATTCAATCTGAATTAGTTCTTAACCAATCCGGGTAATATTTGCAACAGGAGAACAATAGCGACTGAATCGAGTCATAGATATTTCTGAAGGGAATGATTACACATCGCTCAATAAGTTTGTAGGATGATTAATAAAATAAAATAAATTTTAGGCAAAATTAGACTCTATCCATCAGCATAATCTCCTTCATGACTGATACATTCATTCCGACACTTCTCTAACATTGTTAGGCATTTCTTATTCAACAATTTGTCCAAATCTTCAAAATACGCTTTAGTTTCGACAATCAACTCAATGAGATCGGTCAACAGCTAAAAGCCACTCGGGACTAAATCTGGGGAGTATGGTGTATGCGGAAGCAATTTGAAGCGCATTCCATGCAATTTTGCGATTGCTACAGTTAGCTTGAATATGAACTTGCCAACAGTGGAGCCATCTATATATCGACCTACAAACTTATTGGTTGATGTGTTATGTAATCATCTTAGTGGACATTATGGAATCTGAAAAATGAATGTTGAAATACTCCATACAAATTTACATATATCACATTTTGAATTCTTCATTTTGGTCTAGTTTGGTCAATTTATGTGCAATAGTCAAGCAGTTTTCTAAAATATTAATTGCAGATGAATGCAGTTGTTTTGTTATGCAATTCGAGGATATGAAAAGAAAGAGAAGGCCCGGTAAAGTAAAAAATGCATGGAAACATAAAGTTGCCTCTACACTTTATAGTGTTATAAATTTAAAATATTAATCATTGTTTTTATAAATGTTGAGTCGCAACTATAATAAGTACATACAGAAAAACACTGAGTTCAACCGTTATTAATCAATATAGCACACAAGCCTTATCGAAATTTTTGGAAACACCTCAAAGCCTTTCTATAAGGTCAGGAACTCACACAACCAACAGTAATGCTGACAAACAAGAGAAATTTAATTTTTTTCCTTTCTTGTCAATCATTCTGTTTCATTAACAAACCAATTTTTATCATCGAATCTTATTTGCCGTTTCAGAATCATGGTTTTGCTTAATGGAATGATTATTTTAACAGCAACTATATTACCTTCTCGATAGAGATGTCACATTGCAAATATAATGCAGTGATACTTTACCATTTACGTGATTGTAATGTTTATTCTCTTATATATTTTTCCAGGACTTATTTGCATCTGAAGAAATTAAAAATATAACATCCAGTGATACACTGACTATTACAGTTGAGCCAATGGGTAAGTGTTTCCCGATTTCAGTAAAATTGTTAGTAATAAGTTAGGCATTTCAAAGTTTTGATGAATCCTTATTCCTGGAGGCTTTTTAATTAACGAATTGTTTAAAACTAATTTTAAAGATGTCCTGAGAAAAAAGCATTATTTACTGGTGCATTGCTTGAGGTTTTTCATATTATATTTATTCAGCTGTCAATAGTTACAATCAGGTTACTTTTTATGATAAAATATTCATTTTTTGCTTAATGGCATTAATACCCTCCCCGCATTTAACCACCAGATAATATAACGGGTTTTTAAACCTGTCCTATATTAAATCTGTTAATGGCTGATAACACTCTTTCCAAAAACTTTTCGTGGCAGAATAGATCATGCCATCAACAGCCATTTTGAATTCTGTAATGCTGTCAAATGTTATATTATACTTACGTAATCTTTTTCTTTTATAGATGTGATATTCTACAAGTTCCGCGTTTTGTTAACCAATTCCATAATAATTAATGACACTAGGTCCACCAGAAACCAGTGATATTTAAAAAAATACATGATTTTTTTTTTAAATAAGTGATTTGATATTTAAAGATAAAAATTTTAAAACTAAGTTTGTGTAATCTGTGTGTAATATATTTCTTTGTTTGATTTGTACCTGAAATCTGTTATGTGTGTTCAATGATGCATTTTTAATTTAAAAATAAAAAATGACTGTTTGCTTTTAAAGTGTTTTATTACCTCTTTCTTTTTACCACTGTTCTTTGTGATGTTATTTCGTGTCAAAGGAGCACCCATTTTAATTTTAATGTGTAAAACTGTAAGGAGGCAGTTTTGAGCTGTGTTAATACCATTGTTTTTTTATATAACAACACAAAAAGTGTGATTTTTAAGAGAAACAGGTTTTTTTAATTTAAAATGCTTTTTAATAATTAAAATATAATGCCTTTCCACCAAGAAGTGATAGTAAATACTCCCGCAAAGTTAGTTAGTTTTTTTTCTTTCTCTCAAAGTTTTAAACAGAAGTATTATTAACTGATTGTTTGATGTATGTATAATAACAAAAAGCTGTAAATGTTAATGGTTAAAAAAATCATCAAAGTTAATTCAGCTTTGTTTTACAACACTAATCGATTTGATCTTCAACCTCTCTGATATCTCATTGCAGGCTTTTATTTGGTTGATATGATATCTGATAACTCCTTCATCATCAGCTTTCTTTGTATTTGCGACTTCTTTGTCACCAGAAGCTAAAACTGGTGTACTAGGATCCACCTGAAAAATTAAAACTGTTTTTAATTTTTTAATTTTAAAAAATTTCCTTCGTATTTTATTTAAATGAGTTTTAAACAATCTAAGCCCTTGTAACCTAATTTACACAGGATTTACTTGAGTACATATTTAGTCTATCCCAGTGATCAGAAACCTTTTGAGAGACGGGATAAAATATTTAATGTGACATGTGCTATTTTTAAATATGCCACTTACTGGTTCAAGACCTCTAAGATGCTGTAGTAGATCACACATCCTGGTTTCAAATCCTGGGGCAAAATGATTTGGATCCACAGCTATGAAACACTGGCCAAGGTTTGCCTCTCCACCCACCCCTGTGTGGGACCATTTCCTGATATGTGGACCATAAAGAGATCCTATAAAGTAATTACATTATCAACTAATCAGTCTTGATTCTCATAATGAGCTAAACTGTTCCTGATCTAAAAAGACATAAATTGTAAACATTTTGTTATTTAAATGGTGGCAAATATTGACGTAAATGATTGAATACTCTTAGGTTTAGAGTACTTGTGGTTTCTTTGAGAAGAAGTGCTGATAATGACTGTTAAAAGCGAATGAAGGTGTTAAATTATTATATTTAAATTATTTCAATACGAAATTTAAGAAATAAACATAGGTTAACCAAAGGGTTAAAATCATAGTTTATCTTATTATTAATGGCATCTTATAGTTAAGGATATAGAATACATTGTTCTAAAGCAACAGCAGCTGGACTTAATCACCTGCCGAAATCCCACACATGATTTCCACCATGGCGCCCAAGCCATATCCTTTGTATCCAGAAGTAGTTTCTGCTCCTCCCAATGGCATCAGGCATGCCGTTTTAAATGCTAGGTCAGCATCAGTCGTCACTTTTCCATCAGGACCCTAAGAAAAAATTCAATCTTTTATTCGAGTCAAAACAAAACTGAACTTTCTAAAGCAAATGAAATTCATTATTTTTTCACCTGTGCCCATCCTTCTGGAATCGGCTCTTCTTTACGAGCTTGTACCTCTATCTGTAAAAAAAAACATACATATTTAAATTAAAATTGATAACTTTCTTAGTGCGTTGCTAGATGGAACAAGTGTTTCACCTCAGTGAGAAGCATCTTTGGATTAGTCCAATAGCTATAATATTATAACACAAATTATATATACAATATACAATTATATAATATTATAATACAGTTAGCTGTATCATAAGGTTATTTATAAATTAGATAAGCAGAGAGTTTAATTATTAACTGTAAAATGAGTTGGATAGGACTTTTCTCTTTTTACTTGACATGGGAGGCTTCAAATACTTCATACTTACCAAGAAATTATCAGGAACAGGTCATAGTTCTCATTTTGGCCTCATATAAGTCAAAAGAAATGTGTGGTCATTTGAATTTCTCATTGAGTTTTCAAGCCATTAAAAGTGAGCATGTCTAAGGAAGAGAGTTGGATTAAGCCATGGTATAATCCATACACCCTCAAGTAGAAAAGTGTTTAAATTTCTTTTGAACCTTACAGGCTTAACCTCAGCTTCTCAACCTCAAGCTTCTCAACCTCAAGCTTACTTCATTCTAAGGCACTGTATATTAATATCTAAATTTTAGCACCTGAAAAATCTCTGGTGGTAAGGAAGATAATGCCCAATTTTCACAATGATTTACTGCAGTTAATCTTAATGTGATTATTAGACATTAAGTTGCTATTGAATATTATTATAATAAATCTAATGTTTGTATTTCAAATCTATAAGAATATTAGAGACAGACATACTTCTAAGGAGTTATATATGCAAAGTAATAATTTAGTGTTAACCTTGCCAACGGCTACAGATGTTGTCGCCATATCGAGCAAAAACCGGTCACCATTTTCAGCTGGGGCACCAAATGCTATCGGATTTGTACCTAGAGCAGCCTATAATAAAATATCAACAGTTATACACAAAACAAAATCTTGTTTATTAGATTGATTATCGCACCACTATTTATTATATGCATTCTTCTACTTCAACTATATTGGCTATCAGTAATTTATTTAACACTTTAACAGTTAGAAATAAATAAAATAGTAGGAAAGAAACACACTGGTGGGTCGTTAGCTTTTGACGGGTTAAACCCTGTGTAAACGTAACAATATGTATTGATATTATAACAATAAACACGTTTATCCAGTTAAAGTTAGTTATGGAGATTATCAGGAAAAATCAGGCTTTATTAAAATAATAGAAATTACTCTTACATGAAAATTTAAAGACACTGTAACTTTTCATATATTTTTTTATCTGCCAACTCAACAGTTGGCATGTTAGCAGTCAGACAGTTAACAGAGTAAAAACTTTCAGGTAAACACAAATTTTTGTATGAAAGTGTGATAATTTTCATAATTTTGTTTAAACCTAATACTACTGGATTAATTTTTGAAATATTCAATGTTCAGTTGTTGTTTATGTGACTCAGGAGGGGATGGGTAATCAAAGAATGTTTATGAAATGCTATAATATATCAGAGGAATCATGGTATATAAAATATTAAACTTACTGTTTTGCTACGGGTTGGTGCCATCAGTGGGGATGTATTTGTAAACGACATACCGATCATTCCCTGAGCTACCGCTCTCATGCTGTACCATCCTGCTATTCCGTAATGGTTAGAATCTGTTGATGATCAAAGAACATGGCTTTATAAATAGTCAAAAAAAAATTGTCGCATTGACCAATTTAAACCAAACAAAAAAAAAAACAAACATCATTGTGTTCGATATCGTAAAATTAAATTTCTTATTCTGTTAAAATTTACACTTGTCAGTATAATGATAGTTTTTATACCAAGCACTTATATGTGTAGGATTTGTTTTATATTTGAATTAAAACATCTTAAGTTAAATCCTTACGCTTTGCTACGACCCATCCAACTCCAACATGCTTAGCTTTTTCTATTGCAAGATCCATGCAGAAGTTACCGACAGTTGCACCAAGAGCTCCGCTACCATCAACCCAAGCTGTGGCTCCAGACTGCTTCAACACAACCGGAATGGCCTTGGGATTGCATGCGCCAGACAGGATGTCATTGACGTACATACCTATAAAAGAATCAAGTGTCAAATTATTAAGTTTTTACGATAATGTGGTAATTTCATTTTCAAGTCCGATTACCAGTATTTTACAATGATTTATGAATTCTGATCGAAGGCATAGATATCCTTAAAATACCCCCCAACCTGCGAATTCTAAAATGTGTATATAGTGAGAGCTTTTAGCTAAGCAATTATCCTATACCAGTCCTATTCATTCAATCCATACTTTCTTCATAAAAAAGAGCTTAAGTAACTGCGTAACAATCAGTTCTCTTAGAAAAAAACAACTGAACCTAAAAAACCTTATAATGCTCTGTGTTAGGTTTGACATGGATTTAAGCAAAAAAATGTAGTTTAAATTGTTGAAACTTTGTATAATTCAACATGTTTCGTCACTAATGAACCGGGTTTTGCCTTTCGGTATCTTCAGGCATTTTATCGCATGGTTGCAACAGAACTGACAATTGCAACACAATGTGCAGTGAGCATTCAAAAATTCACCCAATCTATTCATTCCATGACTAAAATGTCCCTGTCGATCCGCTTCCAACATGACGGCAGTCTGTTCCTGTGAGGGTCCTCGTGGAGCACCAGCAACCAGAAGACATTCTTCCATGAAGCGTCGAGCTTCATCTTGGTACACGGCAGCTTCATCTGTGAATTAATTATGAACAAATTAAGAGTCATCAATTTAATTACCTTAAGTCATTTGGGGTCTAAAAGAGGCATTGCAATGCCCTACTCTTTTACTGGTGTTAAAGAAACAAAATTTATCCCTTTTTGCACTGGCTTGCCTACGACATGGATGAAACAAAAATCGACTTTTACTCCTATTTGAAAACATTCAAAAAAACCAGTAATCACTTTCAAAGTGGTAATCGAAAACTAAAACATTTAATTTAATTCAATGTTATAAGTCTGTTCATGGACAATTTTCATCGTTCCATTAATTTCTTCATAAGGAAAAAATCATTATGTAGCTACATTTAATAATAATAGTTAGTTAAAATGTTGGATATTTCAAAAATTTTAATCATATAGAATCAACTTGAGTATAAAAAAACATCAACAATGTGGAGTTGAGCTAAAGCACATATGATTGATACAATTCAGTTTTTATCTTTTAACTTTAGCAGCTGATATTATTTGCACAGTGACAAAAAATCTGCTTACTAACCAGATGAACTTTGGATTGAACTCATAGTTCTAGACAAGTATATTATATCTCATAATACTCAAAGTTAAATTTAAATATCAACACATTTGGCTCCTTGGCTATGAGTATTTTTTTTTTTTTTGAATAATTGTATCAATCATAATTTCACAATCATGTGTTTTTTTTATCAAGATGAATTAATTCAAAACCTGAGTCTGAAAAGTCGATTTATTATTTATAATTTGTTACTGCAATAATTTCTATACAAATAATGTTATTTTCAAAAATCAAGTATCAAGAAAAGTGACTTGGATAATAATATTATGGCAGTAGTATCGAATATATAATAATTTTTGAAGATAAATTTGCCTAGCCAATATATTTCCGGTGCAATACAATACATTATTTTTATTATGGGTATAGTATAATCTATAATCAATTTTTTTTTTTGTCTAATTAATATCCTTGTCTATGGTCGTTTGACATGGCGATTTTTCTGCTTTTTAATGCTATGTTTTATATTCATATTATAGAGAAGCTGTCAGTTTCTTTCTTTTCAATATTAAATATTCAAAATTGAAATTCAAAGCGGTATGGCAATATTTAAAAGCAATAAAAATCAAGGTGGCTACTTACCCAAAAATGACATAATAAACGCCGAAGAAAATCTACAATTTAATATTACTTACTTACAAAAAAACAGTGACAATTACTGTCAATTAATTACTTACTGTCTCTTTCATTTGCTGAAAATTGTGAAGAAGTCGGGCGATATAATCTTATCGTATTTACTTTTTCACTTTTTGGTTTCAAACAATTTTTAAGATAAACAAAACTCACATACCTTGCTTGAAACATGATACAAAAATAAAACCAAACAAGTAGGTACCTAGTAACAGTGTATATTTAAATATAATATACGCAGGACCTGTCGTTGAGAAATGACAGTTTGATATTGACCTACTCAAGTCTTGACAAACGTTGAATTTCATCCGATAACAATGCGGTAAAAGTAAATATAATATATGTATACATAATGATAATACGGTCGCGTGTATATTTGTGCATTTTATAAACTGATTTTAATTTCGGTAATAGATAAGATCATCTTACAATAATCACTAAACATAAATAAAATTTATAATTGATATTACGTTTATTGCTCAATGATTATCTGTCTTCAAAGATAAGCAAAATAATGTTAAGTTTTAGTAATTATAATTATTTTCCAATAAAATATTTACGGATTAAATTAAATTAATACATATGTTATGTTCTGATTGAATGCGATATAAAATACTTTTTTGACGTGGCATTCATTTTTAGTTTTGTTTGGCGCTTCAATCTATGTTTAGAATGTATCTAAACGGTCTCGCCAGTCACAGTTTCAAAAATTCCTTACATTTCACAAGCAGCATTATTATACATCGAGAAAAAAACCTAACTGAATTAGTAATTAGTTCGATCCTATGACTTATGTTACTGAAGATTCGTAATTATTGTTGTAAAACCATTTACTTTAATTTCAATGAAGTGTGACTATGGTTGAATTTTTTGACAGCAGTAAAAACCTAAAAACAAAGAATTTATTTTACGGCATCATGATACAAGTTTTGTTGGAAATCAAAAAAAATTTTGAAAGCGAGTTTTGTATTGAGTTTTTAGGGTAAATGAATTTACAGGAAACGCTCAAGTATTACTTTTAAGGTGATGGAAAGGCATAATATTTTAAACAATAAAAACACATTTTTGATACTCATGTCCACAATATGTTAAAATTGTTTGATTTCCTGTAAATTGTTTCTTAGTTCTTGAACCCGTTGTTTTGTATACCTGCTACCTTTAACTCAAATATTGTGTATAAATAGACTTGTTTGTAAATTGTATTTAATGTTCGCAATGAGCGAAACCGGTCCTGCTCAATTTGTTGACAGACATTATCTTTTTATAAAAAATATATAGATATTAATTGAAATGGATTAGATAATTATTTTTTATGTGTTACAAATGATGTTACATTTAAGTTTTTAAATTAATATAACAAAGTTTTGCGAGATGTCACTAGTGCAAAATGTTTTTAAATTTTCTATTGAAAACATAATAACATACAATGGCAAATGTCCTATGTGATTAAGTTATACGAATGATAAGTGTTATTGATGTAATACGAAATAAAATAAATCTAAATTGCTTCTAAATAATATCATTAAGAAATTAAAAAGTTTTTGTTTTTCGTCATCTGTGAAACGAGAAGCAAACTAATGTAACAGAATAAACATAAAAAGAATCTCAGTTACCGAGATTCCCGCACGGGGCTGGGTGAGCTGTTCATCTTATTACTCTTTTCTTTTCTTCTTATTTTAGTTTGACACTTAGCTTTGAAAGTATAAGTTTGATTATCCTTGTATTCGTTCTAACCTAAAAGTTTAGCGCGATTAAGGTTTGTTTCCCAATGTAAACAGTGAATTTATCTTTCGATTCGTTCGTTCTGCAAAGCGAAAATTAGATTTTGCGATGTTGTATTTGAATGCACCGCCGTTCATCTCTCTGGTGTGAAGTCGGTGTTATGATTTTGTGATGATTACCTAAGAAATTGAAAGTGCTTACAAAATATAATAAAAGTGTCTCGAAACGTAAACATCAGCTAAATATATAACACCTGGAATTTTGATATAATTGCATATAAGTTTATTAAATAAATTATTATTAGTTTATTACGTCCAATCTACTTCGAAATAAAGTTTCGCGAATTGTTTTTTTTTGTCTGTCAGTGATCGCTTGACACACTTTTGAAGTTGACCACTTAAAAATCTTGGATTGCTTTCAGGTATCAGTATTATTGGCCGTTGTTTTCGGCAATACAAAGAAAGTTTTTTTATTCATTTAAAATTGTTTCGATCAATAATCGAATCATTTTTTTCGGGTTTTTCATAATATCAATTATTGATGTGATTATAAATTGTTATTTATCTTCCCGTGTTCTTTAAGAAAAGTTATCACCGATTGTGGCTTAATATTTCAATAAAGATATTAAAGATAACGTTTTTTGTGTATAGTTTTAAAGTGAAAGCTGCACAAAGGATTTAAAACAAGCTGGTAAGATAATTTTTGGTTGAACGACGAAATTCTCGATCCAAATCGTTACTTTGCAATTAACTGACTAATTAATTAACATACAACAATCACATAAGATTATCTGTTTTTAATTTAAGGTATCCTAAAACCTTCTTCATCTCAATCAATATTTTACTTATTATAGCTTTTTTATATATACTTTCATCAGAATTCAATCTCTCACCAATACAAGCAAGTTTTTACAGAAGCACATCAAACTTTTCCTACATTATTCACGTTACATTAAAAACATTATTGCTTATTTAATTTTATTATGGAAATTTTGAATATAATGCTTATAAATAAATCTAGTTATCGTGGTTTGGTTGAGACGCTAAACTGCGGCAAAATATATTATTTCAGATGTGTATTTTAAAAACTAAGAGGATATACTAATAAACCTTATTAATAAAAACTGCGGTAACGCTCAATATTCAAAAAAGTTTATATTAAATTAGAATTGTTTTGAAACATTGTATTTATCGTAAAGTTTATAGTATTGCCAATTGTCATGCCAATACGAATGTTAAAATTATATTTTTTTACAGCACCGAGTAAATATATTCCTTCGCTACTTTTTTGTTACTTAAATAAACCAAAATACTTTTTTTGAAACGTTAAATAGAAATTATCAAAGAAAGTAGTTTCTCAATTTTTTTTTGTGTGTTGCTCACTACTTGGATATAAAAAATAAATTCCATATCATCACAGCCCCCTTACGAAATCGGTCATCTACTAAAATGGCTTCCGATTTTGTCTCCTCCATTTTTTCCTAGACTGCTGGATTGTTTAGACAGATAAGACCCAGTAGTATTATGAACGGGAATCATTTCAATTTCAATTTCCTCAAGATCTCATCTGATTGCTTCGTTACAACATCATGCAAGATTGAACACAGCGCCTTTTTTGTCTTCATTAAGTATGTGCTTGCAAGTCGATTTGGTAGGTCACAAAACCCTGAAAGAACACTTGAAAATTTACAATCTCTTGTGTACCTACCAATACTTAACCCATTCTCTGCTGAACCATATAAAGGATATCCCAACCCTGAATATTTTTAAAAAATCAGAAGAATTGTCGAAAATCAATAGACTATCAAAACAAATCAGACCATAATTAATTACGAAAATAGGTTTTACTCAAATATTTCTATACGATATTTCTAAATAAATTTTCAACTATCAGCAAAATGTAATTAGCCGTTTCAACAGTTGAGACGTCAGCAATCAGAGTTTTAATTGATATAATTTATGATATCAACTGAAGGTGCTTGATGGAATTTCAATATAAAATTTTAATCGTCAGGTCTGTTGAATCCGTGTGATAATATGCATGAAGATGCCGAAAGGCGAAACCTGGGTCGCTAGTGACAAAACATGTAGAATCGTACAAAGTTGTAACAATTCAAATTTGTTTTAATTGAGTTGAAAAGGGTGTTATTTTCTTGCAATATACAAAGTTGTATTCGTAAATTATATTCTTACATTAGATATCTGTCGTCATAAATAAATTGGTAAATAATCAAATAATCTGTAAGTTTAGTTCTCTATTCTCTGTTGAGTATGCTATTGTATTTGGTTCAAACCTTTAGCTCAGTACGATTTGCACGATGGACAATGGAGTGCAGCACTTCTATAAATTTACCTTCAAACTAACGACAGTTAAATAACAATCAACGTGAGCTGTATTAAAGTTCAATTTTACGTGAAATAAATGATACTAATTATACTTCCCGAACCGTGAGCACGTTTTTAAACAATAATATTCAATACTAATCGAGAAAAGTAAACACAAATATAATATAATACAGATCGCGAAAGTTAAATTCGTGATGAATTTTTGTAATTATATACAAAACAATATTTGGCATAATCGTCAGTGTAGAAAGTTTTCCAACAGATTAATCATGATTGTGAATGTTATGTTGAACGAAAAGAAAGAATCTAATTTGCACACCCGACTAGTTTCTGTTTTGACTTTTAACGTTGACATCATCATTATCTTTAACTTTCTTTAAATTAATGCCATACGAAAGGACATTTTTTTGAAGAATTTTTATCAAAGGCAACACCACTATTGTTTCTCTCGTTTGGCAGATGCAATTTTTTACGTTTGATTTTCGAAAATGTTAATTTATTAACGGTCATACATACGCGTTTTTGACAGTCGTACTAACATGATTATTTATAAATCTATGGATTTATATTTATTCTTCGTTAAAGTGTTACGTGAAATAAATCAGTTGTGGGCTGCCAATACGTCAACAATAGTCTCTGTGTTGTAGAGAGAAGAGGCGGTTTTATTTACCTCAATTATACAATATCTATCGTGCAGAATATGTATAAATAAGACAAAAATAAGTGTTTTTTAACATTGTTAGACCATAGACAAAATCACTGCTAGGTTTCATTTATCATACACCCGGAATAAACATACGCATAAGACACTAAAGCGTTTTTTTAATGCTACAATTAAGTACATGTTTCTTTACTGACTTTCGTTAAAAGTGCATTCGTGTACTGGATGATCGTGAATTTATTGATATCGAAAAGCGAAAGTCGGGACGAAATTTGAACGATTCAAATTTTATCTAGCCGTATCTTTAATTATTTGAATTATTGCTTACTCACGACGGGTGTTGTATTGATTGATTCTACTATTCTAAAGCGGGCGATGGCTTCGATAAGATAAAACAGTATCGTTTTAATATACCATTGCATCTAGATTTCAAAATTTGAATAGTGCACATTTAACCAATTCACTGCTAACCGGAAAAAGGATTTACCAACGCAGAGTAAACCAAAAATTAAATCATTTATATTCAAGTTATTTTTTAATACACCTATGCTTGCATATTTTAACACGGTGGAACAATGGCAATGTATTTTAGTGCTACAAAAATTATAAGATATATATTATAATTGATAGTTATTTTGGCTTATTGCCTCATTAGAACTATCTATAGTTATAGCATAACATAATTCTCACGAGGGTGTAAGCCGAAACAGCTATTAATTTTACAACTGTATTTTAAAAAAAAACTTAATTATATTGCTATTTTTCACCGTGTTATAATGGAGTTCATACGAGTTAATATCAATTCAATTAATAAAGTGCATATATTATCTTCGATGCAGATATTTCTGGGTTTAATCTGACAGTACACTGCAATCGGACGTCTGAAATTTAATTTATGATATCGACTGAAGGTGCTTGATGGAATTTCAATATTAAATCTGAATTGTTAAAACTTTTTACGATTCCACATGTTTTGTCACTAACAACCCAGGTTTTGCCTTTCGGCATCTTTTAATATAGCATTAATAGACAGTAAGTGACTAAACATGTGGAATCGTACAAAGTCTTAACAATTCTAAAAATTGAGACATTCACAGACAACAGGTTAGTGAACTACGCAAGCAATTAATAAATATCGCCCGTATAACAGATAAAAGATAAGCAATGAGCAATCACTGATCTAATGGGCAGCTCTTATCACGAAGACTAACACGATAAGGTGCTGATTTAGTTATAATAAACTTTACTTAGTTGTGCCTTCTTTGCATTGTTTGATAATATTATAAACTCATTATTTACACCGAACGTAATTGTTTGTATAATACACTCAACTCACTTTCTGCGCGGCTTCTAGATAACACGGTTCAAAACGAAGTACCGATTATATTTCTTATACTTTTAACCCATTG
Source organism: Himalopsyche japonica (assembly GCA_028555115.1). Classification (NCBI taxonomy): domain Eukaryota; kingdom Metazoa; phylum Arthropoda; class Insecta; order Trichoptera; family Rhyacophilidae; genus Himalopsyche; species Himalopsyche japonica. Next base: position 1,540,991 of record JAHFWJ010000590.1, on the reverse strand, counting down.
AGCGGTACGAATGTACCGGTACGTAGATAAGCAAACGTTCGTTTAAACACAGTTCTGACGATGGCGTGAGCCGACATAGCTATCAACTATATCTTTAAAAAAATTGTAGAACTAAAATACATTGCTATTTTTTCACCGTGTTATAATGGAGTTTTACCAATTCTATCAATAAATCTAATATATGTTATACAGTCAATGGACAAACAATAAACTTATTGGAACCACTGATTATAATATAATGAAATTCTACATTGGAAAAGGGAATATATCATGAAAGGTTTTTTTAATACTCAATAACTAATTTTTAAATAGGTGGGTTATTGTGAGATAACATATCAGATGACGTATTATTGTAAGAATCCAATAGTTCGAATTGATTACTAATCAAAGTAATCTCATATAAGAGACATGATAAGGTTATATTAAAAAACTTTGACTGCTCATTCAATAATGGTAGTTAATACAATGGGCGCTGTTCGTGAGTGACAAAACGATTGAACGACTTAACCCTTACCACTCCAGGCATTTTTCATATGAAATTTTAGAAAATCCAAGCATTATAATGCAAAAATATTATAAAAAATTGGTATACTTTTAAAAAATTGAAAAAAGATATTTTTCAGTGGGGGAATAAATAAAAAGTTGTCGTTATGTTAAGAAATATGTATTTATTGTCATATAAATTTGTTATTAAAAAAATGGTGCAAGACACTAATTTTTATAATTATTTAATGTGTGGTATTTTTCAAAACAATTTCCTAAATGCATGTGGTTTGTTTGGACATGTGTCGCAGAATTCGCTGGTTTCACGTCTGCCACCTTTCACTGCCCTATTTGAACAGACCACACAGTCCCTCTTTGGACCTTTCCTTAAAATATGAAGTTTTCCATCAAGTCTGTTTGATGGAGCGGAAATAGATGGCCTTTTTCGGAGATCTTTGTAGTCACCCACTAATTGATCCACTAAAGTTTTGATAAATTTTAAATGGATAGGTTCCTTGATTGAACTAGAAACATGTTTATACCTGCGATGGGACTTTTTTATCTTGTGAGTCATAAAACTTATTCCTATTGTTTGTGGCCCTGCTACGGCGCCATCGGAGTTGTTTAAATATTCTCTATGTCGCCGTAGCGGCGCCAACGGAGTGGTGAGGGTTAAAATGGATAAAATGACCATAATGTTGAGCAAATATTCCACACCATCTATTAGAGAATAGTGCAACATTCAGCATTGAAAGCTATGTATGTTTTTTATTACACATAGATTGATTTAAATTAAACAAATAAATTCATATATTTGTGTTCTCTTCTCATCGCAATTTGTGTGCTTTGTCTGTATATAATGTGTCTATTCACAGTGACGACATCTAACATTAAATTAACTAATTACAATATTTACATTTAAGGCCACATTTTCAAAGTTTTTTTTACATTTGTCAAAGCGTGAACAAGCTTGCATTAAAAGCAGTTCCTGACTCGATTCTGTATCGCTAAAATAGTAACTGTTTTTTCCGTTGGACTATCAAAAGTGATCGTGACTTTTTTATAAACGTACTTGCTTCACCGCGGTCGCTAAACAAATGCTTCATTATTTGGTTATTTTGTTAAATGCTACCAACGTGAGACTAGACTCTTGACGATGTGACATAAATAAATAGTCGATATGTCACATTACTAAAAAAACTTGAGATAAAATATTTATTTAAATATTTTTTGCATGTTAACGAAAGTGATAGAAGACGAGAGTGTGTCGCTTATCAAATTACAATTACGCAATTTCGTCTGTGCAGGTTTTTTTTTCAAATGCTCTTTTGTAGCAATTTAAAAATTAATAAATTGACAGAAATAATATACTATTATACTTTGACCTTTATTTTGGCTACGAAGCAAACAGATGCTGTAATATTTTAAGTTCTAATTCATAGTTGTAATTATTTGAATAAGGCCCGTCGCCTTGTGTAAAAGAAATTGTAAGCATTAAGTAAACAATTCGATGACGTTCACACACCACATGCAATTTATATATATATATTTTTTTGATTATTTAAGTAAAAATAAATTAAACATGTTCAATGTTTAAATGTGAAACTTTTTTGGAACATGCGTATCAAATGGCGTCTAGGATGCATATTTTATTTGATAAATATACAAAAAAAAAATACAAATATTAAGATTATTGCTTTTGCAGTGTAAAAACGATTTAAATAAATGGTATTATTGGATATTGGAAAGGAAGTCAATCGAGTAGTGTATTTCTGAACTCGCTCTGATCTTCATGGGATATGTCGACATCTGAAGCGATACTTTTAAACATTGTTAACACTCGAACCATTTAAAATTCTATTGGCAGGTGATTGTAGAGCAAATAGATCATACCTACGACTATCAAAAACATTTTGCGTTATACCATCAAGGATAGAAGAAGTCTCATTTTGGCCTTGTATAAGTCGAAAGAAATATGTGGCCAAGTACATTTATCTTCGAGTTTTCAAACCATTAAAAGTGAGCATGTCTACATTCTCGTAATAAACGGCTAAATGCTAATTAAAAAATATAAATTGATAAAATTATTCAACATTAACTCAAAACACATATATAAATATTTAACATTATACACGTTTCGGACTACATACAACTTATTTCATCTATATTTTATGCAATATAACTAACTACAATACTCACCGGAGAGTGAAACTATGTATAGTAATGATATTACTGTAATATATTATGGCCTCTTATTGGTTGGCTCATTCCGAATTATATCTCATTGAGGAGATGGTGATGTGCATAATTTGATACGGGATTAGCGACTCGTAGCCAAAACGTATAATATCTGACGTGGGATAACAAATATGGATATAAGATGTATGCTTGCTTTGGACGAAATTGACACTCAACGATTCACAAAGTTTATATGTAATAAAAACAGTGAGACGGCAGTTTTATCGTTTCAATTGCTACATCTGTTTGGAATCGTAATCAATTTGAACCTTCGAATTTTTCATATATTTAAATAAATTTACATTGTTATCAATATCTGGCAAATCTTTCAGCCGGATAGTTGAAAGTACACCTATCTCTCGATTTACACGGTTGATAGGTTCCTGAGAAAATCGTGTACATTAAAATTGCATATTTTTTAATACAATATAACGCGAAATTTGGTTTTCTAAAATACATAAATAAAACTATTTATTATTTATTATTTCAATATCTTTTTATGTTCATAATTTTAATAAAAACGATATTTGGCTAAGTATTTGTAACATAAGTTATCATTTGTATCAACTTATTGCAAATAAGTCTTGTAGAATTTTTTTTATGGTATCGACTGAAGATGCTTGATGGAATTTCAATATCAAATTTGCACGACTTCACATGTTTTGTCACTAGCGACCATGGTTTCGCCTTTCGGCATCATCATGTATTCTATCTTGTTAATCATAATATTTCGGACGAAAGCCGAAACCTGGGTTGTTAGTGACAAAACATGTGGAATCGTGCAATGCTTTAACAATTCAAATCAAAGTAAATATGTTAGTGTCTGTAAAATATCTGACGCAGCATGTTCTGTTGCATCCATGTGATGGAATGCCTGAAGATGCCGAAAGGCGAAACCCGGATCGTTAGTTACAAAACATGTGGAATCGGTCAAAGTTGTAACAATTGAAAAGTTTGGTAGAGTTTCTCCCCGGATTTTTCTGGAACTAATGATATTTTTACCGCGGCTGCGGAGTTGTTGACAAAAAGCACGCCTACGACTAAAAAAGTTTATTTTCGTCAGGTTTTTTCCCTACCTTTACTATTTATGTGCATTCAATTAAAGATCGACTAACCAATCCGGCAAATTGTTCATTGAGATATTCTTCATGATCGTCTTATAGAAAAAGCAGTGGAAGTCGCTCTTTTTTTCACGGCTCCGAATCCGACTTCACAGCCCTGGTTTTTATGAAAGATTTTTCAACGTAAGTTTTTCTTGCGGTTATGGTTTGACAGCCAGTCGCGTTTTGATTGTTGCTACCTGTGCATACCTTTGGTTATATCAGTGGTGCTGCATAATTGGGCTGCAAATTTTAATATTAAGCAGAAAAAGGGCCTGAACTCAAAATTTACAAAGGAAGAATTTGTATAATTTATAGAACAGATCGATCATTTCAGATTCATCAATTCTTTTGCATCCGTGTCATAGAATGCCTGAAGATGCTGAAAAGCGAAACCCAGGTCGTTAGCTACAAAACATGTGGAATCATGTTAAGTTTCAACTATTTTGTAATAATTTTGTATTAAAATTCCATCGAGTACATTCAGTCGATTTAATCATATTTTTTTTATAGCCATAAATATCGAAGATAGTTCGAAAAACGTTGAACTGGAGATTATGATATCAAGAATAATTTTAGGCGTGGGAGACGATCAATGATAAAGAAAAATATACTGGTACCAGAAATGGAAGTAAATCCTATTCAAACTATTTATAAGCTTATTATAAAATTAAACCACGTTTCCACGTACAATTTTACTGCGGCCGCAATATAAATATCGGGAGATGTCTCGTGGCCGCACCTGTACAGATTAATTTGAAAAAAAAAATTATATATTTTCTAAGAAGATCAATATTTGCTTTGAAGCTGTTAGAGGTTGCAACGAAATCTTCTGGCGGCCATTCATGAGAATCAGTGACGTACATATTCGGAAGATTGTGAAAGCCTGAAAACAAGTTGGATCGGATACCCGATTATGTCAATAACTGCCGAGTCGCTTTTTCTCGTTCATTTAACTCATCCATCTTGTTTCTAGACATTACTCCTTACTATACATACTTTCATATAATGCAACACTTTCTATACGGAGTTGGAACTATAAAATTGTCTGAGATGTGGAAGAAGGTTATACCTTTATAAGGAAATTATATTTTGAATGATTAAAATAAAAATAAGTTTTTAAAAAAGATTTTTTTGTTTTATTGTAAAAAACTACATTAATTTTGATAATAATGTTTGCATGGTTTATTGGTGTATTGCGGAACTTCGCTGATTTAACCCATTCACGACGGGATGAATGTACCCAAACTACAGATAAATGGCAAATTACAAACATCAAAACTTTTTTCTATTGCAGTGTTTTTTTAACTGTTCAAATGAGCCGCACTATCTCCGTCTCCGGACCCAATTAAAAAAATGTGTCTCGATTTTTTATTTTTAGAAATTTAGAAAAATACATTTTTTGTGAAATGTATCGTCAATTCAAAACAATGTGCATTTTATTTAAAAATTACAAAACAATAATATTTTTATTGATGGCTTGGCTGTTGTTACTTATTCATTACAATACTTGTGAATCGACGCTTATATAAAGAAACAATTGGCCGATGAGATCGAAAATTCAAATAGCTTTTAAATATCGCTTAAGGACCACTGCTCTATTGGGAGATATTTGTTGAAAATTGATAAAACTGTTTATTTATCGTCCTAAAATTTATGTTTATTATCATATTAAAACAATCACTTTAAGATGTTAATATTTTAATAAAACCAATATATTTACATATCGGAAGACAATGCAACTTGTTCGATTGTTTTTCATACTACTTTGTTTTATTTTGTAATCATTCAGTGTTTTTTAAAAGCCACAAATTATCACGTTACTTATATGTTGTTAAATTTCAATTGTTACAACTTTGTACGATTCCACATGTTTTGTTCATGTGATAGAATGCCTGAAGAAATGCCAAAAGGCGAAACCCGGGGCGTTAGTGACAAAACATGTGGTATCGTACAAAGTTGTAACAATGTAAATTTGATATTGAAATTCCATCAAACACCTTTAGTCGATATCATAAATTGTATAGTGTTACTTTGTAATTTCCGAGATTGCCAGTCTAAAATAAATAAATACATTATTATTGAATGTCGTGCGAGCAAAAAGTGCCTCAAAATAAATTAAAAAAAATATATATTCAAAGAGTTATGAGTGATTAATGTCTACAACTATATCGAATAAAGTAGAATTCGCGTTCCTTCTGGTTAACGTGTTAATATAGGTCGATACAACCACACATTAAGTGATCGTCCCACATATTCCAGTACACGAATAATAAGTAGAATTAAAACACGACTCGTTGTACTTTTAAACCGTGCTGTCAGATGAAGTAATCACACGAACAGTCTCGCTCAAGCGGCATTCCGCGAACAGGTATCGGTCCATTGACCATGGTGCGCACAACTGTGAATTTTAATCAAATTTTAAGGAAAGTCACCGTGGGAAGTGTCAGCATAAAAATCAATATTTGAAATGATTTTTTTTAATGTAATACAGCAGAATAGACTTTTTGTACAGGTGGAAATCTGTGTTTTAACATAAATTTGCACATCGATGTCCTTGCGCGTATAAATTGAACATGATAATTTTCTTCAGTATTAATTAGTAATATTATATAATAATAAACGCTAAATATTTATGTTTGAGCGATTTTTTCTCATAACTTCAAGGTATCACATCATTTCTAGGTGAAAAAACATTATATTCACATAATAAAAACATAATCAAATTTGAATTGTTACATCTTTGTACGATTTCACATATTTTGTCACTAGCGACCCGGGTTTCGCCTTTCGCCTTTCGCCATCTTCATGCATTCTATCACACGGATGCAGCATAACCTACGATGTTTAATAATATTTCAGTACCAGTTTCGCTCATCACTTAAACTTCGAACAACCGATTGAAATTATTTGTTATTCAATGCATTATGTTATCGTAAATAACAATTTTAAGCTAAAATTTGTGCATTTGAGTGTAAAAGTTTCCCACGCGTTATGAACTTTTAATTTGATTTTATTTCGATTACAAAACATAATTTTAGAGGTCATTAACAACACAAAACTATACACAGTTCTGAAGAGGGTGTAAGCCGAAATAGCTATCAACTACATACCTAATAAATTTTATAGAACTAAAATAAAGTGCTATTCTTTCACCCTATTATAATGGAGTTCTACCAAGTTTTTTTTGCAAATTATTTCATTTCATTTATTTATATGTGATAACCTGTAAATTATTTTATCAGTTCTTGAATTGTTGGTGTTGTGTACCTGATAAATATTAACTAAGTTTTTTTTATGTATAGCCTTGTTTTAATTTATATTTTATCAGTTGATAAGGTAGCAGTCAGTGGGTTTAACATAGGATAACCCTCTATGCATAATTATTAAATTTATTAAACTTAATCAGTATGTTATGAACTTGATTAAAGAAACAAAACGATTTTTATATTTATTATTTGAATATTGCCTCACTATTTTATGTTTCCGGAGATGTTCAAGAGATAATAAGCCTGCTTAAGAAATGTGTTAAGGGTTGGGAAGCTGTATTCAGGTAAAGTAAAAATTGAACCGTGACAATATTTACAAAAAAAAATATTTTTATTTGAAATTCACTGTCCCAAGACTGCAACGGCATTGGCATATGTAATTATTTAAGATTGAATTACTCGCGAAGATGACTTGAAACTTCTTTAAATTAACAAGACTTTGACAAGGATAATTTCATAATTTACTTGTTGGTCATGAATTTGCAAATAATCAGCGTTACTGCGTCACGTGCACTGAGAAACTTTTTAAAAAATATTTAATTTTTCATTGCCAAACACGTCATTTATAACATCAGTATATGTGTTGTCCTTTATGCATTACTACCTCACTCATCCGGTCGATATAAAACTTGACAAAATTTTTGAATTCACTCCCGCAAATGTTTCAAGCATATCGTTTCCTTCCTAATCCCCCCCAAAATAGTAAATAAATCGAATTAAAACGACACTATTGACAATTAAATTATTTGTTGACTACTAAAATAAATGTTTGTTTGTGTGTCCTGTATTGCTATATTATAGATAGGAAACGTTTGAGACTGTCAAAATATCTTCTTTTCAACCTCGCGAAGGTTTCTCGATTACTACAATCACATCTCAACATATCTGTAAAGTTTTTTTAACCATTTCGAATCTGTCAACCATGTCACACTTTGAGAATGATATTTTGCATACTCTCAATCGTTAATTAACTGAATTTAATTTTGCAATATACTTTTTACTTAAATGAAAGCTTTTTTTTTAAGTTCTCACCCAATTCGATTACTTTAAATCTAATCAAGAACGATTGGTATTTAAATAATTACCTAGGTATTACCTTTGCGAAACTGTCACACTTTGAGGTGATGAATTCTAATGACATTTTGCAAACCATCGATTGTAGCGCGTATTACAATTTCAGTAGTTCACTTTGTTTGAGTGGCATTGTAATGCATGCAAGGTACTCGCTAATTACAAAAAAAAAAAAAACATAATGTTTAGTAATATTTCCGCAATTTTATAAAATAATGATTAGAATCGGTTTCGGTCATAACAAGCACTGATACAAATAAAAATAAATACAAATAAAACAATACGATTTATATAAATTTAGAGGAAATTTTTATTTGGTATATGAAACAAATGCTTGAATAATTAATGCTATAAATTATCGATGCATACTTAATGGTTATGACCTTTTAAATAAATCAAATAAATGGTCATTACACAAGAAAAATGCAATAAGAAATGCAAAATAAAATAATTTTGAAATATTTATTGACCAAAATTTTAGTTGTTATTAATGAATGAATTTAAGAAAATAATATTGTTTATAGGAATGGTGGAAGTAAAACGGAATGATATACATTTTTATCAGAAACGTCCAAGTAAATTACAATACACAATACAAACAAAAAAAACTCTTGAAAAATACAATGATAAATCAGGTGCGCAAAATAATTGTGAAGACGACAATGTTCAATTAAAAAAATTAAGTTACGTAAAAGAGACCACATTCATCAGTATATTGTCGTGAAATTTGCATCTTTGTAAATACAACAGGTATTGATTAAGCAAACAATTTTTAACATATCTACGATGGACTGATTCTCAAAATAATTTTATCAACGACATGAACATTCAATAATAAAAACTAAATTTTGAGTACTTTTTTCACATTTGAATTGTTACAATTTTGTACGATTCCACATGTTGTGACCCGAGTTTCGGCATCTTCAGGTATTCCATCACACGGATGCAACAGAACTGACGTAAAATAAACAGTTAGCATCGTATATATATTAAAGTTATTAATTACAGGAAAACACTTACCCCTAGGCAAGCAGCAAATTACAGCTAAAACAAATTCAACAATATCAATCTAATAATAATAAACTCAATTGCCTGTGATAATTTTCATTAACGATCTTGCTGATTGAAATTGCTGTGGTATTGGTAAAGTGGATCTCACTTATACCAATAATATAATTACAAATGATTTTTGGTTTATGGGTCTGTCATGAGATGTCACATATTCCAATATATCTTTATTTAAGATTTATACTCAAATAAGATCATTGATAATATTTATGTGTAAAATAAATTGAGACTATTTAAAAAAAATCACTACAACCAATTCAATTATAATAGAAAAAGTCAGATTTTTTTGATTCAATTGATAAACTAAAAAATATTTCTTATATGTATATGCTAATGAGTCATTCTTGAAAGGCGTTTTTCAATAAATATCAATCAAGTAACATTAAAATATATTTTTTTCCCCTTTCATATAGAGAATACCTGCTATCAAAAATCTAGTGATGATTTATGATATCGACTGAAGGTTCCACATATTCCATATGTCTTATCACAAACGACCCGGGTTTCGCCCTTCGATTTTTTATTTATTTTATTTTTATTTTATTTATTCGAGATTTTAAAAATTAATAGAGGCCAGTTATTAAATTCAAACTTCATTCTTAACGATCAACTCAATCTTCCCAACTCCCCCATGTTGTACCCTTTACGTGAGATCGGTTCAATGAATCGACAATCTCATGATGATAATTCTTATGTCTCATCACTAGATGTTTGATATTAGGTATCCTTTAAATAAAATAAGACACATTTATAATTTGATTACTTGATTTAAATTTTTTGAAAACCCCATTTCAATAACGACAACTCATTAGCAAGATCATTAATGAAAGTTGTCATAGCTAATTATTATTGGATTAATATTGTTACATTCTTTTCAGCTGAAATCTTTTGCTTGCCTATTGGTAAGTAGATTCCTGTCAATAATGATTTTAATATATTATATATACGATGCTAACTGTTTGTTTTGCGTCAGTTCTGTTGCATCCGTGCGATGGAATACCTGAAGATGCCGAAGGGCGAAACCCGGGTCATTTGTGATAAGACATATGGAATCGTACAAAGTTTGTAACAATTCAAATTTAATCTAGTGATGAAACATAATAATTTACGTCATGAGATTGTCGATTCATTGAACCGATCTCACGTAAAGGGTACAACAAGGGGGAGATGGGTAAATTGAGAATGAAGTTTGAATTTAATAACTGGCCTCTATTAATTTCTAGAATCTCCTGATAAAACAGTTTATGGTCCCCCGTGTTATCATGCAATAATTGAACCCCCTCATATGCGTCAAACGAATGTCCCTCCGACAGCAAATGGTTTGCAAACGTAGAAGTATTCTTGTTTCATCTATAAGCAGCGAAGTGATCTGAAACTCTAATCTTTATGGTGCGCGTGGTTTTACCCACACAAACTGTTTTCACAGTTTAATATTTTCTGATTAGGAACGGTTTCACACACCCTGTCAACCAAATTCGTCCCTAATCTTAAAAAGATACATTTTTGGAAACAGCACTTGTAAATATTGGGTTTCTATTATTGAAATATAATACATTTGCACCAAGAAGTGACAGTTAATATTCATATTGAACATTTGGGGAAATAGATTTTATGAAAACAACAAATTAGGTGGTGACTGTTGTGTTTTAAAAATTGTTATTGTTAACATTGGTTAAATGAATGCAGAATTGATCCACTGGAAGGAATGAAAGCGTTGTATGTAGGTGTTACTCTATGCCACTAGTCAGCAACCTTTTTTAATGATATTTTTTTATCAAATTATTTGTTTTTTAAACTTTTTATTCACCACAAATATCTGAAAATTAAAAATCAATAATTATAAATATCACGTTAAGTAAGTGACTGGCAATAAGTCAATTGTTATTTACTTATTTATTTTTGTAGTTTATTAGTCAAAAAATGTTTTTTAATAGTTGTAATTATTTACCTTCTATGCAAATAAACTTTATAAAAGATTTTTTTACATCCAGTCTTTAAAAAGGTTTCTTACCACTGCTCTACGCTATTTTTTTCGTTTTGTATGTTTATGTTTCGTTTTAAATTCTAGACCGAATATTATTAAAACGCGTCCATTTAATTAGTTTTTTTTCTTTATTATTTAATACTTTTCATTTTCGGCCTCGATTTTAATAGGGACACTAAACTCACTCATTATATACTATTAAATAAATTATAAAATTTAATTGTTATTCATTTGAGTTAACAATGCAACACCTCGTAACGCTACAAAAATACATTCATCCGAAAATATATTCATACATATATTTATTACAGAGAAAGTGCATTTATAATGAAAATATGGCCAAAGAACTTCAGCAGCAAAAATATACTAAGTCTGTCAACGAAAGTATCATAATGTTGCATATGGTTTTAATAAATGCCAGGTATGAATTGACATGTTCACCAAAATGGCGATCATAAAATAGTAGTAAACCTTCTCAGCAAACATTTTGCATTTATATTAGATCATTTATTACCAACCTTGTTAAAGAATCAACAGTGAACATAATCACAATTATCCCGCTATAAAATAAAAGACTACCGACATAAAAAGATGTAGAGAAGAAATATGGTATCAAGCATTACTGCTAAAGATAAAATGCAATAATCTACTTTCAATAAAATATTAGTTTTGACAAATTTGAAAATCACGAAAAATCGAACGTAGAAATCCTTTACAGTTATGGTTAAATGTTTTTAAACGTTTCTTATAGATATCAGTGTGTGTGTCTTGTCAAAAAATCATTTTAATAGATGGAATATTTTTGGAGGAAAATACGTTTAAAGATATCTCATCTCAGGCAGCCATCTGGTTAAGTTTATGATGTCGAAAACTTCAAAAATTTGATTGTATTTTATTACTCGAGATTTCTTCAGTTTATGGATTTCATCATAAAGAATTAATTAAATATAATTATATATATATATTGGAGTGACATAAACGATTGTTTTTACCCAGTTCTCATGGACACTTAAGTGATATTTTAATGTTTTAAAGTACAACATAGTAACAAATATGATACACCTCTAATTAGAAAATCATTTAATTTGTAATGAATAAGAGAATATTTTTGAACACTTTGTTGTGTACGTTTTATAGCTTTTGCAAGTTGTTAATTGATCGACGAATATTATGGAAAACGACTCCACAATACGTGAACATTTTTTGTTAGATGTTTACAAAACGAAGACTTATCGGTTTTTGCTCGTCATCGCTTTATGTCTAATCAAAAAAGATTGAAAGTCAGTAGACCGGAAAAGACTGTACAACATTCATCATAGCTATCATTTTTTATATTCCATAATGCTTAAAATATTCCGAGAAACCGCTGATTTATTCGATAAATTACTTCACTATTAAGTTATAAATAATAAATGGCTGTAGAATGCCGTAGGCGTAATAATAGTCTATGATTGAAGTACTTTATTGTTTTTATTTGAAAGTAAACCGGAAACGAGCCGGTCTGAGATGAAGTTTGCCGACATCTTGTTTGTTTGTCTACACGACCTTCGAATTCTCCATTTTTTAAAATATGGAATCCGATAAGCTAATTTTAACCACTTAACCGCTGGACATACCCGTGCGTCATCGTTGATTGACCCCGCACTATATCGACGCAAATGTGTGTCACGATGGTTTTGAAATGAACGTGGACGTTATCAACGCTATGGATTATTTTGAGTCATTTCATTATCACTTGAAAAGATTCGATTTTATATAAATGTACGTTGATATTTCAATATATGTATAATTATATCACACATATTAATAACAATTTTGTTCAAAAAATTAATAAAATTAACAGTTCATCAATCGAATTTATTTTAATTTTTTGAGAAAATTTAGTCTAAAATCTTTTTAAATGAGTTACTAGAATGGAGATATTGGTCGTCGTTCATACATTGACACTCCATTTTGATATTTCATAATGAAACCCGCCATAATTTAAAAAATGTAATTACGTAGAAATAGTATTAAATATGGTGTTTTTTATTAGAAACATTATTAAAAATTATTTACGAAAAAAAAGTGACAGTTAACACCTTAAAATGGCTTTAAACCATAGGTACATATTATAAATACATTGTTAACCTAAAATGAAACAGTGTACAAATTAAACTTAACACGGTGGGAAAAGAGCATTGTATTTTAGTTCTAATGAAGGCGTAAGTCGAAATAACTATCAACTATATATATTATGTAGAACTAAAAAACATTGTTATTTTTTCACCGTGTTATAATGGAGTTCTACAAAGTAAATGCCAATTCAATCAATACAAATAAACTTCATTTAAGTTTTCGTATAGTTGTCTTCAATTTCGGAATTCGAGAAAACTACAAAAAAATCCATAAATATATTTTTAGACTGAAAAATTTGTTATTTTACTCAACACTAATTTTGTCAGTCATTTATTGAAGCATAAATATCAACTATCACCGCCACAGCTGGTATATAAAGGGTTAAATAAAAACTTAACTGGCCAACAGATGCAAAGAATAAACGACGCTTCAAAAATAAATTGAGATATCCATATAAAACAGCACGGTAAAGCTTCAAAGTAGTTATAAATAGTCTGCCAAATGTAGCAAGTTCGTTATGTAACATATTTATTACCGCTAGTATCACGGAAGCATAGTTTTCACATGTCTATATGCAGCCGTTGGCTTACGGCGATTACTTCTTCCGGAAGTTTCGTGTACGACCGGAAATACGTTTTTTCCTCTCCCTTTTTCGTAATATCAACGAACAAAATCCGGCCGAAAGCGATATTTTCCATTCCTTGAAATTTGGGGAGAAATAATACAACAGATGTGGCCGCCATTAAGCTTGTAGCGACTACGCAATTTTGAATAGTCTGTATAAAATGTTTTATAATAATAACTAACCAACTTTCTAAGATAAACAAAAAAAAAGATACTATGAGAGGCTAGACTTGCTTGCAATTGTGGTATACACATCGAGCTTATTATTTTTTATTTTTTATATCATTATACACAATATCCGAAAATTTATAACATTATTATCAATACCGGTTTCACCCAACGAAAAAATATCATCTAATGCAATACAAATCAAAACAGCTATGAAGTTATCAACGGTCTCTTTTTTGTGGGTTGACACTACTTGAAATAATAAAAGATATTTTTTTTTATTACTATTTTCATAAATTTTTAGTATTGGACAGAATCCGTTTGACGACGAATTAAAATAAAGCTATTTGTACAATATTTAGAGTTTGTTGAGTTTTACAGGCTAGTAAGTTAATACCGAACGAAAACAGCGTTTTGCTACGGTCCGTTCACATACCGGCCCAATAGGCCACACTGACTTAATCTTAACGAAGGCTTATGTTGAAGCATTCGATAAATTTGCTACATCAATCAAACGACGAACGAGATATGCTTTTTTTAAATATTGGTGTTACAATACTTAGACTTACGGTTATGTAAAATGTTTTTTTGATACATATTGCTAAATGGAAAAAAATACATTTAGTGTTCAGTCTCAGTCTAAGAACATATTATATAAATGGGATATCTGGCAACATTAAGTGACGTATGTATGCAATGATTGGCAAATTCGATTTTATTAGTCTCAAATTGATTATTGAGCTGAGATGTAATCTTTTCTGCACACGACTAAAAATATGATTTATCAGTCAAAAATCAAATTTTATAATGTCATATAGCAAGACAGACGTAATGAAATATATAATAACCTTTACAATCATTTTTTTCATAGTAATATGAAAGAATAATGACATTTTTATTGGGGTCTTGCAAATACCCCCAACGTCTTATTGGCTATTTTTTGTTCATAGTTCTTTAAGGGTTAAAGTAGGCTTCTGAGAAAGTTTTTGTTTTTATTTTGATTTTACTCATAAGCACAGTATTGTAACGCTAAAAGATCGTTTGAGCTAAGAAAATTTATAATAATTTCTTTATTTTCTAATCGGTATTGCGTTGTCGAAAATGAATGCATACAAATATCGAGTGTAGACATGACAATCATATAATAAATTTAATGGAAAGAATAAAATTTATATGGTCATAAAGTGAAAAATCAAATGCCATTGTGAACAAATACTCGAACATTGACTGCAGATGAAATTTCGCAATAATCTTTTTTAAGCTGTCGATGCCGCAGCCACTTGACATAAATATACAAGTCACAGGGTGATTCGGTAAAATCAATGATACAACCACTTCAGAAATGCTGGCTTTTCACAGAATATTCGCAGATTAAAATTTCGAGCAAATTTGCACACAACCAATACATAATTCACTTATTAAAACTGGTACAAAGTATATATATATATATAAATCAACTACCATCATACTCAAATCTACCGTCCCAATTGTTGAGACTTACGCATTCAAAATGTTTAAGGAGAGATATACTACGTAATTAATCAATCGATTGAAAAATACTGCTGATATACTGAGATGTCTAAATGTCACAGTTATCAAGTTGTAACTCTATCATTAATATTTTAAATAATAAAAACAATTTTTAAGTACTTATTTCCACAATATATTTTTTGACCAGGATATGTTTCGCTCATCGCCAGTATTATCAACCGAGAAAAATATTATGTATTCATTCTATTGTGGAAGTAAGTACTAAAAGTGTTCTAACTAAATAACAGTTCTGACGATGTCATACGGTGAAATAGCTAACAACTATATCTTATAAAAAAATTGTAGAACTAAAACACATTGCTATTTTGCACCATGTTTTAATGGAGTTCTACCAAGTAAATGCCAATTCAATCAATAAGCTAAAAAATGTGTTTTTATTATTTGAAATATCATGCCTTTTCATCAAGAAGTGACAGAAAACACCTTAAAAGTGACTATCATTAAAAGTTCTTTTAAGTTAATTTTTCTCTCTGAAAAAGGTATTTAGTAACAAGCAGTTCTAGTAGAAAAAGTACGTTAAGAAATCTTCATTAAAACCCCATATGCTCATGCTCTTCATTGACGTAGAAAACTATTAAAAAATATTCAGTCCCAGTGAAACAATAATATATACAAATTGATTTTTGAATTAATGATTCAAAACGTAAATACAAATAAATGACCTCCTAAGTTACCAGGGTTGAAATAGTTTGATTTTTAAATCCCGGTATCGTTAGAAGGAAGGAAGAATCGCCCTAACCCACTTTGGTTGATCTTGTAAAAACATCGCCACACCAAATTTATCATTATAGACTTACAATTCTTCTATTACAGTAGACACAGCCTCAACATCTATCATACTAATAATAATGAGAAAAAGTTATAAAATTAATGTAATTGATAAGAAACAAAATCCATGATAACACATTTTGTTCGATAAATCAACGGTCTCTAACCGCAATATTTCATGGTCGACACTTATTAGGAACAGATTTTTAACTTTTCGTCACACTATCACAGTACAACACAATAATTTTCTTATCAGTCAATATGTTGCGTAGTATCTCGCGATAATAACAGAAATATGTCGAAAATTAAATTATTTTATAGATATATTTATATATTACAGCGATAGTTTATTCAAAGTTAAAATATATTTTACTACCGTTTAAGTGAAATCATTTTCAGCACTTTGTCATTCATTGTATATAATCAAATGATTATTGAATTTGAATCGGTGAAACATTGTACAATACATTTTCACCTGTTTTGTCATAAGCAAATGTACGTTTAAACATAGTTCTGACGATGGCGTGAGCCGAAATAGCTATTAACTATATATCTTATAAAAAAAATTGTAGAACTAAAATACATTGCTATTTTTTCACCGTGTCATAATGTATTTCTACCAAGTAAAAGTCAATTCAATAAATTAAACTAATTAATTTTTGATATCGACTAAAGGTGCTTGATGGAATTTCAATATCAAATTTGAATTGTTGAAATTTTGTACGATTCCACATGTTTTGTCACCAGGGTTTCGTCTTTCGGTATCTTCATGCATTCTATCACGCGAATGCAAACAGAACTGAAAAAAATATCTCTGGCGATACCGGTGAAAAAATATTAATTTAAAGTGTAATTCTGTCGATTTTGCGTTGCCGAAAAAAACTTTTAATTATTCATATTTTCGCAGTATCATACGAATATAGTTTTTGTATTAACGAACCAAATTTTGACGAAAATTTTAACATCGCAATGTTTTCCCAAGAGGGTAATTCAACAATCGAATTCAGAGTAGCACGTTCGCACAAAAAAATGGCGATCATTCCGTGAACGTTTTTGAAATTGTAAATTTACTAAAAATCAATACTTTTAGCATTGATCTTGAACAAGTATTCCTTCTTTGCATACTTACCATATCCTAAGTTATTCACATTCGCTGTTGAGTAAGCAACTCGTACGCGAGTCTAAGTAACAACTTATGACTGGATTAAAAAATTCATTACGCCTTGCACAGTGTTTCATTGACCCTAGTTTCTTCCAATATTGTTACGTGATTACAAAAAGGGACTCATGTACGTGTTTAAACACGATGGAATTAATTAGTGTGTTCATTTTTGAGCGTCATGGTTGATACCCGGAAATTTACACTTCCCATCAAATGAATTTAAAATGTTAGTTTGACTGCGTTTATTAACTTTTTTTTTTATGTTTTACAAAATACATTTTAAGAAATCATAGGTTCAATAATAGTTTATGTAAAAATTATAAGATTATTGCTCTTGCAACGTTAAAAATATTAAAAAAAGTAGTGTCGAATATTAAAGTAATACATAACTAAAGAAAAAAACAAGGATAGGAAGGAAGTCAACCAAGCAGACTCATGTAAAATCTACTTGAATACATAAAAAAATCATGGAATATGTCGACGACCGAAACAATACTGTTGAACATTTTTAATGCGCTTACCATTGACAGACTGATTATAAACTTTGGAAGAACAAATAATTCAAGTCATTAACTTCTCAAAAAATTTAAGAGAACTTAAATTTTGATATTATGCAGGATGGCAGAATTCCCATTTTAGCCTCGTGTAAGTCGAAATAAATATCTTTTTAATAGTGAACATGAGTTTTCAAATTATTAATAGTGAATATTCCTAAAAGAAAGTCAGTTGAATCAAGCCATGGATAGGATATATTATAAATGCCCTCAAGTAAAGAAGTCTGATATGAAAATTAGAGAGCTTTTACTCATTGCGAGCATTATCTACTGAACAACTCTACTAATAATAACCTTAAAATCTCTCTAATTGGCGCAGCTTACATGGCTTAATAATGCTCCAAAATTTAAGAATTTTCAGATCACAACCGGTTTCGCTTATCGCGAATTTTATCGAGTGATACAATATAAATCAAAACAACCTATTTAGCTTCTCAGAAACTGAAACCGTAAGCGTATATTAAACATTTGTTTTATGATTTCAATATAATACCTGTACACAAAGGAAAGGCGGTGAACACTTTTAACCCGATGGTTGCCACAGACGAGATATTCCTGAAGTACTTTTGGTAGCGTATTCTTCCGCCGTATAAACTTATAATGACAATGATATTTAAAGACTTGTTAACTTCAAGATTAAACTCTAAAAATCGTTGCAGGATATAAAATCTCGTAGATAAATTACAATTTCTTTCTAATATAGCAAAAAAGAATTTTCTTTAGACAAGTTTTACTTTAACCAAAAATATTCGGTCTGGTAAGCACTGCGGTGTGATTTATTTGCGGCTACGAAAAGGTTAAAATATTTCATATATTTGCTCGGACATTGGAGTTAAATTAAAAATTTAACCAGAAAATCACGCAAGTTGAGCACACCAGTTTGACTCTTAATTATAGTTTAGAGTTACTTCAAGCAAATATTTGTTATATATATTATTTATTAGCAGTCGTCGAATTTTTTCTCTTTCTCTGCTTTAATTTTTACCTCAAGGCAAGTGTTACGTCGCATAGCAAATCTCAGTGAGCAATTTTACCAGAGATGTTTTAATTTTGACATCGACTCATTTGCACCCGAAAAGACTGACTCATTTCTAATCCAAAGTATTGATTGCTGTAATTCAATTACTGAGAATTGGGTTCGTGAAATTCAATACTCAGAGCAAACTGGATAGTCAACCATTGGCATTTGCTCTTAATTCGGTGTTTGATACGCAGATAAAACTTGATAATAAACTATTGGTACTCGTGCCAAGTTTTGTTGAAACTCAAAGCATTATATTATATAATTTACCTTGATAAGACCGACATATAATTTGTTGAAATATTTTGTAATTGATAATTTTGATATCGACTGAAGGTGCTTGATGGAATTTCATTATAAAATTTGAATTTTTACAACTTTGTACGATCCCACATGTTTTATCACTCAACTCAAAGTCAGTTATGTTGCATCCGTGTGATAGAATGCCTGAAGATGCCGAAAGTCGAAATCCGGGTCTTTAGTGACAAAACGTGTGGAATCGTACAAAATTGTAACAATTGAAATACGAAATACTTTAACGAATAACTTTCACAATACGAAAGTAATTGATGCGAAATATGTAAAATATTCTGCTTTGTATTACAGTTACACGTGATGAACGAATGTGAAATTTGCTTACTCACCCTGACTTCTCGGTAATAATAGTGCTCGCTGAAAATCTTTTCTGTTGCCTTGTTATTTTGGCATGCCGACTAGAAAAGTTCGCCGACCACTGAAATGGCATGTCCGGGAATCAATATTAACTTGTGGCGATCGGTTGGATTCGTCCGCCGGAACAAGTTTCGTGAAAGCCTTTTGTGTCTCACTTAATTTTGTAGGCGCGTGCAATCCCTATTGTGTGATCCAGCGAAAATGAGTGATATCGAAACAGTAACCTCAAAAAGATTATATTATGAACCTCACAAATATTCTAGCTTTGGTGATTGGTGTCAAATTCCTACTTAAATTTTATGCTCTAATGACACATTGAAAATGCTTCCACTACCTCTTAATTTGAGTCTTTTTTTAATAAATGTAGATTGACTTTTTGGCTGACTTCAATTAATCCATTGATTGAATTGGCGTTTACTTGGTAAAACTCTATTTTTTTTATAAGATATAGTTGAAAGATATTTAGGCTCACGCCATCGTCAGAATTATTCTGACGTTCTGACGTTGGCGTGAGCTGAAATAGCTATCAACTATATCTTATAAGAAACATGTAGAACTAAAATACATTGCTATTTTTTCATCGTGTTTCAATTAATCCATTTACTCGAATTAGCTCTGTAAAATAGGCTGTTGGTTACAATTGTTCGATGCGGTTTTGACGTCAGAATACTTATATATGGATATACTTAAATGCCTGTGGACTCCAAAAGAGAAAAGCAAAGTGACGAAAAATGTGAAAATTTTCATAGCTTGAACGATTTAATGTTGGTACTAGAATTCCATTAACCATTCTCAGTCGATATCTTAAAACTGAACTGGTAGCTTGGACATAATTTGTGCAGTTCAAATTTAAATCACAAAACATTATTTTATTCAACACCACTTACAAATGTTGTAATTTGATTATAAGAACCGGTCGTTAAATCTAAACAGATTGTGTTTTTTATCACACAACTATCGTGTTCCCGGCATGCGTTGCAATGCCACTCAAAAATAAGAAACCGCGACCTTACGGAAGCGCCACGTCGGGAGCCTCTCGCCTTCCGAATGGATAAGTCGGACTTGAGGCGAGGCCGGAGCCAATTAGAAGCGATAAGCTTAGATTATGTTTTTCTTACCTAAATTTGACAGTGGCGGCCGTATGTGTTTTTATTTATTGGAGTGCTTTTGAATACACAATGTTTTTTGTTTTTCTATCTGGTGCGTACACAAATAAATCAGAAGGTTTTCCAACGCGTGAGCTGGCCACATACAGTTGTCCATGTGAGAAGCATGGATTTTCTAAATTTAGTCCATACATTTGTATCGACTGTTCTTGTGCCTTATTGATGGTCATTGCAAAGGCGACTCGCACTGGAAACTGCAGACGTTTAAATTCAAATGGCATATCTGTCGGAATCATTGGGATGCGTGGTAACAGTTCATCTTCTCCTTTGCATTTTCCATTTAAAATTGTAGCTTCAATAATATTGTTCATAATTTTTCTCACTGAAAGCCTGGTACCGTTACAAAGTCGTGGTGGATTTATGTTTCGAAGAATGATAGGCACGTCTATTTTCAATGTTAAAACATGCGGTGGCATGCCTGGCAAATCAAGTGAATTCAAGAATTCTGTTGGATAATTGACGACTTCGTCTTGATTCGTTATAGTATCGATTGTCGTTGTCGTTGTCGCTTCTCCAGGGATTTCATTTAGTAAGCTGAAATTGATTTAATTGGCATCCTTGTTTTTGGCTGCTAATATAGCACGTGCACTGAGCCATTGATGATTTTTATGATTGTGTGCAATATTTGAAAAAAAAACTTTGTGAATCAATTCGTCTATGGTTGCGGTTATTTTACAGAAATTCGCTGGCAATGTGATACATTGTGTGGATTCCTCTATTGCCATTTTCCCATTTCTTACAATATATCCAACAATTGTTTTACGAAACGTTCAGCGGATGCATCATGTTGTAGTTGTACACGCATATTGGTCTTCAAAGTGAATCTATGTACGTATCGCCATAAAACGGATGATTTGAGACATGCATTAAGTTCATCGGCCACTGTTGAACGTGATATAACAGGTAGAGTTTTTCTTGTCGAAAATCACCAGACAATGAAATGAGTGCGTCACCGAAAAGTTGTTTAATTATTTGCATATTCAATGGCAATTTCAGTGCTGAATGCGCTGTTCGGCCACCATCCAAAAGAGTTGCTGCAATTCTAGATGATGCGAGTGCTAGTGCAATGTTTTTTCGTGATCGTGTGATAATCCTTTTTTTGCCATTCAATTGAATACATCCAACAGCGTGTCTCTCCAAAAACATAACGCTTGACAATGAAATCCATTAAAGATTTGAGTTTTTGTTTGAACACCCGTGCGCAAATATCATGACGATCTGATGATGATTGTCCGGGTAACAAAAGTTCTGTTATATCTTCCCATATCGGATTTCAGGTAAATGTAATAAAAAAAATCTGGGCGGCCATATGCCCGAACATACGTCATTGCATCTTGTGTGTATTCATGCATGTGACGTGGACTTCCTGTAAATGTGGCCGAGAGTATGACCATTTTCCCCAAACCATTGAGATTCACATTGCCATCATTAACAACTGCATCGCATAAATGAATATACTCTTCGGAACGCAACTTGGTTTGATTTAATCGAATGTAGAGGTGTCGTTCAATTTCTATTTTCGCGTACATATCGACAATGTATTGACGGAACAAATGTCGACATTTTAAGATATGATTTTCAGCGTTTTCGCGAATCATCAATCGATATGAATAGTAATTCATGGCACTGACTTTCTTATTCGCTTCCTCATCTGTTTGTGGATTTCTCAACGGGATGTTGAAATGGTATCCGTCTTCTCTTTGCCAAAATAAAATTGGATATTGCAATCCATCGTACGATCGATGCGTTTGTGAAACTCGCTGAATATGACCATTTCTACGATGAAGAATGATATCACGCGAGTTAAATTCTTCACCAACCATAACGACAATTTTGTAATCATCAGATGGCATTTGTTCGAGAGCAGTTTTGAAAACTTTAATTAATTTGTTGTTTTGATCGAATAAAGTTTTTAATTGAGCAATTATTTCTCGTTTAGTACCCGTAATGAATTGACAATGTTGGTCAATTTGTTTGTCAGTGTTTCCCATGAAATAAATTTGAAGAAATTTATGATTTTTCGTTCGGCAGTGGTAGTAATGATCCTGCACGATGATAAATTTGTCCTTGCACTTTTAATATTGGCATGTAATCTTCGCGCACGATATTGGTTGCACCAAAAGATGTCATTTGGAAACTTGAATTGTACTTTCGTATGTTTGTCACCCGATACCAACGTTAATAAAGGTTCGGGCAGTGAATGTAATTCTGTCAATTTCACTTTTCCACTCGCGCAGCACAGTGTTTCATTTTTTAATTTAAAGGCACTACAATACACGCATAATTTGTGAATTTTTCCAATAACAACACTTGGGTGCAGACTGTAATCATAATTAGGATCGTAATGGAAAGCAATATGATTTAAATCAGCACGCAGAGTACGTCTGGTACGACCTATGCGTACTCGATCTGTTTCCATAATGAATGTGACAGATTTGACATTTCTGTTTTCGCCGTTGCTATGGATACAATGCTTCATAAATGGCCATTCTGTATTACAATAGTCTTGTATGAAAACATGTTTTTCGTAAATATTCAATTAATTTTCGTAATCAAATCAAATTCTGAGTATCCTATCTTTTGCCCGGTAGTCTAAGCAATAATTCGACAAAGTTTTATCGCAATTGGATCAATGGTGTAGGAGTTTATAAAGGACAGACAGACAGACAGACATTCATTTTTATATATATAGATAGATTAGCATTTAACAAGTTCTAATTTTTTATACCATTGAAGTAAAGATTTAACTGCAACAGGTTTGTAATACTTCAAAGGCCGATGATTTGATTTCATAATTACGTTAATTGTATGTTTATCTGAATTTTTTTTTCATTATACTTCAACAATTAGTTTTCTATACTTGGTAACTATTAACTAACAATTTTATCTGAATAGCATTGCTCAGATTTATAATTTAACATTTGATCATGCTTAAAATGAGTGAAATCAGTACTTATCATGAAACGTAAAAATTGTTCAAAACAAATTGTGCTTTTAATGCATTCTGCTTCCAATTTAGAGCATATATGGCTTCTTAAAAGAGGTATTTTAGGGTTTTTTTCTATGTAAACTGCTTGTTACTCAGTTCCTTAACATTTTTTTACGAATAGTAGAATAGAAGAAATTATGCTGGTTAGCACAAGTGGTCAAGTTTTAGGATCAGTGGGTGAGATATAATTTTAAGATATCACGAACACCCTTGCATTTGAACAGAATCGATATGCCGATTGCGAAAAACACAAACAAGTAATAGATATTTCATTCAGCACCCATAATTGATATCTAAAATCATAAGATATCAATCACCTTTATGAATCTAAACTACAATGAATGGATAAAACAGCGTATCGCCTCAATTTCCGGTATACCATTTCATTTTACATTCTCGTTGAAGTACTAAATTGGCGGATTTTACCATGTATTATTTTAATTGTTGCGCATTGTCATTTCCCAAGGTTGACAGCGGCTATTATCCAGTCAAATGCTGAATTGCTGGACAACCTCTGGAATGCTAAATTCAAGTTTTGATTATAATAATTATTTAAAAATATTTTATTATAGAAAATATAGTTTCACAAATAAGCGAGTCTGATTATTATTTTTTTCTATTTTATTTAGAATGACGTCAAAAATCCGGCTTTGTTCAAATGACGCGTCCTCTACTCGCGAAAGACAAATACAGGTTGCGTTCAGATAGTGCATGTCTACGCTCGCACGTAGGCTTTTTTTTATTCGTAGCTAGTATTTGCAAATGTCGTTCATTCAATTATATCTAAAAATAATATTTGGATATTATCATGTTGATATATAAATATTCAAGTATTTTTTTAGCTAATAGCCTCAAGTATAGTTTCTTCCTCAATCATTTCTCATCTTTCATATTACAGAAATAGTTTATTTCAGGAAAATTATATTTTCAGTGAAATCATTATTCCACTACATTATTATTACTTGAAGTATACTTCTACGAGTGAAAATATGTCCTCAGATTCTTACCAGCGATATTATATTCGTTATTACATCTAATTGATGTAGTGACAAGGAGTAATCTTCAAGTGCCCTTCTTTTTATATTATTTTTCTTTCGTTGCCGAAAGACATTAGTCGCATCAGAGCTGAGTAATCCATAGTGAATCTAGTTTACGTGGACATTATACGCAATATAATAATAATTAAATCTTCACATACGCATACATATGCATACAGACACACACACAAAAATACACATAAGCACATATAATACGCAAGGAAGTGAGAAAAGAAAAATCATTCTACTATAGTCGACAGATACACTTTTCGTTAATGAAAATACATTTTCACTTTGTATGTGCTTTTACTACAACAGTTTTATTTTATATTATTTTTTAAATTAATTTGTTTCAATAAATATAAGTTTTACATAATACAAAATGAAAATAAATCAATAATTATTATTTTATCTGTATGTTTGGTTGCTTATCTGTGTGGATTAATTAATTCAAATAGATCGACCAAACTGTCATTTAACACAAAACTCACTAACACAGTGAAAAAAATAGCAATGTAATTTAGTTGTACAAAACTATTTTTAAAAAATATAGTTGATAGCTATTTCGGCTCACGCCATCGTCAGAACTATCACCGTGTTATAATGGAGTTCTACCAAGTGAATGCCAATTCAATCAACAAAACTCACTACTTTTATTTAACTGATAATAGCTTATTTTCGTTTATTCTGGGCAGAAATTCTTACCTCTTACTTACTCTATTTTACATCTTTTTCGTGTTGGTAGTCCTTTATTTTATTCTCTCATTAATTGTGGTAATTTTCGCTGTAGTTTCTTCAACTAGGTCGGTAGTCAACGGTGTTAAGTATGTAATCACTCATTCAATCATTCCAGTTTTATTTATGTCTATATAATCCCATATCAAAGTGACTTGTATGACACTTCAAATCATAAAGACAAATACGTAACGCCCAGTGGAACGTGCTCAATTCGCTGCTACATATAGACTTGAAAACATCTACAATTCAAGAGTTCGTTCGTGAGATTTTTTTAAAATGCAATGATATAGGCAAACATTATAACTCTACGACTACTTATCTATTTTACATAATTACGATAATAAATAATCGAATGGTTCCGCTCCATGGCCATACATAGATTTTAATAATCTAAAACACACAACTTCAGTATCTGATAATGACTTTCCTTAGTACACTTTCTTATGTACTGTATGTGCATTTGTGTGTGCGTTTGTATGTATATGTATGCGTGTGTGAGTATAGTATGTGTGGTTATAAATATTATTATAATACGTATGGCGTCTACGTTGTACCAAATACATGATGAGTTACTCAGATCTACAGCGACGAACGACCGTCGATAACGAATGTCAACAATTATACAGCAAATAAATCAATACATAAGTAATGAAGGAGACTTGAAGAGCTGTGATGCTAACACGTTATGGATTTTAATGCTTCATCAAATTTGATATCCAAAAAACAAACATTCAGCTATAACCATAAAGCGATAAATGTATGGCGTGTATGTACGTTCCCTGCTGACCCGTTTAAAGAATATTCCAACACATAATTTTTGGATTTAAAATTTATTGAATAATATTGGTTTGCGACAATCTTATTGAGCTTATCAGGACAAATCAAGCAATGCATTAACTCAAAAATTAGCGAGCAATAGAGGATTTTAACTACTGTTAGTTCATTTTCGGTTATCAACTATCAACACAGTAAAATCAGCCGTCTCAAAAGATGAAACGTTAGCAGTTAGAGGGTTAAAATGTACGTGTACAGGTTCACGCGTATAGTGCATCTATACTTATTTATGCCGCAAATTATAATATATATATAGAAACAACGTGCTTCTTACGACTTACGTATTTTTGTTCCTGACATAATAACTTTACAGTTATCTTCCTTTTAAAATCAGTACGTGACTTAAGCACATAGCGACTCGCAGAAAATAATTAGTGTTATTATTCTCTTAATTCACAGGTATTTTATGTCGGTCAGGTGTGGTAGATGATTTAATGTACAGGCGCGTGCTTGGCATGTTTTACAGGCAACGCAAATAGCGCTCGCTCCACTGTTATGGATGGACGTCAAATATAATTCGCTCTGAATCTTCGATTGATTTGATACTGTCACAGTATTAATTTAAATGATTATTAAAATCTTACTTGAGGATGACAGAACTGTTGAATATTAATGAACTTTTAAGGTGCTGACTGTCACTTCTTGATGGAAAGGCATGACATTTTAAATATATAATAGAAACACATTTTTAGTACTTATTTCCACAACATATTTTTTGATCAGACCTGGTTTCGCTCATCGCGAGCATTATCAACTGATAGAATACAATTTGCAAGCAAGTCTATTTATACAGAATATTTGAGTTAAAGGTAGCACGTATACAAAACTGTGGGTTCAAGAACTAAGAAACAATTTACAGGAAATTATACAATATAAATACAAATAAAGTAAATTAGTTTAGTGGAATGTTCACAATCACTCTATAATTTTCAAACAAAGTTAAGGTGAACCAATAATCCATTAAGAGCTTTGAACAATTATAACGAACTCATCAAGAGAGTAAGGATTGGGAAATTTTTATGAACAAAATAACCGGCACTTAAATAATTAATGGAAAATAATATATAATTTGTATTAATATTGTATGTATTTCCTGTAAATTGTTTCATAGTTCTTGAACCCTACCCTTAAATCAAATATTTTGTATAAATAGACTTGCTTGTAAATTGTATTCTATCAGTTGATGATGCTCGCGATGAGCGAAACTGGTCGTGATGAAAAAAAATATTGTGGAAATAAGTACTGAAAAATGTGTTGTTATTATTTAAAAAACTAATGATCTTTTTAAACCGCTTCAGTGCCGTATGGTCAGTGGTGAATTTGAAAATGATAAAAAAGTTAACACCTGAAAAACTTTCGTGTACGAACGAATATTTGAATTAAGATTTTTTTATTTATTTGGTATGTAATACTTGTTACGAATTACAAGCCTAATGTTTTTTCAACGTTGAAAATATAAAAAAAAATACCATTGAAAATTAAAAGGCTAAATTACAAGGACAGCAAGGAAGTCTACCAAATAAACTTATGAAAAATCTACTGTTGTATATTAAAAAATAATATTCGTCTGAACTCACTCTGATAAATAATACTGTTGAATATTGTTAATGCTCCTACCTAATTCGTGTCCACGACTTCTCAAAAAAAAATATCTGAAATATACAATTTAATATTATCGATAATGGCAGAATTCTCATTTTGACTTCGTATAAGTCGAAAGAAATATGTGGCGTTGGACATATGTATTTATTCTGATAGTCTCCATACATCTATTTTACTACAACACATTGGGTTCGTGAAATACAAATTTAATGCAGCAGTAAATCAAAATGTCTTAACTTTGTTTCATACGAAAGTTATAAACAATATGTTTTCATGTAACTTACTTTTTTACATACATTTTCTAACCAAAACTTTCAAGGAATTGGCTGTTCTTTTTGTCAACAGGATGCCAAGAAAGTCACTGGCCTTAAAGCACTAAATTTATCATCCGAATAATATTATGTTTCAATTTTTAGACGGTGGTCGATAGATTAATATATTTAAAATAAAACTACACATAAAGGTGTTTTCGGAATTCAATTTCTTGTCATCTATTTTTTCAGGTGATTTGACTGATAATATTTGTCAACTTCCGCGAGTTTTTAATACTTATACGTTCAAGATTATTTACAATATCAACTTGGGATTCATACAGTTTCAATATCAAATTGAAATTATTTAAAATGTGTACAATTCCACAAGTTTTGTCACTTCGGGCATTTTGTGCCACGGATTCAATAGAACTTTCAACCAATAAACAGTTCGCATCGCGTATATACGAAAAGAATACCAAAAAAAATATACCGTATGGCTAGGGACTAAATATATATTTAAAATATCATTAATAAGTGCTGATTTGATTATATAATAATAGCTTTCATTAAAAAAAAATGATAATCTTATAAACAATACAGCCTAATATCTTTGTTAAGAGACTTTACACATTAATCATCTGCCATTAAAATGCTATTTTGAAATTTTATACTTAGACATACCTAGTTAATTTAAATGGTTGGATAATGGTGGAATTAAACATCGTACGACTTATTAATTTGTAACATTTTTTTAGGTTATTAACTAATATAACTAACCTATCGTCAATGATACATCAGGGCAGGATTTGGGAGGTCTAACTGACCATTCAATAAAAGCAATGAACTTAACTGGACTCTGTTTATTTCTTAATTTTCCTGGTAGAATAATTCATGATCACCTGTTACTTTGATGCAATTATTTAACACCTTCATCAGTAAACAAGGAGTTGTTTTTCGATATAAATGGTTGGAAGACGACTTCCAATATGTTAAAAATGTGCCACAATAAGAGAAACTATTTCAATACATTTACTATTCTATCCCGTAAATCTAATTAAAATTAAAATAATTTTTGTGATTAAGTAATAATCAATTGTTGTAGAAATATTTAAGCCTCATTAGAAGTCTATTTGTTTCACGTTACGAGCTTATGCGATAAATTAATGTCCTTAAAATGAACTAAATATCAAAAAAACTAACTGTGAATAATTGTCAGATCCAAATATTTTGATCATAGTTGCAAATTTAAGGATAATTTTGTACATTCGCTTTTCTAGCACGGTTAGTTTGTATTATATGTTATACTATAAGGGTGTGCTTTGATCAAACTGTTTTCATTAGACAGGATTCATTAAGGGCTACATGTATCTACTTTTTGCATGTCACGATCGATGGCATATGGGGTCCACTTATTCTTTTACGTGAACGTGCGGTATAAATATGCACGTCATAGCTCCTGAGCACAGTGGCGTGAAAGCGCAGAACCTCAAATTGCTGAATCATTTTACCAATTTTTTGAGTGAATCAGTAGCATTTATTTATTTGAAGTAAAAACTGCGGAAAACTGTCATTATATTTAGGGTTGCTGGAGTAGTCAAATACACATTGAAAGATCACATTTTCGGAAATATCGTGAATATTAAAATAGCATCTGATATCGGCAGAGGAGATCTTTGATGAAATTTCGAATTGTTCAAACTGTCAAAAAAAGTCGACATATTCCGTCACTCATGACCAGGTTTCATATAATACAAGAAAAATCACACACAAATAAAATAATATTGAATACATTTGAATCATTAAAACTCGGTACGCCTCCACATGTTTTATCACTAACGTCCCGGGTTTCGCCTTTCAATATCATCAGGTATTCTATCACTATACTATTTTTTATTGTTTTAAAGTAGATTTTTCACGAGCTTGCTTGGTTGACTTTTTTGCTATCCTTATTTTTTTGTTGTGTTTAAATATTTTGACGTTGCAAAAGCAATAAACTTGCAATTTGTTATTTTTGTAACGTGTGTATATAAATAAATAAATCACACAGAACTGGCCTGTTGCAACAGTGTGATAGAATGCCTGAAGATGCCGACAAGCGGTACACACGTCGTGAGTGACAATATTTGAAGAATTTAACAGCTAAAATATCATATTGAAATTTTATTGATTGAGTACCTTCATTAATATCGTAAATTAAAAATTATAACCGTTTTTGACGATTTATTTTCAGTCGTAAATTTTCGATAAAACGATAAACGTTTACTAAATAATCGCTCAACATTTGCGTCAACAATTGTATGTTTGTATAAAATACCATTTTTTTTAATTCACTGTGATTTGATGTTAACAAACACAGGTCTCATCTTTGTTTTAACACACTAAATATGTACGTATTCGCATTTCGAACGAATGCTCATAATCCTTTGAACGAGTAACTGCGTAAATGATGCGTTTTGAATATTAAACGCGTTACCATATTATTCTATTTTTCACTGTTCTATTCTCATTGCCTTTCTTATCACGTATATTTTCGTTTTCCTACATTTTTTTAGTAAATAAAAAAAACACCACATATTTGGCCGCACTTTTTGTATACGTTACAGCGAAAAGATTATTTATTAGTGAGCGTCTTATACGCTAAGTAAATACTTGTGTGGTGCTGACTATTACTTCTCGGTTTCTCGGCTTATTTCCTTATTATTTACCATCACTGGTTTCTTTCATCACGAGTATTATCGACTGAAATTCGAGTCGACTAAATCATTAATAAGATAATGCAGGTTATGTGCGAAACCAGTGCAGATCTTAAATATGTAAATTTGTGGAAATATTCCTAAAAATTGTGTTTTATTATTTAACCACATAAATCGTCAGTTGATAATGCTATTTCGTGATGAGAAAACCAGTCGTGATCTTTAAAGTATAAATATGCTAAAATTATATTTGGCATTGTGTTTTATTGTTTAAATACTGAAATCGTCTTAAGATTATAGCCTATTATGAACGAAACCGTTCCGGATCTTGATAATATACATATAATTATTCAAATATCATTTATCTATAAATACAATATCTTACATTATTTCAAACCGTTTATTATTAAGTTAAAATTTAATATATTAAGTTAAAAGTATTAATTACCATTGATCATTGTCATTTAGTTGTATATTTAGACTCTTTTGTGAAGACTGTCAAGCTTTTTACGTCGGATAAACTAGTTCATATTTTAATGTTCAACCTTATCAATACAAAATTATCATTGGTGGATATATATCCTGCATTCAAAATTTGCAGCAATATGCCCCAAGTCGAAAGTATTATATACTCCTAAATAACCTTTTTGACGTACTAAAAACCTATGAAAACGGTAACCTATTTACGGTATAATATTTGATTATTTAATAATGCTACTGTATTATAGTATAACTGCTATATCAAATTTGTAAATGCAGCAAAAATTCGTTGAATAGCAACGTTACATTTTTGCGTGACCATTTTCCACCAAAAGGGACCAAAAGGGTAAATTTATCGTTGCCGACCTGTCGGTTTAAGAGCATCCGGTCGAACCAAAAGTGCATTTGATAACAGCCATTTTCTTTTAGGAAATTTGGATTTAAAAATACTTTACGGTATATTTTGATTCAAGATAAAAGAAAAATACATGTTGAGATTCATACTTTTTACGTCGAACAATCTTTTACTTGTAGCAAATAAAACATAAATAAAGATTTTTTGGTATGATAAATTACGATCTACGATTTTATTAACAATGAATTATAGTTCATGTTTATTAATCACGAAGTAAAAATATTTATAAGGAGCAATTTACGTCATCCACATTTCATCCACATTTATAAATGCCACGGTGCACTTTTCACAATAAGAAAAATTGCAGTACACCATAACCAGGCGGTTAGAAAATATGTGTAAATAATGCAACGTTTATAAAAGACTTAACGAATTACAAAGCAGTTAAAGAAAAAAATATTTAAATTACTCTAAAACAATAGAATTTATTTAATGCGAAAATCAAGTAGATATCTAAATTTATCAAATTTTACAGATATTAGAAATGTTAGGTTAGGTACTGTTAGACTTTCTTTTTTGTATTTGTTAGTGTCGAGATTTTTTTCAGCGTTTATCATTTACTTCGCGTTATACTGGTTAAGAACCACTATATTACAGATATTATGTTATCGTTTTATTTGTAATATCCCACAAAAAAGGAGTCATTTTTTAAAAAAAAAATTTCCTTTTTCACATATTATATATCATATTCCAACGACCATACCACGTTGTAAACACCGGCTCTCGTGCGATCACCGAAGTTAAGCAACATTGGGCGCGGATAGTGCTTGGATGGGTGACCGCTCGGGAACACCGAGTGCCGTGTTCTCTTGGCTATGGGAAGGAAAACCCAGACAGAAAACCGAACACCAACCCGCCTGGGCAGCGTGGTGTTGCTATGTCCAAACAACCCCCCTGGAAAAAAAACAGGGGAGGCCTTCATCCAGCAGTGGATCGACCCCGGCTGATGATGATGATGATGATGATATCATATTGGCTGATCCTTCAATTTATCGGTTTTTAAAATGTTGATTTTTTGAACGGAAATATCCAATTATTCATAGAAATATTGATATAATTGCTAGTGAATAAAATAAATTGAATGGTAGCATTCCATTGTTCAAGTCGAATTGTTTACATGGTCAATAGCTTGGTTAATTAAGTAATTATGCTATTGAGTATTGTAAATATTTCTTCTCTTACGATTAAAGAAAACATTAGTGTTATATAGGCACACTAATCAGTTAAAATTATTTCTACCTTGGCAGACTTAAGTGGATTTGATTAAAAACCGTTTAATTCTGACGCTCATGTTTTTTTTTTGTACTGAAGATAAATATTTGAATTATTAATTAAATTTAACCGTTTAATCGTTTCACCCTTCTTATTAAAAAAAAAAACGAACATTTACAGTTAGTATTGTGAGAATAGTTTATTTTAAATAATATTTATGATGAGGACCGGTTTCGCTGATCGCGAGTAATATCAACTAACTCCAGAAATGAATTAAAACCACGCTTCAACTCCGATTAAAAAAAAAACGAAAATTGTTTTTCTTATTGATCGAAATGTACTTTAATAAATGATTGCTTATATTATTAATTTATTGAATTGACATTTAAATTTTGATTGTTGAAACTTTGCTTGGTTTCACGTGTCATCAACGATCCAGGTTTCGCTTTTCGGCATCTTCAGGCATTCTATCACACGGATTCAACAGAACCAACACACAATATATCAATTATATACAAGAAGAATTAATAACGAATAGAAAAACAACAATCAGTCGATAATGCTCGCGATGAGCGAAACCGGTCATGATCAAAAAATCTATTGTAGAAATAAGTACTAAAAAATGTTTTTTTATTATTTAAAATACCATGCCTTAAAATGATAGTTTATTCTTAAGAATGGTAATTTTTTGCCAGGTTAGGTTAATTTGAACTATCTCTTTAATGGTCGCTATCCATCACTCTTGGTAAGTGGTATTCAAACTGTGTTTCGCGGAAACCCGGGGTCAAACAAAATTGGTACTCATTTAATTTCATTGATAAATAGTCGCTAAATCAAAAAGCTTACCAATAAAGCAGTCGGAACAGATCGATAGTTATTAAAATTATTTCGGATGTGCTTAGATCCTAGCTTTAGGGTCTCTATTTTCCTTTTGCATATAACCGATGTATCATACTATTTATTATGAGTCAGTTCTATTGCATTTATGTGATAGAATGCCTAAATATGCTGAAAGGCAAAACGCGTGTTACGAGTAACATAACATTTAAATTCCATCAAGTCGATATCGTTAATTATGAAATGTATGTAACAAATATGAACCAACCGAAGTTAACAATGTGTTGTTACATCGTTACGTATTTAATATTTTAACATACCAGGAATACCGGGATTGTATTATTATAATTACCGGGATTCCTTGATTTAGGATTGTAACCCTTATTCTCATTACACATAGCAAAGTTCAGGGCTGTAGAGTCGTAGAGTCGTGGTGTTATGGCCGAAATCGTGAAAAACGTTTCACTACTTTTTCGATTAGACGAATTTAAAAAATGTTGCAATGATCAATTTGCCGAATTGGTTGGTTGATCTTTATTTTAATCCACATAAATAGGAAAGGTATGAAAAAAAAACTTAACCTTTTTTAGTCGGAGTCATTGTTATTATGTGCGAGTAGTACATGTAGGAAATAACAGATCTACTGTCATACAACTTGTTAAATTTTGCATTTGAAACAACGAAGAGGATCTCGTAGGGCAGACAATATTATTTAAATAATAAAAATACTTATCTAAAAACTTAAATATTACTGTGAAATTGAAACAAAGTTGGTGACATTACGCGCTGTTTACACGTTGTGGCAATTAGTAGTAAAATCAGTCAGTGAAATAATGCTTATTTGATAATTTTTATTTTAATGTACATACTAAGAGCGACACTAAGTTATTGACAGTAATAGCAGGGCCGAACTCAGCCACGTTGTTGGCGAAGTGAAATGATAGTAAAAATTAAAAAGTATTACGTTCGAAAAGAATTATGAGATATTTCTGCCCACCAATAATGCTTCACATCTCCCTTACTAAATAATAAATACTAATAAGTAAATAAATACTTCGATCGTCAAATGTTGGGCCGCGGATCACTGAGAAAAATCTGATGCTATCGACTGAAGGTGCTTGATGGAATTTCTTAGGTCAGTTCTTTTGCATCCGTGTGATAGAATACCCGAAGAAGCCAAAAGGCAAAACCCGGGTCATTCGTAACAAAACATGTGGAATCGTACAATTTATGAACAATTTAAATTTGATATGCCATATTAATAAATGTATTTCCATGAAAAACATCTTTTTAATCCACTGGTTAACAATCAAACAAACATTCTACGTTTCACAGTAGACCCTATTATAGCGTAGAGATTGGGACGACGCTATAGGAATACGGCGTTATAGGGGACTAGACACCTATATAAATGAATTTAGGTTCTTTCAATTGTATTTTGTAAATTATCCGAAATGACTAAATCAAATGTATTTCCATTTTTTATATTTATTTATTGTCTTATTATTTGTCCTCGTTCTTGAATACGTATAACAAAAACATAGGACAAACAGCTACGTACATATATGATTTTCACTTCCCGTAAATATAATATGTTAAATATAATATATTTACGAAAATTCTAATTCGACATTGAAATCTTCAGTTTTATAAAAAAAACTACACAATACGGAGAACTGCCTTATACGCTATAAGAGGGAGCGCTGTTGAAGAGTTTACTGTATATTATTCAAATAACCACTACGATATAACACGATGTGTTTTTAGCGTATCTTCATAACTCAGATGAATGCCATTGTTATAGAGATAAAATAATTAGCACTTGTTTTGTATTCCTAATGTCATTTTTAAATTGATGCAAACGACTTGTTATCATGTTCAGAAAAAAACACATTAATAATACATATTTGAAATACACGCCGGCCTTGCGATTCGTTTTATCAAATGTCAACACGCCAAAGCTAATGAATGTTTCGTTCAGTTCATATACCAATTATTTTAAATACTAAGTTTTGTATTCAAATTATTGATTTATAAATTTCAAACACAAAATGCATAGAATTGCAGCTGTCATTAATGTGCATTAAAAATGATAATGAAAAATATTTCTAATTTACGAAATCAACTTGACGGAAGTAATTTTTTTTATAATTAAATTATGTATAATAAAATTCTACAAGTTTTGTTGCTCACGGATCGGATTTCATCTTCTGACATCCGCAGTTATTCTATCACTCGGAAGCAACAAAAAATTTGCATCGCTAATACGAGGAATAACAAAAATAACGACCACACGACTAGACGATAAATATATGTATATCTATAATTAAGTCTTATAACCAATGAAGCCTAATAATAAAAACACAATTTTTAGCACTTATTTCCACAATATATTTTATAAGCAGGACCGGTTTCGCTCATTGCAAGCATTATCAACTGAATAATTATCATCAGTCGATAAGGATTACAATGAGCGAAACCGGTCCTGATCAAAAAATATATGGCGGAAATAAGTGTCAGTGTTTTTTTATTATTTAAAATATCATACCTTTCTACCAAGGAGTGACAGTGAAAGTTAAAAATGACAGCTTTATGACTTTGCAGTGGGCTCTGTTGAGTTCGTAACCTATTTTAAACGATCAGCCAAGCCTCACGAATTTTCCTTTCATTTACCTCTTATGTGAGATTATTTCAATCTGTAATCAATATTTTAATTTTAATTCTTACAATAACATATATTCCGATGTTTGATTCCACCATAAACCACTCGTTGATTATTGCGAAGAAACATTACAAAAGCCACCAGTCTGTATTGGTAATTATTATGTCATTATAATCGAATCAGAAGTTAATAACATTATTTCATATATATATATTTTAAGGTCCTAACCTCAGCCGAAATTATTCTTGTTTATAAACAAAATAGCAATGCAAAATGTTCACAGATTCTCAGTACTATTGCATCCGTGTGATAGAAGGCCTTAAGCCATCTAAAAGCGACAACACGTGTGGTGAGCGACAAAACTTGTAGAACTCTACGTATTTTTGTCAATTTAAATTTAATATTGGAATCCCACTCTCACTCGAAATCATTAGTTACTTTTGTACGTCAATAATCTCTATAGAATAATGGCTCATATCTTCAATCATTGTCAATCAGTTTTGAATTTTATATAAATACTAATTTTGAGTACAATTATCTATGAGCTATGAACAACTTTTCCCTAAATGTAATTTCCCGAAGTGTGCAGCATGCTATTTCTGTATCGTGTGTGTAAGCAAAATACGTAAATAATAAATGAGAAGATAATGAATGTGACAGTTTGTGACACATGGTGTTGTCATAGTGACACATTGACAGTTGAAAAATATACATAAATAACATATTTTTTATAACGCAATTAAATAAAAATTGATAAGTTTGCTATTCCAATGGGATTGTTTCATGCATTTTTATACAAATGCTATCATAATTGATTGAATTAGCATTTACTTGGTAGAACTCCATTATAACACGGTAGAAAAATGCAATGTCTTTTATTTCTTCAATTTTTTATAAGGTATAGTTGATAGCTATTTCAGCTCACGAGCTCACGACGCTAAACGAGCATTTGCCTATCTATATTTAGCTGTGTAGAAAATGTGAACAATACATCTTCTCTCGTGTTTTATATTTGTCCATTTACAATTTTAAAAATTTATACGTTTATTGCTAGCAGGAAATAAGCTAGTTCGTTAAAACATGACAGAATATGTATTATTTACCTTTTCTACGCAGCTCTATATAGATAAGCAAATGTTCGTTTAAGCATAGTTCTGACTACGGTGTGAGCAGAAATAGCTCTCAACTATACCTTATAAAATATTTGTAGAAGTAAAATACATTGCTATTTTTCCACCGTGTTCTATCATAATCTTATTCATTGCTTAGGTTAACACAAATCATGCGAAAATTGTGCGTTTCGTAGTTAACCCTTAAAAGCGTATGACCGATAAAATAGTCTCCGAGACGATGGGGGGGATTTGTCAGACCCCAAGAAAAATGTCATCATTCTCTCATATTACAAACAAAAAATGATTGCGAATGCTTTCATATATCTCCTTACATCTTTCCTTATACATTTCATACGAAAAAAACTATGTTTTTCAATATTTAAATATATTTTTATTCGTTCGTACGTAAAAAGGCCACTTTCCAGATCAAACATCAATTCGCGACTGATGGAATCCGTCGGCCAATCATTACATCTCCTAGCGCATAGGCTCCCAACTTGGGGGTCGCGAAGAATTTTTTAGGGGGTCACTAACTTATATGGTCAATTGAAAAATCCTTTCATGTTTAGTATAGTGACAGTGAGAGGATGATGCATTTAATCTTAGGGATAGGAAAGTGGTCAGACTTCCGTTTACAGGACCGTACTGAAAAGTATTTTTTTTTAAACTTTTTGCAAAAAAGTAGTCCTTTAAATTTTTTTTTTTTTTTAAATATCAGTCCTTTAAATATCAAAAATTTTTCGGTCCTTAAACAATTTGTTGTCACGATGTGTTCATATATTTTACGAGATAACCTAACGGTGAATAAAATTATTATTTAGGAACAAGATACGCCGAATGTTCCACTCATACTTAATTCAATTTCTTTTATTATGTTTTAAACAAAATTTAATAATTTCCCACCCCTATTACTTTAAGATACATTTGATTACGCATGCGCGACATCAAGTATTCTGCGCATGTCCGCTAGTAAACACCACTATGAAGCAGAGCTTTCCAAGTGTCGATTCGCGGAACGTTATGCTTTTTGCATCGCAGCGAAGACACGCTCGAAAACGCAGGGGGAATAAATAATACACGTTTTAATTAATTAACATCGCTGTTAAAAACTGCATTACTATTTTTAATTATGTAGTGTTTTCTAAGAACCATATTAAATGTTTTATAGTGCGTATAAAATATTGTTTTCTTTACCGAATTCATTTCATAAAAGAATATCTTCTTCGCCAATGAGTAATTTTGAACGACTCCGTTCTCTAGACGAAACTTAAAAATTTATGAGCCATGTATAATATATTTTATTCAGTATTTATTTTAATTTTACATATAGGCTTACAATTATTTTAACTCACTCTATGCTGAGACACGTTAAAGATATGCGACATTGATTATTTCAATATTTTTGATGTAAACTTATGGCAATTTTGACGACAAATCTGACCATATTTTAC
This sequence comes from Himalopsyche japonica, assembly GCA_028555115.1. Classification (NCBI taxonomy): domain Eukaryota; kingdom Metazoa; phylum Arthropoda; class Insecta; order Trichoptera; family Rhyacophilidae; genus Himalopsyche; species Himalopsyche japonica. Next base: position 1,501,658 of record JAHFWJ010000590.1, on the reverse strand, counting down.
TGCAACAATAGTACATACATGAAAGTTTGAACACTGCTTTCACCCCTATATTAATTATAAGAGGGTTAAGATATCCTTAAAACGGGGTCTTCAAATTTTTTGCGCCCGGGAGTATGACGCTCAAATGTGGTATTACATGATACTGGGATTTTGTGGTTCAGAATTTTGAATCTCTTGGTTGACCACCGAGTATAATTTCGTGTTTTGTTTTGTATTGTATATATATAAAATTTAGTTTTTATCAGTTATTGCTTAAACAGCATGTTTGTTCATGTATACATAAAACAAATATTAATTTATTTTTGATAATCAAAGGAATTTTTCTTTGTTTTGTATGTATTGCATTTATCTCTTCTTATATTTAAGTGCTTTATAGAGTATTATATATAATAAATTTATCAGATCAATATTATTATTTTTTTATATGTAAATACCATCTAGTTCTTGCCTTGGGATCTGTGTTTTCTTGTAATTAATACATTTGGTATATAGATGATGCAAACTGTTTATAGTACGTCAGTTCTGTTGCATCGGTGTGATAGAATGCACGAAGACGCCGAAAGGCGAAACCCGGGTCGTTAGTGATCAAACATGTGGAATCGTACAAAGTTGTAACAATTCAAATTTGATATTGAAATTTCATCAAGTATCACGGTGAAAAAATAGCAATGTATTTTAGTTCTACAAAATTATGTTTAACAAATATAGTTGAAAGCTATTTCGGCTCACGTCATCGTCAGAACTATAGATAGAAGATAGTTCTGACGATGGCGTGAGCCGAAATAGATATCAACTATATTTGTTTAAAATAATTTTGTAGAACTAAAATACATTGCTATTTTTTCTCCGTGTTATAATGGAGTTCTACCAAGTGAATGCCAATTCAATCAATTCATCAAGTACCTTCAGTTGGTATCATAAATTATTAATTTACTTTAATTGAACAAATATATTGCAGGATTTCCTGTAAAATTTTTTCTTAGTTTTTGAACCTTTGGTTTTATATACCTGCTTACTATCAACTCAAGATTTTCGTAAACATAGGTTTGTTTGTAATTTGTATCGTAGCAGTTGATAATGCTTGCGATGAGCGAAACCGGTTCCAATCATAAAATATATTGTGGAAATAGTACTAAAGAGGTGTTTTTATTATTTAAGATATAATAAACGAAAATAAACCCATTGATGTCATTTTTTTTTGTATATTCATAAAAATTGGTGTAACAAAAGAATCTCTTCTTCGACTACCGTAGTTATGATGTTTTGAAATTGGAAGTGTTGCCTTTTTTGCCGTTTTTTGCGCGTATTCCGTTATATGCGAAATATGTGTGTGTCGCATATTGCGTTTTGGCGTCTATGGCTTGTTTTTAATATCTGGCGTTTTTCGTCGTCTGGTTGTCCATTTGTCTAGTCAGAGGTGCGGCATTCAGTCTAGGAACAGTGCACGAAAAAAATCTGCTCACAATGCATCCGAACAAACGGTCCGCACCCACAAACTCCTGGGTCATTCACGGTTAGCTTTGGCCCGCGTGCCTAAATATAATATATTTGTATCATAAATACGTACTTATTAAATGTCATAAAATCACTTAAAAAGTATTTTTATCTTATTTTTGTTGTGGTTGGCAGTGATTTATTCATTTATGTGATATATGTTACATAACAAAAAATAGACTATTAATTTTGATAAAAAAACACGCTTAAAATATAGTGAAGAGTTGATTCAATATAACACGGTGAAAAAATAGCAATGTATTTTAGTTCTACAATTTTTTTATAAGATATAGTTGATAGCGATTTCGGCTCACGCCATCGTCAGAACTATGCTTAAACGAACATTTGCTTATATATATATAGCTGTGTAGAAAAGGTACACAATACATCTATCTTCTCTCCTGTTTTAACGACCTAGCTTATTTCCTGCTAGCAAAAAAACCAAAAAAAAATAAATTGTAAATGAAACTAAAATGGCGGCTATATCTATAAGCTTACATATTGCACGGAAATAGTTTATTATGGAACAGCCCTTTGCAATGGCTTGAGGAGCGGCGACAGACAAATATTAGTTTGTTCGTTAAGAAAATAAAAAATAAATGTAGAACTAAAATACATTGCTATTTTTTCACCGTGTTATAATGGAGTTCTATCAAGTAAATTCCAATTCAATCAATAAATATGTTTCAATATATTCCACTTTTTTCAAGTTTTTAAATTTTATAAACTTGAAAAGTTTCTGAACCACGTAAAACACATCCAACAAGTGGATAATTAAGAAAAAATGGTTTATCAGTGCTGGTCTGCCAGAACTGTGAATAAAAAAAGTCTCAAATTAGATTTCGATATAATACCTATAAATGGCGTTGCAGATTGTGTTAGACTAGCTTGCAGCTTGCCAGTTTTATCTCCGTGACACTAGCACTAGACTTATGTCAGTCGAAATATAATATACATATTACGAAATGAAAAACAAAAACCGATAAGCTTACTAATTTTACAAACATACGCACTTTCACACAATATGTAATTATCTATAAGTATTAAAAATGACAAGAATACTTTAAAAAAAACGCTTAAAATTTTAATGGCGTTCCCGATAAGTGCTCAAAATTACCCTTATATTTATCAAATTAAGTGGTCAACTGACTGACTACTTTGAAATATGCATATTATTTTATCAGAAAATGAAATTCAAGTAGAAAATACATTTTCTGTAAAAATAAAAACTATAAGTGTTATATGAAAACGTTGTTTTCTACCAATACTGCAAGGTGACCTTTCCTTTTTATTACTTTTTTCTTTCGAATGATTCATACCATATTGCTTTTTTAAATTAATAAAACATGATGTCTTGTACTATACTTACAATTTTGTATTTTTAATATCAGGATCGGTTTTGCTATACTAAGTAATAAAATGTGAGTATCATTTGAGATGAACGAAACTGGTCCTGATTTTAATCATACATAGGAAAATGTACTAAAATCGTGTTTCAATATTAAAATACAATGTATTTTCACCATGAAGCGATAATTAACATTTTAAAATTCATATCGTTATTTTTTTTTATCCTTGTTCGTCACCAGTCGGTTACTTATCCCCGAGACGTCATAAGAGCATGTTTGCCGGTCGTCCCACAAACGTGCGATGTTCACACCAGTCCGGACGTACGATTTTCTTTTCGTGTGATCAAAATAATCAGTTTGTTTTGTTATCTGTTTAAAAAGCAACACCCTACGATGTTAAAACGTGAGTCAAATTCAATTAATATCCATAAACCATCTCTCCGTGCTGCTTCAGCCTTGAATTATCACGTCGGCTTTTCAACCCCCGGAGGTGCGCCCGGAAAATTTGAGGTTATGTTTCGCGGTGAACTGTCAGTCTGTGTTTTGATTTCGTAGAATTTTCCCAAAGGCTTTGATGGCCGTGATACGTAGCTTTTGCGTTAATATCCGATTTGAATAAAATTAGGTTCGATTATCTGATAAAACACGTGTGAGACTATTTTATATTGATGAAATATTAACGGTCTGATTTAAAATAAATGCTTTTTTTATTGATACCGAAATGAATTGAAAGGCAATGTGGATAATCTATAGCATCGATTAGTCACCACGAGATTGTATTCGATAGCTCTCGCTTAATGCCAACTTGATAAAAACTGTGTTTATCTCTTATTGAATTTTTTTCAAATACTTTGTGATTACGGTTAATTTATTAAATAAACAAATAAATTCAACAAATATTATAATATTGATCTAATTATAGAATATTTCTTACGTATTTTTTATAGCAATTTTTAAGTAAAACTTTGTTAATAACAATCTATAAAATGAAACTGCATTGTTTTTTAAATAATTAAAAGTATCACGCTGAAAAAATAGCAATGTATTTTAGTTCTACATTTGTTTTTATAAGATATAGTTGATAACTATTTCGGCTCACGCCATCGTCGAAACTATTAATAAATAAATTAAAAGCAACCTTTATTACCATTTCCACATTTTTTTAGTATACATATCAGGACCGGGTTCGTTTATCGCAAGCATTTTCAATTGAAATCATTGATTGACAATGCAAAACCGGTCTTTATAATATTAATTCGAGGAATAATTAGTGGAACTAAGCACTGTTTTTTTTTATTATTTCCATATAATGTCATTTCACCTAGAAGTGACAATTAAAACTGAAATTGGTTTATTGATTTAACTGTCATTTACTTGGTGGAATTGTATTTTATTTCTACGATGAGCTCTGATGACGGCATAAGCCGAAATAGATATCAACTATTTACCTTATAAATGTTGTAGAACTTAAATACATCGCTATTTTTTCACTGTGAAATTGATTTGATTGAATAGAGCTATGGAAATGCTCCACAAATCGTCTTCTTAATTTGATAGAAGACAAATTAAAGTTTTACTGTATTTTGTGTAAAGTTTCGTTTATATATTTCAGTGGAAGTGATTTCAAGTTAAGATATATTTTTTCTATCGTCTCAGTGAAATCATATTCCAGAAAATTCTCATCACATCTAGTCAAATTATTATTAGCTTATATCCATCTCGACGTATATTTACGCCGAATAAAAAAAACATAACTTAAATACGTTTATTTTTAAATTGATTTCGCTACGCACTTACACGGTGACGAATTTTATAAACAACACATGTATTATGACTTATTGAATTTAAATAGACAGCGTGCATATGTATTATACATCAGTACATATGCAGTCTTTAAATTGTTTTCTTAACCTTTTCAGGAGTATGGATGTACTAGTACGTCGGCGCGATTTTTTTGTAAAGGAGTATGAACGTACTTGTTGTATATATCAACAATTATTGTGATAATATATTCAAGTTCTATGTGCCAATGGTTTGTGATCCCTATATTATGCAACTGTTTTTATTATGATAAAACCCTAAAAATGTAAGTTGTATTTTTAACTATTTTTATATCATTTCTATCATAATGATTCGATTAAAAAAATATTCATAATTTTTATGTAAAAAAACTCAGTCCTCACAGCACGGTTAAAATTAATTAGTTACTCCTGGAAAGGTTAATTCTTGAACCTTTGGTTTTGCATTCCTGCTAACTTTTAACTTAAAGTTTTGTATAAATGATCTTGCTTGTAATTTGTATCGTATCAGTTGACAATGATCGCGATAAGCGAAACTGGACTTTATCGTAAACTGCATTGTTGAAATAGGTACTAAAATTTGTTTTTATTATTTAAAATAATCTGTAAATAGTCTGTCTATTTTTGATTCTTGTGAAATTTGTTTCTGTTGCCCCTGTTGTCTTTATCGGCTATATTCGATGCTTGCGAATCTTGAAAGTTGGTGATGTAGTACTGACTCGTGTACATTCAGTCCCAGAGCAGTCGTATAACCGTATCATAGGGCAGTCGCGGTACTAAGATGTGCGTAGCGTTGCAAATCATCGACCGCATTACAATGTCACTGTCGTGAGTACTATTGTGTGTTTGCTGTGTTCCCATGCCTCTAAAAAAATCACGGACGACCAGCAACCTATCGAGCTTTCCTGCACATAACAATATTATTGTCTGTATAAGCTTGTTTCAGTAATAAAAATCACCGATATTAAATCGGAAACATACCGATATAGTAGATAGACCAATATGGGGATAATTCTGGCATTTATAAATTACAATGAATGCATTTTACGTGGGTAAAACAACGCGCACTTTAAACATTACAATTTCAGAACACGTAGCTGCTTTTATTTATATTAAATGAAGATACATCTATATTTACGTTTCATTTATTATCCAAAAAACATTCACCTAACGCAGATGAAGGTGTTCAATTATTACATCAAAACTCAGGAGATCATAAATTATTTATTTTATCATAAGGTTTTAGAAATAAACAGTTCAAATAATTATTTCAAGTTATATTCTTAACGGCCAACTTAATCTTCCGAATTGCCTCTTATTATATCCCCTAGGTGAGATTACTTCAATGAGTCGATAACCTCACAAATTAAATTCCTATATTACGTTACTTGATGTTTAATTCCCACCGTTACCCACTAATTTGAAATAAATAGGTGAAATATGAAGGTTAACGATAGTTGATTATTATTATTTGTTGTAGAATCTCTTCATGAAAAACTCATCAACATTATTTAGTGTTAATTAAAACATGTCACTCAATTAGTGTCATTATTATTAAATAAATCTTATTGAAAGTGTATTTGGACCCTAGCTTTAGGGTCTGTGTTTAACCGATGATAACTATTGTGTGTTAATTCTGTTGTATCCGTGTGATAGAACGCATGAAGATGCCGAAAGGTGAAACACGGATCGTTAGTGAAAAAACATGTGGATTCGTATAAATTATCAACGATTCAAATTTAAAAGGAATGTATATCCTACTATTTTCATCATATTTAATATAAAGCGTACAGCAACAATTTCAAAATATCAAAACATTATCAACTTTTATTAATAAAAATCAATTTATAACGACATCAACTATAAACCATTTTGGAACACTTAAGGTGATGTAAATTGTATATTGATAACAACAGATAATTCCATTTTTATATATAAACATAATTTGCTATTTAAGTGATTGTTTTTATGACAGTTGAATTGTTCAATAAACGATGTCAACGAAATCTATTCGGTTTTTACAAATCATTTGCAATAATTTAAACGAACATAAAAAAGCGTTTAGTGTACACATTCAACTTCCGACATTGTAGAATTGTTCTCAATTATGTTGATGACATAATGGCCAGAGTTTTATGATACATGGCTTAGTTATTTTTTATGCGGATTTTAAAATGAAATGAACATTTTTATTGCAAATTTGTGCCAACTTGGTTTATTATGTTGTATTATAAACATGTTAAACAAGCAAAATGTACGTATTGAAAAGATTTTATTGATAATTTCTGACAGTTGAGATGGGTCTATTAAATACAATATACAACAACCGTCTCTCGTTATACACGTGCACGTCGAAACTATCATTTCTGCACTAACTAAAAGATTGTTTTATTGAAATACGGCATTAACGCGATATAATAAAGCAAAACCGTTAACCGTTATAATAAAGCAAAAATTGCTTAATACTATTTTTTTATATGTGTTTGTTGATACATTTTTCTGCTCCTAACATTGTCTATATATCAATTGATTACTTGATTGAATTTTAACACGCTGACTACGGAAAAAATTTCTACCGCGTATACACGGATTTTGGAAACACATCTACACGTGTAACACATTTTAATATAAGCTACATTTATATTAGACGGCTCGTGGTAATCACTTGCAATCACTGCAATATTTGTCATAGAGTAACTCTTGATGCGATATGCGCTTGATCAGTGTTCCTTCGATATATTGTATTACGCGCTAGGCGCGTTTCCAGCATCCGACGTGTTAATATTCCGTTTTGAAAATCCGTTGAAAAGCCTTGTGATAAGTGAATACGGTCTAGGAAATTTCAGTTGTTTAATTATCGCATCATAACTTGGGGATCATAAAAAAATAAACACATATCAAGTATTGAATTCAAGTAATATTTTTAACGATCAGGTTTTCTTCTCGATTCCCCTTGTTATATCGTTACGTGAGATCAGTTTAATAAATTGACTACCTCATATATTGAATTCCTATTTGAAGTCACTTGATGTTTAATTCTTACCGCTACTTGCCAACTTGAAATAAGTAGGTATTTCTAAGTCTAAAATTACCCAATTGCATTTTCATGATATCTCATTATTGTTTATTTATCGTTTTGAGAAGGACTCATTAACCGTGTTTAACGATATTAAAATTTATCACAGGCAATTGAGTGTTATTATTGTTGAAATTAATTTTAGTTATTCATTTGAATCCTAGCATTAGAGTCTGTTATTCATTTGTAATTAACTCCTTTGGTATTTAACCGATGTTTATTGTGTGTCAGTTGCATCCGTGTGATATAATGCCTGAAGACAAAGAAACAATCGTAGGGGTCCGCGTTAAATGAATGTCCCTCCGATATCAAATGGTTAGCAAACGTAGAAGTATCCTTGCTTAATCTATAGGCAGCTAAATATTCTGCAACTTTAATTTTTAAAGCATGAAGATGCCGAAAAGCGAAACCCGTGCCATTAGTGACAAAACATTTGGAATTTTACAATTTGTTGGAAGTTTCAACGATTCAAATTTGATATTGAAATAACACCAAGCACCTTCAGTTAATTTCATAGAAGCAGGTTATTTTATTGTTAATCTGTTTAATATCACATCAATAATTGAGTGTGTATTGTTTTTTGAAATCGTGTCCACCGATACGCGTACGTATATATTATACATATTTGATCGTACCAAAATAAAACCGTCATATATGTCATGTCTAGTGAAAATCGAGAAGTATAGACGTCTATAAAGCCTTGGTAGCAGTCTGTTCAATTAGGCACATACTGTTCCGACGCAAATATCATTTTAAATTTCCCACGTTTACTTATTACTTACGCAAATATTTACATCATCGATTTTATTATGCTTACAACATGACGCAGTCGAGTGTTTCTTTTGAAACAACAACGTTCCTACAATGTTGTGTCCCACTAACCTGGAGATGTCGCGACTATTTCCCACCAAAGTGTATCGATTGAAATTTTTGATTGTCTTTAAATGGAGTTTAAACATTCTGTAGGGCTTTTATGGCCGTCTTTGCGAAAGGTATAATATGTTCAGGGCTGTGCAGTAGTTGCACAATGTGAATCCGACTCGTCGACAATATAGATCCCCTTATGATCCTATTCTAATTTTCGACATATTATTTTGCAGTCATTTTCCACAAGATTTCTTGTTTTAACATAAATGTATTTCTAATATATACATACAAACCAAATTCTCTTTTTAAACTGTGGATGCTTTCCAGAGATCACATGCAAAAAAGATAAGGTGTATATCTATCTATCTAAGTCGATGAATGTTTGTCCGTCCATTATGCGTTTTTATACAATTCATTCGTTTAGAATTAAACTTTAGTAGGTTGTTTGGCACATGTTCGCGAGGGTTTCTGAATTCGTTCAACAATTAGATCTGAACCGGCATCGCTAATCGTGAACACTATCAAACGATACACTCGACTATGCATCTCATATAGACAGCTTTATGTAACCTGCTCACGCGTCGCAAAAGTGTCTGATTTATTCGCGTACAAAATTAAAACACAAACAAACTCTACTAGTGGAATTTTAATGCATGCTGGATACTCGCTAGTATATCAAGATAACAATAGTAGGCAATAAAAAAAACTTTATTTTATATTATTTAGAAAGATAGGAAAAAAACCTGGCAAAATTTAACTCTTTTTAGTCGTTTTTGTTAGTCAATATTGGAGTCGAAGTCGTGTTTTGTTCACGATTCCACAACCCTGTTATAATGAAATCAATAATAAATTAAACTCTTTCTGATATATGGTTAGCTTAGTCTTAGGGACTATTCCTCTTGTATATAAATGATACGAACTGTCTAATGCATGAATATGACGAAAAGCAAAACCGCGTCGCGAGTGAAAAAACATGCGCAATCGTACACACTTTTAACGAATCATATTTTATATTGAAATTTCATCAAGCACCTTGATTCGATGTCGTATAATAAAATATTATCACCTTAATAATATCCATTAATGACGATTGATCGATTACGAATTTCAGTTATATATTTCCGAGTTAAGCAAAAAATTTTCATAAATATATGTGCCAATAATTATGTATATATTTCTTAAAAAATGTAAAATTTTAATTATACATACAAGTTATAACACTACAATAAGTGAAAATATATATTGACCATCTCTTCTTAAACAGTATGTAAAGGTAAGCTTAATTTTTATGCTTTTAAGCCGAAATCGCTATTAATACCTTAATTTACAATTTTTCTGGGCTAAATATTATACGTAAAGTTCTACCATTGAAATGCTATTGTATATATTCGCAATAAGTAACCGTGTATAGGTCTTTGATCAAATTCTGAAGTAAATACTCTTTGCAGGGTTTCAAAACGTATCGATCTTAAACGAAATAAAACTTATTTAGATTCTATACTTGACAAATTTTACTCGTTCGTTTGTTTTTTTGTATAAAAAAGACGTAGATTGATCGGCGAGATACATGAATCAATAATACCCACAGCCTTGCTTCGCACTGAACCAACACAATTAAGTACCAAATATAATATTTATCAAACTTGTATGGACGTGATTTATTTTCTGAAAGGTTAAAAATAATAATATGTACATAACCGTTTCGACTGACATCACGAAATATACTTTCGAAAAATAATTATCGATATTTTGATGATAAATTATGATATCGTTTTTATTTCAAGTTATATGATGTTTTCATTCAATTTAACAAGTTTATTTCATTTTTTTAATGGTTACAAATACTTTACGGTGTTAAGTGTTTGTATTGTAATTTTTCTTGTACAAATTTATAAGAACATGGTTATGTTAGGGGTAACTAATGTACGGCAGTAATCATTGTTTTGATTATCAAAAAAATCGTAACGAAAGCATGTTCACAATACTGATTTTGTGTACTGAATGAAATATGACTAATATATTCAAATAATATAATAAAATCAGCATTTTTTCAATTTTATATAATCAAGATCTTGGTCGGTTTCGCTCATTGTGTCCTTGACGAAAATTTCTTGCGTTATATCTTCATTTTGCCCATTGCTGATATTAATTATTTTTTCATTATAGTTCCTGAAATTATTTGGGTGTCATTATTTAAATGTAAAATTTAATTGGTAAATATATATTGATTTCCAGCTGTTTCAAAGCCGTCATCTTGCGACCTTTATTAAAAAAGGAAATGTTTGTATTTAGTTTCATTTACAGTTTAATTTTTTTTTAGTTTTATTGCTTGCAGGAAATAAGCTAGGTCGTTAAATCAGAAGAGAAGATGAATTGTGTACCTTTTCTACACAGCTATATTAAGATAAGCAAATGTTCGCTTAAACATAGTTCTGACAATGGCGTGAGCTGAAATAGCTATCAATTATATCTTGTATAAAAAAAATGTGGAACAAATTTTTTCACTGTGCGATCATATTCACGTTGATCGAAACCGTCCCAGATATCGATAATCTAAAATTGGGAGATAATACTAAGCACTGTGTCTTATCATTTAAATATAATGTTTTTCCGCCAAGAAATGACAGCGCCTTGAAAGTGTCGCCATTATGTGTAAAGAACAGCATTTTTAGCATCTCGGGGTGGGCCTGATTGTATTATAGTAAGTGCCAACACTAATGACCTGCCTGTCTGTCTACACGCTACAGCGTCTGAAAAATCTTTGAAATCGTCTGAGAGACTTCTGCGATAAAACGCTAAAATTTTCCTACAATGCCACCATTTAAACTCTCCGACCTTCAAGTATATAACATATATTTCATATTCAGTAAGAAAATATGCAAAAAGGTTTTTTGTTTTGGTAATATACAGAAAAAATTATCTTCACAAATCCACGTATCAAATCTGTCATTATGTAGTATAATATTATATATTGTGTATTATATGTCGTCCTGAATGTATGACATTGATTATAAAAGTGTCGCACGCAAATACAAGTGCTTAAAATTATTTTTAGATTATTTTGTGAGTGCAATGTAAAACTGCGTTTATCCAACCTATATAGTCGTACGTGCAGCGTGTACATAACGCGTTAAATTTCCTTAATTGTCATTGTTCAGTCAAAAAACACATTGGAAAACTCTTTATAATTTTATTTGTACTCGTATTTATTGAGTTGTTAACTGTCAATTCTTCGTGAAAAGGTATATATTTCAAAAAATAAAAGCGCATTTTTTTAATTACTATTTCCATAGTATTTTTTGTGAAGAAGACCGGTTTTGATAAAAAGTACTAAAATGTGTTTATTAGTATTTGAAAATTGTATTTGTATTATTTCATGGGTAAAACGCAACTGCTGTGTTGATTCATTGATTTTAGTCGTGCTTTCAATTCTCCTTTTATATCATTAAATCAGTGATAATTTAATTTTGAATCATTTTAAAATTAAAAAGTTCTTTATTTTTTTTTAAACATAGATTTACATTAAAAATTCACATTTTATTAGTTTATTAGAATAATTTCGAAACCAAATTTTAACACACCTTTTTTCAAACATTATTTCAGCTCTTCCAAGTGGTATTCCCATTGGCAGGCTTTTTCTACCCTATCCAACACGATACAATTAATGTCGACATTAAACAATTTTCTACATTAATTATTTTTTAAAATATTTTTGACGTTGCAAAAGCAATAATTTTATAGTTTTGTAACGTGATGTAGAATAAAAATAAATATATAATAAACCTCAAAATTCTGTACTCGAACGTCATTAACATTTTATTTGTTAAACATTTATCTTCATTTTTATATCATCCATAACATTGTATAATTACCTGTAAAGTATTATATAATTTTTTTCCAGCTCTTTAAGTTTTGTTATCCTAATATTTAAAATTCAAAATTTGAAAATAGTACTAAACATTGTGTTTTATCATTATGGTTGTTAAGTTAATATAGCCACAAATGACGATATGTGTTTGCTAATAACTCGATACAGACACCAGTGATGGCCAAATCATTACGGTGCCTACCAACAGTCAAGAGATCAGAAAATCTGTGCATGAAAATTGCTTGAAAAATATGAATAAAAAGTACTAAATTTATTACGTGATATTTCGTGTTATTTGGTGTAAATTACCCTGGTAAATTATTTACTAAAATCGCCAACCCCTATAGCTGGGTGAGACAGTGCAATAATTTACGTCTACGCTGTACCTAGCTCTATAAAGTGTTGTTATTTATGTGCAGGGTGTAATAAAAGGGTCGCCCCTACCTTGCTTTATAAATTAGGTGTCTTTTATTCTTCCGATTGCCTGGTTGCTATAAATTTTATATAAATGGCCGCCTATTGCAAAATATCGTACCTGTGTAATAGCGCCTTTGATACAGGTTTTAATCATCACCATACTATATTATTCGCTTATGCTAAGGGAGTCGGGCAAAGTTGGGACATTTGAAAATTGTTAGGGCGATTCAGTGAAAAAATACACCGTCAATATACCCTTAAACACTATTATTCATAACACGGTGAAAAAATAGCAATGTATATTAGTTCTACAAAATTATTTTTAACAAATATAGTTGATAGCTATTTCGGCTCAATCGTCAGAACTAAACTATTATTCATCTTTGGGCTATACTTTTCGAAAAGCTAAGAACGAAAGAAACCTAGTTTCAATTTTGATATTATGAAATTATCGCGGATTGAAATATTTGACAAATAACTAAATAAAATATATCTATAATACATATCAAAACAAGTTATTTTTATTTTTGTGTACAATTTCAACAAATCAAATTAGAATATATTATTTATTTTATTATTATATCTCGACTGAAGGTGCTTCAATGTCAAATTCGAATATATTTATTCATTTCTGTTAACGATTATTGACTGTGTTAATTTTGATTTGTTGAAACCTTGTACGTTTTGACTTGTTTTTATCACTCGCGACACGGGTTTCGTCTATCGGTAAGATATATTGTACCATGTAAATGTCTGAATATTACACAATTTTAACGCTATTTATAATACATAAAAATACTAAAAACAAACTGATTTTTCTAACCACGTGGTATACGATATACGTAAAATATTTGAACGGTTGTATTTCGAACAATTTATAAAATACGGTCGAATATTCGATTATCAAAACTTATTCGATTACTTGGTTTGAGTCCCTGCTACGTTTGCCTGTTTATCGATTTCGTCACTCGTAGAACTTTAGTTTTTTTTTTTTTTTTGTTATATTTCGCGTGGGGGTCAATTAGTTAATTAATTTGCTTATCTAGTGAATGTTTAGAATTATTGTTATATCACATCCGAATGCCATTTTTGAATGAATTACCCAGAGTGATAATTCAATGAACACACAGTTTTAACGCCAAACTATTTAACATTCTTTTTTATTGCTCTACTTGAAGGTTATTGTACCGTAGATTATAAAATATTTTTGATAACATTATTCGATATGAAAGTTTTGTTTTTAAGTCGTATATTAATTATTAATTCAATATATGCTTAAATTTTTTGTTCATTAAATGAATAAAGAAATATGCGTGGTACATATTTTGATATTGTAAAAATGTATTAGTTATGATAAGCCGGATGGTCAAAGTTGTTGACAGCGTTGCAAGCAGTTTAGTTGAAAAAGTCTTCATTAGTATTTCATTTGCTTCACACTAGGAGCGAATATGGTGACAAATAGACTATTACTCAATTATATCTTGTGGTCAATATGATATTTTTAATGGATTCGATGGTTAATTTTTTGGTTGTTTATTGTTATTCTGTTGATTCAGCCGACACTCCGATAACGCGTACCTCGACAATCCGTCTTATTACAACTTTTTTAAGTGAATAATTTTACGCTGATTTTGTATTAACGCGGTTGTTTTTTTAGTGGCTTTTCAGTTGTCTCGCCCCAGGCCTTATCGGGGAATTCAGCTCGAAAAAAATAAGATTATAGAAATAGTCCAATTTATTCTTATCGTTTCGTCAGTAAAAAAAAAAAAAACAAAATTAGTGCTTCGAACTCGCGCAAAAATTTGTTTACATTAAAAATTTAATTTCTTATTGATTTAATTGACTTGGTAGAACTCCATTATAATACGGGGGAAAAATAGCAATGTATTATAATTCTAAAACATTTTATAAGATATAGTTGATAGCTATTTTGGCTCACGCCATCGTCAGGACTATGTTTAAACGTACATTTATACATCTATAGATAGCTGTGCTAAACTATACAGGCGGCACTTTTATTAAGCTTGAATACTGGCCGGAGATGATTTATTACGGAAATGCATTAGTCGTTCGCAATGGTCTGAGGAGCGGCGAAAGCGCTATCAACTATATTTTATAAAATTTGCTATTTTTTCATCGTGATTTTATTTATTATTGATTTTAAAAATACAATGGGAATCAGATACATATGTATTCATTCATTATTATCACAGAGCTATTTGCTATAGGTTTCTATTTTTTAACGAACGTAATGAATGTTGTTCAGCCTCATTTGATGATATGCTATTTTTCATAGATTCAATTTTGATATGAGTCAATACATCTATTAATCTAAGTCACCTTTTCTTCTGTAAAAAAAAACGAAAATAAATAAATAAAAAAGTACAGACATCGTCCAAAAATCGCATATAAAAGACTTGATTTATAAGTACTTTAACCCTCTCACTGCTAACGTCTCAACTGTTGAGACGGCTAATTTTACTGTGTTGATAATTGATACCCGAAAATATATGAATTAACAGTGGTTAAGACTTCCTTGTACTCGCTAATTTTTGAGTTAATGCGTTGCTTGATTTGTCCTGACAAACTAGATAACATTGTTTCAAACCAATATTATTCAATAAATTTTTGAAGTCTAGGTGTTGGAATATCCTTTAGAATTCTCAACGGGGAATGATTTAAGATAAAGATCTAAAAGTAGATACATTTAGCACCAGTTATATTTAAAACGTTTATTAGTAATGATTGATCACCATAGTATTTAAAAAAAATATTTGAAGTTTAAATCTCAAACACTGATAAATTTTCTTTATCTTTATCGCCTGGTTAGTTCTCTTTGAAAATTTATTCTGTATCATCACAGGTGTATGTATGTTGATTATGGGAACACTTGAATTTGTGCAAATATCGTCGGATCGCATTGCGTTCAATGCTGCCGTGTCTAAAGGCAATTCGTCCAGAGCGTAACAGTTCGATTTACAACGTTTCATGACCTTTGCGCCTCTCTGACTTTAATGGCCCCTGCAATGAATACCTCTGGTTGACGCTTCAATAAACATCGAACAATCATTACACAACATCTGGGCACTGACCGATAGAATTCATTTGATTGATTAATTCAATCATCGGTGTCTAACCTTTTGGCTCACGCAAGTGACATCGTTCAATATCAAATGAAAACAAATGACAGTCGATAAATGAAAAAAAAATGGCTGAATATGTGGTATCACACGTTAAGATTGGATGAAAATGATAAAATACACGGTGAAAAAATAGCAATGTATTTTAGTTCTACAAAATTTTTAATGATATAGTTGATAGCTATTTCGGCTCACGCCATCGTGAGAACTATGTTCAAACGTAAATTTGCTTATATATATATATAGCGGTGTAGAAAAGGTACACAATACATCTATTTATACACAATACATCAATTTAAAATAAATTAAACTGAAAGAAACAGGCGGCACTTTCAATAAGCTTAAACACTAACCGGAGATGATTTATTATAGAAATGCATTAGCCCTTCGCAATGGTCTGAGGAACGGCGAAAGAATTATATTTGTCCGTTCGTTTAAAAAATGTTATAGTGGAGTTCTACCAAGTAAATGCCAATTCAATCAAGAACTCTTTTACCTTCCTGAAACTAGTTCATTTCGTCAAGTAATTTCATTTTTACGATAGTATTATATATAGCACCTTATATTTAACTTTTATGAAGGTGTTGAGTTATTTCTTCAACTCCTTGGGGGTCATAATCTATTTTATCAGGAAATATGAAAAAAAAATATTAGTTAAGTTCATTGCTTTTATTAAACAAACAGTTAAAGCTCTTTGATTCTCCCTCGGCGGAATTATGTTAAATCATGTGAGGGTATAAAGCTACTGATTGATGATATAAAATTATGGAGACGTCGCGTCGTGGTGACACACTTAACAAAGGCAGTTAATATGGTCAATTAAGATGAAGTCATTTTCTTAACGTTTTTGGCTGTCATAAAAATCAATTCATTTAAACATTTGAAGCTTTATTGAAAAGCACTTAATTAGCTTCTATGAAGAAGTCAATACGGCATCGGGGGGTACCGGATGAGATTCGTGATATCATGTCATTTATTGTTATCTCACTGTACGCCACTGGTTGCCGTAAACGATTCCTGCATACATTCTACACAAGCCTTACAAAGAAAACGCAGTTATCACTCGAAGTTGTAATTGCACAAACAAGTAAAGGCAGTGTCTTATGATGATGTCGGGGCAGGCCCCAATCCAGCGCTTTCGCCGCCTTGGACAAAAACGTTTTTGCCACCCTTCATATTTGCGATTTTTTAGGTACTTGGTAGATATCAATGATAGTTGATTTCATACAAAAATTATTTCTCACGATCCCTGTAAAATTTATTTTTACAAAAAAGTATCGAACGAAAATTTTTACTTTTAATATGTTAACTGTCATTTCTTGATGGAAAAGCTTGATATTTTGAATAATAATAACACATTTTTACGGTTTCGCTCATCGCGAATATTATCAAGTGATGTTTTTACATAAATTCTCTGAAGCAACACATTTGAAAAGAGTCAGTATAATATGTTTAGAGTTCTTGAGATGTGTGTCAGAAATTACCATCGGTTATTGTTTGATTTGAAATGTCATGCAGTAATATATTGATGTATAGTAGCTTCCTGCGGAGTGTACGCAATGTACGACTTGTTTATTTCTTTGTATCAATTTTTGCCGCCTTCTCAATTCTAGCGCCCCGAGCAGATGCCACGTTTGGCCCTTAATAAGTTTGGACATGTTCCGCGGTTATAATGAGTCCATTTAAAAACATCTTCCTAGCTAGAATAGCTGTTTGTTTATAAGTAGAAATGAAAACTTCCTTAGTCGGTTAGTTATTGGATACGCACGACTGACTGCTTGACAACGCCGTCTCGCTGCTTTGTCTATTGGCTCTATGGAGGGAAAAAATATCTATGGAAAAGGTTTTAAACGTGGCAACTGTTTGACAAACTTATATAATATACTGAAATAATGAGACTAAAATAGATATTTTTTTTCATAGATTTAAATACAAAATATCATTGTTTCTCTTCCAAATGTAAGTATTATACAAGGCATGTTTAAAATTCTCAATGAATGAAAACTTTTTAAAAAAGTACTCAAAAGTACCCAATTCGACTACTTTGATTCCAATCAATAACTATTAATATTTTAAATAGATACATAAGTATCACCATTGCGAAATTGTCACACTTAAAGCTATGAATTTTTAATGACATTTTGCAAACTATCGATTGTAACAAGTATTACAGTTTTAGTAACTCACTTTATTTAAATGGCATTGCAACGAATGCCAAGTACTCGCTGATATATTGTAATATATTATATAGCAACAAAAAAAAACAATATAATTTATACATTATTGACTGTAAGAAATCTGACAGTAAATCAACATCTTTTTTAACGTTTTACAACATCTTAAATTGTAAATAAAACTTTTTCCTTAAATATAACATACTTCTGATAATATAACACTGGTTTAAATTTAAAAAAAATCATAATATAAACACTTTTTGTTGATTTTTTGCTAGTTTACTAAAAATACTTCAACCTTTTTTGCGGTGGTTTTCTGTCAATTCATTGTTACTAAAAAAATAAAAAATCTGCCGGTTAAAAATACATTCAATTCAAGTAAATGATAATATTATACTATATTATAAATAAAAATATTACTTTCAAAGAGATGAAGTGCCTGTCACAATTAGGAATAAAAAAAATATTTTTAATTGAAACAAACAAAAAGTATTTTTAAATGTGATGTTTCGAAGCACTGTTTTAACTATTGTTTCTCCGCTTCTAACACAATGTTTCCATAATAGCTAACTACGATAGAAAATACCATTCGTTGTATAACTGCCTGACGTGTTTGCTCCATCGAAATCCATTGTACCTACGATTTGGAACGATTCCAAAATATAACCCACTTTTGTTCCCGGTTATCTGTTACTTAAGTTATTCTATAAGTTACGATTCACGTGTTCCTATAAAGTTTTAGCGAAAAAAAATTAAAAGATATATTTTTATTTAATAAGACTATATGCACTAATTTATGATATCGACTGCAATTGATTTGATAGATTTTCAACATCATATTATTTTTTTTAAATAATAAAAAGACGTTTTTGTTACTATTTCCAGTATATATTTTATGTGCGAAACTGGTCTTGATCATGAAATGTCACTTCTTGACTGAAAAGTATGATATTTAATTGATTGAATTGACATTTATTTGGTAGAACTCAATTATAACGCGGTGTAAAAATAGCAACGTATTTTAGCTCTACAATTTTTTTATAAGAAATAGTTGATAGTTCAGATGATGGCGTGAGCAGAAATAGCTAACTATATCTTATAAAAAATTGTGGAAATAAAATAAATTACTATTTTTTCACCGCATTATGATATTTAAATTTATAAAAACACATTTTTGTGTACTATTTCCACAATATTTTTTTTATGATCAGGACCGATTTCGTTCATCGCGAGAATTATCAACTGATAGGATACGAAATAACTTACACTTTGCTGGTATACAAAACTTATGGCTCAATAACTATGAAGACAGTTTAGAGGCAAACATACAATATATAAATTTATTCAAGTAATTTGTTGATAACCTCTTGGTAACAATTTGCAAACAAAATAAAGACAAATGATATAATCCATTAAGAGTTTAATTTCAACACTAAATATAACTATTATATATAAACTATCAACTCGTTTATCATTCACCTACGCCCATATTATTGAAATAATACAATGATTTTATTTTTTAGAATTTCTGTGACTAAATAGGAGATATTCGACCAAAGCGTTCAAAAGCGATTTATGGCGGGACCAAAATTTTAAAATGGTAGATTCAGAATGTCGAAACGACAAATGCCAAGTTATTTAACATTATTCTTGGACACAAATATATGATAGCAGAATTGGTTTCACTGCCACGTATATGACAGCAGAAGTGGATCAACTGTCACACATTTTTTTTTTTTTTTTTGAAATATACTATTTTGAAATAAGTACTAAAAATGTGTTTTTATTATTTAAAATTCACGCCTTTCTATCAAGAAGTGACAGTTAACACCTTAAAAGTGTCACACATTTGACAGCAGAAGTGGCTCAACTGTCATGTTTATGACAGTCGAATTATCAATTTAAATTTTGTACCAAAAATTACTTTTCACATAACAACCTCCGATTTCATTTGTGGTAGGCTATAAGTCATTATTTTTATTATTGAGTCAGTCTGGCGAGTTTTTTGGATCGACCTACGTGTCACCTTACAAAAATATTTTTTACTTACTATCTATGTCTGGGTTATTAATACCAGTGGCATAAGAAATAAATCAATATTGCATACTCACTCTTGTTTTTATATACCAAAAAATATTTGATCGAACGAAAGTATTCAAAAGTTATTTAACCTCTTTCCGCCCGGCAGTTAAATACAATTTATTTTCTGATGCCTGAAATGCTTCCACTTTATTACGTAGTAATAATTTTTCTATACTTAAGGACAGAGACATCTTCCCATATTTTTACACTCGCAGTAATAAATATGAAGTAAACGTTTATTACACGTATTGTATTGCTATAAGGGGAAAACAATAGGTGGAAAGTTACGTCGTCAGTAAATATTTTCTCATAATAGCAGATCGACGCAAGGCTTATTATTATTAGTATAATTTTATTGAAAAGTTTTTTTTTTCATATTTCACAAATATTTAATTCGTTATTTTGGTTATATATTTTATAATATTAAGCATTATGATAGCAAAAATAAATCAAAAGTAAAAAGCTAAAGCAGTCGGTGACTTTCCAGACAGTGGTCACATTTTACAACTAAGATTTTTTATAACACGGTGAAAAAATAGCAATGTATTTTAGTTCTACAAAATTATTTTTAACAAATATAGTTGATAGCTATTTCGGCTCACGCCATCGTCAGAACTATTTATAGTTCTAGAACAATATATATAGTTTATAGTTCTGACGATGGCGTGAGCCGAAATAGCTATCAACTATATTATTTAAAAATAATTTTGTAGAACTAAAATACATTGCTATTTTTTCACCAGTAATGCGGTAAATGATGTAGGGAAACAGAAGCGCACACAATTCGCACGAAGATGACAACGCTGTTTGTAATTGAAGTGATTAAAAATTCATTAAAATTAATGTTCGTTAAAACTTGAATCGCCGTTATTATGGTAGTCCGACCACTAATTGTTGCGCGACCTTCCTTGCATTTGCCGATATAAATTCTTATACACCGTTGACAATACTTAACAAGCCATTAACGTAAATATTTTTGATGACTTTTTTTTGAGCAACTTTATTTCAATCATGCCCTCTATTAACGCGTAAGATTTTTAGATATAACCAGAGCTGTAGAACCGGAGTCGGATGCGATTATTGGACTGATTAAAAATATGATTATTTTTTTGAAAAATATTTTTTTTATACATATTAAATATCTTGTTATTAACGATCCGGGTTTGGCCTTTAGGCATCTTCAGGTGTTCTATCACAGGGATGTAACAGAACTGGGTTCTCAGGCCCGGGTCATTAGTGAAAATACATGTGGAATCGTAGAAAGTTTTGACAATTGAAATTTGATATTGGAATTCCATCAAGCACCTTCAGTCGATATCATAAATTATTATACATTTATTACGACAGATACATGCAGGGATGTTGAGTCGGAGCCGTAGAGTCGCGGTGTTATAACCAGGGTTCGAAGTGGTAAAAAACAAGAAAATAAGGGGTTTGATGTAATTTCACTATCAAATTTGAATTCATGTCATTTTTGATGTGTTAACTTTTCTTTCTTATTGGAAAGGCATGATATTTTAAATAGAAAAAATACACTGTGTAGTACTAATACCACAGTATAATTTATGGTCCGATCCGGTTTCGTTCATCACGAGCGCTATCAAC
Organism: Himalopsyche japonica; assembly: GCA_028555115.1. Classification (NCBI taxonomy): domain Eukaryota; kingdom Metazoa; phylum Arthropoda; class Insecta; order Trichoptera; family Rhyacophilidae; genus Himalopsyche; species Himalopsyche japonica. Next base: position 1,479,787 of record JAHFWJ010000590.1, on the reverse strand, counting down.
AGCCCAACATGGACAACCTCGTCATCTAAAAATGACTCCCTAGTTTATTTCCTTACGTAATGTACGCATGTACATTACGTAAGGTATGCGTGTATCTGTGTGTGTCCTTGTATGCAAACGTATGCGTGTGTGGGTATGGTATGTAGGGGATGATTGTAAATATAGTGCGTGTGATGTTTACGCGAACCTGATTCACTGTGGATTCCTCAGCTCTGTAGCGACTTAAGTTTGTCAGCAATAACACAACAATTTTATAAAAAAAAATATATACAGGTAGTCCTTGACTTACGACGGTTCGACTTACGACGAAAATTAGCATCTTTGTTAAAATACATTACGATGCGCCTTTGTCAACCCTGATTCATTCGTAAACAAAGATGACGCAATAATGATGCCATAAATACTTCCTGCCGGTCAGTAGATCGCGGATGTGCGTAAAGAATGTCGTTTGTTTCTCACTTCTTCCCTTCGTTGTTTTCAAATTATTTATACATAATTGAGTTAACACAGTGTATTTGAATTTAGACATAGATACACATTAATATAGTAATAGATATACCCATTTAATTTCTGACGTGAATAATCAATAAATCGTCTCCAAAACAAAAGACAAAAAGTACGTAAATTGTAGTAAGTACCTACATATTTTGTATGAAATTCGATTTACGACCAATCCGGCTTACGACCCAAGTCCAGGAACGTATCTCGGTTGTAAGTCTAGGTCAAACTGTATAAGAGATGGAGACCTGAAAAGCTCTGATGCTGACGCGTCATACATCTTAACGCTCCATCAATTTGATATATAAAAAAAATCAACATATACAGCATAATTTCAGTTTCAATTACAATAAGTTGCGCGGGTTTCAATTAGCTAGTTATAACATCAATGCCCCCTACAGTTTGAAACACTATCACATCCTGATATCATAGAACCCCACGCCGCAAATGACTTTATCATTTTTTTTAATAGATAATCATTTTCGAATTACTCTGACCTACTAATAATGACACTGTTTCGTAGTGTGGATGTGCGGTAACTAGTTGAAACCCGGCAAAGCGTTTATACGGACCGAAAAAAAGATCCTGTCAGCGCAATTAAATCTGCATCATACTCACGTTCCGCTAAATACAGACAATTATGTGACGCAAAAACCGTACTGCATTTAAGAATAATATAATATTTTTTTTTTTGTACATAATTGCATTTTTGTTGACGAAATATACATAAATAATACAATGGTGGAAACGCTGTAAAATATTAATGTATAATTACCGACATAATTGTAGCCAAAATGCAAAAACAGATTAGATAAGAGATGAAGTTTTGGCGATGGCAATATTTTAAGTTCTGAGTTTTTAATTTACGATTTCGACTAAATGTGCTTGATAGAATTTTATTATCAAATTTGAATTATTGAAACTTTGTAATATTCCACATGTTTTGTCACTAATGATCCTGTTATGTAATCAAAAATAAAGCAAAATTACAAGTTCATTTTACAATTGAATTAAAGAATTTATATTGTCGAAATGCAGTATAAATAATTTATGATATCGACGGAAGGTGCTTGATGGAATTTCTATATCAAATTTTATTTGTTGGACATTGTATATGTACATACTATTCAACATGTTATGTCACAAACGACTCCGGTTTCGCATTTAACAGGTATACAAAACCAAATGTGTAAGAACTGGAAAAATAATTTATTGGTAATTGTAGAAAATATATCTAAATTAAGTAAAATGGATTGATTACAGATAAAATGTTAAGGACCTCTTTGTGTAAATAAAACTAAAGCAAAATAAAAAGAAACCATTTCACAATCAAAATATTTTTGAATATATTGAATAATTAATATTGTATATAGGCAGTATGAATAATTTATGATATCGACTGAAAGTGCTTGATGGATTTTCAATACAAAATTTGAATTAATTTCTTCACTTAGTTTCAACTTCATTCTGCCTATTTGATTTATTGAAACATTGTACGCTTATACAAATTTTATTACTAATGTACCTAGGTTTCACCTTTTGGCATCTTCATACGTTGAGTGTCATTATTGAATCAATATTATCAAATAACTTTAATACACTGCTATTTTTTCACCGTGTTATAATGGAGTTCTACCAAGTAAATGCCATTTCAATCAATATATTTTATAATAACTACTATTTAATACGACATAACATCTATCTTAGTATGACAAACATACCTACGTTTTTTAATGATAATGGTTTTTTTAACTCGAAATGATAACGTCTGAAGCTACAGCCGTAAGACAATAATCCTCCGATTTTTTTGTCGTTTCATATTTGAAAACAAATCGCGGTCACTCTCTAAGACCTGCACTAAAATAAACCTTTTTGCGTATTTAGTAATTTAATATATTTCAGTATCTTCTTACACGGTATGTAACCTAATTATGAAATTTAGTAAATTTGTCTCTATATATTATATTTCGAAGCAAACATGGAAGAAATGAATAAAACATTTAATGTAAAAGTCAATATGATGAAGAGGCATACTTTTAAATAGTTTATTTAGATAATTTTTTCATTATCTGTATTGTCTATCAATTTCGAAAATTTTGAAATTGGTATACAATTAATATTGTAATGAGACGGTTGACGGCAATGCGACACTTCAAAATACAAGACGTTTAACACATCAAAACTTTCAAAGAGCTAATTTTTTTACTGCAGTATAACCTGATAATCTCCGTGGGTTTATTTAACACCATGTTTGAAATGTTCAGTGTTTGAATATCTTTTATATGGCTCAGCAGGAAACGGGTTAATTTTATTAATTATCGGTTTTTTTAATAAAAAATGGGGCTAACGTTATAACACAATATGTACGTACAAGCTTATTTATTTTCACTTTTGATGAAAATGCATGATATATTAAATAATAAAAGCACATTTTTTAGTACTTATTTCCACAATATATTTTTTGATCAGGACCGGTTTCACCCATCGCGAGCATTATTAACAGGTATACAAAACCATGGTTTCAAGAACCTTTTATACACCTTGTATACATGGTTTCTTGAACCTATGTAACAGAACATGTAAAATTGTACACAGTTTGCAACTGAGCAAAGTTTAGCTAGTAGTGATTTATCACTTTGAAGGTGTTAACTGTCACTTCTTGATGGAAATGCATGATATTTTAAATAATTAATAATGGATTATTGATTTACCTTAATTTTTTTTTTAAATTTTAATAAGTGATTGCGATCATTTCATTTTTAAACTAATTTAAATCATTTGTATTAATATTGTATGAGCGATGAAATTAAATTTAATTCAAATATTTTGTATAAATGGGCATAATAAAAGTATTGAAAAATGTGTTTTTTTTATTTAAAATAGTAGTGATTTATTTAAGTTTGTTTCTAGTTATTTTTTTTATTTTATTATACCATTCCTGCAAGTTTTATTTGTAAAAGAACAACCCTTTTGTAACATTGACTCACAGGAATGTTACCGAATATCATTGTATAGAATACTATTTAAAACTACCCGTCTAATTGGGCATTTTTTTATTTTCATCGATTAAAATTGATAACCAAGAACTGTTCAATAATTCACAGGAACATCGATGTGATTTATGAACGAATGTATTCAATGGCAGTCCTGCTAACACAATAACACTGAAAACACATCCATTTAAAAGCGAGCTGGTTGTTGATTCCGGCGTTCAATATTATTTATGTCGATTTATCATACTGGCAAGCACGCAAATCAAATCTAGGTTATTGAAGGAACAACTGGTGCTTGAAACAAAAAGAAAAACACATTTATTACACTCATTTAGTCGTTTTGTTGGCTTTTCAATTATTACAAAGGTACATTTCCGTGCGAGGACAGTTAAATGTTTCATTGAAATGGGTCGTTTCAACGGAGTTTCTCAATTTCATAAATTCACAGATTTTTTTAAATATTCACTGCGAATAAATCGGATATCTAGCAAGATTGAAAAAGTTTTTGTGGTCGTGTAACGAATACGTATTCGGATAACGAACTCAAACGATATTTCTAACCCATTTATTCTTTCTGTAAAACTTGGTCCATCGGTTCACGAACAAGGGTGATTGTGAACAAATCGCGAAACTATTGCGAACATTTTTCTGGTCGTACAACGAATACGTATTCGGATAACGAATTAAAACGATCTTTCTAATCTATTTATTTTATCTGTAAAATTTAGTTAATCGGTTAACGAACAATTCGGATAGCGAACATACTCTTGGAACGGATTATATTCGTTAACCGATCACCCACTGTATATTATACAATATATTATGCTGTGAAGCATGTCCTCACTATCTTGGATATTTTTATTTTGGATCCATGGTCAGGTTATGGTTTACTCATTGATCAGTGAGTTGATTTGTTTTAAATAATAACAACATGTTTTTGTTTCTATTTCTGCAATGTATTCAATAATCAAAACCTATTTCTCTCATCGCGACCGTTATCAAATATTGCAATACGAACTGTATATTATACATTGCTTCTTAATCCATTCTCTGCCAAGCCTTTTGAAAGATATTCCAATACCGAATATTAAATAAAAAAACCAAATTACAGCACGGCAAAAAAATAGCAATGATTTTATTTCTATAAAATTTATATAATATAATAATATATATATATAGTTGATAGCTATTTCGGCTTACCCATCATCAGACCTATACAAGCATAAAATAGGATAAACGCGGTTTCGCTCATTGCGAGCATTGTCAACCGTTTGCGAAGTTTCTTTTAATTAATCACTCTCAACGTATACAAATAGACTTGTTATGATCAGTACTTTATTAGTTTTAAGGTATCAACTGTCACTACTTGATGGAAAAGCATGATATTTTAAATAATAAACACACATTTTTTAATACTGATTTTCACAAGTTGTATCAGTTGATAATGCTCGCGATGAGCGAAACCGGTCCTGATAAAAAATATATTGTAGAAATAAGTACAAAAAAAATGTATTTTTATTATTTAAAATGTATTGTATTAGTTGATAATACTCGAATTGACCGATACCGGCACTGATCTTAAAAATATCGAATTCTTAAAGCAGTACAAAACATTGTGTTTTATCATTTAAACTAATGGAAATATTGCAATAGTTAAAGCAATGTTGAATTGTATTGTTTCGGTTGTCGACATATTTCACGCAGAGGAGAGTTAGTTGAGATTATTTGCATTGTGTTTTATTGTGTGAATTAAATCGTAAATTTAGCTCAAAACAGTAATTTTTGTAATGCGTCCCTAAGAACTCAAACTGTTTTTTCTTACCTAATTGGCATTGAATTCAAACAATGCTAAGATTTATATTTAAACGGTTGCTTATTTAGTTTTGATCGTTTCATTATAAAATTTAGTCATTGGGCTAATTAAAAACGAAATAATCTATTTATTTGTCGTATAAAAGAAACAATGTCGTATCCTCCAATTTGTCAGTTTTTCATCTCGTCATTTCACTGGAGTGCACAAATAACTCCATCCAATTTTTGTTTCGGCGCTGATAAACACTCTGTGTTTCATTGATTTGGTCACGTATTTATTCGTGTCGCGAGTGTTTTTGATTTCGATCGGGGCTTAAAACGTAGCCTTATAATTATTTTTTTCGCAAGTGTAAACAGGAAGAAATTTCATAAATCGGGATTTAAATCGATTGTTGGACTTTTTTTCGAAGGCACGAACGTTTTCGATGCCAAAAAATCTTTAAAAATATCTTGTGACCTTGTGTTCTGTCACTTCTTGATAAAAAACAAATAAAACAAATTTCTAACACTACTTAACATAATTTTATATTTTAATAATCATAATCGGTTTCGTTCTTCGCGAGTTTTATCAACTAATATAATACAAATCATGAACAAGAATATTCATATAAATAGAGACTTAATAATTACGAGGTGTATTTCACTAATTATTATATTAATTTTTGAGGATGGTCTCTAAAATGTGTTTTATTTATTGAGTGAGCCGAAATATCTATCAACTAAATTGTAGAAATAAAATACATAGCTATTTTTTCACCGTGTTATGATAGAGTTCTACCAAGTAAATGCCAATTCAATCAATAAATTATATCAAAACATAGTAAAACATGTTGAACATATATAATCTGCTAAATCTTAACGATAATGCTTATTATTTTCTTTCACTAATTCCAAAATGTTAAATATTGATCAGATCGATTTCGGTCATTGTAAACATTTGAATGGCTGAGAGTCAAACCAGCCTATCTAACAATTACGTATGATTGAAATAAATAGTTACTCAAATTTTATCGCTAATTATTATATAAACCGAAAATAGCGTGCTTCGATTATTTTTATACTAATGCATTTGAAATAACAATAAAACGTCCATTAACATGTCAACATGATAGAATTGGATTCACTGAACGTCATTTTGTTGTGTTATAGACAGGTATGGCATAAAAAATAATACACAAATTGTTTGACCGTATAATGATAGGTGGCAGCAGTATGTTGACAATTTTGATGTACACATAAGCTTCCTATTACACGGTTTTATCTAACACGGTTTTACGCAACACGGATGTATAAATATTGATTAATTTTTATACAACACGCTCTATATAAATAATATGGTTAAAAGGAAACGGTAATTAAAATGAAATGTTGAATGAATCCACCATAATTAATGACTCGGAAAGCAGTAGCGGCGAAGTAACTACATGTTTCACATAAAAAAACTATAAACGATCGCTTGGAATTGGCTAATAAATTAGATTTTTTTTATCGATACTAATCCTATAATGGAAAGGAATTCGAAATTCAAGAGGGAATTACAAAGTATTTTAGATCCTCTCGAGGAAATACGCTTCAAGTAGACAATCGCTTGTTAACGAATTTTTAAAGGCTAAAAACACAAAAAAATCAGTGTCCTCCGATGATGAAAACTCGCAACCGAACTCGAAAAAAGTAAAAAATATAGAATTCTAAGTGATAGCGGTGATGAATGAATGATATATTCTGTTATTAAAGTTTCTTTCAATTAATATTTGAAGGTTTAATTGTTTATTTAAAAAAATAATGTACATATTTATATAAATTATCTTCGATTTTTTTTCGATTGCAAACTTTTATTTCAAAAGTTTTATAACACGGATTTGTACTAAACGAGGTTTTTGTGGACCTATATAACCGTGTTATACGAGGCCTAGACTAGAATAACCAATTTTCTTTGGTTTCGTTGTATAGACTGGTTTGGCCCTTTCAGTCTGATGAACAATATCATTATGTTCAAAATCTCTTTTGACAAAAATGCTTATTCATATTAAAAAACTTATTATTTCTACTGATGTGTGTTACTTCAACAGAAAAAAGTTATGAGAGCCTTATACCTTTAAGAAAGAATGTTACATAATTATTCTATATACTTTTTTCTTAGTTGCTAATCAGTGTTGTTCATGCCTATGAACTAAAGCAGATAAACTTACTCAATTATATTTGAATAAAAAAAACACTTAGATTTATCTTTTGTACCGTGAAATTAAGCCCGTCTCCTTCGCCAGTTGCATTCAGACGACAGACGATGCAGAAATGAGAATGAACTTGACGTTGAAAATGATAATTATAAAAAGCGATGTTCAGCAAGCGAAAAGGAAACCATTTTTACCCTCAATCATTTATAATAACGAGAGACATCGTATACTGTATAAATGAACAACGTAGAAGATTCAAGCGTAATTAAATCGTTGTTATTGTTTGAAATGTTTTTTTCTTATTATTTATTTAATGAACATTTTATGTGCTTATTTACGTCCAGTATTAAATGAAAATTATATTTCAACGCACAATGTAAGCCAATAATTGAGCGATTACTTTTTGGGTATAATATTCAATTACAAAAAATGTGGCCAAAAAGCCGTTCGTGAGTCGCAGGTTGTTTGCGAATGTATATCCATTTTTTATTAACTTAACAATTTATTTGTTCATTTTCGACCAGTATTTAATAAAAATCATATTTCAACGCAAACTTCAAGTGTGTAAGCTGATAATTGAGTGATTACTTTTTGGATATATTATAATATTCAATTACAAAAAATGTTGCCAAAAAGGCGCTCGCGGGTTGCATGTTGTTTGTAAATGTATAAACAAAATTTACAGATGCGTACTACATATAAAACACTAAAATTCAACACTTACATATTTGGTTTCGAGTAAAGTCATCTAAAGGCTTATAGGTACACGGATGAATTCGAACTGAATGTTAGTTGAATATATATTGATTGTATTGGCATTACTTGATAGAACGCCGTTATAATACAGTGAAAAAATAGCAATGTATTTTAGTTTTACAAAAAATATTAGGTATATATTATATTTGATAGCTATTTCGGCTAAAGCCCTCGTCAGAACTGTGTAACTAAAATCGCTATAAACTACATTGCTATCTTTTTACCGTCGTATAATACATCACTCATATATATTTATATTCAATAAAATTACAAGGCGTTTCTCATTCACGATCCAGGTTTCGCCTTTTGGCATCTTCAGGCATTCTTGTACGAGGATGCGCTCGTAACAATATTTCTGCATCTGAGAACCATATCTTTCGTGACTTCAAACCAATAGTTTTTTTTTTCACAAACATTTATTATGGATAATGCAATCAGATAAGATTATCCATACAAAATGAAACGGCAAACGTACAAGATAAAAATGTAATCAATTAATTATTAGTTTTTTTTTAATGTATCATATTATAAATAAACTAATTAACATCTCATCGTTTTCAATTCAAAATTGAATCCACGACGTCACATTAAGAATTAATTTTAATCACAAAATTAGCATTCATATTTCCAATGTTTGTAAGCCGCTGGTTTATCAGTGTATTGACGTAACAATTTTCGAAAATACAACATCATAAATTCTGCCTATGTATACCAAAAACATATGGCGGTAGCATCGCCAGAAGTCGAGTTTTTATCATTTTACGATGTTATCTTATCAATTAAATGAATGAACAAATCAAGGACTTGATATGATTTTTTTATTATTCTAACGTTATTTATTCAGTTTTGATATAATCGTTAAAATTAGCTTAGTAAGTGTTTTTTTTATTAGTCTTGTTAACTGCTTATTATATGGAATTGTCATTAATGAAATGCTAAGTGGACACTAAAGCAGTGCTTTTTACGCACATGTTTATAAAACAGCTGATTCAAATATTCATTCATTTGTTTGAAATGCATTACGACGCCTTAGAGCTTAGAGGAATACGTACACCCAGTTCTTTTTTTACGCGATTTTTTTGGACGGCAGCGCTACATTTTTTTACGCGCTTCACTCGTTTTTACGCAATTTTTTCCCCAAATTTGTTTTAAAGAAGACATTTACATACGATGCTAGGCATGTACGTTTCATTATTTTTTTAAATAAAAAAAATGTGTATTTTTAAAACTTGATTTTGTAAAACATTCCATTTTTTTAAATACAAATACAATTGCCAAATGTTGACAAGTGTATCAGATATTATGCGAATTTATGTTTTAGGGTTTGTAAAGAAATATAATGCAATTGTGTGAAATCATTTTTTTACTCGCCCTTTTTCCGTTCCCATTTTCTCTTATTTAAATCTTTTCATTGAATGAATATTTGATTTAAAATGTTAATTCTATTATTATTATATAAATATATTTTTTATACGTAAACGTTACTGTCAAATACATTTGCTGTGTTGGCATGTTCATTGTAGCCATGCGTAAACACCAGGGCTATGGAATCGAATTTGGAGTGATGGTGTTATGGCTGTAGTCAAAGTATGAGACGTGAAAAATGAACAACTCAGACTACTTTTTTTTAATTAGACGATTTTGAAGAATATCTCAATGGACAATTTGTCGGATTAGTTGGTTGATTTTGAATTTAATACACGTAAATAGAAAGGCAAGAAAATACCTGACAAATTAAATTTGCTTTGACGGATATAATCTTATTGCCATAGACACCTATTGTTTCATTTAGAATTTTGAAAATTTAGTGTCATTGTGTTAAAATAACAAGCTAGGCCGTTGGAACAGGAGAGAGGATGTGTTGTGTGCCTTTTCTGCACAGCTATATATAGATAAGCAGATGTTAGTTTAAGCATAGTTCTGACGATGGCGTGAGCCGAAATAGCTATCAACTATATTTGTTAAAAATAATTTTGTAGAACTAAAATACATTGCTATTTTTTCACCGTGTTATAATGGAGTTCTACCAAGTGAATGCCAATTCAATCAATAAATTTGCTTTAATCGGAGTTGTGTTGTTGGTCAATTTCGGAGTCGGAGTCGTGTTTTTTAATCTCTCCACAACCCTGGTAAACACACACATGGCGAAATATCGATATTTGAATTGTGACATTTTTGCGGGATATATCAAATGTCTTACGACCGCAATACGTCAGATAATATTCTTAAATGTGATCAAACTGTTCTACAATTGATTTTTCCTCATTTGAAGTGTTTCCATATACATATAAAATAGTATATGTGTTACAGAGATAACGCAGTGAAAAAAATAACAATGTATTTTTGTTCTACAAAATTATTTTTTTAATATATAGTTGATAGCCACTTCGGCTCACGCCATCGTCAGAATAATACTTAAACGAACATTTGCTTATATATATATAGCTGGGTTGAAAAGGTACACAATACATATTCTCTACCGTTTTAACGACCTAGCTTGTTTCTTGCTCGCAATAAAACTTTAAATTGTAAATGAAACTAAAAAGGCGGCTATATCAATAAGTTTACTTTAAGAAATTGTCTATTACCGAAACAAAACAGCCCGCTGTAGAGGTTTAAGCAATGGCGATCGACAAAAATATTAGTTTGTTCGTTTAGAATCCTTTGTTATAATTATAGAGATGTTAAAATTCTAGTAAAAACATATTTTTATTAACGTTTCACCAACTGTTACATGTATTATATAATATACGCCTCGACAGCCCTGTTACATATACATATAACCCCAATTGCGTAAATATCGAATGTGACAAACGAAAACAAACCATCAAAATTTGGCGCAGTAGTGACCTTATAAATGTCTCTGGCTTACAAAGGAATCGTGACTAAGGCTGTGAAAAAATATATTCATCGTCAATCGTATTATAACAATGCTTTGAAAATCCCAACATATAATACGTACGTAAAATAAAATTTCAACCCTTCTTGGAGGCGTATGTTTGTGCTTTGTTCACGCTGTCGACAAATGTATCGCTTTTATTTTCAATATAATGGAAATAAAATGAATATTAAGTTTATTGATTGTATTGGCATCTACTTGATAGGACTCCATTATAATACGTTGAAAATATAACAATGTATTTATGTTCTACAAAAATTATAAGGTACATATATAGTGGGATAACACGGTGAAAAAATAGCAATTTATTTTAGTTCTGCTAATTTTTTATAAGATGTAGTTGATAGTTATTTCGACTCACGCCATCGTCAGAACTATCAAATTTTTTCACCGTGCTATAATGGAATTCTACCAAGTAAATGCCAATTCAATATATATATATATATATAATTGATAGCTATTTCGGCTTACGACCTCATTAAAACTATTCTGTAATAGCTTTACACCTACTGTTTTGAGTATAATAACATTAAATTTTATTTGAATCTGTGTGTTGCACTTAAGATGCCGAAAAACGAAGCCGTTTGATATTGAAATTCTATCAAGACATCGACATCGTAAATAGCGTGTAATTGTATTTGTAATACTAGCGTGTTAACATACTTTATTATTGATAGGTTTTAATCCGAACGTCAGATGAACGAAACCGGCCCTTTAAAAAGGAAAATTGAATATTCATCAGTTTATAATGCTCGCAATAAAAAAAATGGTTATGGTCAATGATCCCATGTTATGGTCTAATGGTTCAGGTTTCGCCTTTCAGTAACTTCAGACATTATATTACATAGATTCAACATAACTTACATTCAATAAACAGCTAGCATCAGTTATATACCAGAAGATTTAGTTACAAATGAAAAACACAAACCCCAAGACTTAGGTTCCAAACAAACAACTGAAATAACTTTTAAAACTATTGATTTAATAACGATGGCAATCAACTGTTTGTGGGAAGTTTTATTAGCATTGAATTGTGTTCATGAGTCTTCAACGAAATTATTCTACAACACACAATGATCAACTATCATAAAAATGCAATTGGGTAATTTTAAACTTAGAGATACTTACTTGCTTCAAATTGGTGGGTAACGATGGGAATTAAACATTAGGTGACGTCATATGAATGGAGGTGCCGAAAGGAGAAACCCAAGTCGTGACATAACATGTGTTTTCGTAGAAAAATTCAACAATTCAAATTTGTTGTTAAAATTACATTAAATATTTTGACATCATAAATTATATTATAAAATTGTAGAAAAAGGAGTAAAAAGTCGCCTCTCCACCCAAAAGCGATATTTAACACTTTAAAAGCCATATTTATAAACAGTTATCATAACATTGTGCTACGCCATTCTCTTTTCAAATATATTCTGTGGAGAAGGGTCTGGCCATGTATTCAATTTCGTTAAATGGACTGAAACAGTTTGTGCATTTCCGCAGCAAAAGCAGAATCTGGGAATCTGGGAATTATTATACCAGAATCATGCTCTAACACTCAATTAATTTCACCCTTTTCTAATTATTCGGAATGGGCTGTGAAAATGTATCTTATACACGGGGTTACAGAAACAGTGATCGGCCATTACGAGTCCATTTGACAGATCGACGCAAGGCTTATTATTGTTAGTATAATTTTATTGAAAAGTTTTTTTTTTCATATTTCACAAATATTTAATTCGTTATTTTGGTTATATATTTTATAATATTAAGCATTATGATAGCAAAAATAAATCAAAAGTAAAAAGCTAAAGCAGTCGGTGACTTTCCCGACATTGGTCACATTTTACAACTAAGATTTTTTATAACACGGTGAAAAAATAGCAATGTATTTTAATTCTACAAAATTATTTTTAACAAATATAGTTGATAGCTATTTCGGCTCACGCCATCGTCAGAACTATGCTTAAACTAACATTCGCTTATCTATATATAGCTGTTCAGAAAAGGCACACAACACATCCTCTCTCCTGTTCCAACGGCCTACCTTGTTACTTTAACACAATGACACAAATTTTCAAAATTATAAATGAAACAATAGGTGTCTATGACAATAAGATTATATGTGGGACGGAAGTGGTCCTTTTGGAAGCAAATCAGACCACCTCTTTGTACAACGGCTGGACAAGTGGCGCTACTATTATGTTAGTTTGTTCGTTAAGAATCCTTTGTGATAATTGGTGTCTATTGATTTCCAGCTGTTCCAAAGCCGTCATTCTCCGACCCTTACTACAAAGATGCAAACATTTAGGGGCTGAGTTTGAATTTATATTATGTGATTCATTAATAACGTGATTAGCGAATTGTGAATCTAAAATACATTGCTATTTTTTCAACGCGTTATAATGGAGTTCTACCAAGTGAATGCCAATTCAACCAATAAGATTTTTTATGTTACACTTAATCGAACTTTTTAATCTCACAATCTAATGAATAAAATTTTTCAATAATTAAATATAATAATATTTAGAAATTTAATGATGTGTTAAAACTAAATAAACTATTGGATATTCTTTTTCGGATGACATGTAAAAAATAACCGCAACATGCGATTTTAAATTTTCGAGTTGGCCATAACTGAAGGGTGGCCGACGATTGAATCTGTTACCCTACGCATAGCAGTGTACAAATCCCTCCCTATTTTGGATTTCGATAGAATATTTGAATATATTCGACTTATTTTTAATAATCCAAAAATTTATATAGCGTTATTCAAAATTTCTTTCATTGTCTAATTGCATGTTGATACAGTCCGGTTTGTTTAGTGAACTATCATAATATTCACTCGAGACACGTCCTGGCAACTAACATTGTACGTGCTAACAATTAATTCATCGTTCATGCTCGCCAGGAGTATAAAAAAAATGAATTAATACACAATCAAATTCATATACAATATTATTTTCAAATATTCAAACACGATTTGATTTTAATATCTGATATTTTAATAATCGATTTCAAATAATGTGTCATATCCTATCCCCTTTTCATATATATGTCTCTTCGACGTACTTGTAAATTTTTTTTATCCCAATTTGCACGTCGTTTTTTTAGTCAAGTCTTGACTTGTTTTATGAAAACATTAAAATTAATATGTCATCATGATGCTTTCGTGTTAGAATGTATATTTATTTAAGTACTTGTTAATTTAGTAAGTCATTCCATTCTTGAACTTGCGCAATTCATTCACAATTATTTATCATCCGTAGATTAAATACGTTCATTCAAATAAGTCATTTCAACAGATTTTAGATAAATTTCGTCATATTTATCAATTAAATTTTATTGAAACAATATGTATTACGACATCTATTTGTTTTTGCTAAAATCAACTGATTTTATGTCCGCGATGTCAGACAAAAAGCCCTTATATTGTGTACACTGATGTCACTACCAATAGATTTGTTTTAATATTAAAAATATTATTATTTAAATTTTATTATTATTTATAAGATGAATCTACATTTTAAGTATACATTTCTTGTACATTAGTAAAAATAATTTATTATTGAATTAAAATCTCTTAATTTTGTTTCTCTAATAAATCTTTTTTCTTTCAGTGACATCTATGATCCTGTGCCTGAAGCTCTTTAGGAAAAACTATTCCTGAATAAATATTGTAAGCATTTTCAGTTTTGTTGGGAAATTTTACGTTTTCATTGTTATTTTTTTAATATTAATATTAGATAATTTTTATTTAAATCTAATTGTATTACATTTAAGTTAAACTTTTGTGTTATTTTCATTGTATTAAAAGTTTTTTTCGAGTTTGCAATCATGCTCTAACATGAATGATTAAAGAGCTGAAAAATCGAATATTTTTTGTTTCAATACTCAAATAATAATTTACTTGGCCATACATTTCTTTCGAATTATACAATACCATCTTCTACAATGTCAAATTGTGCGTTCCTAATATTATTTTAGAAATTGTGAGTATGGAAAAACTGTTCTTACACAGTGCAGAAACAGCATGCCAATAGTGGTGCCAATGGTTAGATGATTGAAAATATTCAACAGAATTCCCACATTTTCCAGTTAGATGATTCTGAGTTGGGCGAAAACCATTTTTCAGTGTATCAAAGTCGATTTTGTCTAAAACAATTTTTGCAACGCCTTGTATTAAATAGGTAAACGCTAGAAAATAGATGTCGCTAATAACATATAATTTATATGAAAAAAACATTCGCAACTTTATATATTACGCCATTTTAGTACCGCCATAAATATTATAGTTTTTTTTAATATATCCTATACTGTGGTGTTATTGGTCTTCGAAAAAACATATTCATATTTTTTTTCCATACTTTTATCTATTAGAATAGTAGTCTGATGGCTCTTTTTAAAATTCAATTGGAAATCTGGGAAGAAACAACATTACGTACTATTTCCGCAATTTCATTTAATAAAGATCAAAACCAGTTCGCTCGTCGCGATCATTATAAATTTACTGTACATTGTGTTTTTTTATTTAAATATAACGCATTTCAGCCAAAATGTGACATCTTAAAAGTAAAACAACAAAGTCTTAATGCTTGAATTGTTAAAATTTTGTTTCACACGTTTGTCACTAACGACCCGGGTTTTCGTCTTTCGGCATCTTCAAAGATTTTATCACACGGATGCAACGGTACTGACTGACAAAAAGCACAACCCCGACTGTATTGACAAAACGTGGGGAATCATACAATGTTTAAATATTCTAAATTGATATTGAAATTTCATCAAGCACCTTCGGTCGATATCATAAATTAAGGTTTAATTGTTAAGCTTTTGTACGATTACACATGTTTTGTTACTAACGCCCCTAGTTTCGCCTTTCAGAATCTTTATACATGTGAAGTATAAAGTTTTACCAATTTAGATTTAATATTGGAATTTTTATCAAGGACTTTTTGTAGATATTATAAACTAAGGTTTCATTGTTGAAATTTTGTAAGATTCACATATTTTGTCACTAACACGCCGAGTTTCGCCTTTCAGCACCTTTAATATGTGTAGTCGTACAAAGATTCAACAATCCAAATTTGATAGTAAAGTTCCATCAAGCACTTTCAGTCGATATCATAAATTAAGGTTTGAATTGGTGAACTTTTCTACGATCTCGAATGTTTCGTCACCAACACCCATAGTTCTTCCTTCTTGCATCTTTAAAGATGCGAAGTCGTACAAAGTTTTAACAATTACAATCAGCATCACACCTTCAGTCGATATCATAAATTAAGGTTTGAATTGTTGAACCTTTTTACGATTAACATATCTTGTCATTAACGCCCTTAATTTTGCCTTTTAGCATATTGAAACATTTTAAGTATAAAATTAAAATTTGATAGTAAAATCCCATCTAGTACCTTCAGTAGATATCACAAATTAATATTAAACACGTTATTTGAAGCTTCTGTTTCTTTCACGATCTCTTGAAAAAATTTCTTGAAATTGAAATCTGTTTTCTTTTTATGAATATATATCATTAATTTGTTGAAAATACATTATAGTAAGCACAACAATTCGTCATCATAAAATGTATATCAAATTGTATGCTTATTTTAGATAAATTCTTTCAACAAAGTGTTCACCGGCCAATTCATATAAACAATATCCTTCGCTCGGTGGTGTGCGTTATAAGTTTCCCGTCCGTGTTGCATTGGCCTCATTTACGATGCGCGAGTGTGCGTGCTGCTCCTCGATGACGTCATTGCTTTGACGCGCGTCTGACGTCACGGGGAAGTAGATGTATTATTGACCACGCCCCCATTGATGCAAGCAAGCCCCCGGTAATCGGAGCGATGTGAAGTTAGCAGCGAGCGCGCGCGCTTTCCCGCGGTACCGCTGGAAATAAACTTTAATTTTTCACTATATTGTTTAGTGGCGGTTACATGATTGAATGAATAAATAAAAAATATAATTAGTTTATCATATCGTTCGATTGATTCGAATTTCAATACATCTAGGCCTCATATAACACGGATTTATAAGTTGTGACATATTTCTATACAACACGGCTTAAGGGAAAAAAATGAATAAAAATGAAATAATTTATGATATCGACAGGAGGTGCTTGATGGAATTTCAATATCAGATTTGAACTGTCGAAAATTTGTGCATGTCCTCATGTTATATCACACAAAATTCGGGATTCGCCTTTCGACATCTTCAAGCAATCTGTCACTTGGTAACAAAAGAATTAGGTCAGTTCTGTTACATCCGTGTGATAGAATGCCTGAGGATACCGAAGGGCGAAACCCGGGTCGTTAGTGACAAAACATGTGGAATCGTCCAAAGTTGTACTAATTCAAATTTGATATTGAAATTCTATCAAGCACCTCCAGTCGATATCATAAAAAAAAGAATTGACACACAATAAATTGTTAATAACTTCATTGTATAACATATAGATGCCGTCACTGTTGAAAAGTTCAAATTATGATTTTAGATAGTACGCATCTTCCAACGACAAATCTCCTTTTTTAATTTTCAAAACAATTAATTACAACGAAAAAATATTTACCCTAAAGGTAGGGCAAAATATATATATAAACTAATTTCTATTGCATCTAGTGATTTTTTTTTACAAACAATGATATTCAATTTTTTAAGTGATAATTTTAAACGCAATGTTACCAATGATTTCACTGGGAAAGGTTTTCACTATAATACTACCACAGAAATGCTATTGAGTAATTATAGTTACATACTTCTTTTGTCGCATAAAAACCAAATGGCCCTCTAGCAATTCGCCACATTATTAATTAAACATAGACATTTCATTAATGGCATTGTTTTAGGAAGACAAATGCCTTTTCTATTACTTAATTCAATAGATAGTTAAGATGTATTATACCAACATTATGACATTAAATATAAGTAAACTATTTTTGGTTTTGTCACGTTAATATTATTCAATTATTAGCAAGTGTATTTATTATAGTAAGTTTTATTTGTTTTAGATATTATTATCTCATAAGAAGAATAAGTTATGTCTTTTATACCAGGGCTGAAATTTTTTACATTTATACGGGGCATTGAAAAAGGTATAATTTTATCAGGTTTTTTATGTGTATTAAATCAAAGATCAACCAACTAATCTGGCAAATATCAAAATTTTCTAAGTTCAAACATTATTTATTTGATTTTTTTATTAAAAATATCCTTGCTTTTATTCAAATCAGAATTAAGGATTTTAAGAGAGGGAATAGCCGTTCTACGGATATTTGGCTTAGCGTCAATGCTGTAACGGTCAATGCAGTCTTTTATGATTTCTGGAGACATCTGTATTGTCATTTTAACATTAGAAATATACAATAGTATTCTTCGTCTACTATATCGGGACTCAAACGAGGACGATTTATTTCCTCTTGTTAATTAAGATGTTTTACAAAGTCGTGTAATCGAAAAAGAAACTCCGACTGCACAATTTCGCAATATCAATGACTGTTTTATATATTCTATATAAACATTGAATATTATATAAGTTATAATCAATATTCATCCAATGCGTACACTGGGCTGTGCATAATAGGCAGATATGTGATTATATGGGGAACAACTACATTGCAAACTTTTTTACAGTAAATATTTCCCTTTTACTTACAACAAAAAAATTTACAATATACGTCAATCACATCGTTAAATATTACTTAATAATGGATGAAATGTAACATTGATTTATTATAGTCTATGTCTGATTATTCTTCTTAAATATTTATTTGCGACGTAGCTAGCCACCTAATATTTTTTTCTTCTTCAGAAATATTTCCAAGAAAACCTTTCATTTCAGATTATCTTGAGAATAACATTGAATCACCTTGTATATTAAAATAGATATTTGAGACAAATTTGACAGTAAGAAGGAAGATGTCTATACTATTAGGTATGGTAGAGTTGACTGAACATATCTCCGTTTACAGAACCAGTAAATGTTCATTGACAAGGATATAATAATTAAATGTTATTTAATCTTGTCTATGATTTTCTTTTGTTGTCTTTTATAGCTAATAAGAAAATAGAAATTTCATTTGAAATTTGACAGGGTTATCTTGTTTAATAAGAAATGAAAGAAATAATAATATTTATTCTGACGCTCTCGATTGGGTATTATGTAAAATTACTATTTCGATTCAACCTTTTAATTACAATATGATACACGTGAATTAGCGATTCGTAAACGGTATGCTTTGTGGCTCTTTTGTCGTTTCTCTGGTTCCGTGAAATATGAACAAACATTAATTTTTGTACATAAAACGTATTATAAGTTAATTGTACTGTTGTTATAACCTTTTAGCAAGTGTAAGCAAAATTTTGACAAAGTTTTATCGCGATTCGACGAACGGTATGGCAACGCATAAAATACGAACAAACAAACAAATATTGATTTTTACATATTAGATGTGATGTCTAGATAAGCACAACTGTGTTTTATATCGTCTCATTATGAAAAAAATATTTTATTTAACCTTTGGTATTTATTATAACCGAGACATAAACTGTATTATATTGAACGAAAAACGAAAACTTAAAATATATTTGTAGTATTGTATATTGGTTGATTCACTAATGTGACAGGTAAATGGCATCGATGTAACGGCGGGAATTGTCAGTTCTGAAAATACTTTTCAATATAAAATATAGTTAATACTATAAAACTATTATACTTCACTGGCTATTTAAAATTGTTTGGGCTTAATACTAATTTAAAACACGATTTAATACTCTAATTTGGCGAGTTGTTCTATAATAATAGTGATAGCAAATTTATAATAAATCTATATATTATAACTGTCATATTTTTGGGGTCGTTACTTATTGAAATATATAATTATTCAACGCATTATTTTTTTATGATTTCGACTGAAGGTGTTTGATGGAATTTCAATATCACATTTGAATTGTTACAACTTTGTACGATTCCGCATGTTTTGTCACTAACGACCCGTGTTTCGCCTTTCGGCATCTTCAGGCATTCTATCACGCGGATGCAACAGAACTGACGTCAGTTAGTCGTTAGTGAAAAAACATGTGGAATCGTACAAAATTTTACTAAATCTTATTTAACGCATTATGTTCCCTAAAATCTTTAAGTGCAGAGTATTTGTTGACTGAATTAGCATTTGATTGTAGAACTACGTAGCATGGTGAAAAATGTGTTTTAGCTTTACCAAATTTATAACGTATATAGTTCATATCTATTTCGGCTTACGACATTTGAGTTTTGAGTTACATTATAATCTGATGGCCGAAATAGCTATCAACTATATCAAACTTCAATTGTTGAAACTTCGATATTTTAATTCCATCACTTTCAGTCGATATCTTAAATTGTATCAACCATATACCTTATAAATTTTGCAGAACTAAAATATAATAAATACACTACTGTTTTTTCACCGTGAAATAAATAAATTTCTTTAAAGTCTTTTGACTACTCTCCTATGTTTTTAAGTGTTAACTATCATTACAGTGTCTCAACAAGTATGATATTGGCAGTCAGAGGGTTAAGGGGATTATCAGAACAAATAAGGTAATATATTAGTAAATAATTTAACTCTCACGAAAGCTTTGACACTCTTGGTTTACTCTCTTATATTTTTAAATGTCAACTTTCAACACGTTGAAATCAGACGAATTAACAGTTGTATCGTTAGCGATCAGAAGGTTTATTAAATTTAAGTATTTTAAAAACAAAATTAAGTTGTCACTCAATTTCTGTCAGAGATAATTTGATAAATTTTTGAATACATTATTTTTATTCTCAGTAATACTATGAATTATACACTATCTATATAAATATATAATTCATTCAATAAATTCCATCGCGTGTTTAGTCAACAATGCTCCAGTGTTGGTTCTTCAATGAAAGCTCACATCAAATTGATCACAGATATACGTATTAATTAATAATTTTATCAGAATTAGTGATAATCAGGGATAGTTGTCCATTCAAATAATGGATTTATTACCCACTGTTGATATTTTGTTTTAACGTAATAAATTCATGCATGAATTGTACAATGTATTGTGAAATCCACAATTTTTACTCATTTTAATATTTTATGTCATTATTGAATCATAAAGTATAGCCAATGTTTAATTCAATGCCTCGTTCTTTGTTATAATTATAAAGCAGACTTTTTTACCAATACAGTGAAACCCCGATCGGCCGTTCTGGCATCATACGTTTTCCCGGACGGATAGTTTGTTTTTTACTATCCCGTCAAACAACTATAAGAACATGCTTAAATAATCCCGCATTAACCGTTCCCCGATTTATCGATTTCCTCTATCTATCGTCTAAGTAAAATGAATTCGTCTTAAATATTATCGCGATTGACAAGTTTTGGTAAATGAATCTTTGTATCTTGTATAATTTGTGAGTTTGAGTACATTAAATCTTATATATTAACCAAAGAAATCAATGTTGTATTATTTTCTTTAATCAAAAAATTCTCAAGAATAAGTGTAAAACACTATTAGATTATTTCAATAAATAAGATTAAATTAATAAAACTCTTACAAAACCCTCTCATATTTATTAATTTTTGTATAGCCCCATTTTTGAAAATTAATGGGGAAGGGACTTTATGTTTTTTAAGATTTTTCTTTTTTATTATTATTTTAAGCTTTCCCGCATTCATCGTTTCCCGCATTTTTCGTTGATTTTAGGATCTCTTGAAAAACGTGGAATCGGGGTTTCACTGTATATAGTTATGTTGCATACATTCTAAATGTCAATTTTAGTTGCGTAATAAAAATGTTTCTCTTCGTATTTTCTTCCTTAGCAAAATAACCATTTCTTCTTTGTTATTTAATTATTGATGAAGGAAGTTTTCAATTCGCAATGATTGTTTAACTTATAATGTATGATATCGAATGAAGGTGCTTGATGGAACTTCAATATTTAATTTGAATTGTTGCAACTTTGTACGATAAAAGAAGACACATTTATAGTTTAATGTTACTTGATTTTAATTTGTTGAAAACCCCATTTCAATAACGACCTCTCATTAGCAAGATCGTTAATGAAAGTTGTTATAGCTAATTATTATTGGATTAATATTGTTACATTCTTTTCAGCTGCAATTTTTTGCTTGCCCATTGGTAAGTAGATTCCTGTAAATAATGATTTTAATATATTATATATACGATGCTAACTGTTTATTTTACGTCAGTTCTGCTGCATCTGTGCGATGGAATACCTGAAGATGCCGAAGGGCGAAACCCGGGTCGCTTGTGACAAGACATATGGAATCGTACAAAGTTGCAACAATTCATGCTTAACTTATGATTGTGCATATGTGTAATACCCGATTCCGAATGCCCAAAATCGCCACGTAAGTGACACAATACGTGAAATGTATAGAATATAGATATTAAACGATTCAAAGTCGATGATGAAATTTCAATACGTAAATATATATCAGTGAAGAGTTTCATTCCGTTTAGTGTGTTACTAAATTTGATGGTTATTCTTCAGACTTATTATATCGCATAGTCATTTTGATAACGGGATTTAGGGGCTGTGTACTATTTTTTTTTATATTCAAAGGGACTTGGCTTGAAAATGTTCGGGAAAAACTATACGTTTTCAAATTAAATTAACATTAAACTTAAGCTGTAAATGGTCATGGATGGGAAGGCATTATGAAGGAATTGTATTTGGATAATAAAACATAATACAGGACCGGTTGCGCACATTGCGAGTATTATCAACTGAACATCAAACAAATTAAAACAAACTTATACACAATAACTAGGTTTAATAACTAAAAAAATAATTTACAGTTCATACAAAATATATCTTAATAAATTAAGATAGTAAGTTCTGTTGCATCCGTGATAGATTGCCTGAAGATGCCGAAAGGCGAAACCCGGGTCGATAGTCGCAAAATATGTGAAATCGTAGACAGTATAACAATTCAAATTTAAAGTAAAATAGTTTACAAATAAAATTGTATGAACATCATAAAATGAAATATCTTTATTTGTAAACTGTGTAAAGAATTTCTGCTCTAAAATATTTGAAAGACTGCCTCGATATTGTGCGTAATTTATTTAATACTTTTCCATTTAGAGCATATTATGTATAAGCATCAAGAGTGCTTTTTGGCATTTTACAAAAAGTCCCTCTCGAACTTTTACCATGACGAACTTTGCAACTGGTAGTTGTTAAATTTATGAGGAAAAAACCTTTATGCTTTTATTATTATTGAATCAAACATTAATTAAAATTAAATATATTTAAACGGTTTTGGGAAACAAAACGAAATATCGCTGTGTTACATTGAAGTAAGAGATTAAAATTGTTTATGAACATTATTAAATTCCTCCTTACAATTTATTGAAAAATATATCTTTAATGTCGACAAAATTCAGGAGCGTTTTGTATCAAAATTGCTCAAAATAAATTAAGTTATCATTTCAGTTGGTGTGTTAATACAGAACTTTAAAGAAAATCTGTTGACGTTGATATCTTTAAGAAATATACTGACATTTTCGGCGCCCAAAAAAGCTAAGAATACACAAGGCTGAAAAAAATATCTATACAAATTCATTTTATCTATTCGTTATAAATATCGCAACCCTAATTTAACTTGATAAATAGCAGCTCGCAATTCACTGCCGCGCCACGGAAAATCCCCACCGTTGATTTTTCCCATGGGCATTATTTTTAGTTGGCAAAAGAATGAAAATGAGAATGCATGGGTTTTCCCATTGCTCGCAACATTTATTCTCTTAGGTACGGCGTTTAGACGTACCGCATATTCTCTAGAATAGAAAGCAGTATGTGCGTCATTACATACTTAGTGTTACAAATAAAACTTTGGGATATGCCTCGTAATACAGTGTCTGCTGTCTAATGTTATGATATCATCAAAATTATGATTTAAAGTTACCTGTTCTATTCATCAATTTATTGCTAAGAATACTATTTAATATTACTCGCTTTTAAGGTGTTGAATAATGATAATGAATAAATATAATAGTATTAAAGTAAAAATGTCTCACTTCTATTGCGTCTGTGTGATATAATGTATGACGATACCGAATAACAACACCAAGGTATGATTGAAAATTTGTAAAAAAAATGTGTTTTATTTTTTAAATGTAAAACCATATCCCCTAAGCTTTCTTCTGTAGCTTTTACCAGTAGCTATTTATTTAATGTTACGTAGATGTTGTATTTTCTTCGCCGCTGCTCAAAATTGTTACAAATGGGATGCACGTGTAAGTTTTAAGTATTCTTTCGGCAATGACCATCATGCGTGAAATAAGTTTAGATGTATCGTCTTGATTGCAATGCTTAGTTCAAACAACATCTGTAATGCCAATATTCACATATTACGGTCTCAATTGTACTGATAATTTAAGATTACTGCGTAAACAGAGCCACCTCGAGTAGGATGTGGCATTTATACAACGCACGTTTTGTTCAGTGACGACATTTCTGTCTTTTTCGTAGAGGGAGAGGTTCCTCATAATGCGGAAAGAAAATGTATCGGAAAGTGGAGATAATAAACGTAAGCCATATGTCCATCGTAAGAAATTTTCATCTTAAATAAACTCTTCCAAATAAAAAAAGCACGTGATAATACTCGTTATGAGTGAAACCGGTCCCGATTTTAATCTTTGAGCATCAACTTTAAACGCAACACACTTGTTTATTTTAATAAAATATTATTTCTCTAAAAAAATATGACTTTTAGACAAAATAATGATAATGCTTGCGATGAGAAAAATCGGTTCGGATCTAAATATTATATTTGAACATCAATTATAAACCTTAACTTTATCTTCATCGAAAGAAACCTTATTTCTCACAAAAAATGTTAATTCGAAATAACGTTCAGTTTATAATGCTCGCTTTGAGTAAAACCGGTTTTGATTTAAATAATATAAAATTGTGAAAATGTATGTACTAAAAACTATCTTTTATTATTTAATTTCCACCGGAAAGTGTCATTTGGAACCTTAATGTTTACCACTAAAAAAATACCATAGTCTTAGTTTTCATTGATTGATTGAATTGGCATTTACTTGGTAGAACTATTATAACACGGTAAAAAAATAGCAGTATAATTAAGTTTTTTTTAAAAATACAGTTGTTTCGGCTTACACCCTCGTGAGAATTATATAATGCTATAACTATAGATAGTTCTAATGAGGCAATAAGCCTGAATAACTATCAATTATAATATATACCTTATAATTTTTGTAGCACTAAAATACATTGCTATTGTTCCACAAAATTTAAAGATAAGTTGCCATTTTTCACCGTATCTTAGTTTTCACTTCAATAATGGATGAAGAATTCAGTAAGTGTTACATTCAAAAAGTTTACAATAAAAGCCCATTTATCATTGATGTTGAAAGAAAAACACATTATAAATAGCATTTCAAAGACTTAGCACTAAAGTTGTAGCATTCGAGTGATAAGACAAAAATCAATTACGTATCTATGGGGATATTCGAGTACGAAGGGTTAAAAATGGTCCGAATAAAACTGTCGATACTCAATATCCAGAAAATGCGATCGATTCTATGTATACACATGTCTTTTTACTGTTTAGTACAAAATGGGTTAATATACCGTAAGTATCTTTGTAATCTTCCATATTAAAAGCTTTTAAGAGAAATTATTCTAATACGATTGCTGAGTAAAAGAATCTCAGTATTTTCATTAAAAAAACATCCACAATCTCACACTTAACAGATCGGCCAAACAAAAATCTACTGCTCCCGATAAACTTTTCAAGTTTTCCACTTCTTAGTTAAGGGTAGAATGGAAGCAATCGGACGAGTGTCCGTTTGAATTATAAGTTTAGTATTGTGAGATATGTCACGCCAAACCAGATTGGACGTAATCGTTATTTAGCGACCCGAAAGTTTGCGACGCCCTCCTCACACCCCAACCTACCCTCGCGCGAGCTTTTTGTGTCTCGGTTCTTTTCTTAGAAGATAGTGTACAGAAGCATTAAATTGAATGTCATAATTGCGGGGTCGACCGGGAATAAGGGAACTTCCCGAGCAAGAAGTTTCGATAGAAAGAAAAAAATTTTGAGCCGTTTTATTATTAAAACGGTCCTTTATTTAAACTCGACTCGATGCCCGATTATGCTAAAAATCGATTTTCTTTTTTGTTCCTCTATATATGCTTTATGTATATTTAATTAATAAAAAAATGTGTATATTTCTACTTTTTAATAATTTTGTTTTATTTATGTATTTTAGAAAACAACCAAATTCTGCGTTTTTTGTGTACTTTTCGATTTACACGGGCTTACATTAAAAATATACAATTTCGATTTACACGTTTTTTTCAGTAACCTATCTACCGTGTACATCGAGGGATAGGTGTAGTATACCCGTAACTAAAGAGTATTTGTTTTAAAATACTAAAAAATAAAACGTAAAAGACATTTTCCTTTTAAATGCACTGGCCTCGTCACGCTGACCACTAACGTAACGTGTGCTTTCATACAGTTATTTGCTTTGTTTGCTGTGCCTCGTGAGTGTTAAGCGAGACGTATTGTGTTAAAATATGTTTGTTTTCAATTTGAGTTGGGACGGTAATAAAAAAAACGCGCTTTCGGATTTTTAGGAATCTCACCTACGTAATACTCTCGAAGGAAAGTTGTTAAAAATTGTTCCGCTAACGCATAACTGTAACAAAACAGTTTATCGTAAAAAAGTTTATTGTGTTATTATACTGCTCTCTGAATTATTAAGCTCATATTGATCTTAATACTTCATGGGAAGTCACGTTAGCGTATTACCACACCAAAATCACATTTTAAATTGAAACGTACTTTTTTAATGACAGTATGGTTTACGAATTAAGACAGTAAAACTGTTATAAACCAGCTAACGATAATTGTAATTAAATTTAAATCAGCTATAAAAAAAGAGGTTAATATAAAGAAAAGATAGATAAATCATGTTAAAAAAAATTCAAAATCTAAAACATTTCCATTTTTAATGAATACATTGCTTAAATGTATTCTATTTTTATGTAGATATTACAGTAAATGTACATTTTAAGTGAAAATGTTTTTTTTCATGAAAATATGAAGGTTTATCTATTGTTCCAATGAAAGTTCTAACACGAACTTAATATCAAAAAAACTTCGTATGATTCCACATATTTTACGAACGTCCCGAGTTTCGTCTTTTGAATCTTCAGGCATTCACACGGATGCAACAGAACGTCATTTCATGCATGTGGAATCGTACAAAGTTTTTAACAATTCAAATTTCAGTCGATATTATAAATGAACTTAATATCATTGAAAAATACCCGTTTAAATATGTTTTCACGAGTGGAAATTAGGGATTGCAATTTACCGTCAAATTTCAATAACCGGTAAACGGTAAATAATTTCACCTTCTTATTTAATTTACCGGTAAATGAAAAACAAATATACGTGAATTATATCATTAAAGTATAACTGTACGTGGCTACTTTCATTAAAATGGTATCCTAGATTGAAACATAAATAATTTAAAATACATTTCAGGTGAATATTGATGTCATAAAATGTACTTTAAATATGTTTCAGGTGAATACGTGTATGCTTTCAATGTACTTTTTTAAGTAAATCAGATTTTTTATTATTTGCCACACAAAGATTGATTAATTTACATTACGACGATGTAATATTTGGTTTACCTGCCTGTAAGAAGTTCATACGCTCAACTGTTAGTTTATCCATTAACTTATTGATGTAGTATATATATATATTACACATGTATGCATAATTTGTATCTATTAATATAAATTCATAATGAAAAAATCAATGTATTAGATTATAGAATTTATTAATAACTGGTTATTTTCTTTGGTATAATGAAAACATAGTTGAATATGTACCTAAATGTGAATTTTCTTCGCGATCTGTCCCATAAAAACTAGAATCAGCTGCAGCCTGCAGTGGAAATCACGATGACCACGATTGCGATTGTGATGACAGATGACACCAGTGTGACAAGTAAAATACTTTTTATCAATGTTGCCGGAGTTGAAAAAAAACTTCTCACTCCCTCATGCATATATCATAATAAAAATTCGTTTTAATATGCCTATATCTGGCATTAATTCGCGATAAAAACATTTCCGGTAAAAATCGGTAAATTTTTAATTTAACCGGTAATGCAATCGAATCGCTAGTGGAAATATATTTCAGCTGTGGACATTGATTATATATGTGCTTCAAATAAAATGTCGCCCTAACATATAATATGTACATATGAATATGTAGTTTACATGTAATGATTTATTATCTATATATGCTATATATAATTTATAATATTAGGTGTAGTAAAAAGTCCTGACGTTTTTTTCAAACGCGTGTCTTAAAATCGGTCGGCTTCGGGCCTTTGGTTAAATAAGATGTCAAAATATTTTTTGTTGCATGCTTTTTCAATATAACGCCCAGAACAGTGCAGTCGTCGCCACAAAAAAACATTTGCGACGTTTATGGAGACGTGTGAAAGGTTGGAAAATGTCAGAAATGGTTTAAAAATTTTTAATCTGGCAATTTAAGCATTGAAAATTACCGTCGAAGTGGACGACCTCATACAGTGGATGAAGTCGCCCTGAAAGCTGAAATCGAAAAAAATCCTATGCTAACAAAAAAGGAATTGTCCAATATAGTCGGTACTAAATGGTCCATAACACAGAAGTACCTGAAAAGGCTGGGAAAAATTCGAAAAGTAGGAATTTGGGTGCCACACGCGTTGAGCGATCGGAACAAGGCGCAGCGACTAAGCGCGTGCCAATTGCTGCAAAAAAAACACACTTTACGACCATTTTTTCTAAATCTGATTATCGGAGATTGAAGGTGTGTGTTATTTACGAATATATCGAAGAAAAAACAATATCTAAATCGTGGACAACAAACAAATCCGACCCCTCGAACTGGTTTACACCCAAAAAAACTTACTTTGTGTTTGAAGGGATTTCAAAGTAATGATTTATTATGAAGTGTTAAAATATGGTGAAACTATGACGGCACAAGTATACTGTGACCAATTAAACAAATTAAGTGCAGCTTTGACAAGAAAAAGGCCGGACAGGACGAATATACGCAACATTATCCCTGCAACACGTCAACGCGCGACCGCATGTGGCGAATATGACCTGGGAAAAAATCCAGGAGTTGGGTTGGACAACTTTATTGCATCCATCTTATTTACCAGATCTAGCACAATCGGATTACCATTTATTCCGTTTAATATAAAAAAAAATTAGGGATAAAATATTTCAAATAAAAATTTCCGACTATTTTAACTCCAAATCAGTAGAGTTTTTTACTAAATGGATTATAGACTTGTCTAATAGATAGCAGAAGGTTATAGATAGACAGGGAGATTACTTTTTATAAATAAAAATAAAAAAAAAATACTAAAAAAAACACTGTTTTAACGTCAAACGTCAGGACTTTTTACTACACCTAATATATTAATATTTCAGCTTTTAATTCTACGCGAATTCCTTGATAGCTATTTCAGTTTCTCTTCATCGTCAGAACTATTTACCTTAAAAAGTAATTTACTTTATCTATTATAGCAGAAATTTGAATTGTTGAAACTTTGTATATTTTTATGTGTTTTGTACGTAGAAATTTGGTATTGAAATTTCATCACCTTTAGTAAATATCATTCATAATCTGAAAGAGATAGACAATGTGGGTTAACAAAGAAGATTTTCTTTCTCGTATATTTTAAGATGAAAAAAATATAATATATTGATTTAAAAGTTGGCATAATGTTTCGACAATTGAAATGTTTTTTTTTACACACAAATACTAATTGAATTTAATCGTGTAGGTTATTGAGATGGGTTATTATACGTCGTGTTATTGTTAGACTTATGCAGTCAATATCGAAACGTAATTAAAACACTTGGTTTAGTATTAAACAAGTTTAAAAGTCAACCGTCCGCCATTCGACGCATCATCGAAAAGGTTTTAGCAGTTTGAAGTATGCCGTTATTGCTCGTTGTGCTTTTGGTTTGCTCGTCACGTTGAATATTTGCCGCAGGAATTCGTTTTAGAGCGTATGGCATCCGCTACTGCCCCCGGTAACAGTATCTGAGTATTTGGCCAGGGGTGAATAACAAACCCCAAAGAAGATAAAACATGCGAATTTCAAAGAGTTTTTTCGGCACTGCGATGTAAGCGAAAATTACAATAAAATATTGTTTTTCACACACGGTGAAAAATAGCAATGTATTTTAGTTCTAGAAAAAATTGATCACTTGGCGATCTCACCATATACACAACAAAATTTTCTTGCCGTGAATATTTGCTTTAGGATCTGCTAGAGAAGGCTGATCTTTATCTAACCAATGTCTTTTACGGACGATGTTTTCATAAGTGATCCATTTGTCTTCACCAGTAATAATCTTCATCAAGAAGGGTTCATTTTTTTCTCGTGAGAGGAGACTTGTGGCAATAGACATCCTCTCCGCCTTATTGCGTTCACTCAGATTATGGGGTACCCATACTCCTAACTTGCTTACTTTCCCTAATTTTCCAAGGTGGCGACAAATAGTTGATTGTGATGTACTGAGGCTCTCTGCTAATTCTCTGGTCGACTGGCGTGGATTTTCTTCCAATTTTGACTTCAATACATCGTCATCAAAGTCAGAAGGGCGACCCCTCCTTGGTTCATCTTTCAAGGTCATATCTCCAGAACGGAAATTGACAAACCAATTTCTTACTGCCCGATCAGTTATCAGTCCTTCACCATACACATTGCATAGTTTTTGAGCCGTAGCTGCAGCACTATTTCCTTGTTTCAATTCCCAAAGCATCACATGTCGAATGTGTATTTTTTTTCCCTCTATTTTAAGGGCAAAAAAAAACTATGTAACGTGTGCACTCCAAGGAAGCTGTCTATAGACTGACCAAGTCCTACGTGTGAAGCAAAAACACCAACCCAATATCCAGAAATATCCGATTGTGTGTGAACAGTAACAACAATCGCAGCCTGCCCGGGCGGAAGTTCTTATGACTCGGCCTAATAGTTAATCGCTATTTCGGCTTTCTTCTCATCAAAAGTATAGAAGGTATAAGCCGAAATAGCTATCAAATATACACCTTTTAACGATATAAGCAAATATAATTATAATGAGACAGTACCGATTAATTGTTTAAGGCCGAGAGCGGTTCTGCTCGACGACCTGCCATAGGTTTGGTGTTTCAGATCTTAATCTCAACATGGACAACCTCGGCATTTGATAATGACTATCCTATTTTATTTACTTACATATTGAATATGTATACGAGTATCTGTGTGTGTGTGCCTATATGCACACGTATGCGTGTGTGGGTATTGATTGTGGGGGGATGAATGTAAATATAATGCGTGTGGTGTCCACGCGAACCGGATTCACTGTGAATTCCTCAGCTCGGCAGCGACCTAAGTTTGTCAGCAACGACACAAAAATTTAAAACGTATCTATATAACATATAATATAAAAGATGAAGGAGACCTGAAGAGCTCTCTAAAAAACATTGCTGTTTTATCAACGAGTTGTAATGGAGTTCTACCAAGTAAATTCAATTTTGATAGTGACTTATATTAAAATTTAGCTTAAAATTTTTTTTCGGTAGCTAGTCACAATTCGTTTTTCTTTTGCAGCATTTTCCAACCATTTGCAAGTAAAAATTTGTGAAAAGTAAAAGTTTACGACATCTGAATTATCTTATGTCGTGAAATCTGCAGAAACAATATGTGCATGAAGGGAATGTAGCGAGCGTTTGCATTGACTGTCCTTGCTTACTTAGCCACATACTTCCAGAGGTCGCAAAACATAACCATTTCTTCGAGAAAATTATTAAATATTATAAAATCAAATTTTCTTTTTTTTGAGTCTGTATACATTTAATTCTACATGATTTATCCCTCACGACCTGGGCTTTTCCTTTTGGTATCATCAGACATTCTATCAAACAAATGCAAATAACTTAGTCAGTAAACAGTTTGCAAAAGTACATCGTTCATATATAGGTGAATCACACATAACAAACCACATAATTCACCACTTACGTCCTTGGCTTTCATCTATAGGAAACTTTCGGTTTTCTACTACACGGATGCAATAGAAATACAATAATAATCACTAAAGCAGTTTGTATAGTTTCCAAACAAGAGTAAGTACACAAGACAAATTATTAAGACTTCCAATTTTTTTGTCATTAATGATCAGGGTTTCGCCTTTCGGCATCTTCAGGCTTTCTATCACACCCGGGATTTAGATATGTATATTCAAGGAACTAATCCGTAGTAAACTGTGTGCATCGTTCATACACAATTCGACTTGATTTATCACCACCGAAGCAGGTTTCGCCTATTGGTATCTTCAGAGATTTTATCACATAAATGAAAAAACTGACAGTCAGTTAAAAGTTTGCATCGTTTATATACAATATCAATTACTCAAAACAAAATGTATAAATCTCCACATATTTTTTCACTCACGACCTAGGATTCCCCTCTCGGTATCTTCAGGCATTTTTTCACATGGATGTAACAGAACAATTGATTATCATTATCATAAAATTAATAATTTTGAAAGTTATTTCAGATGTACATATGTTAGGATTCTAGAGTTAGGGTCTATGTTTTCCTTTGTTATTAATACAAACCCCTTGTATATAACCGATGCAAACTGTCTGTGTATCAGTTCAGTTGCATCCGTTGGATAGAACGATTGAAGATGCCGAAAGGCGAAACCCAGGTCGTAAGTCACAAAATACGTGATATCGTACAATTTGAAAAATATGTTATGCTGCTGCGGAGGCATGTCAGAGGAAATAGTCACAACTGACTAATTAAATTAAATTTGTACTGTCTTATGTCGGAGTGGCTAAACATTAAAAGGTGGCTAACGGCTATTTAGGACAAACTGTAGAAATGATTCGAGCGCATATAAAATCTATACCATCGATCCTTGATGAAATTTCTGTACACTTTTTATTTAGACGACTGAATTTTCAAAGGTATAGGAGCAACTCGTGTCATTATTTTTATTTTCAATGACGCTTTCCACGAACGCCACTCAAAACGGCCATCGGAAAATCCGTTTTTTTATTCATAGATTAGTCAAACAGAGGCGGTGCAATGGCTTCGATGCAACTGCATTATTTTCTATGCAAATTCGCAGCGGTTGAATAAAAGTAGTCATCGCTGCAATGTCGGTGTATATTAAACCGCATTAGTTTGAATGCCTGCAATTTTTCGAGTGTTTCGTAAATATCATTCGGTGAAATGAGGGAGGCTTTCATTACGCCCTTACTTGACGTCACTAATTGAGGCGCACTTTATTTACTATTTATCCAGGGGCGTATCTTGTCTTCAATTAGCCTACGGAAGAAAATAATTAATATTGACTTAATAAACGTTTTCGGTGTGGAGTATTTATAACATTCCTAAGAGAAAATCGTTACATGATGTAACTTTAAGTACAGACTTATTATTTACAGTTTGGTGAGATTTGATTAAGGGTAAATAAAAAACAAAATGATGATTTCCTTTATAATTTTTATTTCATATACACATTTATTAATTTACATTCTATTTTTACGAAATCAGTTCGGTGACTTTGTGCGAATCACGTTAACATAGTATTACGCCAGTGGTTCTCAAAGTGTGTCACAATATTTATTTGATTTTAACATACACATATCTTAATTTTAAAACAGTGCTGTGAACATTTAAATTTTAACCAACGATTATATTTGCAAATCAATTGGATAATGTATTTCACTAATTGCAAGATGTGCTTTTAATCAAGGTCTTGTATCAGGACAGTAATGCTTTTGGGTGAAAGTTTTTTTACCTTTCAAATAATAAAATACAATATTAAGACTGTGAATATGTTTATTGCACTGGTCTTGCTCATCACGCGTAATGTCAACTGATGAGATTCTTGCGGTGAGTGAAACCGATTCTGGTATATATAATGTAAAATTGTTGAAGTATTACTAAAAATTGTGTTATATTATTTAGTTTCATTAATTTCCCACAAGAAATGACAAATTAAACCGTAAAATGATTAAAGAATTTGTATATCTGAATAAAACTTTCTTTCATAATACATTGTTTTATCAAAAACAAAAACAAAAAATATTAGAATAATAAAGAAAACTATCAAAATATAATACATAAGTTACAAAATCGCCAGTCAATATATTATGCTCTACATTTTCATCAAGCAATGTTTAATTAACTGATTGAATTAGCATTCACTTGGTAGAACTCCATTATAACTCGGTGGAAAAAAATAGGAATGTATTTTAGTTCTACAAAATTATTTTTAACAAATATAGTTCCTTACCTACCCGAGCTAAGGAACATGTAAGATCATTCAACAGTAAAAAAACAGATTCACAATTCGCTAATCACGTTATTAATGAATCACATAATATAAATTCAAACTCAGCGCCGAAATGTTTGCATCTTTGTAGTAAGGGTCGGAGAATGACGGCTTTGGAACAGCTGGAAATCAATAGACACCAATTATCACAAAGAATTCTTAACGAACAAACTAACATAATAGTATCGCAACTTGTCCAGCCGTTGTACAAAGGGGTGGTCTGATTTGCTTCCATAAGGACCACTTCCGTCCCACATATAATCTTATTGTTTCATTTAGAATTTTGAAAATTTGTGTCATTGTGTTAAAGTAACAAGCTGGGCCGTTGGAACAGGAGAGAGGATGTGTTGTGTGCTTTTTCTGCACATCTATATATAGAATGTTAGTTTAAGCATAGTTCTGACGATGGCGTGAGCCGAAATAGCTATCAACTATATTTGTTAAAAATAATTTTGTAGAACTAAAATACATTGCTATTTTTTTTCACCGTGTTAATGTTTAATTAACCCTAACATTTTTTCGATATTTCGACACAATTTCAATGCTTGTCCTTTCAATAGGAACGCTCAAAAGTTTGAAATTGAAAATAAAACAAGTTGTGTGTGAGATGTTCACTCATTTTTTTATTTGAAAGTTTATTTTATGGCATTAAGTCTGGAATATAACGTCGTACAAATGTCCGTTGCAACTTTACTTTGTGGCGTTGAACAATGCGTGCAAATCATATTTAGAAGGTCTAATTTTTAATGACTTTCTATAAATCTGGCTGATTTTTTTAGATGGCGTTTGTTATATTGACTCTGAGAACGTCAATTGTTGAGATAGCCTCAAAGAAGGTAAATCGAAAGATCTCGGTTGCTTATTCAAATCAACATCGCTCGAGATAACCATGTTCGCTCGTGCAGAATGTCTATCCAAATTTAACAATTTGCACACGCTGTTCATTATTCAACATTATAACCTTCCATGATAATTTGTCGTACTCTTCTTAACGATCGACAAAAATTTTGACAGATAACTTTAACATGACTGCCATAACCTAAAAAAAGTCGAGCGTCACTATTGAAAGACTTTCACACTGGACGACACTCTTTATAACACAGTTTAACCATATAATTTCTTTTAAAATTTATACACGTTGAAGTTATTTGTATATATTGTCGAAAAGTGTTACAATGGAGTTGAAAATAATATAATTAATGCACTAAACAAGACTATCTAAAAATCAACACGTCGTTATTAAACTGTTTAAATTAAAAGTAAAATATTTACAGGTTTCCATCTTAAACTTTTGCTAATCATGACAGAAAGTTTTCAAAAATTAAGTAATAATTAGAGCAGAATAAAAAATCGCCGTGGTCGTTTCAATAAATGTTCAGGTCCACAAACATTTTCAAGCATTTATGGATGCTTGTCAAACATGTAAACAATTCGCAGGAATCATCGATGGGAAAACAGTTTCCGGTTCTCCAAAATAGCTCTCCAAGATTTTAGAAGGCAATGAAGTATGTGCGAAATTGAAAATCCACGTTATTTACGAGTACCTGTTAAACTTAAAAACAATCAATAACAAAAGAACTTTGATAAATATAGCGTATTTTTTACATTTTTTTATTAACTTACTATAACACATTACTTACAGTAGCAATTTATTACATCTTATTCATATATTTCTGCTTAATGTGCCCAAAAAGAGTTATTAATATTATACAAGTTTTTAATCTTTTCAATAAAAATGTTGATTAATTATAAACGAAAAAGTGTTAAAAGCGGATGCTTCAACGAGGCCAAAATCCTACCAATCTCTTCTACCAATCGGATGGATTTTATCACTTAGGAAGACCACTGATGACCATGAATTTAAAGTGCAATAAGAATCTCAGGGGTAGGGAATAAGCTAGACTCCGTGTTATAGCCATATGCTTCTAATAGTGAGTGGATATAGTAGTAAAACGATATGTTGTATACATTAACATAGCATGTATTTTATAAAGGTTTTTTGAACCGTGTTCAATATAATCCAACGTAGATTCCTTCAAAAATTAATTCATAATTTTTGGTGCAAATAAAAATTGTATAACACGAAGTTTTAAGCACTTCTAATCTTACATATATTGCCGTTTCAATGATTGAGACATTAGCAATCATTGAGATAAATTGATACTAGTTCAACATGGGACATTTATGGAGTGAATGATTGATAGCTTTTGTATTCATCTCATTGCAATAATCCATGATTTTAAATATTGCAATGTTACTTTAATTTTATGAACTTTTCGATTTAAAAGCATTTTATCAATTAATGTTATAAAAGAAAATCGATAATAATTCCTAACTAATGTTACATTTTACATTTGCTTTTTAATTATATATTTATTACTATCTTTGGTGTTTCTTTTTGAATATTTATAATTGCACTAAACATTAATAATATATAATCGTGTAACATATTTCCATATAAAAATGACATTTTTTTACCTTGATATTTTTACACAATTGTTCATTTTTTATTAAAGATAATTTTTTCAATTATTTTAACAAAATACATCTTTCACTTACAAAATCTTTAACATTCATTGCAAACTCTAGGCCTTCATTAAAAACAATAGCGGTAACATAATAATAAACATAGGCACATTGCGTTCATAATTTTCATAAGGATATTAATTCGTAGACCGCTTTCAAATTTAGCCTTCACGTAGCTCTACCTAATCTAAAATATTTTTTTTCTTAACGCGCTCCCACTGAGTCAATCAATGGATTTTCCAACATTTTTTAAACGTATGCAATTTAGTAGTGGTTTTAAGCAATTTTGTGTAGATTAGCAGAAAAATGGCTTTACTTGAATACAAAAAAATTACTTTTAGACAAAAGTTTTAACACTATTAAAATTTTTCTTTTAATAATAAAACACATTTTCGAGAGTATTTCCACAATGTATGTATACAAATAGTATTGAAAATGTATTTTTATTATTTAAAATATCACGCCTATCCACCAAGAAGTGATTATCGATATTATGTAGTTATATATTTACTATAAATGCAACCTAATAAATATTGTGGTTTATGAAAGCATTTCTTTATGAGACAAGAAACCTTTTCTTATATACCATAAAAAAATGTCATTGTCTTCCATCAAATGACAGGACATCAAAGTTTTTTAAATCTATTTTTATTTTTATCAATTTTAATTTTAATTTGTCTTTTAATCAGAATAATATTCTGCGGACACCGGAGAATTTATTGTGATTTAAATATTTTGAAGAGATCATTATCTTTGATAATAATTTTACTTCTTTTAAACATATTTCGTATGACAACCTGTAAATTATATTTGTAGTTCTCGAACCATTTGTTTTGTATACCTGGTAATTATTAACATAAAATTTTGTTAAAAAAAACCTTGATATAATTTGTATTGTATCAGTTGATAATGTTCGTGATGGGCGAAATAAGTCCTGATCGTGCTATTTATTATAAAATTATGAAAATATTATCTAAATTGTATTTTATTTATTTTTTTCACAAAGAAGTGTCAGTTAACATCTTTATAATGAAGTATTTAATTGATTAACAATATTTTTAAAAGTAGAAGTGTTAGAAACAATGCAACGAAAATATTATTTTTTAATTTAGTTTTTAGATAAAAAATTTAAGTTTTTATTATATAAAAAAAATAGTTTGATGTAGCTTTTCATTTTTCTATTTGCTCAGTAGTATAAATAAAAATCTCATAAATTAATCATTGAAAGCTCTTGATTTTATTAAACGTAAGTTGTGAAACGATCAACTTGTGTATATTCAAAATTGGCCATATTATTCGTTATCAGGTTTCGTATTTATGATGTCACCCGCGCAAAATGCCCTTAAATATTATCGTATCTTGAAATGACAACATGAAAGTGTTATTATCTATTGAAAAGTTATTTTACCGATAACGTGAAAATTTGCCCTCCTGCTTGGAAAATTTTGCCTTAAACTTTTCATCGTCATTAAGAAAAATAATAAACAAATGAATCTATTCGTAAATGAATATTTGAAAAGTAAATTGTTATCTGATGGCGTTTTTCATAGACTCTTTTTAAGTTGAAGTTATACAATGAAATTTCGATAGTGATAGTAATTTTATTGTATTATAAAATATTTTTCTCGTAATGCTTTCAAAGCACACCGCAAATTCGTAGCTTTTGTGAACTAAGCATTGAAATATAAAATTCACATAATACGTCCTAAAAAATCAAATATTCAAAGTGTAACGCATTATTATAACTATAATAATAACACTGTTTGGCTCTAGATTTTTATACATAATTATTAGTTACTATTTCGGCTTCCCATCGTCAGAACTATAATTAAATTAAATTTAAGCTGAAGTTTATATACTGCTGAAGATGAGATTGATAATTAATATATTGGTCTCGCTTACCATATAAATATGTTATTGTGTTGCCACCTATTCTTAACCAGTATATAATTATTAGGTAAAATTTAGGTATAGTTTTAAGGATGTGTAAACCGAAATATTCACCAATAGCTTTATTCACATAAAAAATCAGAGCGACATCATATACAAATAAATATTGTTGTATTTAAGGTTAACGTACAAAGAAAGCTTTTAAAATCATTAAAATAGGCTTTTTCAAATGTGTTATTTTAATTCCGTTTTTCTTTGGAAATAATTCAAGATAA
Organism: Himalopsyche japonica; assembly: GCA_028555115.1. NCBI lineage: Eukaryota > Metazoa > Arthropoda > Insecta > Trichoptera > Rhyacophilidae > Himalopsyche > Himalopsyche japonica. The sequence continues at coordinate 1,440,530 of JAHFWJ010000590.1, read as the reverse complement.
ATATAAATAAAATATAGCTTTCTTGATCCCATATTATATTTAATATATACATGTTGTAGAAACACAAAAGAAAAGTTTATTTTTGATAATCACAAAGTATTCAACTAAATTCGCGTTCTGTCAAAACGATGTAAGCAACACATGCGGAAAAAGTATTTAAATTTAGATTTAACGTTTGCCAAAAAGAAGGTTATGGAAAAATTGCGATATTTTTATTGTTTATTAAATAAATTATTCAATTATACTGAATCGCAATATTAATACACTTCAGAGTTGTGTATGATTAATTTTTATATTTCGGATCAAAATCATTAAAAAAAGTCCTTTGGTTTTCAACAGTCGATTTATTTAACAGAATCATACTTATCATTTTATTCAAATTTTTTTTAGCGAGCGTTTAGCAGTGTTTTCGAATTATAAAAAAGGAATGTTTTGTAACATATATTTCCATAAGATAAACTTGCGACCTGTAATTGAATTTATAAAAATACACATTTTATACGTCTTCGACACGATATTTTTTGTGTGACGAAATAGCCGCTTCATACGTTGGTAAAGCCTCGTCCGATCCATTTCTGCTGATGCTTCTTCCATAGCCTTCTTGAAGGTCTTCTGTCAATTCCTGATGATGAGTTGGGTCAGCATGGACTCCTGGTTGGTCATTTCCTTCTTGGGATGAACGAGACAAAATCTGTGAAGGATAATAAGGCAAAACATGGAACAAAATTTTACTTGAATTAACTGGATTTAAACTAACACGATTTTGTCGTAGATCAATTTTAATCTGATAAACGTATTTGCAGAAAGTAAAAACCAATCCATAAAAGCAAAGATTCTCATTGTTCTAAATTAGGGGTCTCCAAACTACGGTAGCAATTATCTGACCCGCTATAGTTTATTTACTAAACGCGTAATTCATTACTACAGAATGTTGGTATGATAATTTATTTTAATTAAGTCGTGGCCCTTGAGACTTAGCGGAGAAGTTAATCTGGACTTTGGAATATTTTTTTTGGAGACAACTGTTCTTTATGTTCTGCATGTTCTGTTATATAAAAATAAAATTATAATGTATTATCATAATGATAAAAAGTAACGAATACTTTTACGATATAGTTAGTATAAAAATGTCTCGTAAAGAAGGGATATACGTGTCGCATCTACTAAATACGATGCAAAGTTAAGTCGAACATATAAGATAAGTTTTTGAATCGCATAAATTTTGTACACTTTACATTCTATTATATTTTATTAGCTACCTGGGTTTCGCATTTCAGCATCTTCAGGCATTCAAGTGCACATATTCACTCGAACCGAAAGTTAATTAACTTTTTATACCATTTTTATGAACGAATTAAGAATTATTTATTAAAATTAGTTTAGGAATTTAAGTGATTGAAACTTTGTGCTCTTCAGTTCAGTTGCATTCATGTGAAGGCAAAACTCGGGTCGTTTGTGGAAAAATCAATTTAAAATCGTAAAAAGTTTCAATAATTCAAATTTAAACGATTTGAATTCATATTAATATCGATGGCAAACAATACAATCATAAGTTTATTGACAGTTAATTATTATTGATTGAATTGGCATTTACTTGGTAAAACTCCATTATAACACTGTGAAAAATAGCCATGTATTTTAGCTCTACAAAATTAATAGGTTATAAAGTCGTTAGCTATTATAACTAAAGATAGTTCTGATCATGGCGTGAGCCGAAATAGTTATCAACTACATTTTTTTTGTTTTTTTTTCACCCTGTTACTCAAGTGTTTCAAGTTACTTCTTTGAAATACGATGCTTGAATTTACTTCAACTTTGAATTAGGACACTCTTTACATTATTATGTTTCATAATATACATTACGTAATAAATTAAATGTCAACAGTCTATTTCACACTTGGTACTAACATTTCAAAATGTCAAAGATACTCTAACTGCGTCATCGCGATTTTAAATCACAATATAGATTCAGCGGATGTAATGGCTAGATTATTCGTTACTCCATTGCATTAGGGTGATTGATTATGTGTATATTTATTTTGAGAAACCTGTTTATAAATATTGATTTATTAACTCATTGAAAACAAAGTGTGATGTATCCGCTTTGCGATACAAGCTGTGGACGATTTTTTGATGTTTCACACGTTTATATTTTTTACTTGCATAGTTTTTTAGTTGCCAGTTTACTTATATAATCGGCATTTGTTTGGTAGAACTTCATTATAACACGTTGAAAAAATAGCAATCTAGTTTAGTTCTACAAAATTTATGCGGTATATAGTTGATAGCTATGTTTAAACCTACTTTTACTCTATATGAAGTGAGAAAAGTTTTACAACGTACCTTCGGTTTTGTTCTAGGAGAGAAACTGCATGTTAGAACAGAAGAGAAGATGTATTGTATACCTTTTCTATACCGTTATTCATAGATAAGTAAATCTACGTATAAACATAGTTCTGATGAAGGTGTAGGCCGAAATAGCTATCAACTATATACTACAACTTTTGTTTAACTAAAATTAATTGCTATTTTTTCACCGTGAAGCCAGTTTACTACTTAAATTAATTAGACATATCGTCATTTGATTGTAATTTTGTAACTTCAACGGATTCTGTTTGTAAATTTAATTTCAGTTTTTTTTTGTTATTTGTCGTTACATATTGCGTATAATAAACGTTAGTATATATTTTTAATATGTGTAAAAACCTAGGTCATGAGTGAATGAATGCACTTAAATAGGAAAGGTATGAAAAAAATTTGACATTATCAAGCTTTTTTTAGTCGGAGTTGTTTTTTTTTAATGACTGCATAACTCTGGATGTTACTTATTGGCCTTTGTAATAAAATACGATGAACTGGACTGACTTCATTCCTCTATTACAATATTGGCTAATTATTCAACTTTTCATACTTCCTCTAACTATTTATTTATGGTAGTTGTTTAAACTATTAAAAAAATCCTATAAATGTAAAAAAGATCAACTTTTAAACAACTAATATAAAATATAAAAAAAACTGTTATATTTACCCCTAGAAATTCTTGTTGACAACTTCGATTTATCCTTTCATTTTCTCGAAATTCGTTCGCTTCTGGTTCATAACCTGCACTCGTACTGCAGTCAGTTTCTTCGTCGAATTTCCTTTGCCGGTAGAAAACCTCGTCACTTTCTCTTGTTGCTTCATTTCTTTCTTCGCATGCTATCGTAAACAATACTTCTCTTTTTATTCTTATATTTTCATCATCTGAACAACCACCGTCCTCTCTACCAATCCCATACACATTACTTTCTTGTCTTCTTGGTGATAGTTCACTGTTTATTGGACAATGAATTCGGACTACATCGTTGTCTTCTATATTGTTTTGGGCACTTCTCTTCCCGTCAGAAATACATAATTTTAACATTTCCATTTCTGACATCGAATCACTGTTTATCATTATACTGCAAAGCTCTTCTGGTCCTACAGAATCGTGTAAGGAATACCTGTGCTTTTGGTTGTCTTCGGTGTAATCATCGTCTATTCCAAAATGTCGAAGTTTATCGTTCCTGCTGACGACTGAGTCGTATGCTGGTGGAGGACCAGGAGTTGGTGGTCGTCGATATGGTGGCAAGTATCCTCCAGTGTCGTAGCACTGGAATGAAAACAAAAAAAAAACTTAAATATAATGCGCGTTTATAAATTAACGTGTATGTCTTCGAAAATGCAAGGCTTCTACAATACAATGTATAAAATCGTGATCAATAATTAATAAAAAAATCTTTCATTCAAACTTAACCATCTAACAGCTAGAAATGAGTAAAATAACGACAGAAACGCGACACAACGATGGGTCGTTAGTTTAAGACAAGTTAATAAACTATAAATGACGTAATACCATTCGAGACAAATATAATACAATAAAAATAAATACTTAGGCTTTTATATATCTCTATAAATTCGTAAATATGAATAATCAAAAAAAAATATATTAAAAAAATAACCATCTGTTCAAAAATCAATTCGTGACTGACGAAATCGAATCCACCAATTATCGTGAGCACGCTTTCATATGTTTGAGCGCATACTAACGTTGTTTAATGCTGTCAGATAGTATACAAAATAAAACATTAATTTACAACAAATGATGTGTTTTTGTATAGGGAAACATTATTTTTTTTTACTAAAATGGTTATTTGCCGTACTTTGCCGAATTAAATATTTTCCAATATCGAATATTTTATGAACCAATTCAATATATTTAATGTTAACCAAACTTATGTTGATCGGGCTTTACTACAATTAACCTTTCCGGGAGTAACTAATTAATTTTTACCGTGCTGTGAGGAGTGAGTTTTTTTACATACAAATTATAAATATATTTTTAGTCAAATCATTGTAATAGAATGAATGATATAAAAATAGTTTTATCGTAATAAAACCAGTTGCAAAATCCAGGGATCACAAACCATTGACACATAGCACTTGACATATACGACAAGTACGTCCATACTCCTTTGCAAAAACATCGCGCATACGTACGTCCATACACTTGGAAGGGTTAAAAAATTATCTCCTGTATGAAAGTTAGTATTTTTTGGGGCCTATATTATTATTAACTATATACGCATTGAAGTCAACGATTTCTACAGTTAAGATGTTGGCTGTCTGAGAGTAGACAATATTTTTTCTTAGGGCATCGTTTGATTCTTAAGCTACCTATCTTTGCCATAGTCATCACGAGTTATTTTATATATTGTGTTATGATCATTTAACGCATTTGAAGTTCTTGTAACATACCATTTTAGTAATGACCGAGTGCTACGAATGAACAACACAGTCTGAAAACCAAACTTAAATTAGATTTTATATGAAGTCATCTACCTTGGAGTGGAAACTAATTTTATAAATCTCAAAGATTTCCTGACGTTGGACTATGTCTTTAAAAGCTGTTTTAAAAAGTTCTTTCATTCCGATTTAATTTAAAAGCGTAACGGCACATTCGCGAACATTATTTTGGATTACCGGGAAACTTGCAAAGCAGTTTTGGAAACGTAAAAATGAGTAAAAGCAGTATTTCAAGACTGCATACCGAATGGATATTAAAGAAAAATGCAGCCATACATATCTTGACAAAATAATTATAAAGAAATACTTGAAAAAAATATTTTTTTTATTGCTTGTCATTTTGATCGATGTTTTAAATAATAAAAACACTTTTTTTTCAATTTGAATTGTTATAAATTTGTAAAATTCCACATGTTTTGTCACTAACTACCCGGGTTTCGCCTTTCGGCATCTTCAGGCATTCTATCACATATTTTTTTAGTTCTCATTTCTACAATTTATTTCATGATCAATACCAATTCACACCTTAAAGTGATTTTGATTCATTACTGGAGCCTAACATTTCGATAAAATATTTTTTTTCCCACTTTATATTATAATAATAAAGCACTGTGCACTGTATACAATTCAGCTGTCTTAGAAAACGACAGCGCTTAAGTTGTGATAATTATTGGATAAAATATCTATTGAAAACATTCCTTATCCAATATATATTTTTAGCGACCCATTACTGTATATATATTTTTAATGTGACCTTATTGTGACCTTATGAAATTACTATCGTGATAGTAAGAAGTTATTGTCTTGTATAAGATATGACGATTCAGTCTAGCTTTAAAGAAATTGTATCTTTTGAGCTTTAATAATTATTGCATACGTTACAAAAAAAAAATTATCGATATTTTCTAAGGCCTCCGACTGCAATAAATATAACGAATTACACGCTCATGTATTGAATGTATTGTATAAAACATAGCAACTTACATATTTTGCGAAATATAATACTTAATAAAGTATAATGTCATGTGACAAATATTTTTTATTATTAATTCTTTATCTACGTAAAAGTTCCCATATTTTCTACAGTGGAGTGAAATGAATATCTCAATTTTATGCAGATTTTTGTCGTTACACGTCGCGCACTTTACGAGCGTAATTAGATGTTTTCAACCCTTAATCATTTAGAGTAGCCTTCTCGACAAAAATATGTTTTTTAATACTACGTTGCATTGTATATATGTATATTAATGTATGCGGGGTTAAAAAACTTAATTTACAAATTATCCAAGAAATTTCGTCGCATTACTCGTGTTATACCATTATAAAAATTCTCGCTTTTTTAACTATTTATATCCACCATGTTATAAAAAAAATTTAGTAATGTAAGTGCTATATGAATACTACTATCTGAGTTTGAAAGTTTTTTTCGGCAAAAGTCCGACAAATAAATCACAAAAAATGGTTCAGATTAACACTCACTTCGAGAAATGCATCTAATCAATTCACCGCACGGTGAAAAAATAGGAATGTATTTTAGTTCAACATTTTTTTTTTATTAAATTTCGTGTGACACTTTATATTTATTGATTCCAAAGCCGTCATCTTGCGACGTTCATTACAAGGCTGGAAATCAATAGATATCAATTGTCACACGAATGTTTAAACAAACAGACAAAAATAAGCCTTTCGCCGCTTCTCAGACCATTCCGAGAGGATAATGCATTTCTGTAATAAATCATCTCCTGCCAGTATTTAAGCTTGCTGAAACTGCCGCCTGTGCAGTATAGTTTAATTTAAAATCAAATTTAGTTTTTTTGGTTGCACGATATAAGCTAGGTTGTTAATACATAATAGAATATCTATTGTGTACCTTTTCTACACAGCTATATATAGATAAGCAAATGTACGCTTAAACATAGTTCTGACGATGACGTGAGCCGAAATAGCTATCAACTATGTCTTATAAAAAAACTTGTAGAACTAAAATACATTACTATTTTTTCACCGTGTTATAACGGAGTTCTACCAATTCAATTCAATCAATCAATTTACCACATTAAAGAATCCATTATCACAATACAAAATTAGGTTGTTAGACGATGCGTTGTGCACTTTCTCTGTAACGGTATATCTAGATAAGTAAATGTATGTTTAAACGTATTATAGTTTTGATGAAGGTTAAGCTGAAATAGCTTACTTGTTCATCACCTCTTCTGTTATAGCATTCAGTTTCTCTCATACAACGGAACATAAGATGTGTTATGAAACTTTTCTACCCCACCACACAAAGCCAAGTAAATCAATGTAATCAACTATATACCATATAAATTTTGTATAACTGAAATACATTGCTATTTTTTCACCGTGTTATAGTGGAGTTCTTCCAAGTAAATGTCAATTTTTTAATCAATAAATATAGTTCCATTAATATACAAAATGTACAGGACGTAACGCGTGAAAGTCAATCTTACAATTTGATATATCCGCAATGGGGATGTGTTTCCCGTCGTTGTGATAGTCTCACGATAAATCACATGATATTAATAAAAGAAAGGTATGGAGAAAAATGAAAAACTGCCTTTGTCTAACAATTTTGTTACATCTCTTTGTATTTTTTTGTTTTTATTTATAGCAAAACTTTTCTCATTCGAATCTCGCTATAGTATATTATTTACCATATTCACGTAAATAAATCAAAAACTGTTTAATTATAATATTAACTTCGTCCGCAGTAAAAATATGTGATTGCAATTCAAAAAAGTTTTAATTTGATACATTCCGCCCTGTAATACTCTACTGCTAGTCTAAATTGTCATAGTTGATTAACGCGGTATTCACGATAAAACTTTTGTTTTTTAAAATAATATTTCAAAAGAGAATCTCCAAACAAAATACATTTTTATCAAAGATTTCGAATATTCATTCTTCATCAAAGTTTTTCATTCTTTTGTAATTTATATTTGAGAACTTAAAGTAGGTTAACGTTTTCGATGCGAGTTTTATTCTCTACCGGGATCCCAAAACCTGATAGAAGCATCTAGAAAATTAGTATCGTGATAAATATAGATTCTTTTTGTATCTAGCCCTTTGTACGCGTATGCCGCCATAGAAGCGCCACGTTATTAAAATATAACTATGTTACAATGTATTTTTTTGCAATATAAATTATAATAAGACTTTAAATTTTAACCCTTTGTATTTTTAACGTAGCTTTTTAAATCCGTTATCAAAGTGACAATTTTGGTTTTTTTTACGATTGCTAAACTTTAAATAACATTTAATTTTTTTTCACGGTATTCGTAAAAATAATTAATTTTGACATAAATACAAAAAATAAGCTTAGTTATGACTTTAGTTTAGTTATGGAAATCATTTAGGTCAATTTCAAGAGCATTGTATTGTATTAATATGATATCTGATAAAGTATAGTTTTGATTAGTTTTTTATCTATTTAAATATGAAAATTGTCTCAATTTAAAAAAATATTTTAACTCACCGCGGTTTTTATACACACACATATATATATATATATATATATATATATATATATATATATATATAATAATAAGTTATAGTTTTAAATATTTTCTTAAATATGGATATTTTCCAATTTCGTGTAAATCGTTCGAAGTTTAATTGTAATATGATTTTTAAAATTTTAAGACCATCTTATCATTTATCAGAGTAAAATAGACTATACATAGTTTCTCAACCTTTTCACATCCGCAGACAACCAAAAAATCCAAAAATATTTTGCGGACCATCTTCATTGGATTAAAATAATGAATATTAATACAAGTGATTATTTATTCGAAACAATAAATTTTGCAACATCGTATGCAGATATAACACCATGTTAGTATAATTATTAAAACAAACAGTAACAAAAAATATAATTTAAAAATTCATAAAATACAACATAAAATTCGATTGTTTATCGAAATAATATCACATCGCTGACCATCGGTTGTGAAACTATGAACTATAACACTTTCTTTTTTTTCACTGTGTCTTTATTTGACACTTAAAAATTCCGTATCTACGTCTGGCAATTATGGCAACACTAGCTGTATCATATTATATATCCGTAACATGATTTATAATATAATACATCTTAAGTCATGTAACGTACGACAAAACCCGAGTTTCAATAACAAAATTCTGTTTATAATACCAAAATCTGTAAGGCGTGTAGATTGATGCATTTGAATAGAATGTGGTTCTCTATAATAATCCTGCTACCGGGCGAAAAGTTATTTCGAGTGGAAGGCTTCGCAATGGAGACTCATCATATGAAATTGTAGACGTCCGTTTTTAATTACATTGTATATGTCAGCGACGCTCAAATTTCACACATTTCACACTGTATTATGAGCGGGTAAATTAATGAACAAGTTTCAATTTTGTATTTGACTAAGAAATCTCGAGGTTCTATATTTGTATAGGTACTTTAGAAAGCTGTAACGTCGTCAAGGTGAGCTTGTCATTAAAAAGAGTGCTGAATATACACATAAATGATGTCCCCGTGCGGAAAATGGCAATCAGGCGATTCGAAATCATGTCTTTGACACTGCAGTAGCACGCGGAGTTACGAGTTTGTTGTGCAACAAATCGATTTTATTTTTTGCATTTGTGATAAATTAATTGAATCATTTCTAAAACAATCTGAAAAGTCTTACATTACCACATTAAATTAAGTAGGTGTCTAGCTTAAAAACATCAGATTACTCAATTACATTTCAATGACAGTTGATTAGTGTTTATTGTAAAAAGCTTTCACAAAAGCTCATAGCCGCCTTTAAATATTGTTCATAAAGTCATCGTATGCAAAATCGAATGTCATTTTTATCAAATCAAAATTATTTGAAATATTTATTCCGGTTCCTAGCCTTGGAGTTTATTTATTTTCTCTGTATACTTCTATTTGCATATAACTGATGCAAGTCGTGTCAGTTCTATTGCATCGTTGTGATAGAATGCCTGAAGAAATCGAAAGTCGAAGTAAAAAAAAAAACACGTGAAAATATACAAAGTTTCACTAATTCTTTACTGAAACGTTGCTATTTTTTGTTGTCTTCCCCATTACTTATTATGCATCTTTTTATTATAAGAATTAAGAATCTGAATGTAATGTATCTTTCTCTTTTAAAATTCATGGTTGTGCCATTTGCAAATATCATTGCCAGCTTAACTTCAAAACTTTTGCACCCAAACCAAATAGTAGCTGCAACCAGTTCGATAGCATACACTTTTCCATCCCCTGAAACTAAAATACGATACCCTACCTTACCAAAAGTTGTGTCTAACCCCCTCCCCACGTCTCATAAAATGAAAATAGTCCCACAGCGCTCTTTGTATTTCAGCTAAAAATTAGATGTTCACAAAGAAATGAAACACCTCCACCAGTTACGAATATATTAACACTTTGAATGACATTCAAATTTGGAAAAAAAAATTGTAACCAATACAGCCTAATATATATAATATATTCTCAATCATCAATCAAAATATTTTTTGGGAAATTCAATACCAATTATTTTAAATGGGTGGCTAATGGGCGTTATTAAATTGTCAATGTAAAAATATTCGTCGGACTGATGACTCATAAGACAAATCTCACATAAAGAATAAAGCATGTGAAAATAATGGTGTTTTTACTGGTCTTTTAACAATCGCAATGAACTTAATTGGTTTTTAAACTTTTCTATTTAACACGGTGAAAAAATAGCAATGTTTTTTAGTTCTACAAAGTTTTTTTATAAGGTATAGTTGATAGCTACTTCGGCTCACACCATCGTCAGAAATATGTTTAAACGAACATTTGTTTATCTATATATAGCCGTATAGCAAAGGTTTAATCAACATCTAGATTTGCCGACCATGAGGTATAGGAAAACCACCATTAATTACCTGATTTTGTATTGTATTGGCATTCACTTGGTAGAGTAACAATAGGTGTCTATGACAATAAGATTATATGTGGGACGGAAGTGATCCTTCTGGAAATAAATCAGACCACCCCTTTGTGCAACGGCTGGACAAGTGGCGATGCTATTATGTTAGTTTGGTCGTTAAGAATCCTTTGTGATAATTGGTGTCTATTGATTTCTAGCTGTTCTAAACCGCTTCTGTCCAGTATATTGATTTATAAAATGTCCTGTGGCTCATGTTTATCCGTTTATATCGGACAAACAGGTAGAAGTATATCTACTCGAGCTAAGGAACATGTAAGATCATTCAACAATAATAAAACAGATTCACAATTCGCTAGTCACGTTATTAATGAATCATATACTATAAATTCAAACTCAGCCCCTAAATGTTTGCATCTTTGTAGTAAGGGTCGGAGAATGACGGCTTTAGAACAGCTAGAAATCAATAGACACCAATTATCACAAAGGATTCTTAACGACCAAACTAACATAATAGCATCGCCACTTGTCCAGCCGTTGCACAAAGGGGTGGTCTGATTTACTTCCAGAAGGATCACTTCCGTCCCACATATAATCTTATTGTCATAGACACCTATTGTTTCATTTCCTTTTCTGCACAGCTATATATAGATAAGCAAATGTTAGTTTAAGCATAGTTCTGACGATGGCGTGAGCCGAAATAGCTATCAACTATATTTGTTAAAAATAATTTTGTAGAACTAAAATACATTGCTATTTTTTCACCGTGTTGTATTGTATTTGTTTATTTTTTACTTTATATTGGCTGCGAAGTTTTAGTGACATCGTTGAAAGTTGTTTGCACGATGTATAGATGATACATCATTAACGATGCCTCACATGTTTTACAAATATTATAGTAAAACGCGTCCGTGATACATTTCCCTTTCGCTTCAGTCACTTCATCCTGTGGGAGTAAAAACATCACATTTTTTTTCCGGAAACAAACTTTAAATTCGTTGAGCTTGGTGTAAACACTTTGAAACGTCATTTACAATATTATAATTAACACTACTAACCTAGCGATGATGAACGAACCGTTTTTAATACTTGATAAAAAGTACAATAAATAACTACATACACAAGTAATTTATTTAATATGATATGTTAAATTGTGTAAAATTCCTTTTAAGTCGTAGATCATTTGGCAATAATTATTCATTAAATTATTTAAACTGCGATGACGGCTGAGAGGGCTTGATGGTATTTCAATATCAAATTTAAATTGTTTGAGCTATACAAACATCACATTTAAGGTGTAAACTGTCACTTCTTGATGGAAAGTCATATTTTAAATAATATTTTTTTTCTTTTACTACTTATTTTCCCAATATAGAAACCGGTCCTGATCATAATTATATTGTGGAAATAAGTACCGAAAATGTGTTTTTATTATTTGAAATGTATACACTTCCACGTGTATTGTAACTTACGACTCGGGTGTCGCCTTTCGACGCCTTTAGCAATTATATCACACATATGGAATAGAATTGACTATATGCATATCTGGTGTGATTTTAAAGTCTTGTTCAATTTCATTACACTCTTAAATTGACTTTTTAAAGAGAATGTTGAATTCAGCCAATGTAAACCAATACTTATACACAAAAACGTGTAGTATTTTAAATAAGATAATGTGATGTTTGAAAAAGTAAAACTGGCTTTACTGTGGATTGCTCAGTCTGTAGCGAGTTCACCATTATATCAATGTGGATTTTATGTGAGTATTTATGCCGCGTGTAAGAATCGTATACTGATCTATCCTATACATTTAAAAGTGCATTTGTAATAATGTTGACTCTAACGTTGATTGCAATGCTTTGATTGTAGCATTATGACGCGGCGCATCGGACAGTGCATTTTACATTTTAACAGCTCAGGAATAGCTACCTCTGAACGAATAGGACAACATCATTTAAGGGCGAGTAAATGTCATAGAGACATTTCCCTCAGCCATTATGTTGGATATTTAATGACGTACATCGGGCCATCTTTGAGAGTTAACCCTTTCAGGCCGCATTCCGCTATCTGACGTATCGCTCGTCCGCTTTGTGTGGCGGTGACGTTTCGCCGTCTTGTGGGAACGTCCTTTATTTGTTGATTCCGTATTGTGGCGCCTGTTAAATGATGAACAAACAAACGTTCACAATATGCGAGTGATTAATTGAGGCAACGCTTTTCAAACTTTGGTTTATTACTACAATCCGCCATTTATATGGTAATAAAGCTATCGCACTTAACATTTACGTTCCGCAGAATAAATATCTTGGATCACGTGTCTTAATCACATACAAAACTATCACAATAAACATATAAGTACGTCACCCAGAATTTGCCAATTCTCCTATAATGATTATGAGTACTTTTGTTCATAATTTATGAATTTTGAGTTAATTGTAATAACTGATCTAAACCTGAAAATTTTTTGTTGATAATATGAAACGTTTTAAAATTCACATTTTTACAAAATTGATATTTTAAATACGTTTAATAGATTATATTAAACTGCCTAATGCGATAGAGTACTTCGAATAAATGAATCTTTTTTACCCTTTGCATTATTTCAATTACATCTGATTTTTCTAATACAGGTAAACATTATCCTTCTTCAAAGACACTTAAGTGAACTTAATGAATTTGATATCAATCGACATTTAATATTATACATAATAACATATAGAAAATGTACTTTTTTGTACTGCTTACTCCTAATGCGTTCTTTATGATTGTTCAGAGCTCTTAATGGATTATTGATTTACCTTAATTTTGTTTGAAATTTTTTAAAAAGTGATTGTTAACATTTTACTTTTAAATTAATAGCTTGTATTAATATTGTGTGATTTTCTGTGAATTGTTTCTTAGTTTTTGAACCCATGGTTATGTATACCTGCTACCTTCGACTCAAAATTTTTGTATAAAGAGACATAAGTTGAAATGGTGTGGCCAATATTTAAGCTTATTGAAATTGCCGCCTGTTAAGTTATAATATAGCTAGCAGGATATAAATATAATAGGTTGTAATAACAGAAGATGTATTGTGCACCTTTTCTACACAGCTATATATAGATAAGTAAATGTACGTTTAAACATCGTTCTGACGATGGCGTGAGCCGAAATAGCTATCAATTATATCTTATAAAAAAAATTGTAGAGCCAAAATATATTACAATCATATTTATTTAACAACACTCAATTGCCTGTGATTAACGCTAAATACTATTGATGAGTCTTCCTTGAAAGGATTCTACAACAAATAGTATAAATCAAATATCATTAAAATGCAATTAGGAAATTTTAGACTTAGAAATACCTATTTATTTCAAATTGGCAGTTAAAGGTAAGAATTAAACATTGCAGAATCTGTTGCATCCGTGTGATAGAATGCCTGAAGGTGACAACCAGGTCATTAGTGACAAAAAATGTACAATCGTATAAAGTTTTAACAATTTCAATTTCTCAATAGTGGTAAAATTGTAAATATGTTTTTTTTCATTCGCTTGTTGGCAATTAAGGCACCTTCACATTATATAAAAATATTCATGCATTTAATAAGATTAACGCGTAAAAAACTTTGTTTTTAGTTGGATCATGTCATCACATTGGCTCTCGCGTTTTACATGTGCTGTTGGAGTTAATAGATGGCGTCGTTTGATGGACGAATTATCTACGGGGAAATTTATTTACGACATCGTATCATTTTTAAATGTCTCTTTTAGTACATCTTCCCTCACGGGACATGGAAAAATGATAAATAAAATTCGCGGAGAGCTGTATTTTAAACGAACACTTTGGAAAACCTTTCAAGCTATTACACTATAAATAATAGTAATAAAATGGTATATAATATAGTTTTCTTAATTAAATTGGATCGTTGAAACCGAGTTTATTTCTTCTACAATTTTATCATCAGTGATCCGAGCTTCACTTTTCAACATTTTCAAACATTCATCATTTAATCAACAATTAAAAAATAATAATTATTACAATGATAGTATACCGATATTTTTGCTTTACCATAATAAAATCTACCCCTTTCAAATTGCGATACGTACATAGATTAACTTTGAAGACCAATATGCGTGTACAACTACAACATGAACGTTTCGCAAAACAATTGTTGGATATAGGAAATGGGAAAATGGCAATAGAGGAATCCACACAATGTATCACATTGCCAGCGAATTTCTGTAAAATAACCGCAACCATAGAATATAATACGAATTGATTCACAAAGTATTTCCAAATATTGCACACAATCATACATTTTTATATAGTACTGCGGAAATAATACTTCAAAATTTGTTTTTATTTTTAAAAAATATTTTACAGTTATTTTGTTTTTTATATTAATTTTTATTTTTTAAAATATCATGCCTTTCCATCAAGAAGTAACAGTTAACACATTAAAAGTGAGTTATGTCAATATTATTCGTTGTTCGTCTTATAAATAGACGACGTAGACTGTTTACTGATAGTCAGTTCGAGTGCATCTGCGTAGTGGTTAGCATGTTTACATATTATATGTTGCAAGGCGATAACCGTGTTTTGAGATCATACGTGTGGAATTATACAGAGCTTGAATGATTTTGGTAACATTATATATGGAAATTTGATCAATCTCTCTTAGTCGATATATTAAATCAAATTATTTTCGCTGAAAAAATAAAGAAAGAAATTGTGAATTAAATTAAAATTATTTACACCTAAAAAATTGCACGCTATTTTTCGAGAAAAAAATAACCCATGGAAATATTTTCTATTATGCTAATGACCGGGTGAATTTTTTCTTTGTCTATAGGCTACATTGTTTCCCAATTTAAAATGATAATATTTGAGATCATCGCAATTAACAGGGTTGAATTTTAGCCCATTTTTCGGAATGGTTAATTTATGCCAGGGATAATTTTAAGTGATCCCCTTTATTATATTTTTCGATTAAATTTATTTTGATCTTAGAACTTTAATCGAAAACGGTGTCGATTATTATCATCATGCCAAAACACCGTTGAGAAACAATTTTTATTTCTATTACTTAAGCAATTACCCTTTTGGATGTGGGACGTAATTTTTTTAATTTTTAACAATACGTTTACTATTAAAAAATATATATTCATCATTGTTTGCGAGTAAGAATATTATAAGGTTACATTGCATTACAAAACTTTTTACGCTGTCAACACTATATTTTTGAGTGTCAACTCTCAACGTTTTGCAACCTGACAGCAAAAGTCTCAACAGTTGGGATGTTGACGGGCAGATCAACAAGAAATATATTTGATAATTGGTAATAGTTCTATATTTTATTGTATAGAATTAGTTGATGATTTTTTTTTTGGGACATCAAATTCATGGAGCGTTAAGATCTATGACGCGTCAGCATCAGAGCTCTTCAGATCTCCTCCATCTCTCATATGTAGATTTAATTTAGTTATAATTGTTGTGTCATTGTTGACAATATTAGGTCGCAGCTGAGCCGTGGAACCCACAATGAGTGCGGCTCACGCGGACACCACACGCATTATATTCACTCACGCATACGTGTGCATACAGGCACACACACAGCCACACGCATACATGTACAATACGTAAGGAAATAAAATAGGAAATTCATTTTCAGATGCCGAGGTTGTCCATGTTGGGATTAAGATCTGTAACAACAAACCTATGGCGGGTCATCGAGCAGAACCGCTCTCGGCCTTAGACGATTACTCGGTACTGTCTCTTCATAATTATGATGATAAGAAATTGTAGGGTTATAATGTTTGCCTATATCACTGTGAAAGTTTCGAGACATTTCACGAACGAACTCTCGAATTGTAGGCATTCTTAAGTCTCTATGTAACAGCGAATTGCGAACGTACCACGGGGCATTACAAATTTGTCGCAATGATTTATTTTGAACAATTTAAAGTGTCTTCAGATGCTTCTGGTGAGCATAAGCCCACACTGGAGTAGCGTACACCATAATTGGCCGAGTTATAGCTGTATAGAGGAGCAGCTTGCTTTTGAGAGTAAGCTTGCTCTTCACATTGAGCATAAAGTTTAGTCTAGCTTTTACACCATAAGCTTGATGTCTTTTAATCGCGGTGTGCTCATTGAATTTTAGTCTATTGTCTAGAGTAGGTCCTAGATACTTGACAGTATTGGACCACTTGATTTCTGTATTTTGCATACGAATGCAATCGAAATTGGGTTTTCTGATGAAACCCTTTGAAAACATAACTGCAGCGCTTTTTTGGCATTGATTTTAATTCGCCAGTTTTCACACCAGTCCGCTATGGTATCAGCCAATAGCTGGACTTGTGTGACAGCACTTTGCTGATTACAAGATTTTGATAAAATAGCAGTATCATCGGCGTACTGAGCTATAACTGCTTCGCTTTCCCCACCGCAAGGAATGTCATGCGTGAATATGTTATACAGTATGGGTCCCAGAACGGAGCCTTGCGGGACACCTGCCTGGATCGGTCTTAAGGAGGATCGAATTACACCCATTTCGACTTTGAAATGTCTATCCGTCACGAACGAGTTGAGAATCTTTACTAGTGGTAATCCTATGCCAGCCTTCGACATTTTGAATACGAGCCCTTCGGTCCATACCCTGTCGAAGGCTTTGGCAATATCTAAAAAGAGGGCCGCCGTGACCTCTTTATGAATGAATCCACTTGCGATCAACTCTACTACCCGAAGAAGTTGGTGGTTTGTCGAGTGATTCGCGTGGAAACCGTGCTGTGTGTCTGGGATTATCTTTTTCTCTTCCACCACTTCTTGCAGTCTAGCTTTAATCACACGCTCTAGAATTTTGCTCATTGCGTGTAGCAAGCTTATTGGTCGATGGTTTATCGGAAGAGTGTGATCTTTCCCAGGCTTTGGAATTAGAATAATATCCGCTTCCTTCCAACGTGATGGAAAATATAGTAATCTTAAGCACGCGTTGATAATATTGACTAACGAGCTAATACCTTTAACCGGTAGAAAAAGCTTTTCTGTCAGGAAGCGCTTTGATCAGTCCTTCCACCTCGGCAAATGTGGAAGGACAAATAGCTTGACAGTCTACAGTTAAGGGTTGTTCTAGGATTAGCTTAGCGGTTACTTCTATATCTGTTATATGCTATTTTTCAAGCGTGAATTACTTGTGTCAATTGTATCGGGTGTAAATTGTTTCTGGAGGCTATCCGCAAACTCTTCCACCTTTTCACTGATGGTGAATACGGGACCCTTTGTTCCGTGAAGTGGCATCAAGGGGTATTTTTCTGCTCGGAGAACTTTGGAGAGAGCCCAGTATGGGTCGCTTCCTTTGACGAGTTCATTTAAGTAGTCGTCGGTAGTTTTTTCGCGATAAGCCTTCATGGCTCGTCGGATTTCTGCTGACAATCGGTTGACGCGTTGTCTTACTAAGGGGTTGCAGAACTTTTTCCATTCCTTTCTCGCGCTCCGTCTATCATTTATAAGCTGTCTAATATCTGCTGGAAGCGATTTACTGTGCGGTGAATTTTTTACCGTTTTACTGGCATATGCAGCAGCTAAATTGATATTTGTTGTGAGACTATGAATCTCAAGATCAATGCTTTGAATATCCGTTAAGTCACTGTGTGGGATAAGCATGTCGTCAACAAAATTCTCGAATTCCTTCCTTTGGATCATATTACGAGTCTGATTAAAATTATTACAACTATGGGTAGACGGTACTCCTAATCATAAAATGACTGGCTAACTAAAATGAGTATCGTACTGAAGGTTCACTCTACTCAGTATAGCAATGTCTATGACATCTGGAATGCCGCCATTTCTCGGTAGGGTCGTTGGCTCAGAGGGTGCCGCTACCACTGCATTGATAACATCGATGTAAGATTTTAGTAGACGTCCACGTGAGTTCGTCAGTCTACTATGCCAGTCGAGGTGTTTTGCGTTAAAATCACCTGCTGCTATTGTAGGTATACCACGGGGAATAACTACTTCTAGGTCACAAGTCATTATTTGTCCATCGGGGGCCTGTAAACTGAAACGAATCTAATGAGTCCCGAATATTTTGTATTTACAACATTAGTTGATGATACTCGCAATGAACGAAACCAGTCGTGTGGCAATCTTGGCAATATAAAATTGTTGATTGAAATGGAATTTATCGATTGAATTGGCATTTTCTTAGTAGAAGTCCATTATAACACGGTGAAAAAACAGTAATATATTTTAGTTCTACATTTTTTAATGAGATATAGTTGATAGCTATTTCGGCTCACATCATCGTCAGAACTATGTTTAAACTTTGATGAAACAGCGAAATTTAAAAAAAATATAGAACTAAAATACATTGCTATTTTTTCAGTGTGAAATGTAATTTACACAGTTTTCCATTATAACACCCTGAAAAAATAGCGTTGTATTTTAGTTTACAAAATTTATAAGATAGTTCTGATGAAAGCGATCGCTGAAATATAATACATATCAAATATATAATATATGTTATAAATTTTGTAGATCTAAAATATTTTGCTATTTTTTCACTGTATGATTATGAAATTGTGTTACATTAATTAAATACATATTATTCAGATTTGTAAGTCGATTGCATACTCTTCGAATAAATTCAACACTGAACTAGACATTTTTGTCTCTCCCGAAACGCTACTCAGGATTTATTCAAATATCGAAACTGCTAATTACCTCCTAGCGGCTTATGCTGACCCAATAAGCCGCTAATTTTCACACCCCTGCATTCATCCAACAGGCATTAGACCAGTGACACCAATAGCCCCTTCGCTTCAAGCTCTGGACGTTTTCACTCGAATGCGCTTGTGTTGGGAATGATTAATTGATGCGAAATTAATACCATGGCCGACAGAACAGTGAATCCTAAAGCATCTTCTAATGAACATATCAATTTAATTTAACATTGATACGCTTCGCTGATAGCTCCAGGATGTACCGAATATACGCATAATCGATTGGGGATAGGTATATTCGATCATGCTGCATAATTAAAGAATATATAATTGCTTTTAGGGTATTTACCATCCAAGTCAATTCATGATGAAAACGCACTAAAATTTTAATAATGAAAACGTATTTTAGATAACACATGATGCAATTCTGGGTTGCGCAGTCAATTATAATGGATAATAAAACGACGACAATGCAAATTGTAAAATTGTAATGAAACTAGTTTATTATATAAAATTTACTTCAACACGTGAAATATAATTCTCAACAACGTTTGTATATATTTTTTAGTTTTAATTTTTAATGTATTGTGTCATATATCGGAGGAAACGCATTATATATATTTAAGTAATAAAACACAATGTTTTTTACTATTTCTATTGATTAATATTACTAAAATCATGATTTATTTCGATCATCGCGAGTTCAGTCAAAATTTATTATTATATGTCAAAATAAAATTCGAATTGTTGAAACTTTGTACGATTCCACATGCATAATATGTATAAAAAAACATCTGAAATCGTAAAAAGTATAAACGATTTCAATTTGTTATTGAAATTCCATCAAGCATCTTCAATCGATATCATCAATTAAAATCTATATTTCACCAAAAATGAGTGATATTCATTACAAGAAGTACTAAAAAATTGTTATTAGAATTTTCGAGAAGAATTGGCAGATTACCAAACGAAATAAAATAATTTATTTTAATATAAATAAAACATATTTTTTTTGTTTTATTTTCTCGATTTTATAACATAATAAATCATCAGGGCTGGTTTCGCTCATTGCGATCACTATCATCGAACACAATACAAATTGAAAAAAAACTTTTTATGTAAATTAGATGCTGACAATTACCAGGTATACGAAACAAACGGTTCAAGAACTAAACCAAAAATTTATTGGTTATCATACAAAATATGTTTTATTATATTTTGATGATTTTAATTAATATAATAACAATTAATTAAGCTTGCATAAGTATTAACTGAGTATCTTAGTCACTTACAATGAATTTTTTTCTTTGTTTCAGATAAGAAAAATAAACACTTCGACTGATGTAAATCGTCATAGCAAAATCCACACGAATGCGATATTCTATTGGAAGCAGTGTAAGTTTATAAAATAAATTATTTGAAATACATAAAAATTAATTTTAAAATTTCATCAATCGGTGGCCGTACAGAAAATGTTCGTTTTGTATATAATATATGAAATATCACTTGTCAGGAAGTAGACGGCAGTATATTTTAATTTTAAAATAGTTTAATAGTAAAATGGATTTTTGGCGTAAATAGTGTAAATTATTGCGTAAAAAAATTCTACAATACGGATGTGACATAACGTTTTACATAAAAACAAAAGGCAAGATAATACAATTTTTTTATAATTTAAAATATCGATCCAATTTGAATTGTTAAAACTATATCAAATCCTACAAATTTTGTCACTCATGATTGATATCAGAAAATAAAATATATTTTAGTACTATTTCCGGAATATATTGTATGATCAACACCGGTTTCGCTCATCGTGACTATTGACAAATGATAAAGGAAATCACGTATATACTTTAGCCGCTACAACTCCTATGAGCCTGACTCGACATTCGACGGCACATTTTAAAAATGAAATTACATTTATTTACAAACTTTTTTTCCTTACAAGAACCATTCATTTATATTGCACAGGGTTTATTTTGTCCGATTACAATATCATGTATAAGAAAACGTTAATATTATAATGGCAATAAAGCAATCAAAACGACAATGTCTAAGTGCGAATGCCGACCGTAAACAAATAATCTTTAGGTTTGCAGCTGTTCCCATTATCCTAGACCCATAAAGGATACCCAGTCAGGTAAAGGCAGTTGTACCGCATCTGTGTTTCCGAAAACATATAATACAATAGTAGTAACACTGATATATTACAAAAAAACTTATATCAATGCGAGACTAACCTTTCAGCAACTAAAAATATTCTTTGATTATATGAAATGTCTCTTTATATTTATGTCCAGTTATCATGTGGTATTTCGAAGGGTTTTAATATGTTTGATTTTACGACGTCATTACGCTGCCATCTATTCTCTTGCGCGAATAAACACGTTATCGATACTACGTGTTGATTGATAGATGTATTTTATTGAAAATTTTTGAAAAACCCGTTCTGAAAAATGCCATTGTTAAGCTGGAACAATATGAAAAGCCAATCACTGTAAAGGATAAAATTTTTTGGTAGAACAATGCGTCGCGTAGTTTCATTATTGCCAACTTAATCTGGCAAACCATTATATAGGGCATTATTTGAGTGTTATTATTTTTTACCGATACCAGCATTGATTGCTTTAATAGACCACTATATTTTTATGCGAAACTGTTAAACTTTATTGACTTTATATAATATTTTTCAAAAGCTCTGTAACGTAACCAAGCAGATTTTGTCGTGTGCGTTTTTGCATCTAGCTACATAAATACACCACTCAATAAGTTTGAAGAATGACTTATAAAACATTATATTTTAGGTAAAATTCGACTCAATTCATCAAAATATTTTCATTTAAGGGTTATAAGAGTCTATGTCTTAGTGAATACACTAATTTATATACTTTTAAGGTATCAAAAGGCCGTTAAAGGCATTAGAATAGAATCACTACTAAATTGGGATCGACCAGAGCGTTTACATTCATCATTATTCGTACGGCCGCGATTAGAATCAGCAAACCACTTCTCTACTATTCGTCTCAATAGAACATGGTCCAAATAACACTTGTAAAGCTTTTGAAAAGTAGCTGTCTTACATTGTATGGTTATCATTACTATTACTACGCACAATAATATTAAAAAAAAAATATTTTTTCTTCATTGACTTATTTGGGAAGAATATAACTTTTTTTTTAAAACGTTATTATTTTTTTAAGAATTATTAATTCAAATATTCAAACATAAATTATGCTATCGATTGAAGGTACGTGAGAGCATTTCAATATCGAATTTAAAGTGTGACACTGTCAAAAAAATACATTTTTTGTTTGTCATTTACGACAAGGGTTTCGCCTTTCGGTATCCTAAAGCACTCTACCAGTTAGTATTAAAAATCGAAACTTGCATACGCTTTAAATAGTTCAAATTGATTGACTAACTAGGCTTAATTGGTAAAACTCTATTATAAAACGGTGAAAAAATAGCAATTTATTTTAGTTCTACAAAATTTATAAGGTGTGTAGTTGATAGCTATTTCGGCTTACACACTCATCAGAACTATGCTTAAACGTACATTTATTTGTTTATATACATAGCTATAGATCAATAAATGTATGTCAGCGTACATGCAAATATTACTAAAAATGCTTAAAAAAGTACTGCAAACGTTTTTGGCATTGAAAGTCCTTCATAACATCTTGTTTTTATTTATATATTTACCATCGTTCAGTCATTATATATATAAATATATGACTTACAATTGTGCTTTCACTCTTGATAGCGAAAGAAAGTTCAAGTTAATTCTACGACCTGCTCATCGTAGAAGCGTAGAGGCGTAGAGCATGCTCATTACACCAGACAGAATATCGGAAATATTTTAGAATGTAGTAAAGTATTTGACGTGGCGCAGTTAATCACCTTAGTTTTATGTTTACTTCATATAATAAAAATATGTAATAATGATAAATATGTACTTTTATATATATTATAATCATTGATTAAAAATTGTCTTTCAACGTTGATAATTTAATGAACATAATTTGTGAATAATCCAACGACTCTTATTCGTTTTCTATTTTTTGTTTTTGCAACGTGTATAGATTTTTACGGCATTATCAGTTCTATCTCATCTATGTGAAGGAATGTTCGAAGATGCCAAAAGGCGAAATATTGATAGTGAGTGGCAAAACATGTGGAATTATACACAGTTATACAAAGAAATCGGATAAACGTCGCGGACCGTGATGTCCCCAGCGCCAAGCAAATAACCACCAATATTTTATATGGAAAATATACAATCCATGCTGCTTTATGCACCTCAATTACGCCCAATACACATATTAAACTAAATTGAATAAAAATTGACACTAAATTACCCTAATTTATTTATTTTTCAAGTCTCTAATATCGACGCGTATTACTTCATTTCCATTGAAGTTTATTGAAGTCTATATCGATATGTAAAATACAAAGAGGTCTTTATCCATCTGTACAGAAACTACGGTATAGTTTTAGACAGCACAAACATCCATGCCTTTAAACCGACATACGAAAATCAACGACGTTGACTACTGCATCACGAACCCAGAAAGCAACTACTTTTTTTTTATTTTTATGACTTTTAATTTAAATATCCTTCGATTAGGCCAGACACTTTTTAAATATGCGTTTAATTTACATATTTTCTAATACATTTTTGTGTCAGTCAACAGACACGATGTATTTGATTCGACTCGGCCTAGTCACCATCAATGCGAGAATATTACAGACAAGTTGAGATAGGTTCGGATTTAGACCCGCGCAATATTCCTATGGGACATTGTCCAGCGTCTTTGGCGAGACGCTTATAAACGTGTTCGATCCCGGCCCCGTGTTTTAATGAGATTTTTAAACTTTTTACAAAGCGAAATTGTTTTGTTTTTTTACCGATATTTCCCACAAAAAATACACAATTAATATTTGTGTATAAAAAACAAAGTATTATATATTTCTCTACAGTTTATTTTTCAACCATTTTTGCCTTCCGCCATCGTTATAACTAAGAATAAACTTAATTAAAGCTTCTATTTTTTTTGTAATATTTAAATATTGACAATATGCGTTAAAAAGTAAGGGTGTTGATTTAATGTATAATCATAAATAATTTACAGTAATATTACATAGAATGACCCAGGTTAAAATGATTTTCGTCAGCCGATTAATATGTACTTTTATAAAACCACACATATAGAATTTTAAAAACTGAATGAAAACAAAATATATTTAATAAGATTTATATTATTTATACAATCTTTTATCAAATTATATGATCTATACAATTAGTTTCTGGAAAAAACTGTGGCACTGTCACCGAGTCCAATTTTTATTAGAATCTCTCATGATCATAAACAAATAAATGTTGGCACCAACAATAACAACACAAATAAAATAAGATTATAAACTCTGCAAAGCCCTTAAGTTATGTGCCAAACAAAAAAAGTGTAATATTTGCTACATTTGATTGCCAAAATTTTCATAAATCTTTCCATAAAGAAGACTAGAGCAGAAATATCACAAAGTTAGACTTTCAAATCAAACGAAGAAGTTTCAATATATTTAATTAGTTGTTTTATAATAATAGTACTTTTTAGTATCACGCTAAATAAAAAACGTTTTTTTTTTTCTAAAATCAGCCGGGTATACGAAATAATTATACTTAAATTGGACTGGAGCTTATGGTGTTAATACACTCGAACATTTCTATTGGCCGGATTTATATTGCAGGATTTACTACTTTGGACGAAATATCTAGACCATTTTGTATAAGTATTGCATTCACGATGTATAGATAGGTAATATAATATTTAGTAAGGAAATAAAGATAAGATTTTTTGTTACCTTCGGTATTTTTGACATAACTGAAAATCTTATATTACCGCGAACGATAAAGTCCCACTGATTTTTTATCAGCTCCCAATTAACTACGTACGGTTTCTTATTGGAGGTGTCTTTTATGAAGTCTAAACTACAAAAATTTCCCAGTTCCTCAACCTATATTTAGCAAATATAAGTAAATGAGCGATATGGCTAAAACAAGGTTATAGATAGTTAACCATTCTTTCTACGCTCTGTTTTTTAAGAACCGTTTAGATTGAAAGCATTGTTTTAAACAATCAACTTTGATTATAGAACAACGATGAAATGACAATCAGGAATGTTTCGCTCAGTTGGTCTATCTTGATAGTAGGTTACGACGTATTACTGTTTGGCAAACTATAACATAACCACGATCAATATCATCTTGTGAAAATTTCACTAAATTGCTATCAAATATGTACTTCGATACTCTTTATGATCCGAGATTCGTTTCACGTAAAACAGCCGTCGTAAAACCGTGTCATAATGAATGGAATAAATATGCTCGTGATGAGCGAAACCGGTCCAGATTTTTAAATATATTATGAAAATAGTACTAAAAATTTGTTCCTATTATTTAAAATGTCACGACTTTCCATCATGCAGTGACGTATACACTTTAAAAGTTAATGTAGTTAGTTCTCGATTTACGACGTAGTTCCCCACCCAAGACGTAAGTCGAGAATTGACTTTTAAAGAATCATTCTTTACATCAGACCGTGTAAAACCCAATAAAATCATATTTGATAACTACATTTTTTCTTCTTAGCTCTACATTTATATTACAATAATTAAATAATAATTTTAATACAGGATTTTAAACCTTGGTTATAGTTCGCAATCGACCTGCTCTGACCGTCTGAAATCAGATTGCAGATGTAAACTATTCTATTTGTATATGTTTAGTTTCGTATACTTGTCGGTCTAACTGTACGTGTGCACTTTACCTATATAACCCGTCATATCTCGTGAAGTATATTGCAAATGTAGGCATGCTTCGAAAGTGCACTTCGTCCGCCGGTAAAGTTAGTTACTTCCCCCCACTCCCACCACTATCGTCTTCTACTTTCAGTCTATCCCAGTTATTGACAACCATTTCACCGGCATAATTAATCAAAAAATAATAATAATTACAATCAACTGTTGTATTATAAAAAAATATATATTTCGTATTTTTATCTTTTTATTGAATTGAAGTTTGCTTAGATAACTTCATTTAAAAAATATATTTTGTTGAAGCTTTGTATGATTTCACATGTAAGTGATCACTAACGATCCAGGTTTTACCTTTCGGAATTTTCTGGCATTCTTTCACATTTTACACGGATACAACAAAACTGATCCGTCAGAAGTCATCCGCGTGATAAAATGTCTGAAGATGCCGAAAGGCGAAATCCGCATCGTTTATGTTAAATCATTTGAAACTGTACAAAGTTTTAGCTATTTAAATTTGATATTAAAATCCCATCAAGCACCATCAGTCGATATTATATACCATTAAAACAAGATGAAAATAACGACGTTTCTATATTTGCATTTAAATAGACAAAACTCAATATTTAGAACTGTTTCCACGACTTAATATTATAAAATACTTGAGCAGTTTCGCTCGCCGTGAGTATTATCAACTGGTTATTTTTTCATAGCTTTTTTAATGTAAAAATTTGAAAATAGTATCAAATGTTGGGTTTTAGTATTTTTTAGAACGACTTTCTATTACGAAGTTGGCTTAGCTTCACAAAATTTTATATATGGTTGTTTATAACTTTTTTAGCTTATGAAATCGACAGAACTGTAATTTAAGTTAAACAAAACAAAGCCTTATATCCAGTTAAAGAAGAGGCATACATATATGTGTCTATATTTTATGGTTACCTTTATATTTATTTGTCAAGATTTTTTCAATATAAATAACTACACCTTTATGATAATAAATTGTTTAAATAAATGCATTTTAATGGGATGATTACGTTTCTAGAATAATGATGCAAGTAGATGTGATTAAGTAATGTTCATAATATTTTATTTCCGTGTTATTATTATATACATAAAAAATAAGGGATATACATTAATTTTCCTGTGGAATTTGGCATCTACTACCATTTTCACTTGATTTTTTTCTGTTGGCTACCTCTGCTCTAATTCAATCGGTCTTTAAAAAATGCGGCGGTCGGGCAGCGAAATCTTTTGAAAAGTTATAGAGAGGCTGAATATTTCAGTAGATTTTTTGAGAACTGGCGTATCGTACCTCCTCCTGTATTTATAGCTTCTTAGAATGCTTGAAGTTTACTTGGATCATACTTCAGGTCAAATTTTACCATGCAGTTTTTGAAATAGCAGTGTCAATTTGGTGCAGTCCTTACTAGTAAAATTATTAACCAATAATGTCTTTCAATTTAATTTTTTGTATCACACCAAAGAATTATCTTCCCAATGATACATGTAAACATATAATAACAGAATTTTGGCAAAAAACAATATTCATTAAAAAGAATACAATCGTCAATAAAACATGTCAATTGTTAATTAAAATGGACAAATTATGGACTAAATAACGAAGGATACGGAAGGTAAAGATAAGCGGTGAAGCAAAGGTACACATTACATCTTCTCTTCTATTTTAACATGCTAGTCTCCTAGAACAGAACAGAAGATGTGTTGTGAAACTTTTCTACACCGCTATATATCGACAAGTAAATATACGTTTGAACATAGCTATCAACTATATATCTTAGACTTTTATAGAACTAAAATACATTGGCATGTATTTAATTGATCAGTATCGAATTCAAGATTTGGTCTGTAAATTAAATGAATGGTCAGTACGTATTATACACGGTCAGTATCCACTGGTCAGTATGAATGTGGTCAGTTATTAAATTGAACGGTCAGTAATTTATTTAAACGGTTATTTTGTAATTTAAATGGTCAGTTATTTTTAAATAAATAGTCAGCTTAAGTTTGTCAAAAATAAACACATTGAATGAAGTGATTTTTTTAAATTTAGGTATTCGACAGTAGATAATACTATTCTCATAATTCTGGAGTTTACAATATTACAGTCAGGCGATACGGCTAAGCTTTTGTCGGTGTCCTTACTTTTTTACTGACCATTTTATGCATTTATAACTGACCATTTCTTTTATATTTACTGACCGAAAATCGAATTAAATACTGACCAAATAATTAGTTGTCAAATACATTGCTATGTTTTCACCGTGTTATAATGGAGTTATTTCAAGTAAATGCCTATTCAAACAATAAAATTAACATAGTTCTTTCAATATTTGTCAAAAGGCTTAGTAGTTTTCTTTATATTAAATTGATTGCAAATCTGCAAAAGTCACTATACAAAATAAATCATACCTGCAAACTTTTTCGAGACGTAAAATCTCGGTAACGTACAAAGGGCTTTAAAGTCTTCGCGATGTAAAGCAGTTAAAAATGCTAGACAGGGCTTAAAACTTAAGTATTTAAATGGAATAAAAAATGCAACAATGCGAAAAACTCTCTGAAAATTCTGTATAAATATTGCGGCAGACTTTTACTGCAAAAAACCTTTACTATGTCCTCTCAAACAAACTTGCTAAATTTTAATAAAAAAAACTTCGTCTTGGTAGTTTTAAAATATTGAAATAATAAAAACATAGACCCAGTTTTAAAGAAGACATTTATGTATGATGCTAGGCATGTACGTTTCATTATTTTTTTTAAATACACATACAATTGCCGAATGTGTATCGGATATTATGCGAATTTATGTTTTAGGGTGTGTAAAGAAATATAATGCAATTGCGTGAAATCATTTTTTTTACGCGCCTTTTTCTGGAACCAATGTATCGCGTAAAAAAGGACTGGGTGTAATCTTTTATGCTATTTCGAATTTTTAAGATCGGGACCGATTTCGCTCATCGCGAGTATTATCAAATGATATAATATAAATTATATTAAGATTCAGATATTTATACAAATTTTGAGCCAGAAACTTAATTTGACCACAAATTAATAATCGTAGGTGCTTAACATTTTATTTCTTAACTATTTTACTTCATTAAGATATCCATTGTATGATTTCTCGTAAATTGTTTTCTCACTTTACAAACCATTGGTTTTATTTTGTATACCTGGTAATTTTAAATAATATTTTTTTATAAGTAACCTTGTATTGCTTTGTATTTTATCAGTTGACAATGCTTGCAATGAGTGAAACCGAACCTGGTCTTAAAAGTGTTTAAATTACGAAAATATATTAAAATAATACTAAACATTGTATTTTGTGATTTAAATCGATCGGAAAGTTTCTATATAGCGCAGCCAAAGTTGATGTGCGGCCGACCAATCTTTTATTTGCATTACATTCAATAATAACATTAGGCACATCACGAAAAGCGAAAATTTCGTCAGTTCTGTTGCATCCGTGAGATAGAATGCCTGAAGATCCCCTGAAAGCCTGAAACCCGGATCGTTAGCGACAAAACATGTGGAATCGTACAAAGTTGAAACAATTCAAATTAATTATTTTTTTGTTCATCGCTGAATTTCAACAAGTACATTCGATAATTAAACTGTATCATGCAGAAAGGGGCAATTATATTTTTGAATAAGATTTAGTTTTAAATCAAAATTGACATCAGAAATAAACAAATATATCGACATTTATGCGCTGAATGCAAGCAGGTGTAGATATAATCTGTTACATTATCGGAAAATCACGTACAGATTAATTTTCATTTTACATCCATATATTGTCGGCTTACATTGTAATAAGTGTCTTTAGACTCTTTGCAGCCGTAGACAATAATAGTTAGCCATTTTGTTTGGCTTACAGTGAAATGGCGTCGAAAATGACAGTACTTCCGCATTTATTATTCGCGGCTGCACCAGGGAGCTTCAAAGTTATACCAACTTAAAAAAATCTCGAAATTCAATTTTAGTTTATTTTTCATTTTGACAATGAAAGAAACTTAATAGCCATCAACAACCACATATAAACTTATTTAGTATGTATTCTAAATACTTACTTTTACTTTGTTAAGTGGAGTGCTACAAAGAAAATCTCAATTTAGTAAATAATAAAATATCTTTTTTCTCTAAAATTTTTCGATTTATATCACCTCCTCGATTTTATATTTTACTGTAGTGCTAAATTCATTTCGTCTTTATTTTAATACAAGTATATTTTCCATGATAAACAGTCTTGAAAAATACGATGGAATGAATATATTTAACACGGTGAAAAAAATAGCAATGTATTTTAGTTCTAAAAAATTATTATTTTTTAAAATATAGTTAATAGCTTTTTCGGCTCACCCATCGTCAGAACTATATATTTTATATATATATATATATATATATATTAAAGTAGATTCTCATGAGCTTGCTTGGTTGACTTTCTTGCTATCCTTATTGTTTGTCTTATAATAAAACAACCATATACAAAAGAATTAAGATTATGCAATATATTCATTACTCGACATTCATTTTTTTTATTATTTATTTGATGCAATAACTTATTTTTGACAAATTCAAAAATTTCAAGTTTTTTAACCGAGTAAGCTTTGAAAAAATGAATTTAATATCATAAAAACTTGTATCCTTCCGAGAGGGTGATTCTATATTTTATATGAACAAACAGTTTGTGTCCGCGACTTCTCAAATTTTAATTATAAGCCCTACAATTTAACATTATCAAGAATGATTATTTTGACCTCGTACAATTCAAAATCGTCAGCAGCGCACGATCATCATAATGCTCCAACTATAAGCATCCGCATTAGAAGACTAGTTTTACACTTAAAAATTTTGAAAAAAAATTTAGTGCCCATGCTTTGAAAACCTCTGCCAATCGCCTCTATTCGTAGACAGTGCGTTTCATTTTCTTTCCACAACATTTCATCCATTGAGACTCCCTTTACTTCGAGCACTGGTGAAACAATAAAGTTGCTACGTTAAAACAAAAGGTCAGATCAGCGAAAGTGCTTATTTGCATAAACCATTTTAAAATCTCACAATGCTCGGGAAAAAAATTACAACTTAATACCGGGTGTAATTTATTATAACAATGTATAAACCAAGACCGGTTTTGAGATAAAATTTTATCATTTTTTTAAAACTTTTGTAACCGATAAACTGATAATTATCAATTAAGACTCCTTAATACAGAACATAATTGATAGTGGTTTGTTTTAGCGTGTAAGCCAATTTCTGTGCTAAAATATAATCTCATTTGCATTCAAATTTCCATCACGTTATTGAACACAAATTCTTCAGAATTATGATGGTTCAGCAGGGAAAGGGTTAAGACTATAATAGATATATTCATATTATAATTTGGCTCTAAATCTACAATAAAATATTGACAAAACGCCCAATTATTAGATATTTCGAGATTCACACAATTAATCTGTATGATATTTAATTTTCATTTATAGATATCGACTGATGGTGATTGATGAAATTTTTATATCAAATTTGAAACAGCGTGGTTTTGCCTTTTGATATCTTCAGGCATTTTACAATACAGGTACACTCAATCTGATTTACGAAGATAGACTTTAAAAAAATTAACTGTTTCATTATAATCATTATGCATCTTTAACCGGTTAACTGTCAAAAGCGTCTTAAGACGCATAATTTTCTGTGAACGGGGAGCACCGCTCATACAAAAATTACATCTTAAGACGCGCCGTTTTAAATGGGCTTTTACTAAAGAAAATCAATTATTTAAAATGTACAAATATATTGAATTGATTATGGATAAATGACTGCACGACTGGCGCGCTCTTCATTTATTTGGTAAGTTTTATAAATAAACTTTATTACACTTTCAATAACGATATGTTTAGAAGGTTTTATTTTTGTCGTAAATTCGGCGGCGTGCTGGGTACCGCCATACATGTACCTGCCGGCAGTTAACCGGTTAAGCAATAAAACTAAAAAAAAAAGTTTTTTAGTCATTTATTTTGCATTATTATCAATTCACTTTAGGGTCTATATTTTTCGTTATTATTTTTATATATAAGCGATTTAAGCTCTTTACTGCTAGACAGTTCGAGTGCTTCTAATTAAAAATATGCATGAAGATGCTGAAAGGCAAAACTCGGTTCGCGAGTGAAAAAACTGTTGGAAGGAAGGGTACATCGTTTTTTTGGTTGAAAAATTATTTTTCAAATACATACATGTCAAATGTATCTTAATTGTAAAATAATAAATTTCAAAAAAAAATCATCGTTGATAGAAAGTCAATGGACCAGTTAGGGAATTGCGATAAAAACAAAATCACAAGTGTGCAAGTATAAATAAGATATAATCTTGTAAACGTACATGTCACAATCTCTATTTGTTTTAATACACTTCAAAGTTATTTTTGTATATGACGTAATTAGCCACCGAAGAACATGGTATGACGCGTAAATTATGTGTAGTATATTTTCGGGCTAAAACGTCGCCTTCGTGGCGCAATAGGTAGCGCGTTCGGCTGTTAACCGAAAGGTTGGTGGTTCGAGCCCACCCGGGGGCGTTTATTTTTCGCATTTTTTTATACAATTCAAATACAAAATTAATTTTTTATTTTTATGGCCTTATTATCGTGTTTTGCTGATATTTCACGGTAGCACTGTTAATTATTTATTGTTTTTTCGTATAACAGTACACATATTGAGCAGTTGGACAATTTCGATGTATGAATATATTTTAATGTAAATTATTATATATTGATTGAATTGGCATTTATGAGGTAGAACTCTATTATAACACGGTGGAAATATAGCAATGAATTCTGTATAAATAAATTATATTGCTATTTTTTCACCATGTTAAATTATAATTGATAAATTCGTCATTCCATTTGATGTTTTACTAGATACAACACATGCTTTGCTTATTTGGGAAGCATTTTCACAGTAATTATAATGTAAGGTTATTCATTACTGAGGTACACAGTAAATTTATTTCTTAACTTTAAAATGAATCGTGGATTTTGACCATTTCCCCTTTCCTGGACATTGTAAGAATCACACAATAATTGTATTTAAAATTATTTATAATAACATTTTTCATAGAAAAAAGGGGGCTCACCACAGTTGTTTATTATTTCACTTTGTTATTTTCACATATAAGTACGTAATTAATTTGCAATTACTATTATAATATATTAATATTGAGTACTATTATTTTGTTTGATTAACCCCTTTCTTCGCCAATTCAATTCAATTAGCCGTTTAAAGAGCTTAGACTTTAACAGTCCATGTTTTTCAGATTGATTCAATTACTTAGTTTATCATTTGCGATAAAAATAAAATACTTAGACAGATGTTAATAATAGTTGAATCAAAATGCAAAGTTTTGCACGTAAATGGTTAATGCAGCATGTACAAAGTGTACCACTGTGAAACCCGACACAGTGTTGGTAAGTGATCGACTTCCTTCCCGTGGAAAATTCTCCACTTAGAGAAATTTCCTTAAATTTTCCGGCGGTGTCGCACTGTGGTTGTAAAGTTCCATTCTACCGGACGGAGTAGACGTATCATTTTAGCTTTTATGATATTCTCTCTTAATTTTAATTTTTTTTACACGTGACGGTAATATATATACTAATTCAATTTATCTACAACCATGTTTTTCAATGTGTTAACTGTCACTAAAGAATTATATCGACTTAAGGTGCTTCATAGAATTTCGATATCAATTTTGTATTATTGAAACTTTGTACGATTCCACTTGTTTTGTTTACACTTGTCAGTTCTGTTGCATCCGTGTAAAAGAATGCATGACGATGACGTAAGGCGAAACCCGGGCTTGATGGAATTTCAGTATCAAATTTTAATTGTTTTAACTTTGCACGAATCTACATATTTTGTTTCCACATATCAGTTCTGTTGCATCCGTGTGAAATAATGTATGAAGATGCCGAAAAGCGAAATCCGGGATGTTAATGATAAAACATATGGAATCGTAAAAAGTTTTAACAATTCAATATTTCGTTATATTTGAATCCAAAACAAAATGTTTATTATTTTTTTCATGCCTAGATATAAATTTGAAAAATAACCGATATTTTTAATATGCATTTCTAATTGTCAATGATTGACATCGAAAGCAAAGTTGTCTGTGATATATAAAAATAAAACGGAGAAAAAATAGCAATGTGTTTTAGTTCTGCATTTATTTTTTATAAGATATAGTTGATAGCTATTTCGGCTCACGCCATCGTCAGTATCAACTATATTTTATACAAAAATTCTACCAAGTAAATGCCAATTCAATCGATACTCTCTATAATATACTTTAACGAGAGGTTCAACCTCTAATTAAGATGTCATATTTCACTGCACTGGTAAGTGAAAAATCATTTCGAAACCATTACTTCAAGTAACGTTCTATCAATTTTTCACTGCAATATTAAATAAAGTCATTTTTTATCTGCTTAAAAATATTTTCAAACAAGTCAATGCTGGAATTGCATTTCCAGCACTGTTGTTTTTTCCGCTGTCGGGATGCACCCGTTTTGCCGCCTTTTTTCCTCTTCTCTTGTGAACTGGTCCATTTCCCGATTGGAAATAAAATCAAAAACGGACGTGCCTGCCGCAATTTTCCAATTCTTTCTATTTGTAATAATTCGTAACAGTTGTTCTTCTCATCCAGTACTATGAGAGACTCTTTACACAGGGCTTGTCACTCTTTTAGTTTCAATTAATCGATAGCGGTGTCAAAAAGATTAGCAAATAATATACGCTAGAAAACGTGTAATTAGAGATAATAGATTATACAAAATAAAACTGCGGTCCCGACAAATTATTTCACTCAAATGTATTCTAAAATTTAAATAAAATACCTAATACGAAAAGATTTTGCATATTGAACAAAATATAACCAAAGAATTTTTTATCACTAGTGAATTACAAATTTTCTTACTTTCCTACACAAAATTTTAATATATTTATAAGTAATTGTTAATGATGTACTAAATGTGATATTGTTTACAACACTAAAAATATCAATATAATTTATGATAATTACCATAAATCGTCGACTAAATGTGCTTGATGGAATTTCAATATCAAATTCGAATCGTTGAAATTTTGTACGATTCCACACATCGTGTCATTATCGGCCTGGGTTTCGCCTTTCGGCATCTTTAACCATTCTATCACACGATTCAAATTTACTACCAATATAACTTCAACTTTCAATTTTGTTAGAAAATCGAGTTTAAAATTCAGCTTTGCGACATCGAAAGCAATTTCGCCTAGCCTAATAGCTATCAACTATATTTGTTAAAAATAATTTTGTAGAACTAAAATACATTGCTATTTTTTCACCGTGTTATAATGGAGTTCTACCGAGTGAATGCCAATTCAATCAATTGATTATTATGATTTCCTTAACACGAAAAAGATAATTTATTTTGTATTATCCGTTTTTGACGTAAATTGGAACACAACATGCGAATTCATAATGTGAGAGATAGTTTTGCTTTCTCTTGTCATTTTATTAACGTAATGGAGCTTAACAATAATAGAACCTATGCAGTAATACGTTATAATTTTATGCGGAGCGTATTTGTTTTAATATTTTTCTATAATCACTTTTATGTTGGTAGTTCTCAAAAGAACAATTCAAAAATATTTTTTTTAAATTGCAATTATGTTAACAATTATCAAAAGACGAAGCTGTTCGTTGAAGCTTTAGAGCAAGTGTTAGAGGAATTATGCCGAAAATAGTTACCTTGATTATATGACATTTTTTTTCAATTCAAAGTTTGATCAATAATGTCTCTTCACTGAGCATACTAGAGTGATTGCTAAGAAACTAATTATTTTCATCACTACTAGCACTAAATTAATATCGACGATATTATTAACCCTTTGCACTCGAGTGCCGCCATAGAGGCGGCATTGTAAGTTTATCGTATTACTCGTATGCCACCGCAGTGCCGGCATGTTTATAAAGTCATTTTTTGTATACTTTTAGCATTTTTTATAGGTCGATTTCAATTAGATCATAATAGCAGATCATTAGGGAGTCATTTTCTGATAAAAAAAACATAGCCAAACATAGTCGGCTTGCCTAATATCAATAAGTGTTGTCATCGAAATGCATGGTGGATCCCGAGTGCGTACTTCAACTGTTACTACAGAAGACCGGCTTGCAGATAAATTAGATAGATTACGTTCAGAGACTAAGAAGGGCTGTGCAGTATGTTCAAATATAAAAATTTCTGGCGGGAGATCAGAAACACGGCTGTTTTGCGTAAATAAGCCAGGATTACATGTGAGCGATTGCTTTGTGAAATACCATGAAATGAAGAATTACAAATAAAATAAAAAATATGAACATATTATCCATTATATATATATTTTACAGAGAAAATAAAAAAAAATATTTTTTTTAAATTTTATATATATTTTTTTATCACTTTGATTCGTGTAGCGAATACGATTTTCGCAAAAAACGCGTCGAGTTGCTGGTAGGCACATACGAAAAAGTGCTCGAGTGCAAAAGGTTAAGTCAAGTTTCAAGTTTATTGAGAGCACAAGTGGAATCAACTTGCTCATTGACGAGATCATTTTGATTGGGGAAGTTTATCCCCAGATTATTAACAACTATTGTGTTAAATTTAATATTTTTTAGTTCGTTTTTATTTATCAATAGATTTCAATATAATAGTACCATCTTACGGCTGACATTTGAAGATGTTGGTTCTTCAGTTACGTAATTTTCTATACAAGTTTCACCTCTTCACATTTTCAATTCTTGAAGAACACTGATAACCCTCGAAGCGATTCTGAATAGATTTTATGATTTCGAAACTTTTTGACGGCACATAAATCCAGGCGAATTTTAATAAGTCCCTTAGATACGAACATTTTACGTGTGCAACCTTTACAAAAGAAAAAAGCTGATTAAATTATAATACGAATTCAACAAATTCACATGTTAGATAGTTATTTCTAAGTGTGATAGTAATGATTATAAAAGTGTTGTTTTGTGATGTTTGTATTGTTATTTATTTATTATTTTGTTAGTGCGTCAAATATAAATACAGCAGATATTTTTATATTTACTTTATTCTAATAACGAAATTTTTAAATGGAACTATTGGATAAACCATGAATAAAATATTATTTTTTTAAATACAAATTCTTTAGTTCTTTTAACACAAATTTATATCGTCAAGGACAGAATCCGCTTCGCTCATCGCGAGCATTATCACCTAAAACTGAAATAACTGCAACGTGCAAAACCTGTTTTCTGAAGAATATAAAATTATGATAAACAACATATATATATATTGTTATATATAATAGTTTACGTGAGATCAGATCAATGAGTTGACAATCTCATAGTTAAAATTCCTATATTACTTCACTTTATGTTTAATTATTACCGTTACCTGCCAACTTGAAATAAGTACGTGTTTCTAAGTCTAAAATTACTCAATTGCATTTTGATGATAGCTGATTATTATTTGTTGCAATATCCTTTTACGAAAGTCTCATTAACAGTATTTAGCGTTAGTAAAACTTATCACAGACAATTGAGTGTTATTTTTATTAAATCAATATTGCTAAAACTTATTTTCGATGTTTATTTGGATCTTAGCCGTAGGGTCTGTAATTTTCTTTTGTAATTAACTTCTTCAGTATGTATGCGATGCTAACTGTTAATTGTGTTTCAGTTTTTTTATATCCTTGTGATAGAATGCCATGACATGTCGAAAGGTTAATTACGGGTCGTTAGCGACAAAGCATATAGAATTGTACAAAGTTGTAATCAACAATTATAATTTGATATTTAAACTCCATCAATGACCTTCAGTCGATATAATGATTAAAACAAGTTTTGTTTTATTTTAATAGAAATATTTTTTATACCCCTTACAATTGACCAATCAGATAAATTATTTTTTAAAATTAAAGGCGTCTCTTAATTCCTATTACGTTTCGGAAATTAAAATTCACACCTTGCAGGTACACCGGAAAGCTCTCTAGTGATCAACGATGCATCTACTACATTTATAAACGTAGTGGTGAGTGTAATAATTGTGTGTGTATATGTGAAAGCTTAAACGACCGCAATTTTCAATTCGCATCCTTAAACTCAAAGCCAAGACGCTGTAAAATTACTCTTTAAGTCGCCGGAAGGCTTTGTCATAAGATTTGACAGAGCGCCGAAGGCAGTTTATAATATGGAACTTTATTTTTTAAAGTTTGGCCGGAAACTGACTTTTTTAACAACCATTCAAAAAATTTTGAACATTTTTTTTTGTATAATTTACTTAAGGAGATTTAATTATAGCCTATTTCACAAGACTATTGATTGAATTAGCATTTACTTGTTAGAACTCTATTATAACATGATGGAAAAAAGCATTGTATTTTATTTCTACAAAATTTCATAAGATATAGTTGAGCAGACAAACTTACTCCCCATGTCCAGGAATTCAAAAATCAAAGTGTCGCCTTTCATTCAACGCAATATGAATCTATGGTGTTAAAACAGAATAAAAGATGCATTGTGTACCTTTTCTACACAGCTGTATATTATATGGATAAGCAAATGTTCGTTTAAACACAGTTCTGATGCTGGCGTGAGTCGAAATAGCTATCAACTGTGTCTTATAAAAAAAATCGTAAACTAAAATACATTGCTATTTTTTCACCGTGCTATAATGAAGTTCTGCAAAGTTAATGCCAATTCAACCAATAAATAGTAATATTCAACTCGCGCACTCAGTCATCATACACGATGATAGTCAATAATAGAAATCGTTTAGCAATGAAGACAATTATTTTGTCTTCGTTAAAGTTTACAACCGCATCTTACTAACTTAACATCTTTTTAACATACTCTAAATCACTCACCATCGAATGATGCTCACATTCTTGGGGCAGGGTATAAACAGGTCTCGAAGACAGGGTGTTATGAGCGGATGTGCTGGCAGTAGGTCTTCGGGACTTTCCCCTGGCAGTCCTTCCGCAACAGTAGCAAGCTGCGCATACTGCCGCCACTAGTCCTCCGAGTACAGCACTGAAAATAATTCATTTTAATAGAACCATAGCTGATTTCGTAATTGCAGCTATTCATTTTTTTCGTCAGTAAATATTTTTTTTTTTGTCTTTCATGGCTTCCCCGTCATATTTGTGTAAGTTCATTTTT
The DNA here is from genome assembly GCA_028555115.1 of Himalopsyche japonica. NCBI lineage: Eukaryota > Metazoa > Arthropoda > Insecta > Trichoptera > Rhyacophilidae > Himalopsyche > Himalopsyche japonica. The sequence continues at coordinate 1,401,052 of JAHFWJ010000590.1, read as the reverse complement.
AATGTAAACATAATTAAAATTGATATTAATTGACAGATGTCGTAGTCGCAAAAAATCAGAGCTTACAAACTATTTTATCACAATTTTAACAAACACAATAAAATTTGAACACTCAAACAAGCAAATAATACAAGCATTCAAATAAATAGCTTAGTCGCTTTTAAGGTGTTGACTGTCACTTCTTGATAGAAAGGCATGATATTTTAAATAATATCAGTTGCGATGAGCGAAACCAGTACTGATTAAAAAATATATTGTGGAAATAAGTACTCAAAAATGTGTTTTTATTAACTTAGATTTGAATAAATCATCAGTTTATCAGTTGATAACTTTAAATTGTTTGAATAGTCATTTACTTGCTAGAAATCTAGTTCGTCTTGATTGTAAACGAAACAAACTTAGTTTAATGACTGTCAGTTCTATTGCATCTGTGTGATAGAATGTCTAAATATGCCAAAAGACGAAACTTGTGAAGTGATTGAAAAAACTAATGGAATTTTATAGAATTTCGGTCAGGAAACATATGATTAAAGAAAAATAGCAAAACACAAAGTCTGACATTCCAATTTATTCGCGTCCCATTAAACGAAGTATCGCACTTTATCGACGAGAAATACTTCCTTACTTTGTTGGAAACTTTCGCCAGTGGCACTACTGCGCGGCGCTTAAGTTGCAGCTAATGACAACCATCGGCCAAGGAGTCCCAGTTACAAATATTGTTGCCATTCAACCTTACTTTTCGCAAAATGTATCTTTATGAATATAATGAAACTGCAATAAGTCTAATAATTCCTTTTTTTTGCTCAGAGTGTGTGCATAAAACTTAACTTCGAAATCGTCTATAAATATGAATTCATGTTTGAAAACATTGCCTAAAAGAATGGTTATAAAAATAGAGAAGGAAATCTATCGATACTGTTTAGTATTTAAATTAACGCTTTACGATTTTCAGTATATTAAATGCATTATCATTTACCGTAAGCTTTAAGAAAGCTTTTAGCCTAGCTAACTTTTGGCCAGCCGGAAGCTCTTGATTCGCTTCAAAAGAGCGTAGTAGATGGATAAAGTTTTTTAAACTTGAAGCTTTTAGTGAGCTTTTGGTGCAACGAGCTTTTATTGAATGGAAAGCTTGTTTTTTTCAAATGAGCACACATAATTGTTAGAGTTTTTGAAAGCTTTTAAACTTCATAAGCTATATAGAGCTTTACACACAACAATCCTTAGTGTAGAATAAAAAAAATATTCCATATAAAAAGTCTTCAAAAAACAGTGATTGTCAACTTTTTAAATTTCATAGCTCAAAGAAAGTTTTTATATTAAATTAAGATCAAAACGTTTGAAACATTTTGATATATCATTAGTAGAGATATGAGTGTGATTTCGTGACTTAAAATCATCAATCTTTCTACACTACTAATTCTACTTATCATTTTTTTGATATTTTCACTACATCACTGGTAACAGATTTAATAGTTAACAATTAGAAAATGTTGTTCTAGTTTGTATTTTATAAAATTGTTGAAATAGCACTAAACACTGTATTTTTTATATCTACTTATTTTCAATGATAAATGTCATAAAGGAAGCATTTTTTTAGTACATTTCGCTTTTAAAATTTTTAGTTATCATTCATACTGATGATTAAACAAGCAGGTGACAGTTTTTGTTATACACTTTTTATTCAAACACAATAGATTGTTGTCCGGGATTGTGTATGGACACCCAATCCATTATTTCAATTATCAAGCGATATATACATTATCATCAAAATCACGTATGCTATTACATATTTGGTTAGCGAACCCTGACCTTTTTACCTCGCAAATTTTTCATTTTGCTTTGCATGCGAGAATAATGCAGTACGTAAAGTTGCATACTTCATGCAACATCAGCTTGTGGGCTCATGAATAAGAATAGTTATTGAAGCTAACTTCATGCCCCGGGTTATCGTACATTGTGTCTTAACTACCGAGAAAATTGAGAAGAAAACTGTATCGGTTGCGGATAGTCTTTTGTTCGTCACCGTACCAAATTTCTCTTCAAAATTCATATACCATTTAACAATACACATGCGAAATTTATGTACGTCCATATTTTGATATTAATCCTTAAATGACTGACTGAAAAAATATTATGTAAGACGATGGGGGTACTTGTCAGACCCCAAGAAAAAACGCCTTATTTACTCATATTACAATAAAAAATTATCTCTATGAATCTGTCATAATATGTTTTGTAGTATAATATTTACATTTTTAACGTATAATCATTCTTTTAGTCGTCCGTACGAAAGATAACATCTCGACTCAAATATTAATTCTCGACTGACGAAATCGAATCCGCTTATTATCGCATGTGCGAGCGCATACGTACGTCATCAATAAATAATATACCATATTAAAAATATTTATGTAACATATATACATGGAAAAAAATGTATTTGAGATAGAAGTTTATCAATTACTTTTAAAATTTCCGTTGTCAATTCTTTGTGAAAAAGCTTTTTTTTTTTTTTACTAAAAACTAAAATAATGCATATCTGTGGTTGCTGATAACTGTTTCGACATATTACATATATATTATATTTTATGATTAGGACCGATTTCGCTCATCGCCACTGTGATCATTATTCTTTCACCTTAAAAGCCGTACAAAAACCGTGTCTCAATGATGGAATAAATAGGAAAGATAATATTCGTGATCAACTGATAATGCTCACTATGAGAAAAACCGGTCCTGAACGTAAAATACTTTGTGAAAATTGTACAAAATGTTTTTTAATTATTTAAAATATCATGCCTTTTCATCTAAACGTGACTGAAACACCTTAAAATGGTTATATATACAATTTATTATCTGTCTAAATTCGTCAATATTCATAACATTTATTTATTTCTAAAATATTAAACATGTTATTGCCTTTTAATTGTTAAGGATAATGATGGCGTGAGCCGAAATAGCTTTCAATTATATATCTTATAAATTTTATAGAACTAAAATACATTGCTATTTTTTCACAGTGTTATAATGGAATTCTACCAAGTAAATGCCAATTCAATCAATACATTTAGGGTTAATTAAAGTTTGTTCATATCAACGCGTTGAAGTTTTATGATTTTCATTTGTTAGATTTGAGTTGTATATTATAATAATTTTTAATATAATTAACCCATTTAATAATTAAATATTTAGTATAGTCAACAAAGCGTAACTTATTTGTGGGAATAATACGTAGCCAACTTCATGAATGACCAAACATTGCTTGACCATATAACGCAATAAAAATCTACGGGTCACTTTTTACGATAGTTTATTGATATAAAAATGTCTTAGACAAAAACAAACGATTTCCAAAATACAAAAGAACGCTTTAGTCTTTCATCTTGCTCTATAAATTGCATCGTTTCGTTTGATCGCTTTAACCTGAGTGCTAAATCCAGCGTTATTAATTGCGCCATTGGGGTTAATCAAGAGTTAAACGACGAGTCTATCGATTATCGCCAACGACCAAATTGTTTATCGTCTTCAGCGACAGCGATTATAAATTCCTTCGTCGCCTAACTCATCAGATTGTCTCAAAGTTTAATCTGTAATGCAGAAAGTTTGACGGGCATCCGAATTTGTAGCGTAACCCAAGAAAGAAGATCGGCTAAAAAATATTTAATATTAAACAAAAAAGGTCTATTGTTAAAAAAATTTAAAAAAAATATAATTGTTTATTGTTTGAATTGGCATTTACTTGGTGGAACTCCATTATAGCACGGTGATAAAATAGCAATGAATTTTAGTTCTACGATTTTTTTTAGTTCTGACGATGGCGTGAGCCGAAATAGCTATCAACTATATAAAAAAAAAAATTTTAACTAAAATACATTGCTATTTTTTCACCGTGTTATAATTTTTTATCGTAGAGAGCATTTTTATTTCACTCAGATCACCGTAATCGATACATTTGTATGTGACGCACATCAGAACACCATATTTTCGCACGATGTATGGCAGAGTGTCAGTGTGATCGTGTTGCTATCAATGCGTCTTCTTAAATGAAAGTTTCTCTCCATATAAAATTAAAATACTAAACTATTTATTTATCAAAACTGTTTCACAACTGAAGAATTTGATCATTTATTATTTTATCAAGACATTTTAGAAATCAAGAGTGACCAATTCAGTTCATTGCCTCTATTTAACGAGCAGTTCCATCTTCCTTATTCTCCATTACATATGTTAAGATAAGTAAAATTAGGCGATAATTAAAAAAATACTTACACAAACTTATCTGATATGTAATCCCTCCATTTAATTTTTTTTTTTAACTTTTTCTATATGTATAGACTATGTTTTCCGCCATTACAATCACATAATTAGTTATTAAAATTATTTGAGGTTATGTTTAGCTTCTAGCATTCGAGTCTTTATTTGGTGCAATTTCAATATCTCTTGTGTATAAGCGATGGTTTTTACTGTATGTCAATTCCATTGCATACGTATGAAAGAATGTCTAAATATATAGACAGGCGAAACCCGATTCGTTAGTTACAAAACATGAGGTATTTTACACAATTTCAATAATGAAGGTTTATAAAGTATGTTTAGTTAAAATATCTCATGTTTGGCTATTTATCCTACAAATTTACCGCATAACTTGTGTCTGCCATATAGTTTTCATTACGAATGATAAGCTGTTTCATTTAGTGCAATGAATGGTGTGTTCCTTACATAATGAAAATAATTAGTTGAAACATAGTTTTTTTTGTTTGATTTGCATTAAGTAAATATATAAATCTCGTAATCGGCCAAGTGCTGTCACACAAGTCCAGCTATTGGTTGATACCATAGCGGACTGGTGTGAAAACTGGCGAATTAAAATCAATACCGAAAAAAGCGCTGCAGTTATGTTTTCAAAGGGTTTCATTAGAAAACCCAATTTCGATTGCATTCGTATGCAAAATACAGAAATCAAGTGGTCCAATACTGTCAAGTATCTAGGACTCACTCTAGACAATAGGCTAAAATTCTATGAGCACACCGCGATTAAAAAACGTCAAGCTTATGGTGTAAAAGCTAAACTAAACTTTATGCTCAATGTGAAGAGCAAGCTTACTCTCAAAAGCAAGCTGCTCCTCTATACAGCTATAACTCGACCAATTATGGTGTACGCTACTCCAGTGTGGGCTTATGCACACCAGAAGCATCTGAAGACACTTCAAATTGTCCAAAATAAATCATTGCGACAAATTTGTAATGCCCCGTGGTACGTTCGCAATTCGCTGTTACATAGAGACTTGAAAATGCCTACAATTCGAGAGTTCGTTCGTGAAATGTCTCGAAACTTTCACAGCGATATAGGCAAACATTATAACCCTACAATTTCGTATCTACATAATTATGATGAGACAGTGCCGAGTAATCGTCTAAGGCCGAGAGCGGTTCTGCTCGATGACCCGCCATAGGTTTGTTGTTACAGATCTTAATCCCAACATGGACAACCTCGGCATCTGAAAATGACTTTCTAATTTTGTTTCCTTACGTATTGTATATGCATGCGTGTGGCTGTGTGTGTGCCTGTGTGCACGCGTATGCATGAGTGAATGTAATGCGTATGGTGTCCGCATGAACTGCACTCACTGTGGGTTCCAAGGCTCAGCTGCGACCTAATGTTGTCAACAATGACACAACAATTACAACAAGTTAAATCTATATATGAGAGATGGAGGAGACCTGAAGAGCTCTGATGCTGACGCGTCATAGATCTTAACGCTCCATGAATTTGATATCCCAAAAAAAAAAAAAAAGTAAATATATACACACATAAATTTACCGTACAATATGTTGGCAGTAACATCCGATTCATTCCCGAGAGTCATAGAAACGTCACGTTTTCTAATAGGCTTCAAATACTGCTGCCAACATACTCCGAGCTCAAAACCAATGGTTTGGGTACACTGGATTACAAACAAACATACTTTGCTTTGCACCAGTCTTCTATCATAGAGGCAAACAATACGAAAGGCTTTTTCTATCAATTGTTCGATGACATGGTGGTTAGTGGTATATAAAAATCTGATTTAAAAGAAGTGGTTTATATTGTCGATACGTTGGGGTATTTACGCTCCTCAGACCATTGCGAGGGGCTAATGCATTTCTATAATAAATCATCCGCCAGTATTTAAGCTTATTGAAACTGCCCCTGTACAGTTTAAATTAATTTAAAATCAAATTTAGTTTTTTTTGCTAACACGATATAAGCTAGGTTATTAAAACAGATATTGTGTACCATTTCTACACAGCTAAATATAGATAAGCAAATGTACATTTAAACATAGTTCTGACGACGGTGAGCCGAAATAGCTATCACCTATTTCGTTTTCGTCAGCAATTTCTATAAAAAAATCATTCCAATTCACTGTGAGAATAAATATTTTATCATTAATTTTGAAATACATATTTACGGTTAAGTGACAGCGAGAGTATGTATTTTCCCTTTAGAAGGGAAATTTAAACCAATTGAGTAATAATTAGTAGAAAATATTTTATGAGACACCGCTATTAGTAGACCATACGCTTAATTTCAAAAACGGACATGGACAAAAAAAACTATAATTCAAAATTTTCCAAATGAACATTAAGTTAAATGCAAGTAATTTAAAAGTTTTAAAAAATTTGATGCATATAACTATGCCGCACATTTATTCGCTTGGCCTGTTTAGTAATTGAATTTATTTTACAATAAAATTGATTTTTATCCATAAAAAAAAAGCAAAGTGACTGAATTATGCGGCTACCTAAAAATTCTAGTTAATAAGAAAATAAATAGTGAAAAAGAAGTGCATTTGAATGCTTCAACTCGAAAGTGGAAATGCATTGAATACTTATATAACATTGTTCATGATTTTATGCAATGCAATTGAACCCTGCCCTCATATTTCAATAATGTATACAAGTATTTATGCTTTTATCTCTGAATTGATTGTTAATGAAAGGGAAGTATTGGCGATGCAAATTTTGTGCTAATTTGTTTCAGAAGGGATCGAAAGTACTTGTAGTAGATTTGGCTGTTCTTACTCTATTCGATATCAATTGTAGTGCTTCTCAATCGGCGCAGACTCGCATATATAAAATTATATCAGTCTTGATTATATTCAAACTTGATAAAATTATATATTCTCCATCAAGTATAATTTCGATATAAATATAATCATAGAACAATTTTAATGCCAAATTATATTTTATATAAGGCTCAAGGATTTCACCTTTCGGCATCTTCAGAATTCTATCACGGATGCAACAGAACTGACGTCAATTCTGTTGCAACAGTTTTCGTCAGTTCTGTTGCATCCGTGTGATAGAATGCCTGAAGATGCCGAAAGGCGAAACCCGGATCGTTAGTGACAAAACATGTAGAATCGTACAAATTTGATATTGAAATTCTAAAAAGCACAGATTGTTTTAGTATCTTTTTACCTTTTATACAAATAAAATACATTGTTTCGCGTTAATTTCTCAATTTTATATTAACAAATTTCATATCCCGCATTTTTTTTTAAATCATGATCATTTATTTAAGTAAAGTTCTACCAATTCGATTTCATATTGATTTGACTTCAACCGAAACAAATGCATTTCTTAGTCATTCAATTTGCGTCAAACCTACGACATTTATTAAATATTTCAAGTTGGTATTAAAATATTTGGGTCGGATGTACTAAAATGCATGAGGATTCCAAAAAACGAAATGTCATTAGTGTCATTTTTTTATTGAAATTTATATCAATCAAACCTCATTCGGTAACTTATTCCACTTAATTTTTTTGCACCAAGTAGATGGGAACAAATAATACCGTAACATTTTTTTTTGCAAGCGTTTTGAGAATCGTTCTTTATTTACCATTATACTTGACTCAGTACGGTCGATGAGGCTCTTTGTCAATATGAATTGGATATACTCGTTTTTGATTTGCTTCATGCTTATGCCGCATGCTTCACGTTGACTCTTTGTCGAACTATACTTCACTGCAATTAGATTTTTTACTCCACAATGCACACTTCATTTGTAAACAAACATTTAAATTAATTAATCATTACAAAACTACACTACGAGTGTAATTATTTGTTTAATTAATATTTAATAGTATGTTATCATTTTTAAAGTCATTCAATTTTAATTTAGCTCAGATGTTCTCGTATCTTATTCGGTCTTATTTCAAAGGTTTTCAATTTAAAATTTTAAGGCTTAAAATTTGATTTTTGCTACGTTTAAGGCTTGGTAAGATTTTTTAGAATCAAACATTGTTGACTTTTATAATTTTAAAAAATGTGTTAACTGTTAAGATATTTTTTTTTTTGTTACGTAAATAATATTAATGAAAATTTTAAATCACAAATGAATTCAATGAAAATGTAACAAATTCATATATATGGAAAAATAGTGTTTATTAATTGGATTTTCTATAAAAATGGTATTAGTTAGTTTGTTTGAAAAAAATATGTATTTTTAGTAATATTTATGACTTTATTTTTTAACTATATAACTTTTCATGTATATAATTTATGATCACCCATCCCTCGCTTAACACGGTTTTACTTTCTGTGAAAAAAAAAGTTTTTCGACGTTTCGTAGATGTGCACACAGCTGTGCGAAATTCTAAGAATAACGGTTAGGGTATACCGGGAATAAAACTGCGCATTTCAAACAACAAATAGTATCTGAAATATATATACAATAATTTATTATATCGACTGAAGGTGCTTGATGGAATTTCAATATCAAATTTGAATTGTTACAATTTTGTACGATTCCACATGTCTTGTCACTAACGACCCGGGTTTCACCTTCCGGCATCTTCAGGCATTCTATCACACGAATGTAACAGAACTGACTCAGTTTCAGAAGAATATAAAGAATGCCTGAAGATGCCGAAAGGCGAAACCCGGGTCGTCAGTGACAAAACATGTGGAATCGCACAAAATTGTAACAATTTAAATTTTATTTTACATGTATTTTATATAATTATTAAACATTGTTTTCATACAAAGCGAATGAAGTTAAATATTTTTTTAAAACTCACGATCACTTACTTAAATGTTTACGTTTTATATCAATTTTCAGTGAGTTGTAGACAGAACCGTAGAGTCGTTAAAAGTCGATATCAATTTTACCACGATGAAATAAAATTTACACCGGTTGTTTGCTGTTTGTGAGAATCGGCGGGTAAATTTGACGGGCATTTTACCTTTTCAAAGAAGTAGAAACGATTGTCTCGTAGTGTTTTTACAACTGACGAGCGATATATACTAGAAGACACGAGACAGAACAGAGGCAGCGTGCCATATTGCGTCACCTCTGGGGGTGCCAGATACCTCCCCTTGCGACCAGTGGAGTGGATCAAATGGGGGTTAAAAATATTTTGTGAAAGAAGGCATTTAACAACAAATTTATTTTCATCGGACATAATCCTAGTGTCACAGATGTAGTATCATAATTCCGTATTAAATAATATTATTTTTCTTTCGCTGATCGCTGATATCAAAACTAGCATTTGTAATACTCGAAGAAATTTTTCACGTGGCAAACTCAAAGCTTGAGGCATTCATAACACTATGTCTCTACTGTTTGAAGTAAATATGTAATAGCTAAATAATTGGTTATGCTGTGAGGTTATTTTAAAATAGACAGTAGAAGATATCATCAAAAAAAAAATACAATTTACAAATAATTTAAATAATATAATTACGGTTATCTTAAAATTGTATGTAAATTACGTGGTCACTTGCAGGGATTTTCATACCGGTAGTGCTTTCGTTGGGGGATGTCAGTATTTAAAAACCGGTTTGAAAACATTTGACTATCATTATTGAATTGAAATTAGCCGAGCTAATTTCTTTGAAGATGTGACCGAGATTTACAAATGCTTATAGTGCTGGACTAAACTTCTTAGTGCCATTTTAAAAACACAGTTTTTTCGGGTCAATTTCAATTTTTTACACTTTTAATCAGGCAGTTCCGGGCAACTTTTGTGAGGAAATAAAAGGGCGTTAGTCCACCTCCATCAGCTGAGAAAAGGCAGACACACACTATTTATTTGAAAAATCAAACAAATATATATGTTATCTCTTACCGTGGTTTTTTTTTTTTAGGCACGTCACTGTTGAAATCATATGTTCCCAAGTCATCCATCAAATAAAATCACTCGCTTGTCTTTGGTTTTATCTTTCCAGTTTGAGGACAGCGGAATCAATATAGAAGATTGGTTTCTATATTTATTTGTTCTTATTCCGTTTGCTTTTCTGAGATCTTCCATATTTTTAAGTAACCTACCTTCACTTATTCTACCATCATCACATTTGTATTTTATTTAAATATAAAATTGTAATATTAATAAACATAAACGTATAAAAGTCTATTAATGCTATTTGGGGTTATTCATCTTATTGTTTAAATATTTTTAAAAATTGAAACTTTTTCCCACCTTGAATTGACAATGCAATTAAAATTAAAGCGATTTAATTTATATAATCTAAGATTAAAATAAGTATGCATTTTGCTGCAAAAGCTTCACGCTAGACTTTTTTAAGAATAACGTCGCCCTTAGATTTAAGTCGTGTATTGTATTGGTTTGAAGTTTCACAGAGTCGTTTTACTTATTGACGCGGATTTATTTCTATGTGGATGACAAAAGGTGATTGACAAACAAAAATGAAATAAGAGAAACACTGAAAACTTTTCAAAGGGAATCCTTTGTTAAAAACACGACATCACAGTTGGAAGATGCTATAGAAATTTTCCAAATAGTCTAATGTTAGAGGTGATCGACGTCATTAAATACTTCGTTTAACATAATGCATTTTCATACATTAGTCATTTTGTGAAAACGTTAACATCATTTATATATTAATAAATCATTTCTTTTAGCTTTCATACGTGAGCATAAATAAAATAAATAAAATATAAGTTTTAATTAAAAAAAGCTCACCAACGAAAGCTCTAAATATATTGCATATTGCAAAAACATCTCTAGTTAAAAAAATTGGAAAAAAATGGTCAACTTTCATTGTAGAAAGATATTTTATTTAAATATAAAAATATATTTTTTCTACATTCTTATATTTTTAAGAAAAGGTGTGGCAACGCTGATCGTGAGCATTACTAGTTAATTTATAGACTATTATACGATGAAAAAATAGCAATAGATATTAATTCTAATCAAAACAGCCATCAACTATATAACTAAAATATATAGCCATTTTTTAACAAGGCTATAATAGAGTTCTACCATGTAAATTCCAATTCAATCAATAAATTGTTACCTATGTTTTATTTACGTCCATTGACTTAATAATTATATACACTGTCATAACATTGTAATATCTGACTAAATTTATTTCAGACATATATTAAGCTCATAGTCTTAGATTTTGTATTTTTATGTGTAATTCTTCTTGTATAATATATAACCGATACAAGCTATTTATTGTGTGTCAGTTCTATTTGCATCCGTGTGATAATATGCTTGAAGATGCCAAAAGATAAAAACCAGTTTGTGAGTAAGAAAACTTATAGAAATATTAAATATTTCAACAATACAAATTAAATATTTAATATAAGTACTTGTGAAAAACCCAAACGAAAATCAATTTTATAGTGATAAGCCACTTTTATCTTATTTAACATAATTGATCTTTTCGGTTCAATGGTTATTGATTTTTAAGACCATATTTTATTTATTAAACAGTCTTGTTGTTTTTTGATACTTATATGTAAATCATTCACGCTGAAGATGCTCTTCAAACGTGAAAATCAAACGACATTCATAATCACAAAAAAGTGGACTAATAAAAAATAAAATGTGTAATATAACTGCGAATTCAAGGCGTGTTAACTGAATATCTATACAGCCAACCATCAAAGTTGTGTTGACAACCCAGAGTGACGATAACGCCTCCCCTAAAATCGAAACCGCATTAAATTTATCTCGGGAAACCTTTACGGGCAATCATTTATTTTGAGTTTACCCCACCCATGCCGCCGGCCGTAATTGAAGGCGCTGATGGGATTTTGATAAAAAACACATTTAGCTTTTTATTCTGTTGACAAATTGCAATCAGTATGATCAGTATTTGACCGGCCAACCACTTGGAATAGCTCGACTGGCTTGATTAACGTTTATCCGTGTTAAGATACTACATATATACATCCGTATTGCAAATGATTCTATGCGTATCACGCACATTAATTCAGCACTATATTGTAATTACAAAACTACTGTAAAACCAATTCTGTACGTCCGCTAAAAATGCTTACTTACAAAACGAACCCGATAGAATTTCGACATAATTAATTAAGCACAGTCAAATAATGATTAATTCTTGATAATGTCAAATTGTATCTCCCTGGTTTTTAAGAAGTCGTCAAAAAATTTTTGGCGGTTAACTTGGTAGAACTTCATTATAACACGGTGAAAAAATAGCAGTGTATTTTAGCCCTACAAAATATATATTATAAAATATCTCAAAAGCTCCTTTATTTTATAATTCTAAATATAAATTTTCAAAAAACTATTTTTGGTCTTATTTACGATTTCGACTTGGTCGATTGTTGGAATTTCAATATCAAATTTAAATCGTTGAACTATGCACACTTTCGCATGCTCTGTGACCCACGATCGGGTTTTACCTTTCGACATCTTCAGGCATTACCCCAGATTGTGAGTGACAACATGTGGAAATATTCAAAACTCAACAATTCAAATTTTCAACATAGTTTATTATTTATTTAAATTTCTACAAACTTGAGTGCTTGCGACTCACAAACAAATTTTTTTGGAGGATTGCCTTCGGTTATTCCTAGAAAAAAATTGAAACACGCATAACGTTGTTTCGTTGAAAAATACGCCTTCAAATAAGCGGGTAGTGTTGCAAATGTGTGTATATACATAATTACCTGATTTCTACGGTACAAATATATATATTTTTATAATGTGTAAATAAATTTGTTAAATTAAGCATTGAATAGCTTTTAGTCAAATAGTCAGTTTGTTTCAATTTCATTTTTATGTATTTATTGCAATCAAGTACTGGATTTTTTTTCACAAGTATGAAATAATCAAATAAAGAGCCTTTTCAGGTGTTAATTTTTTTTAAATATTATTGTACAACTCCTTAGTACGAAGTAGGCTTGAGAGTGGGTCTATTGTTTGGGCCACAGGAGATTTGAAATATGCCCTTATGGTGAAAAAGGTTCAGAAGAAATTTTTGAGACTTCTTTACTTGAGGGCATACGGATACTATCCGTGGCTTTATCCAACTGACTTTCTTTTGGGTATGCTCACTTTTAATAGTTTGAAAAATCTAAGAGAAATGCATCTAGCCACGTATTTCTTTCGACTAATTCGAGGCCAAAATGAGAATTCCGCCATCCTTAATAATATCAATTTGTGTCTCCCGGATAGTTTTTTTAAGAAATCGTGGACATAATTTGTTTGTTCTTCCAAAATGTAAAACCAGTCTGTCAATCGTGATGCCAATGGTAAGAGCATTAACAATGTTCAACAGTATTGCTTCGGATGTTCACATATTTCATGTGGACGAAAGTGAGTTCAGACGACTGTTTTTTTTCAGTTAAAGTAGATATTTCATGAGCTTACTTGATTGACTTTTTTTTCAATCCTTGTTGATTGTTTTACCGTGTATTTGTTGAATTACTTTCCGATACTTTATATTTAAATATGTTAACGTTGCAAAAGCAATCAATTGATAATTTGTAAGTTTTGTACCGTGTAGTTATAGATAATATTTCAAGCTCTACATTATGTGAAAACATTGCGTAGTCTACAAAATTCATATACCACGTCTTTGTGTAAACGTATTTTCATGAATGTTTCAAAAGGAGCGTTGTTTCAAAGTATGACAAAGTGCAGCGCAATTGTATTCATTCACAATACACAATACTGTGCGACGCATTCTTCCGCTAGATCGAACTGACGTAGAGACAGATTTTCCTTTAGATGATAGCTTAGATTTTTCATACTTTCTCAAAGCCTAGTCAGGATATTTTTATAAGGAATGCTTTTCATCGATGAGGACAGCAACTGTCATCGCCACTGCTCACTCTGGTCCTGAAATTAATCCCGTTTTTGCAACATGCATTATAAATCTAGATTGAGTAGTATTATAGTTCATAGATTGAATTGGCATGGACAATCTCGGCATCCGAAAATGACTTTCCTACTTTATTTCCTTACATATTGTATATGCATGCGTGTATCTGTGCGTGGGTGAGTATGGTATGTGGAACGATGAATGTAAATATAATGCGTGAACCGGACGCACTGTGGATTCCTCAGCTCTGCAGCGACCAATGTTTGTCAGCAACGACACAACAATTATAAAAAAATCTATGTATAAGAGATGAAGGAGACCTGAAGAGCTCTGATGCTAACGTGTCATAGATTTTAATGCTCCATAAATTTGATATTCAAAAAAAAAAGATTGAATTTAATAAACTTAATTATTTTTATCCTGGCACCAGGCGCTTAGCATATTATAAAGAATACTTCAAAAAAACAATTCAGAACTGTGACTCTGTGAACTGTGTGTGCTAATGAAATTTGTCATTGACTACCAGTTTCAATCTTATCAAATTAATATTTACTAAAAATATTTCATTTATATTTATCTTGAGGATTTATATGTTTTTGTGTCATCCACTTGTATGCAAACTTTTCACTGACTGTCAGAATCACAAAGCTTGTGAAATCGTACACAGTTCTAACATATCAAATTCACTTTGAAACTTTCAAATGTTAAGCATGTTTTCACGTACGAAACGAGTTAAGCCTTTAGACGATAGTGTCGTAAATAATTTTTGTGTATTTTTAGTTTGTTTATTACTGACGCAAACGGTTTACTGACTATCATCTATATGTCATAATTTTAATGACTAATAATTATGAATTAAGGTATGAAAACTCATAAGATAAAACCCATGTCACTCAGTTTCAACAATCCACGTACAGCGTTGTTTTTATATATTTCATTTTGACACGGTGAAAAAAAAGCAATGTATTTTAGTTCTACAAAATTATTTTTTTAAATATAGTTGATAGCTATTTCGGCTCACGCCATCATCAGAACTATGCTTAAACGAACATTTAACGAACTTAAAGAACAAACTAATATATGTCGATCACCATTACTTAACTCTCTGCGCGGTGCTTCTTTGTTTCTGTAACAGACCACTTCCGTGCCATATGTAAACTTATTGATATAGCCGCTTTTTTAATTTCATTTACAATTTTTAGTTTTATTGCGAGCAAGAAACAAGCTGTGCTTACTACAAGTTTTATGTAAGTTTAAAAAGTATACATTTTTTTATCGTACTGTATTTATTTTGCGAATTGATCGACTGAATATATTTCATTTTTAAACAAACTATAGCATTCCGCAACCTTTGGTTTAATGAGCAATTCTTGCTGGATTCCGTATGGTATTGCATAATAGTATTCTTAGAGCAACGTTCGCTCCTTTGGTTGACCGCTCATCGTGACGCCCCTGCATTATTCATCACAACTATTCTTAAGCTCTTATGCCCTAGAATAGGTCAACAGTGCTGTGCCAAAAATGTAAGTCAAATGTATTTATTTAAAATTTATTCCAATCCAAACTTGAAATCCCTTTTCTCAAAAATTTATAATTTATTTGTATTATATGCGAATTGGCAATGGCGGAAACCAAAATTATCGACCCAAAATAGACTACAGTTATGATTTTTTTATATGCATATATTTTCTGAGTACTTGATTTTATTATTTTTCCATTAGTTTTGTCGATTATTTTATTGAATAATTCCTATAAAATAAAATAAAAATGCATTCGTAATAACTACATACTATTTAATAATTTTACTTTTAACTTTATTAAACCCATTTCTATATCTTGACAAATAAATATCGTGTCCCAATTAAGCGGAATTGATTTTCTACAGTGTACCCCGATTTAACGTCACACTAATCATCGTATCCTTCATATCTGGTTAATACATAAAGTATTTTTGGCGATGCATATATAATATAAGAACTATATCAAATTATCTCACATTTATTATTCCTCGACATATCGTTTTAAATTTTGGCCCCGCCACAAAAATAGTTCCTTTTGACTGGTTTTTGTTGAATATTTATTGTTTCGTTAATTACAGTTGCGTAGTTAATTGACGTTAAAAATTAAACCAAATATTTTATCTCAAAACGAATCTAGGCTTAGAATAAAAAGGAAATTTGAAGGTTATTTATTTTAATTGAAGCGTTCAGTGCAATTTTCATATTTAATAATATAAAAAACAGAAATTAATTTGCTCATAATCAATTGACTTAACATTGTTTTTTTTTATTTCAATATAATTCGTTTCCACTAAAATGTGACAGTTAACAGTTTATTATTGAAACATTAAGTTCTTATAAAAAAATAATGCTATGTAGTGATAGTAAAAAAATATAATTTTAAATTTCCCTGCATTCTACGTTTTTTTGAATTGGAAAACGTAGAGACGGGGGGTTATCCTGTATATTTAAAATACACATATGCAGATTTTCGTTCGCTGGTAAATAAACTTACTTATTTCTGGGACGCCATTAACAAGATACCACAGTTTTCTATTTGAGCAATATGCAAAACTGCAGAAACGCTCCGATTATATCCGATACGCCATTATGGCTAGCACTAAGCTCTTGAGACCGCTTAACTCGGGCGAAAGGTGAATATTAAGATCCACTTGACTCTTTAAATCAGCCATTCTCAACAATTTTCTTATACGGGCCGCATTGATGTGTCTGTCTGCTACGTTATGCGGACGACAACACAGTAAACAATAAAATAAAAAGGAAAAATATTTCAATTATATAATATATAAAATTTGAATTGTTACAAATTTGTACGATTCTACATGTTTTGTCACTAACGACCCGGGTTTCGCCTTTTGACAACTTCAGGCATTCTATCACACGCGTGCAACAGAAACCCGTTAGTGACAAAACATGTGGAATCGTACAAAGTTGTAACGATTCAAATTTGATATTGAAATTACTTCAAAGACCTTCAGTCGATATCATAAATTATGTAATATATTATATACCAATCAAATGTTTATTAAAAAAAAAGAGGTAATATTTGATGATAGTACAAACTCTTATAGAAAAGTCAGGTGTTTGACTAAGGTTCGCGGAGTCAATCGACAGAAGCGGTATTTATAAAATGTCCTGTGGCTCATGTTTATCCGTTTATATCGGACAGACAGGTTTATCTACTCGAGCTAAGGAACGTGTAAGATCATTCAACAGTTAAAAAAACCGATTCACAATTCGCTAATCACGTTATAAAGGAATCACATAATATAAATTCAAACTCAGCGCCTAAGTGTTTGCGTCTTTGTAGTAAGGGTCGCAGGATGGCAGCTTTGAAACAGCTGAAAATCAATAGACATCAACTATCACAAAGGATTCTTAACGAACAATCTAATATAATAGTATCCCCATTAGTCCAACCTATTACTGGGGGGTGGTCTGATTTGCTTCCGTAATGACCACTTCCGTGCCACACGTAAACTTACTGTCATAGCCGCCTTTTTAGTTTCATTTACAATTTTTGAAAAATTTAGTTTTATTGCGAGAAAAAAACAAGCTAGGCCGTTAAAACAGGAGAGAAGATGTATTGTGTACCTTTTCTATACAGCTATAAATAAATAAGCAAATGTGAGCCGAAATAGCTATCAACTATATTTAAAAAAATATTTTTTAGAACTAAAATATGATACATTGCTATTTTTTTCACCGTGTCAAATAAGGAGATTAAAAAAACACGTCTCCGACACTGACCGACTAAAAAAAGTTTAATTTTGTCAGGTATTTTCCTACCTTTCTTATTTATGTGCATTACATCAAAGATCAACCAACCAATCCGGCTAATTGTTCATTGAGATATTTTTCAAAATCGTCTAATCGAAAAAGTCGCCGAAGTCGCTCCTTTTTCACGACTCTGACTTCACAGCCCTGATATCATTGCTACATAGTCCATGCAGAGTGTCCATGTTGGCCAACGTGTGGCACGTGGACCGCATGTTGAGTTAAACTGCTCTAGACTCTAACGTTCTTTTAGTGGCAGAGAATTTTTTTTACTCCTTAAATTTTAAAATATTTTTGACCATTTCATATTAAGAATTTATAATGGAATGTGTTAACAAAAGAAGGTTGATAGTTGATATCTAAACTTAAGTATTTTTAATTAACGATATCGACTGAAGGTGCTTGATGGAATTTCAATATCAAATTTGAATTGTTACACCTTTGTACGATTCTACATGTTTTGTCACTTACGAACCGGGTTTCGCCTTTCGGCATCTTTAGGCATTCTATCACACGGACTGACGTAAAATAAACAGTTAGCATCGTATATATACTAAAATTATTTATTTCAGGAAAAAATTTTACCCAAGGCAAGCAGTAAATTACAGCTAAAAACATTAACAATATTAATCTAAAAATAATTACTCATTAACGATCTTGTTAATGAGTCATTCTTTAAAGTATTTTTCAACAAATATCAATCAACTTACATTAAAATATAAATGAGTTTTTTTTCTTCGTATAGAGAATACCTAGGCAAAAGCGAAACCCGGGTCGTTAGTGACAAAACATGTGGAATCGTACAAAGTTGTAACAATTCAAATTTTATGTATTTTTTTTTCTAAAAACACTTTTATTACAATGTATACTACCATGTTTTGTTAGTCAGTAGTAGGTTTGTTATATACTAGTTCTTAATTAATTTCCCGTATATATTTAAATATTGTTTCATTGAATTTTTAAACATTAAATAAACTATACTTTTCAATCCTTATCAAAAAAAATGCTTTGTACAATTTTTAAGTTAAAATTCCTTATTGACTTTGGGTCGTGATTCAAAGACAATCGCGTGTAATAGAACGTCTACTAAAAGGTAACGCACACAATCTACACAATAAATTGTCTATATATATTCTTTAGGGGCACTGATAAGAGAGTTCGTTCTTAAGATAATTCCTAAATTCTCTAATATTAAGTGAAATTACCTGGATATATAATATTCATTTAAGTGCTTGTAAAAAAGTTAAATAACTCTATCCAGTCATAGTTAATTATTTTGAAAGATAATTAAGAGACACTGTTTTATTTTTTCATTGGTTTTTATTTTTTAAAATCAATAACCATGTTAATTAATATTTTTCACACACGTCCGCTAACATTTTGGAGCATAAGACCTCATAATGAAAGTATCATATCGTAGATTTTTCTGTTCAATATTTTTGCTCAGCTGCTCAATCAGCTGTTCAATTTCTCTTCTATCAAGAAGTTGTTGATAGAAAGGATAGGGTTTGGTCAGGACTACTGATAAACTAACCTAACCATTTTCACTACACCTGTTTTTAGGATCGAATAACAACTTAATTTTCTGTTAATTTGATCTTTTCCTGTTTCAATGCATCTCTATAATTGACTACAGAATTGTTATATTAAGGGTAGTTAGTTTTTGAAACTTTTCACTGAAACTTTCTTAAAAAGTAATCACCCAATTCCATTAATCCGAATCTAATCAAGAACTGTTGGTATTTTTAATTAGTACTTACATACCACCTTTGCAAAACTGTCACATTTTGAGGCTATGAATTTCTAATGACACTTTGCAAACCATCGATTGTAGCGAGTAGTAGAGTTTTAGTAGTTCACTTTGCGTAAGTGACATTGCAACGCAACGCCGGGTACTCGCTAGTATTGTCATAAATGTGTATAAAAAAATAGAGAAATAATTTTAAGCTTAATCATTATCTTATAAAATCAAAACGATTTTTAATTACCAATTCAACTAATTTATTGTATCATTAATAATTAATAATCGTTATTGTTATATTGGCACAAACTGCTCATGTTTCATTTTTTTATATTCTAAAATCCTCTATGGTACTAACTAAAACTTGCATGGGTTCCTTTTAGACTATTACACCCTATAAGTGCTTTTTAAACGACTCGTTTATTTCCTAAACGATCTTACTTGCTAACAAGTGCAGTTTCCATGCAACTTTTCGCTCATTGAATTTTACCTTGGTCTCTATTATCTCTAATCTCGATTGCAGATCTGCAGTGACAATCATTTTACAGCCCACGTTAATATTATTCCATGATTTACCACTTTTTTACAATTTAATAAAGTCACTTTAATCAGACTACACAAACTCTCGTTAAAAGAAAATTGCTTTTAAATATATGAAATGAAAGCACAGTGAAAGTTGTCTTTGCTAATATCAAAATGATGGATCGTTAATATCTATGACGCGTTAGCATCAGAACTCTTCACGTCTCCTTTATCTCTAATGTATTGATTTATTTGTTTGTATTATTTGTGCGTTATTGCCTACAGCCGTTAGTCGTTGCAGAGCTGAGCAATCTTCAGTAAATCCGGTTGGAGACAATACGCACTATAATTATATTCAGTTCTTTACATACTGTACTCACACACATAAACATATCTGTATATATGCACATACAATAGATAAGCAAGCACACCAAGTAAAATCATCTTCACATGCCGAGGTCGTGTGTTTTGGATTATTAAAATTTGTAACAAAAATCTACACGAAGTCGTTAATCATAACTACTCTCAGCCTAAAATGATTACTCGGTAATGTTTAATCAAAATATAAAACGTATCAGGGGCTCAGCAATGTCCAATACTTCTACGCCGAGCGTAATGATTTCTGTATTCAAGTTATACAGCAATATCGTAATAAAAAATGAAATCAGTGATCATACACCTTTTCATCTCAATAATTACTTCAGTAGCAACAAATAAATTCTTTTGTAAATAAGTTTTTTTTTGTTTTCTTTAACTCTGACACGTGTTTCCCATGTAATAAAATACGTTTTGATACAATTAATCTGAAGCTCAAAAAAGCTTAACACGTGTCATTTCTACCTCATACCATAACATATTGAGTGAAATATAATATTCATTACTATTAATTTTGATTTATAGTAAACATAAATGTACACAAAAACAAGTTAAGCAAAATTTTTACTGACGTGAAATAAAACTATACCAACCTCATAAGCGTATACTTTCAAAAATCGTGGCGTCTGACGTTTAGGTTTTGAGTATTTATTATGGCCAGGTTTTATAAATTCCTGGACATCTATATATATGATCGTTTTGCATATCATTAAGAAATTATCTTTATTTTGAATACTCACGTTTTGAAGTGTGTCTTCAATACAAAGTTTTGATAATTGAAATATTGTGCTGCTAAAATATTTAAAAAAAAATGTAACAACAGTTTTTGATAGCTGCAATATTGCAAAGAGCTTTTTTCTTTAAATGATAAAAATATTTCGAATTAAGCTTTTCTCTCAAACATTTTTTTAAATTATCTTTTAAAATAAAAAAAAAGTTTTGACGTGAAAACAGTTTGAAACAATACGAGAGCAATACCTGAAATCAATATAAAAAGATCACATCAAATTTCATACAAATCAGAGTTTGCGGAAATATCCAAAATACATTTCAATTATAATTTATAACTGCGTCATTGACATACGTCAAGCAAGAGCTTTTATGATGAGCTTTTTATTATATTATGTACAGCGCGCAGTACATGGGAACAGGTGTTATCATAATTCGCGCCTAAAATAGCCTGATAACTGTTTACTATCGCAGTGTACGCTGTCAACGCCGTTTCCTTCCCGCCGAAAAGGCTTCGACGGCGCTGCCAGTAGCGCCGCGACGCCCTCTGCCTAACGACCGAGCGCGGAGTAACGAGTCGTGAAACGGCGACGTTTGCATGCGAAACGCTTGAACTAACGGGTGACACGCTCACCGCCGAAAGCCCACTCTGCGATAATCAGGTATATCTCATATATTCCGTCTGACATTATATGTCATTTTTGAGAAGCATTTATACGTTACACAAAAAAGAAATTTTATCAGGAATTGGCTATAAAGTCAATCGAGTAACCTCAGGCAAAATCTGCTTAAAGAAATGAAAAAAATGTTTTATATCTTATATTAATAAACACACTCTCTTACACGTGAAATTTGTCGACATGTAAAGCAAAACTGTAAAACATCGAAAATGTTTGTACCAGTGGAATCACCATTAGCAGGCTGACTCTAAAATATATGTCGGTGAATTCTTAAAAAAGTATCAGAAACATGTTGTTAATGCATAGTTGTTTCCATAAAGCACTCTTTGTTGCGATGGTATTTTTGCTATTTTTCCTCATTTTCCACATTCACACCAAATATATATAAAATCAATAAACGTGTTCTTAAATATCTGCCGCAACAAAATATCATAAACCATATTTGCTCTAAATTTATTCGCTAACATTTGACTGTACAGTTTTAAATATCAAATGTTATGTCATTTATATGAGTTGTTTCATGGACGTCTCGAAAATGTATGTTATATACAATATTTAACCCTCGGATTGATAACGTCTAAAGTGTTAAGACAATTCTTTGAGGTGTGTATAAATGCTTTTCCAGAATACTATATTCTCAAAAATGTCAGTTACAAATAAATGATAATATCCTTAATCGTCCCGATAGTCTCAATATTTTTTTTTTCAACACTATTGAATTAAATTTGAATTGTTACAACTTTTTACGATTGCACATGTTTTTTCACTAACGACCCGGGCTTCGCCTTTCGGCATATTCAGGCATTCTATCACACGGATGCAACAGAACAGAACTCGTCAGTTATGTTGCATCCGTGTAATAGAATGCCTGAAGATACCGAAAGGCGAAACCCGCGTCGTTAGTGACAAAACATGTGAAATCGTAGAAATTTTTAACAATTCAAATTTAATAACTGAACCACGGAATGAATCAAAGAGAGTCAAATATTTATTTATTGGTTTATTGATTGAATTGGCATTCACTTGGTAGAACTCCGTTATAACACGGTGAAATAAATTAGCAATGTATTTTAGTTCTTCAAAATTATTTTTCACAAATATAGTTGATAGCTATTTCGGCTCACGCCACCGTCAGAACTACAGATAGTTCAGACAGATAGTCAGATAGTTCTGACGATGGCGTGAGCCGAAAAAGCTATCAACTATATTTATTAAAAATAGTTTTGTAGAGCTAAAATACTTTGCAATTTTTTTCACTGTGTTTATTTATCGGCTTCGTTGTCGATTATAAAACAATGTTAGCCTTTAAAATAGTTTCGTATCGATATATTGCATTTATTTTATCACTCTTTTTACTTGCGTGTAATTTGTGTTTCAACGTGATTTTGAGTATTGATAGTTAAAAATATAACCAATATTCTTTGTTAAGTAATAAAAAGTAGCGTCAGAGCCTCCACGAGTTTTAAGGGAGCGCCGTCAACCCAGGTCGAGGACTTATTTGCAAAGTTCACGCTCTTAATATTGCATTATAGTCGGCGTTTGCACTGAATCAGAAATAGATTTTTTATTAGCATCTAAACAGCCCCTCCTTAAATCGGCTCGGTCGATATTCACATCGACCCAATTCGTTTTAAAATAGATTTTATTTACATACATACTGAATCTTTTATTGTGTTTACCGTCACCGCTTGGTAAAAAGGCATTACTTTTTAAATAAGTAAAACAGTGTTTAGTGCTATTTTTACAATTTAATAATAAAAAATCAGGTTTAGGAGTATTATATTTACTATTCGTGAAATATATTACAACAATTAAAACAAATAAATATATCAACATAATAAAATATAATACGTAGGATATATGTTTTTTTTATACCGAAACAAAAAACAAACTATCAAACTTATTTTAGGAAAAAGCATATCATTAAAATGTTGGCAAAATAGCTTTACTTTAAGATCTCACGTCTTGTCAGAATGTTTTGTTACTCAACCTGCTCACTGCTGAGCTACATGAGGAATATTCCAACCCTGAATGTTTCATTTTTTTTTTAGAGTAGTGTTGGTGTTTACCAATTCTATAGGGATTTCAGGATAAATCAAGATGTATTTTAGTTCAAAATTAAGCTCTTTTACGAAAGTTTTGATAGTGCAAACTGTCTTTATCAACACACTGTAACCAGCCGTTTGAACGATTAAAACATTAGCAGGTAGACAATTAAATTTGTTTTAGAATACTTACTCCCAAATAAAATAATATTAAAAAAAGTTTATTGATTGAATTGGCATTTACTTGGTAGAATTCCATTATAACACGGTGAAAAAATAACGATGTATTTTAGTGATTGAATTGGCATTCACTTGGTAGAACTCCATTATAACACGGTGAAAAAATAGCAATGTATTTTAGTTCTACAAAATTATTTTTAACAAATATAGTTGATAGCTATTTCGGCTCACGCAATCGTCAGAACTATGCTTAAACTAACATTCGCTTATGTATATATAGCTGTGCAGAAAAGGCACACAACACATCCTCTCTTCTGTTCCAACGGCCTAGCTTGTTACTTTAACACAATCACACAAAATTTTCACAATTCTTAATGAAACAATAGGTGTCTATGACAATAAGATTATGTGTGGGACGAAAGTGGTCCTTCTAGAAGCAAATCAGACCACCCGTTTGTACAACGGCTGGACAAGTGGCGATAGATACATATAAATAATAAAATAGATCGAAAGATAAAATCAATAAACTGGACAGAATCGGTATATATAAAATGTCCTGTGGCTCATGTTTATCCGTTTATATCGGACAGACAGGTAGAAGTATATCTACTCGAGCTAAGGAACATGTAAGATCATTACACCAGAACAGAACAGTAAAACAAACAGATTCACAATTCGCTAATCACGTTATTAATGAATCACATAATATAAATTCAAACTCAGCCCCTTAATGTTTGTATCTTTGTAGTAAGGGTCGGAGAATGACGGCTTTGGAAAAGCTGGAAATCAATAGACACCAATTATCACAAAGGATTCTTAACGAGCAAACTAACATAATAGTATCGCCACTTGTCCAGCCGTTGTACAAAGAGGTGGTCTGATTTGCTTCCAGAAGGACCACTTATAATCTTATTGTCATAGACACCTGTTGTTTCATTTAGAATTTTGAAAATTTAGTGTCATTGTGTTAAAGTAACAAGCTAGGCCGTTGGAACAGGAGAGAGGATGTGTTGTGTGCCTTTTCTGCACAGCTATATATAGATAAGCGAATGTTAGTTTAAGCATAGTTCTGACGATGGCGTGAGCCGAAATAGCTATCAACTATATTTGTTAAAAATAATTTTGTAGAACTAAAATACATTGCTATTTTTTCACCGCGATGTATTTTAGTTCTACAATTATTTTTATAAGATAACTTATAAAAATATAATGCTTTATAGCTATATAAAAATAAATATCTTAGTAGAAAGTAGAAAAGGTACACAATGCTCATGCATTTCTGTAATAAATCATCTCCGGCGAATATTTAAGCTTATTGAAATTGACGCCTGTTAATTTTCATTTTAATTTAAATTTTAGTTTCATTGCTAGCAGGATATAAGCTAGGTAGTTAAAACAGAAGTGAATATATATTGTGAACCTTTTCTACACAGCTTTATATAGATAAGCAAATATACGTTTTAACATAGTTCTGACGATGGCGTGAGCCGAAATAGTTATCAACTATATTTTATAAAAAAAATTGTAGAACTAAAATACATTGCTATTTTTTCACCGTGTTGAAGAAAGTGTTTGTTTTGTAATCTTTACTTCGAATCTTTTTTCGCAGACGGATTTTTTACTGTTTAAATAATTGAGTGGTGTTGAAAAGTATTACACTGTGACAAAATTATAATGTAGAGAATCGAAAATTTTTGGTAATGATAAGTAATGAAAATAAAAAGAGCCAGAAGGTTTGGCGATCTTACCTGGTCAGCAGTATATTCAGTGGCGGACTAGGCCGCTCGCCGCCCTTCAGGTGCGCCGGATGCAGGGTCGGCGCAGGCGAGCCGTCGGGGCCGGAGCGGTGATGCGAATCGCCGACCTGCCCCGCGGCAGCTAGCACGGCCAGCCGCTTGCCCGACATCGCCCAACCGAGTGGGCTCTTCGGCGCCAACACGGCTCGGCCGAGACGCCGGCACTTGTAGCTTCGCAAAAAGCTTTCAATAGATAATAACTTCTAATCCATAACGTTCGCACGGAAGTTATAAAATCGATTCACTTCAAATTAAACTTTATTATTGTGGAACTGAAAAAATGTTTTTGATGATCGACCTATATATTTTCAACATTCATTACAATAAGAGTTTTACTAATTTTTGGTGAAATTCGTAAAGTTTTATTCTATATTATTGAATTGATCACCGTAGCTTAACGATAAAAACGCAAGGCTCTCAACCTATATGCTTTATTCAAAATAATAAAAGACATTTTTTAGTGCTTATTGCCACAATATATTTTTTGATCAAGACCGATTTCGCTCATCGCGAGCATTATCAACTGAAGCAGCTCATCATCAATAAATTATCATCATTAACGATCACGATGAGCGAAACCGGTCACTGTTCTGTGAAACACTTTCATATGTGTTGTTACTCACGCTCTGGTTTGGTCTTTTGGCATCTTCAGGCATTTTATCTCACGGATATAACAGACACTCGTCGTTAGTGACAAAACATGTAGAATCGTACAAATTTTAATGTAAAGTCGAAATCATAAATTAATTCAATATAATGTATATTCACTAAAAAGTGACTCTTCACAAATAAAAGATAGTTTTAAAAGTGGGTTTGAATACGATAGATTGAGAAGCACACTTAATTCGATTCAAACCAAGTACTTTTTAGTGTCTAACATTATATAATACTATGTATGATACAATTTGTACCTCAACATTTCTAGTTTCGAATAAACACTTTAGCGCAATTCTTTTCCAGACCAATAAAATGATACTTAAAGCAAATAGCTTGTAGCAATAATCCGTTTGCCTTACACCAAAAAGTGTTTCGCGCAACGACTGGGATGTCCAATCTCCAAGTTATGCTTAAACGGTATTTATTTCTATTACATTTCAAGCCTTGACCTTTCCATTCTATGGTGAATGTAAACATTTCATGTACTAAATGGGCTCGTTTTTATTTTTATGGTTTACAGCAATGCCATCTTCTCGAATTGTGAAGTCTCTTGCGACACTTTATGCAGAAAAATGTATATTTTGTCAGTTGAAAATATGAGTTGTGTTGATTTTGTATAATAGAACACTAAATAAAACTTTCTTTTCGAATAATTTCATGTCATCCGCGTTATTAGAATGCCTGAACAGCATAAAGACGAAATCTGTGTTGTTAGTAAAAAATACTTTAAATTTGAACAATCCAAAGTTAATTTGAATAACAATTGTGTTGTGTACAATTACACAATATTTTATCACATGGATGCAATTAAACTAACCGTCAGTAAATCGTTTGTATCGCTTATATATCATACAAGAAGAATCGTACAAAAATTTAGACAGTAAGGTAAAGTTAAATTATGTAAACTTAAATACATTGCTATTTTTTCACCGTGTTATAATAAAGTTCTACTAAGTAAATGCCAATTCAATCAATAAACTAAGGCTAAGACCTGAATAAATATCTGACATAATTTAAATTACTACTGATTTGATTTTAATGGCATTCTGATTCAAATAAGTTAATTTCAAAACCAATGTTGCTTTTTAATTTTGTTATAGAAGGCTTCCACAATTATCAAGTACCATTAAATATAATTGGGTGATTCAATACCTAGATATACCTTCAAATTTTAAAAAAGAATGTTTTGGTTG
The DNA here is from genome assembly GCA_028555115.1 of Himalopsyche japonica. Classification (NCBI taxonomy): domain Eukaryota; kingdom Metazoa; phylum Arthropoda; class Insecta; order Trichoptera; family Rhyacophilidae; genus Himalopsyche; species Himalopsyche japonica. The sequence goes on along the minus strand of JAHFWJ010000590.1, from coordinate 1,373,240 downwards.
GATTATGTATCGTATTGTAAGCTATTTTTATTTTACTCCTGGTCTGTTTTTCCTGTATTCAATCCCTCTTGCATTATATATAAACGATAGAAACTGTGTGTCAGTTCTATTGTATAAGTCTGATATAATGGCTTAATATGTCAAAACGTGAAACCCGGGTCGTAAGTGACAAAACTTATGGAATTTTACAGTTTCAATAATTAAAATTTGATATTGAAATCCAGTAAGCACCCTTAGGGGATATCGCCAATTACATTGTAGTCTCTATCGCTTGTATTGTTACATTTTGAATGTTTTGTTTTTATTTGTAAGGAAAGTTATATAATACTTAAATTATTATATCTATTGTAAACAAAGACTACTTAGTGTATAGTTTCCATAATGGAATTTTAAACAAATCATATGCTTTTGTTTTCATTTAAAACACAAATAATAAGAGCGTTGTTTTTTTTCTTCTTCAAATATTCAAAATATATTCGCATTTCTTTCCATACTTGCCAATGCATATATAAAATACAATGTGTATACAATTCGTTTATTAACGTGTCGTAATAAACCGTATTTTGTATTTTATTATAACCAATAAACGAAACTTGAAGTGAATTTCCATTTTTATCTTTTGTGGGCTACCCCTTTGCCGGGGGTGAATTTCTTTTGGACTCAGGCAACCGGAAGCTGTTTTTATTTACGATGTTGAACTAGCTGTTCCAATAAAAGCTCGATACATTTTGACCTCCTTAACCGCACACCTCCCGGGGTATGTAGCGTCAGTTGGCCGCGAGCGATCAAAAATTATCTAACTTCTTTTAAATCTAAGGTTATTTCAGTGAGTTAACAATTAATTGTCATTTTGAACAATGTATTGCTTACATTATTGATCGCAGACGATAGATAATTGTTTTTACCCCAATAAAATAAGCAATATTTTCAACGGTGCATCAAATTTTAAGCGTATCTAGAGCAGTGGTTCTCACTTGAAATTTCACTGTGGCCGCACTATAAACATCAGCTGTCCTATGAAAATGTCTCGTGCACATCCGCACCAAATGTGATAAAAATAGTTTAGATATTTATTTTTTATATAGTTCATTACACTGAATGATCTTTCACAATATACAGTTTGTAGGTAAAATCGATAAAATATATAAGGCAATTGTTGTTAATTCTTTATATTGACTTGATTCATGGTCAACGTATAACTTCGACCAAAAATTTTGAACATTTTTATTATTAAAACGGTCCTTTACTTAAACTCGACTAAATGCTGGATAAATCACGTTTATTCAATCAATTTTAAAACAATCATAGTTTTACAAATTCATTTGTAAAATCACATTTTTTAAAATATCGATATTACCTGTAAAACTGTGCCGCACATGAGAACCACTGATCTAGAGTTTATTTTCGTTAGTTAGACGTGAAACTCCTTAAGTCTACATAGTGAACTTTTTAACATAAGTCAATCGTTCTAGACTCAATACCAATTTTGAACCTTTGACGTAGCTAGGAATACAACATTTGACCAAAAAAAATGACAATGGATAAATGTTAATTGATGAATGTTTGACACGAAGATAAAAAAATGATACTCATTTCTTTCTAAATGTATATCATACACGCCCGCCCAAAAGCAATTGGATTATTTTTTAGTTCATACAGTAACATACTGATAACAATTTTTAGTATTGTTCTTATTAACACAATGTCTGCCAATGTGTCAACAGTTGAAACGGCTAATTATATTGTATTGAAACTATCATACGAGCATATTTTGTCCTGGAAAATTCTACTGGTTTGTTAAACACCAACATTATAGAACTATTGTTTGACAAATTTTAATTGTTACAACTTTGTAAATTCCACATGTTTTGTCGCTAACGACCCGGGTTTCGCCTTTCGGCATCTTCAGGTATTCTATCACACGGATGCAACAGAACTGATGTAAAATAAACAGTTAGCATCGTCTATATACCAAAGTTATTAATTACAGGAAAACACTTATTATTTGACATTTTCGATTTTTTAATGAATAAAATATGATTTTCGTTACTATAACAGTTTTATAATATAATAACAAGTATCGGTTTTCCTCATCGCGAGCATTATCAACTGTAAAATTCAGATGTCCACATAATGCTTTTCTACCAAGAAGTGAAATTTAACGCTTTAAACGTGAAATGCTATATTTTAATATGCGTTAAGGTTCAGTAAAGTAATCGGTCAACTAAAAAAAAATATTGTGTAATTAAATAATATTTTAAATTTTTTCTTCGTCTTACGTGACTTAACTTTTCCACGACGTTCGTGAGATGTCTTTTTGGCTCGTCGGAAATCGCAAACTGAACTATTTTTATTAGCGGGAAATTTGAAGAGATGCGTAGCTTACGTCTCAATTTGCGACCCTAACTGACATCTCCACACGTGATCAATCTAACGAGTCAGTGGTGAGGGACTTAATTACACCGCGGGTATGTCTGCCCTAATTAGCCAACTGCTCCCTGGTTGACGTCAACTGCCTAAAAATATCTCTTCAGAAATTAATCCTTTTAAATGATATAACATACGTCGATTAGCTAATGTTTTCACTTCCATAATCTAAGTTTTTCAATTTCGTACGTTTCCTACCATTTTGCTACTCTACAATAAGACGATAAAAATATATTGCATCATTAAAAAGAATGAAGTAATATTATGTATTTTCTTTACTCTATACTAACTTTGTATAAAATAACTCTTTTACATAACACTGTAAAAAATTTGTACTGACAAAGAAAATTGATCAATTATTGTTCAACGACCAGTGATAATTTATTTTTAAGTTATTATCTGTCACTTCTTGGTAGAAAGACATTGTATTTAAATTTTTTAAAAAACTCCACGCCATAAAGACCGGTTTCGCTCGTGTTTCTGTACTTTTAATGGAGTTATTTTAATACAATTTATTTCTAAGAAGTCCTTTACATTTTCTTTATAAACTATTTTACTTCATTTGTACATCTTCAGTATGAATACTTGTAAATTATTTTCCCAGTTCTTAAGCCTTTAGTTTTATATAACCCTTAATTATCAACTCAAAACTTTGTATAAATAGCCTTGTTTGTATTTTGAGTTTTATCAGTTAATAATGCTCCTGATAAGTGACGATTTTGATCGTAAATATATTGTAGATATATAAGTAAAAATGTCTTTTTATTATTTTAAATAAACAGTTTAACTAAATTTTAATTGAATAATCATCACACCTCCCATGTGATATATCCAAAGCTTCCTGTGTTAGGCAGTCAAGTAGAAATTAGAATAGCAAAATTTCAAATACAATATTTTTTTAATAATATAGCAAACCATATCTTTAAAAACTGTCGTACGTTTGAGAAACACAATAAAGTAAAGATACTCTATCGATGAAATTTCAATAGATTTCAAACTTTTATCAGACAACGTTTTGTATTATATTTTAGTAACAATTTTGTTCTATCGAGAATTTTACCTCCAGGCACTTTTTATTAATTTACAATTAGCACTATTGTTGCTTAATTTTAACCCGCTACCCTCATTCAGTAAAAAGTAAATCGTACTACCCCACTCTTCAATAATTAGCTCCCCTGTTAATTTAAGTAATGAATAGCCTTACGATACGATTAGTCTAAATATAAATATCAAAAATTAACTTCCGCAAATTTACCACCGAATCCACAAAAAAAAAAAAAAACTATTTATTATCCTTATTTTGTTTTCATTAATTCGTACCACATAGAAACTGTATTATGATAATTCAATTATTTTGAAGCTTTTTAGTTGAATATGAAAACTAATTGTCTTTATAAAACTGAATGTTTTTGTTTCTTTTGTGTTTTGAAAATTAAAACCGCAACCTGTGGATCTTTAAAAGTTGGCAAGGTTTTTCTATTAAACTTTTAATTTGCCCTGGGGCGAGAAGGGAGGCGATTATAGCGTTAATACAAAATGACGACAAGGGCGTCGAATTTTGAATATTCCATCTCGCTATTCTTATTTTGGTTGTTTTTCTGTTCTTTTTTTTTTTTAAAAAGAAACAGTTTCCCGACACGTTTTAAAGAAAGAATTGAAAAGAAACTAATCTGTATTAACGGAAATGCCCTTTCGTTCACTTACAGTCAAATAATAAAATGCAATAATTACATTACTAATTTCACAATTTCATATTATATTTATAAGATCAGGAACGGTTTGTCTCATCGCGAACATTTTGACTGATACAAGACAAATTTAAAAAAACATGGTAATTATTACTGGGTATTTGAAAACCAATATTTTTTACTACATATTGGTAATTTTTCCAATTTGAAAAGGCCCTCAAAATTTCTTTCGTAAACAATTTTTTTATTAAGATATATTTTGTATATTATTATCAACCATAAATTTATACACATAGCCTTGATTTAATTTGTACCAGTCGATACTCATCGCAATGAGCGAAACCGGTTCTGGTGACATTTTATAAAATTGTGAAAATAGCTCTGAAACATATGTTTTATTTTTTTGAGTAATAATTATTTATATGATAATCACGATATATCTTGCATTTTACCCATGTCATTTTTTATTCCTCATAAATTACACCGTCTTTATTTTTGGTTTTGAAAAATAATTTAATAAATTAATATGCAGTATAGTTTTATTTACAATATGAATCACATTTATCATGGTTTATTAAAAAAAAAAATATATATATATAGTGTTTAGACACTGAACGATTTGACAGAAAATAAATCAACTAAATTAGCAAGACTTAATAATTTTAATTCGACCTACGGCACTGAAAAATTAATTATTATTATTTTATGTTCGCTCCGAGACGCTGTCGGTATCTTGTCTCATTTCCTCTACATCTCTGGGATCCATGTTTGAGAATGTTTTAATTCCTCTTGCCAGACGTGCCACCGGCCTTAGATGATCATTGTCTCGCCCCACCGATTTGTATCCAGTGGTTATATCTACATAGTAATTTTACTTAAAAAACTTAACTGTATTGTCTGGTGAGTATTTTTAATCGTATTAAATTTATAATATTTAAATTATTAATCATAGATAGTGAGTTTATTCAACAATAACTTAAGTGAATATTATTTGCTTTTTTCGTGGTTTTGATATAACTGAAAGATATACTGATAAATCACAATACACGAAATATTTTTTTTATGATTAAAAATTAAGAAACGTTTATAACGATGAGTTTGTGTTTTATATTATAAATTCCATAGAATAACGTTTGTATTGCTCAATTCGATCGTCGAATATTTTCACATTTTTTTAGAACGATTCAATTTTCTTCGTTTTTTTCAGCGGAAGTTTTCATTATTTATTATGAAATTGCTGCGCTTAAAGCACTTAGAGCTTATTTGTTTCATATTTCGTTATTAAAAAATCCTTAACGTCTTCCAATAAAGACAATTAAATTTAAATTATGCTGTTATATAAGTATTATTTTTTTAATGTGAAAAAACTTACGGACTGAATTGTTAGTTCGACAGCATTAAGTATAATGTGTTGTTTTTCAATCCATTCGTGTTAATAAAAGAAAATAAATTATCATTCAATAGTAACCAATGAATTCTAATATTATACATTTAAATTTTCAATGATTTTTTTCATTGCTAAAACGAGCGTTTTTCGAAAGAACATTTCTTTGTAAAATACTAAAAGAGTGCAAAGTTCCATCGATTCCTTTACAGCTACAATTATTTTATCGTCTTTTTATCAATTTTATTGTATATAGCATATTAAATTAGCGCGGTTATCAATCAGTCGTGTTTATTTTATTTTTATATTTATATATATATATTTAAAAAAAACTAAAATTATTTTAAAGTCTTCGTGTACTTAACGTGAGTTATCAAATCAAGTATGCCTTAAAAAAATAACATTTTATCTTAAATAGGCATTGCTAAAATTTTATATATACATTATCAAAGCTCTTACCTCAATCGTTTTTTATTTTAAATTATACAAACTTTATCTCTGAAACTCTTTGTTCTCAAAACAACAACAACATTGCTTTTACACTTTTGAAAGCTTTTTAAAAAGGTATCTAATGCACAATGAATCTATGTGACATTTATCTACCCCTTCGGAAAACTGTTCCTAAACTTTCCCATCAACTGCTGTGTACCATTTAATATTTATAATATTGCTACGGAAAAGTTTTATTTTTTTACACCGTATCGAAATTTTTCACGCGGCGGGTTCACTGGGACACCAGAAAAGCGACCTACCCTTGCGAACTCGGCAAGTTGACTGACTGAAATTTTCCGCCACGGGAAAATTGCACCCCTTTGTTGGAACTTTTCGAATAAGATCAATCGGCAAAACCGAACGGATAGCCGGTTTGTTTTTAAGATTTGCTTGTTTTAATTTTACACATTGTGGTATTCGGTTTGGTATATATTTTCATATAGTTTTTAAAAATTATTCTTAAAAATACTTAAATTATTTAGTATTTAAATATTCAATTACACAAATTAAAATAATATCAAACAGCAAAACTCTATTTTATTCGATATGATACAACCGTATTTGAAATTTTATATGACTAAATTTAATTTAAGCTTCAATAAATTAAATATTATCGTCGTTGGATGACTTTGTTCTCCTGTTGCTTAAAAATTATATTGCCACACTTTGAAATTTGAATGTTATTGGTTTCTGTTATGACAATATCATTTAAATTTTATATCTTTTCGTTGCTTAATTTCGTTTTTTCTCTTCGAGTTGACCTCATGCAAAAATAAACTTTCTTTAATCGTCAGTCGTAGTCGATGATACTTGCGAAACCTGTCATGGTCTTATTAACCCTCTGACTGCTAACGTCTCAACTGTTGAGACTGCTGATTTTTCTGTGTTGATAGTTGATTCCCAAAAATATTTGAATTAACAGTAGTTAAAGCCTTGTTATACTCGCAAAATTTTTATTCGATCAATTGCTCGATTTGTCCTGACAAACTCGATAACATTGTTTCAAACCAATGTTACTCAATAAATTTTTGAAGTCTAGTTGTTGGAAAATCCTTTCAATGGCTCAGCAAGGAATGAGTTAATATAAAATTGTGTTAGTTCTAGTTTAGTCTATTATTAAAATATAATTTATTGACAACAAGAAGTAAATGTTGACACATTAAAATTGATAATTGATATTAATGAAAAGGTCAGCACTCAGGTGTCGCTGAAAACTCTCGCTAAATCAGTTTTTCATTATGCAACTTAAAACGATCAATGGCGTAGTTACGAATGTAATTATTTAATTAATACTTACTAAATCGATCACCTCTGTTGATATATGACTATAGGGTATGTTTTTCGTATAGGTATTGTAATGCGCATGCTCAGTGCAACAATTTTGAGTGTCGGAAGAGTGCATTTGCGAACGTGGCGGTTTGTCTGTTAAAACTTTGGAATTGTTTAGTATTTTCATTCTACAATTGCCTTATTTCTCAGTCACTCATCTGCTTTTAATCTATACGGACTTTTTGTTCGATATTTAAAACATTTGGTTGATATTTAAAGAATCCGATTCAAACTATACTGTTTTCTTTTTTCTCATGTAAGTAAGCTTAATTTTTTAAGTATGGCGGTGTTTTGTGCAGACGTCCCAATTTTCAATCATATTTCACATTTTACGTTATTTGTTACTCTGCAATGTGACTTAATTCATCTCATGCCGCACGATGCGCAGTCTTCAGTAATTCGCTCTCTTACACGTGTCGTTACTCCCTCATTCTTTCGCACTAAAACTTCACTTACACCGAATGTTTTTCAGCATTTTTAAATGTCAATTTTATTTTGTCTATTTTCACACTAACGTTTGCAAAAAAGTACGGTCAGTGAATGGGTTAAGTGAAAAGAAAACATGTTTAGAAGTAGTGAATTTTTTGGCTTAATATTTAAAAAATTTTAATTTTGATGTTTTCAAAGGATTCAACGGTAAGTTTGATGAAGTTAATTTTTAATATAATATTAGAAATACTATGTCGATTAAATGACGATTTTTTTAAATTAATGCAACCGTATCAATAATCAATTAGTATTCGTAAATTTAAATACACATATCACGTTGCTTACCGCTTTTTATAATTATCACTATTTATTACCAATTGTTTTACGATAATTAGTACTTTTATTGACTTTCTCTCAACCCCTTCCCACGACTAGTATAAAAGAAAAATCAGAGGTGACAAACCATGCGGATGTTTGAATCATTAAAATCTCAATTTGAATTACTATCAAATTATTATTTTGAATTCATAATATAAATTTAATATATGGATTGAATGGGCATTTACTTGGTAAAACTTCATTATAACACGATGAAAAAATAGCTATATATATATATACTATAGTTCTGATAGTTCTGATTATGGCATAAGCCGAAATAGCTATCAACTATATTTTATAAAAAAAATGTAGAATTAAAATACACAGCTATTTTTTCACCGTTTTATATTTATGTTTTATTAATTTCAGCAAAATTTTCGTTATTTATCACAAACGCATTAATGAAATAATTGAGCCTGACTGAAAGATTTGAGTGGGTGAGAATGACACCAGTTGGTGTGTCATGTCCGTAGGGATCTTCGAAGAGCATCGTCCGTATGTTCAGTCTAACAGTCCCAGCTATGTTACTACGACTGTGATTTCTTAATATCAGTAAAAGCTCGATCACTTTCAAATGTTAAACTTTATGTTCAAAATATCAAGTTCTTATGGCATTAACATCAGCAGTATTTTCATCTCGAAGAGCGAACTTTCTCCCCAAACTGCCAATTGTTTAATACATATTTAAACATTAATGATAAAATGCTCATCATGGTAATTTGAAATGAAAGACTTTTTCACATATTGCTGAGGAAAAAAATAATAGTAGGCTGCATTAAAAAAAATATTAAAGACAAAAACGACAGAAACACAGCCTTTTTAACGCACGACTTAGAATATGATACGTGATTCAAAAAATATAAAGATTTTGTAATATGACAGAATGAAGTCATTTTCTTGTGGTCACACAAATTTCCCCAACGTCTCACATGTTATTTTCTGGCCTTAGTCTTTCAAGGTTTAAGTATTTTTATATTTCCTTTATCATATGCTGTTTCATATCAACTGTAGAAAAACAAAAGGATGTTACCCTCAGTTTGTTTCAAAATAGATTTTTGCTTGAATTCTTGTGTATTTAAATTAATTTTTAAATGTTTTATAAATTTATTTAATATTTTGATAATTGATACAATCTGTTTTGAAATATAATATTCAATTCAAAAATCAAGTTTTTTATGCTTCAAAAAGCAGTATAACTTCAAATTTTTATTTCTATTGATCTCCAATTAACACGTTTTCGATTTTATAGAAATTTTCTGTCGCGTTAATTGAGAGTAAAATGTATCAGCTATCGCCCTATGCAAATAATATTTTTTTTAATAATATACTGAAGACATTTTTTTAAGATTACAAAAATATCAAGGCAAATACTGCTCTAACCCACCCTTTAGTTGAATAAAGAGACTAGAGCAGTGATTCTCATTTGCGGCCACCAACAGTTTTATAATAAATATTGATATTTAAAAAAATGTGTTTTTACAAATGGATTTGTAAAATTGTTATTATTTTAAAATTAATTGAATAAACCTGACTTTTCCAACATTTAGTCGAGTTTGAGTAAAGGACCGTTTTAATAATAAAACTGTTCAAAAATTTTGGTCGAAACTATACCTTGGTATGAAGAATTAACAACAATTGTTTTATTAATTTTGTCGATTTTACCTACAACTGTATATTGCGAAAGATCATTCAGTGTCTATATTTCACTGTGTCACTATTTTTATCACATTTTGTTAGGCCACGGAATATTTCTATAGGACAACTGATGTTTATAATGCGGCAACAGTGAAATTTCATGTGAGAACCACTGGACTAGAGTGACAAAAATCAGTTTCTAAAGTTATGATTTGTGCTGTCACAAATACAGCAAATAATATACTAAGGCTCAAGTATGTACTGTTGTGGATGACAGACATATGATTAGAAATAGCCACAAATTGACTATGCTATTTACGACATACTCGCTATTTTCGATCTGTATGCAAATAAGATGTGCGATGATTTATGTTATACGAATTCAATTATTCGCAGTTCTGTAATCTTGATACATGATGTTGTACTATGTGTTTTATCATTTTCTGTAATCTTATTTAAATACACAACTGCGAAATGTTTTCACTACTTATCTGTAACTAGCAGACACGTTTGAAAATACGACCGCCAAAGGAACGACACTTCTAGTTGGTATTTCCCAAACTTTTTGCGTTTAGTGAACGCGCCTGTCAAGGTGCAAAAGCTGGACAGACTCTGCCATGTGTAGCTTTTCGACGAGAGCTTTTTACGCTAGGTAATAAATAAGCTTTTTCTGACGTAAGCATTAGCATTTTCAATATATTTTTTTAAATTAAATTCACTTTTAGTATTTAATTTGAATTGTTAAACCTCATCGCTTTTAAGCTGTTAACTGTCACTTCTTGATGAAAAGGCATGATATTTTAAATAACAAATACAAATTATTTCCACAGTATATTTTATGATCAGGACTAGTTTAGCTCTTCGAATTATCAATTGGTAAGATAGATTGCTTGTAATTGTGAAGTTTGTGTGTCTGTTTGTCCTTTATGCATTACTAAACTATTCATCCGATCGATTTAAAACTTTACAAATTTATTGAGTGCACTCCCGCAAAAGTTTCTGGCATACTATCATCTCCCCCAAAAAAATCTATGTGTAATCTATTCTATATTATTTCTATTAACAATTAATAACACTACTAACTATTGAATTGTTCTTATTGTAACGAGTTTACTTGAAATCCCTTACTCTGAGATCACAGCAATATATGAAGAGTCAGCCAGTATTAAATATTATATAATAGTTAAGATATGGGCTCTCATTATCATAGAAAAAAAATATCTTATCTTTGAAATTGTATGCTATGGTAACAAATTCGTAAATATATTGTATTTACCACTTAGAAGTAGACGTCTCTGAAAAGAGAAACTGGTTTAAATCAGAGATTGACTTGAGCTTCCACGAATATATAATACACGAAATTGCCATTATCTCTCAAACAAACTGCTTAACCGGTCAGACGCCACGGCGTGCAGGCACGCAAACGTGATTACGAGTTTTTTTATTTATGAATAAATATAATATTTCTAAATGCAATCCAATGCAGAAACACCTTTTGGAGGCAATGTGATTGTCAGAATATCCATACGTTGAACCGCTTTCGTTTTATTTCAAGATGAGTCAACAGATGTCACTAGGACTGGTTCCTTATTATCATAAAGATCGCTCGATTGATATATCCACCACTAAACCACCCGAAAAATGTAAAAAAGGTTGCTATGTATGTACAAACACCAAAAAGAGCGAAAAAACAAGAAAGAAGACAAAGTACTTTTGCAAACAATGTTATATACCGTTTTGTGCTGTGCTGTGTTTTGAAATTTATGATACTAAAGGAGTATTTTGAACATTATTATACATAACACAAGAAATAAATAGTTATTCCACCGATTTTTCCTGCTAATAAGGCAGGTAAGCGCGATAGGAGAAAATTATTAATTGTGTTTTTTTCTATATAAATTTTATTCTTGGCAACTCGGGAAGTATTTTGTGCTATTTTTAAACTAAATATTTTATTATATAGTCACTTTCTTTATAATTTGTGTATACAATGATTTTTCGTGGCATTTTCATGAAAAGATCGATGATTGAAGTCAGTTTTTGTGTTATTTAAAAAAAAACTTTACACGACCCTTGGGAAACACTGGCATAAATAGTGGAAATCACTAGAGAAGATCCGAACGTCAACATCCTCGCCTGCCGCTAAATAGATTTGTCTAAACTGACTTATCTCTACCGTTCATCTACTTTCATACATTTAGACTACACATCCTCAAGTATAAATCGAATACAAATCAACCAGCTTATTCTTGGGTGGTTCTGATGAATGTTTTAATTGTAAATTGACTTAATAAATAGCACATATGAAATCATATATGATATTTAAAAAAATACGATATCGATTACAGAAATATAATCAGGACCAGTTTATAACGCTCTCGATGAACAAAACGGGTCCTGATATAAATATATCGACCAAAAAATGTATTTTTATTAACACGTTCCTCGTTGAAGATGCACCTAGCGCGTAAACACATACATCAAAGAGACTTGTTGAAACGTTCAAATATGTATAAAGGGTCTTTCCATAGGTTGTTCGAATTTTGTAAAAATGTAAATAAAACAAGTTGTGAGTGAGATATCCACTCAATTTTGGTTTTAATTTGAAAGTATATTTTATCATGACTTTGCTCAGTGGCACATATTTAGAAGGTCCAATTTTCAATGAATCTGTTGGATAGCGTTTGTTATGTCGACTTTGAGGGTGCCAAGTGTTAGTGGTTTATTCGCAAAGACTTCTTTAGGGAAAAGTCTAAAGGCGTTATATTTCACGATCTCAATGGATAGTTCCATGCCCTCAAATCGCTCGTGCAGAATGTCCATCCAAAATTCATGATTTGCACATGTTGTTAAGAAAATTAAAGCGTTTAAACGCTTTAATTTTCCATAATGATTTGCCGTAGTCCATTAAGCAATTGACAACAAATTTGATATATGTTACTTTAACAACATTGTTGCTTTAATCTAACAAATTTCCCCCATCATCCCTATTGAAAGACTCTATACTTATAGCACATCATATAACAAATATTTTTTCAAATATTGTTTTCTTTGAAGGTTTTGAGGTTTCATAAATTGGAACTTTTTTGACATATCTATATTATACGTATATTTTCCGCAGTGAATGTGTTAATTAAAATATCATAATTATTTCTGAAGACAATATAGGTCTTTGATAATCCAATTTCACTAACTACATATAATTTGAGCACATGCTTCATTAGCTATACCGGTACCGAATATTTAACGAATGTTTTATATTTATAAAGGTCTGTCTACTCTTTCCATCCATAAGGTAAAGGATTAAATCCCCATCTGCATATAATGAAAACAACCTAAATAAAGAATTACATAATAATATATGATTCTTATCATGAGGACTTCTTAAACTACTACAGAACTATGATAATTCTGATGAAGGGCTTAAATCGAAATAGCTATTAATTATATACCTTATAAATTTTGTAGAACTAAAATTAATTGGTATGTTTTTCACGGTGTAATGATGGAGTTTTCCAAGTAAATACCAAGTCTATCAATAAAATATTGATCCATTTCACGTGCTTCAATTAAGGATTGATGAGGTTCCAGAACCACTTCATTTTTGGCTTTAATTAACTGTCAAAATTTCGTCAACGTTTCAATATAAAATAAAATACAATAAATAATTAATTAGAAAAAACTATGCATGTATAAGTCAGTATTCATTTTATGACGCCTTTATAAACTACCCTTGTAAATATGAAATTTGCTGCGCATCTCAGCTTAGATGAAGTTAAATGATAACCGAGTTGTATGGCGTCTATATATTCTTCTTACGAGAAGCTCTTCCTGCTAGTTTCAAATCGCGTTTCTAAGCTTAATAAATAATTTCGCTTGTGACGTCAATTTAATCCAAGAAACCTCAAACTTTTTCGAGTCAGCGTTAACTTTTATTACAGTCGGTAAAACTGCAACCTATGCAATTTTTCAGTGAACTAATTTAAAAATATCATTCGCAAAAATGTATCTTTGTTTTCACTCAATAACTCGTTACGGCGTATTCAATGCGAATACATTAAAAATATGTTATTTAGCATACATGAGTGCATAAAGAACATTCATTCAGCATTCCATTGAAATATGAATAGCTATCGCAGATAAGATATAGTTATCGTTGATAGCTATTTCGGGTCATGCCATCGTCAGAACTATGTTTAAACGTACATTTACTCATCTATATAAAGCTGTGTAGAAAAGGTACACGATACATCTTCTCTTCTGTTTTAACAACCTAGCTTATATCGTGCTAGCAAAAACTAAATTTTAAATTTAACTAAACAGGCGGCAATTTCAATAAGCTTAAATGCTAGCCGAATATGATTTATTACATAAATGCATTAGCCCCTCGCAATGATCTGAGTAGTGGTGAAAGACTTATATTGGTCTGTTCGCTTAAAATATCGTGTGAAAATTGATATTTATTAATTTACAGCTGTTGCAAAGCCGTCATCTTGCGACCTTTATTACAAAGATGTAAACACAATTTTGTATCACGGTGAAAAAATAGCAATGTATTTTAGTTCTACAAAATATAAATAATTTTGTAGAACTAAAATACATTGCTATTTTTTCACCGTGTTATAATGGAGTTCTACCAAGTGAATGCCAATTCAATCAACAATTGTGTAGAACTAAAATACATTGCTATTTTTTCGCCGTATTATAAAGGAGTTCTACCAAGCCAAGTCCAAGCAAGCTCATGAAAAATCTACTTCAACAGATTAAAAAATCGTATTCGCCTGAACTCACTTTCGTCCACATGAAATATGTCGACATCCGAAGCAATGTTGAACATTGTTAATGCTTTTATCATTTGCATACCCACTGGCAGATTGGTTGTACATTTTCATGTCCACGATTTCTTTAAAAAAGAAAATATCTGGAACATACAATTTGATATTATAAAGGATATCAGAATTCTCATTTTGGCCTCAAATGAGTCGAAAGAAATATGTGGCTAGATACATTTATCTTCGAGTTTTCAAGCTATTAACACTGAGCATACCTAAAAGGATGTCACTTGGATAAAGCTACGGATAGTATACACACGTCTTCAAGTAAAGAAGTCTCAAAAATTTCTTCTGAGTCAATTTTAGTTTAATACTATATATTTCGAAGTGCTATTTTTTATATACATTTGCTTAAACAATTTAAAAATATAATCCTCAAAAACATTTCACTTATAAACACACACTTAGTTTTCTTAAGATTTTTTTTTCTGTGTAATGAATCAATATTAAAACTCAATGCTGCACCCTTGTTTTAAAACTGAACGCGATTTCGCGTGAAAAGGTAACCTACCCCCTTCTTTTCCCAGTGTGTGCGTTTTCATTTTGAGATGCAGTTTATCTCACTTTTGTCTATAGCGAATAGTTAACGGCGTTTCAATTGGTGCACGTTTGTAAAAAAAAAAAATCAGTACAGTTCAACAAAAGTTATATTATTTATGTTGGGTGCAGTACAGCGTAAATGTTTCATATAAAACTTTTTAATGAGCAGAATTATCGTGTAAAATAGTAGTGTACGGTGGGACGAAAAAGGTTTAAGGTATTTTTAGTTAAAGTTTTTGACTCGCCAATTAATGCCGGCCAAAGGATTTTGCGGATAAGTGGAAAATTCTTTGACCCTTCTCGGACGGCCATATTTTTAATTACTTTCTGTCAACGCTGTGAATAAAACAAGTGTCTCATTTTAATAAAACGCATATTGTCCTTTGTGGAAATCCCCGTAGACCAAATACACTGAATACGAGATCATACTATTGTATTATCCTCTTCGTACCCCGGGTATCTCTTAATATATTGATTGAATTGGCATTCACTTGGTAGAAGTCCATTATAACACGGTGAAAAAAATAGCAATGTATTTTAGTTCTACACAATATTTTTTTTAAATATAGTTGATAGCTATTTCGGCTCACGCCATCGTCACAACTATGCTTAAACGAACATTTGCTTATCTATATATAGCTGTTATATTGCATATATTAGTTTGTTCGTTAAGAAACCTTTGTGATAGTTGATGTTTGTTGATTTCCAGCTGTTCCAAAGTTGTCATCCTGCGACTCTTACTACAAAGATGCAAACACTTAAGCGCTGAGTTTGAATTTCGTTTTATATACGTGGATTCATTTTTAACTAGTAGAACACTTGAATATTTCATATTGAAGCAAAAAGCATCAATTATTCAAGTCTAATAAAATCGAAGATTTTTCAAAAGGAACGCTATAAGTTTGTGTAAATGTAATGTTGTTCACAAAATTGTATGTAAGATATCCCATCATTTTTTTACATTTGAAAGTATATTTTATTACATTAAGTGTAGAATATAACTTCGTACAAGTGTCCACCGTGGCTTTGCTTAGTGGCACATTTTCAAAAAGTCTAGCGCTCAATAAAGGCATTATATTTAAATTATTATTATGCCAAGACCATACCACGTTGAAAGCACTGGCCCTCGTGAGATCACCGAAGTTAAGCAGAATTGGACGCGGATAGTGCTTGGATGGGTGACCGCTTGGGAACACCGCGTGCCTTTTTCTCTTGGCTATGGGAAGGAAAACCCAGACAGAAAACCGCACACCAACCCGCCTGGGCAGCATGGTGTGCTATATCCAAACAACCCCCCTGAAAGACAAACCAGGGGGAGGCTTCATCCATCAGTGGATCGACCCCGGCTGATGATGATGATTTATATTATAAAACTTAGAGTTTACTACTATTTTTACAGTTTTATATTAATTAAATCGGGACTAGCGATCGCTTATCGCAATCAATGTATGCACTGTATTAAAAATAGGTTATATATACAAAAAAATTGAGTTCATATTTATAAGGTACACAAAAGGAATGGTTCAAGAAAATACAACATATTAAAATATATCTAAATGCAGTAAAATTATTTACAGATTTAATGTCAACGACCTCTTCAAATAAAATACTACTAATTTGTATTATATTTAAAAAAGTTATATTAAAAGTTCATTAAAAATAAAAACACGATTATAAAATATTCATTACATAGATAAAATATATTGGCTGAACTCATCGCGAGCATTATCAAATGATAGAATACAAAAAATCACCATTAAAATTTATAATCATTCATTACATTATGTTTTCTAAAATATTTTATTGCAAATTCAAAGTGACTATTTCCTACTTATTATTCTTGCTTATGAAAATTCCATGATTGTTTCATTTTCTCTTTATTTTGATACCAAGGAGTCCTTAAAAATTTATTTGCAAAGTATTTTACTTCATTTAGATGTATTTTATATTGTATGATTGCTTTTAAAATATTTTTTTAGTTTTTAATCCTTTGATTTTGTACACTTGCTATTTTTTTACGCAAAATTGTGTATAAATAGGCTTGTTGACAATTTTATTTCATCAGTTGATAATGCTCGCGATGAGTGAAACCGGCCGTGTTCATAAAATTCATTGTGAAAATAGTACTAAAAATATGTTACTATTATTTTAAATGCAATTTTTTTCCATCAAAAAGTGACTCTGAACATATTAAAAATGTTTTAAACAATAAAAACACTTTTTTTAATACTTATTTTTATACTAATTCATCGCAAGCATAATTCACCACAACTGTGTGTTTGTGTTTTTATTATTTAAAATATCATGCCTTTCCACCAAAAAATGAAAAATGATTACAATACTTTCTGTAGCATGAACATGACAACCGAAACAAATCATTATGGCCTTTCAACCATATACTCGTTATGGTATAAACATAAAGATGTCGATATTTTTCAATGTCATGCATCCGACTTGTATAATCGATTTTAGTACTGACATATTTATTACAATATGAATCTTCATTCTGTTGTGAGAGACGATTATAGTATGTATATATATTTAAATCAAACATCGCTTCAAGTAACTTGACAGTTAAACCAAACCCTAGGCTAATGTATGAAAATACCCCACACAGCCGTGGTCTAATGATAATTGAGAGCTTTTGTACATCGGAGCACGCATTCTGGTCCCCGAGGGGTGCGTTTCGTGAGTTCTTAAATCTTCCAAGACGCAGGCGTCCCGGGAGGTAGTAGGCCTCTCCGAATGAATGACGGTGATTTTCTACTAATAAGGTTAGATTGGCCGATATCGTAATTGAAGGCAGTGTTTTGTTAGGGCCTTTGTCTTGGCCAAGGATTCTGTGTGTGTTGTGTACCGATTTAGTTTATTGTAGTACATCGTTTTGGTTGTCTTGAAAGGCCACTCGAGTAATTTATCTAAGATTGCTTTTTTTCCCCCATTACGTCGGCGTACGTAATCTATTTATTTGCCTTAATCGACAATCACTGATCCATCATATTTGAATAATAAAACAGGATCATTAGTACCGTTTTCATATTTTTTATATCAATATTAAACCGGTTTCGCTCATCACGAATATTAACCACGATATCACGAACTCGTCTGTTACAAATATAAACTAGGAAAATTGCTCAAAAAAAATTTACACCATAACCACGTATGCAAAACCAACGGTTCAAGAACTAAAAAAATATTTCAAAAGTAATCATACAACATATATTTAAGTGATGTTAAACAGTTAATTATTATAAATAAACTATTTGAAACCCCGATATAATATTCTGTTATCAAATTTGTGTTATTTTTATTAACGTTTACATATATTATTGGATAACCTGTAAATTGTTTGTTAATTTTCTGAACCATTTGTTTTTTATACTTGGTAACTATATACTTTTTTTTAATATGAAAATCTCCTGTTTTTTTGTTTTGTATCGCCTTTAAAGTGTTAACCGTCACTTCTTGGTTGAAGTGTATGATATGTTTGATACTATTTCCACAATATATTATATAATCAGGACCGGTTTCGCTCATAAATATGTATACATATAACTTAAAAATATGTTTTTATTACATTAAAAAATGAATGTACTGTATTAATTGATAATGCTTAAATTTGCGAAACCGGTCGTGATCTTATTAATATAATATTTTGGAAATAGTTCCAAGCATTTTCATATTTAACACAGTTAAAAAATAACAATTTATTTTAATTCTACAAAATTTTAAAGATATAGTAGATAGCTATTTCGGCTCGCGCCATCGTGAGAACTATCTGTCTTACTTATTTATGTGACTTTGAAAAATCTATCTCTATGTCGAACAAAAGGAACTACGTTTGATGCCATGGCTTAAAATACATTTACGTTTAATTGTTCGTGATAGTTTATTTCAAGTAAAACTATATTTTTACAGGAGTTTCAGTGAAATCATATTCCAGCACAGTCGCAACATGTCTTACCACATCAGTTAGTAATGCTCGTAATGAACTAAACGTGTCCTGATTATAAAATATTTTGGGAAAATAAGTACTAAAAAATTTGGTTTTATTATATAAAAAATATATACATTTGATAAATTATTTTCTACATATATTATTATATATTCGTTTCCGAATATTCTTTGGAACTATTTGCAACATTATGATGATGTAATTGACAGACTTAATACATTTTCACTGCTTGAATTGGTAAATCATATTTTCTCTTGAAATATACTCTTGCTGTTCCATATACTTCATACTTTTTTTTCACTTTTTATTCATCTATTCATTATGTGCTGCGATTTCCTGTTCATCCCTTGTATTTTTTGACACATCTATATTTGTGGCGAACATCTTCTTTCAAGCGAAAAATCCTTTCAGGGCTTGTTCTGAATCATAAAGCTCTCTATTACCATTATACCTTTAGCTTTTAGCAAAAGCTTTGTAGGATGAAATATACAGAGCTTTTCTCGTCTGCCCTTCCACTGCAGTGTAACCTAGAATAGTTTTTGTGCACTGACACGCATTAAATGTACACACTATAATTATATATAAACATGACAATAAAATTATATAAACAGCTATTTTTTTTCTAATATCACTTTTGAAGAATGAAAATTTGTTAATCAGTGGAAATTTATTTGAAAGCAATGAACAAAGTTTGTTTGGTGCTGCTTCCGCATTTTAATGTATTTATTTATTCGATACACATACGTTAAAAATATAAATACACTTTTTGTAACGTTCACAATGTATGAACATTTTTTAATGGTTAAATTCATTAGAAAATTGCATGAAATTGATTTGAGTATGTCTAGGCAAAACCTTCTTAAACCACTTAGATACCAGTACAAAATATTCTATCTAGCACACCACTTCAGCGATTTGGAATGAAAAAGTGTGGATTCTTGTAATTTTATCCAGAAAATCGCCATAATATGCTGGAATCAATTCCAAGGGACTGACTGAATTTATGATATACACGCGGACTCATCGGCGAGTCGTTGGCGTATCGAGTGAATAAGTTTGTGACTCACCGGTGAGTCGCTGGCGTGATAATGGTTAAAAAAATTAAATAGTGTTTTTCTGAAATCACTCTCGTTCATATAAAATATGTCAAAATTTGAAGTAAAACTGTTGAACATTGGTCTAACTATTACCTTCACCATAGGCGAGTTAGTTACATAGACACTTCAGAAGAACAAAAAAAATACTTGGAAGATTAAAGCTACATGATTTCACAAAAAATCATGTATATGATGTCATGTTTTGTAGTAATTGATTGAATTTTGCTTTATGCTATTTCAGAATTCCTAATATTAAATTTTACACTCAATGCTATTATTTAATAAGTGTAGTGTTATGTTTGCATCATCCAAATGGTTTAGTCTTGATAACTTTTAGCTGGTGTTACTAAAAAGTGTGGTCTCTATGGATCTATATATATTTACTACTATAATATAGCCAATCAGATAATTTGCTTTTACGTTAATTTGTTTCAATTTTCGACGTCAGCATTTATTTAGTTTTCTTTGAAATATATTAATAAAATATCTTCCGAAGCGAAAATATAATTTTTGCCTGGTAAAAATGTAACGTAATTACTAATTAATTAATTAATAATTATTAAGATAGTTTTTCAATTATTTATTTAGTGAATAGTATTTATCGATTCAAATCAATGGTACAATCAATGTTTGATGTTTCAAAAACTTCTTTCTTTGAAAATATTGTGCAAATCTATCAAAAAAAAAAACAGTAAAAAAAGATGTAATGTGTTCTTTTTGTACACAGGTATCAAGATAGATAAATGTACGGTTAAACATAGTTCTGATGAAGGCGTAAGCCGAAATAGCTATCAACTATATGTCTTAAAATTTTTGTAGAGCTAAGATACATTGCTATTTTTTCACCGTGTTATAATGGAGTTTTACCAAGTAAATGCCAATTCAATCAATATATTAAATTTAAATTATTGAAATAATAAAAACACATTTTTTAGTACTTATTTCCACAATATATTTTTTGATCAGGACCGGTTTCGCTTATCGCGAGCATTATCAACTGATGATCAATGCTCGCGATAAGCGAAACCGGTCCTGATCAAAAAACATATTGTGGAAATAAGTGCTAAAAAATGTGTTTTTATTATTTAAAATATCATGCCTTTCCATCAAGAAGTGACAGTTAACACCTTAAAAGTGATTAAATTATTGATTCATGATAATAATTTGATATTACTTCTAAATGAGATTCGAATGATTCAATCTCAAAAAAAGAAGTTCTACCTAGTAAATGCAAATTCAGTCAATAAATCACGTAATAAAAATCCTTCTCAAACATTGTATTTTAACAGGCCATGATAACTTCACAAAAATATGAAGAAAATTACTATCGAACTGTGTTTTATTTATTCTAAATATAGTGTTTCTTCTCCAAGAAGTGACAGTGCACGTCTAAAGGTGGAAAAACATGAAATTTTCCCACGTAGAGATTTATTTTCAGGTCTAATACTAAATATAGCATAGAATCTATAATAATATCGTTATGCGTTGGTTGACAATTAAAGTCATATTGGGAATTCGCAAACTCATGCACTGAAATAGATTTCGAAATGTGAAAATAGAATAGGTCAATATTTTTTTTTACTCGTAAGATTTTCTTCTTTTTTTTTGCTATATTTAATTACGTAAAAATAGATTTTAAATACCGCTCGGACCAACCGACTTACCCTGGTGTTCTGTGAAAATGCATCAGAAAATAACACCTATAACGTACTTAACCGTTTTAATCCTAGGCCATTCTAGAAAATATTTATTAAATAATTTTTATATCGGCGTACATTGACTTATCAGTGTTAATATATTTTAGTTTTATATATCTTTATAATGTATAGCAGTGCTCTGTAACCTTTTTTCTTCCACGGCACACCAAGTTTCTTCAAAAATTTCACAACACACCACATGTCAAAAAACATAACAATGCGAATGATTCAATATCGAGGCTTTGTAAAAAATGAATTATTCTTAACACGGTGAAAAAATAGCAATGTATTTTAGTTCTACATTTTTTTTTTAATAAGATATAGTTGATAGGTATTTCGGCTCACGTCACTCTGGCGACAACTGACTGGTGATAACTGACTAGTCTGACGATAGCTTGAGCCCAAAAAGCTATCAACTATATCTTATAAAAAAAATGTAGAACTAAAATACATTGCTATTTGTTCACCGTGTTATAATGGAGTTCTATCAAGTTAATGCCAATTCAATCAATGAATTATTCTTTTTGTAGTATTTACTTTATTTACAATTTTTTTCTTATAAATTCACATTATATATTGTTTGATTGTATGTATTTTATCTATGTAGATATGTCATATTAGTTTAACAAAGAAATAATGATTTCTGCTCTCCTGTGATTTTTATGATAGAAAAATGGACCGCGGCTCACCTAGCATCGTCTGGCGACACATTGGTGTTCCGTGGCATAACGGTTGCGGAGCACTGTTGTATAATATCATAAAAAAGCCTTTTGAATAGAACAAATATTTATCAATACAATATTTTTTTTAAGTAGTTTATTGCGAATCTATTTAGTATTAAAATTTATATGTTATGTTGGCAGAAATGATTGTTGTTAGATTAAAAAAATATATATATTTATTAACTTAATGACCCGATTATAATATTTCAACTATGTATTCTAATTTAACACTGAATATCATTTATAAATACTTAATACTGATTGAAAAAAGCACGACAGAATATATTATAACATTGTTTTGACGATGGCGTGAGCTGAAATAGCTATCAACTGTATTTTTAAAAATAATTTTAATAATAACTAAAATACATTGCTATTTTTTTCACCGTATTACATACAAATTCTAGAGCAGATATAGGTTATGTTCATACTGCACACTGGGCTCGCTTTACGAGCAGGGCAAACCAATTGCTGCCATATATATATATGCTTTCTCTGATATACAAAAGAATATCTGATTTTCTCCTGATCCTAATCAAAGTGTTGAAAAATTTACAAATTAATAAATAAAAACATATAAGCCGTTAACACTTGTTCAAAAATCTGTGCCCACGTTGGATTAAGAGGGTTAAATACGAGTAATTTTCAATGAGCTTTAACAGACGAGCTTTTTTATTATTACGTTGAAAGTTCAAGCCGTGCAAACATCAGCGCTTCGCGCAATTTGTCTTTATTGAATAGTAAATAATTCAATCTAGTTAGTGTATCTATTCATTAAAAAAACAATGCGCCGTCAGGAGTGGCTGCCAACTTCGAGTAGTAGATAAGAGGGAATACAGAAGGGGTGGGTTTCGAGCGGCATTAGCAAAAGTTTCACGGATTGGGCTTTTGGTCAGTGCATTCTATGGTCGCTTGGGGACATTCAATTTATCTCTGTAAAAACAGCGCTATTTGTTTAGTTTTTCGAAGTTTTTCTTTTGTCCGACCATATACACAGCTGCTAAAAAAAACAAATCAACTGTTTGATACAAGTTAGAAAGGACAACAGAATAATGACTAATGAAGTTGTTACTCATTTTTTTTAATATTATGAATATTTAAATATAATACTTTAAGCAAATTACTCCAGTGCAGAAATTCTGTAATATGGTTTATTTATTTTTCAAAATATTCACTCCTAGTAGTTGGACAAATATTTAACTTTCCTATACCCAAGAGCTGCTTGGTGTATAATCCATTTTAATGTTATTTTTTTTTGTGGATATGTTTTCGTGAAATCCTTGGTGTAATCCTCTCTTGATGGTGTTGACATTGATTGTTGATACATCAACTTCGAGCTGTGAGTATTTCTTTTTTTTATATAAAATGATATGGCTGCCATTTTATGTCGTTAGTATTGTTATACTTTTTTTTTTACCCTCTTGAGGAGGTCGAAAGATCAATGCCACAGGTGGACTTGAATTTATTTCTTCGGAGTCGTGTAGTCTTCTTCTTCTTTATTCTGCTGGTTCTAATATACTCATACACCAGTCAAGTATCCTTTAAATGAAGTGAGTGGTCGCTTGGTACCCAAGAGTAGAGACATTGTCCTCCAACTGTTTTATACTTACGGTAATCTGAAATGAAATCATTTGCTCACATATTGTAGAAAGGAAAAAGTATTAGGTGGCCAGAAATGTTGCACATTAATATTTTTTATCAAAAGTTACTGATTAATATTATATAAATCATTTTTTAATTTTATATAACATCTAACAATTAAACGACTTCAGTATGCGTAAAGAATTTGCCGAGTAATGGATATATATACACCCAGTCCTTTTTTTACGCGATACATTGGTTCCAGAAAAAGGCGCGTTAAAAAAAATCGCGTAAAAAAATCATCGCTTTCATATAATTTGATAAATTGGTTCCAAAAATTAAAATATCGCGTATAAAGTACCAGAAACGTATGAAAAACCAAAATTTGCTCTTTGAAATTCGTGCAAAAAAAATTATATATTTTATGATCTTATATACACTTATATGAACTATTATAGGCCGAGAAAAGTGCTCTTCAACGAATTTAATAAATGCATTGTGTTTAAACAAGTTTACGAGCGGACATACATCCCATGATTTTACGCAATTGCATTATATTTCTTTACACACCCTAAAACAGTCAACATTTGGCAATTGTATGTGTATTTAAAAAAATGGAATGCTTTACAAAATTAAGTTTTAAAAATACACATATTTTTTTTATTTAAAAAAATAATGAAATGTACATGCCTATCATCATATATAAATTTCTTCTTTAGAACAAATTTGGGGGAAAATCGCGTAAAAACGAGTGAAGCGCGTAAAAAAATGTAACGGTGCCGTCCAAAAAAATCTTGTATAATCGAACTCGCGTAAAACGAGGACTGGGTGTATATATATAACATAGCAAGAGAGAAGTAGGGAGTATGTTTATCCGTTTATATCGGACAGACAGGCAGAAGCATATCCACTTGAGCTAAGGAGAATATAAGATCATTCAATAGTAAAAGAATACATTCACAATTTGCTAACTACGTTATAAAAGAATCGCATAATATAAATTTAAACTCAGCGCCTACGTGTTTACATCTTTGTAATAAAGGTCGCAGGATGACGGCTTTAGAACAGCTGGAAATCAATAGATATGAATTATCACAAAAAACTCTTAACGAACAAACTAATATATGTCAGTCGCCACTCCTCAAGCCACTGCAACGGGCTTTTCCGTAATAAACCATCCCCATCTAATAAATCATTTCCGTGCAATATGTAAGCTCATTAATATAGCCGCATTTTTAGTTTCATTTACAATTTTTAGCTTTATTGCTAGCAGGAAATAAGCTAGGTCGTTAAAACAGGACAGAAGATGCATTGTGTACCTTTTCTTCACATCTATATATATAATAGATAGGCAAATGTTCGTTTAAGCATAATTCTGACGATGGCGTGAACCGAAATAGCTAACAACTATATCTTATAAAAAAAATTGTAGAACTAAAATACATTGCTATTTTTTCACCGTGTTAGAAGTATGGAGGTATAATTGCTCGTTTAATTAAGACTGATGAACTTACTTGGAATAAGTTTGTATAACATTATAATTTACGATCGCCTGTTTTTGATGCTATAATTTAACATCGTCATCCGCGTTGAAAGAGTGTTTTTTTCTTATCATTAATGGTTATATGAACCCCTGACTGATTGTAAAAGAACTTGGCGATATCGAGAAAACATCATATTCTAGCGGATTATATCACATGTATCGTTTCCTAATTCGCCTCTGTTGTAATCAGCCACGTAGCATTGTTTTTGACTTTAAACCGAGTTCATTACGGTTGCAATATCCGGAACGCTTGCACCGTCCTCTTTCGTGAATATATTTGGTGCGCACATACGTGTCACGACATGTAAACCACCAAGCCAATCTAGATACTAATTTGGTTAGATATCACGAATTACAAAGAGAAAAAAGAAAATCGACACCGTGTAACGCATTTAAACTAGTTGTTGTGTATATCATGGATATATATTATATATAATTTATCATATCGACTGAAGGTACTTGCTGGAATTTCAATATCAAGTTTGAGTTGTTACAACTTTGTACGATTCCACATGTTTTGTCACTAACGACCCGGGTTTCGACTTTCGGTACCACACGGATGCAACAGAACTGACATATTTTTTGATGCAATTTTTATTCGCATTTTTTAACAGTTATCAATGCTCATAATGATCGAAACCGGTTCTAATCTTTTTATTATTAAATTGAGGAAATAGTACTTACGATTGTACTCAATTTATTTCTACATATGTAATGCCTTTCCGCAAAGGTGTGACAGGTTACACCTTAAAAGCGACATGACTGAATACTGACCAAGTCAGTTTTGTTGCATCTGTGTGATAGAATGCCTGAAGATACCGTAAGGCGAAACCTGGGTCGTTAGTGGTAAAACATGTGGAATCTTGTAACAATTCAAATTTGATATAAATATATATATATACATGCTAGTTCTTTTTTTGATGAATAAATTACAATTTGTTCAAAACTTGAAATGTTAAAACTGTGCAAAATTCCACAAGTTTTGTCAATTTGGCATCTTCAGGTATTATATCGCACTGATGCAACAGGATTTATTTGGAAAAAAATAATCTTATAAGCAATACAGCTTTATGATATTTTGAAGGGAAGCTTTCACGATTATTAACTATTAATTAATCAAAATTGTTGTAGATGTTGCTGTACCGCATTTTTCCATGGAGTTCAAAAACAGTTCGAATAAAGCATAAACAGTAACTGTTTAACTGTTACACCTTAACCTCGAGGATATTGATTTGTGTCATTTTTCTATATATATACACGTCACAGCGAAAGAACATTGCAAGTGAATAAATAAACAATACATAAATGGACACATTAATCTTATTGTTCAAACTTTTCTTCAAACTTGTTGTTATTATTGTGTAGAGCCAGCTGCTTAATTGGGAAAAAAATCTTCGGCCTGATTTGTCCCGATTAAACGGAATCGACTTATTATTTTCAATTGTTCAAAATAGTTGGTGCTTGTGTTTTGATTTTTCTTACAGTTAATTCTGAGCTTTTTGCTCCTGAAAATTTTGTTTGCAAATCCTTCGTTATGATTTATAAACTATTGAAATGATTGTATCATATAATTCGAAAACGTAATCTCCCGATTTTTCCCATAAAAAAACTTATGATATACACCTAGAATGTAATGTGTTGTTTTCTGGAGATTGTAACATCATTGCTCTGTTTCTATAGATCGCTTCCGTACTGAATAATTTATCCGCTCGAACGACTGACAGCGCCACACGTGGTCCAATTACGGAAGTCCGATCCACCTGGTGTTTTCCACGGCCAATAATCAGAGGTCATTATTTTTCCGTCGTTAAGTTCTACTTCACATAATATCCGTTATACCTTTTATTTAAATTTAAAAATCGAACCATAACAATATAATTTGCGCAGTTTATGCCGCTATTACATAGCTATTTTTATTGATCTAATATCATCATATTGATTGAATTAGCATTTGATTGGTAGAACTCCATTATAACACGGTGAAAAAATAGCAATGTATTTTAGTTCTACAAATTTTTTAATCGATATATTTGATAGCTATTTCGGCTCTCGCAATCGTCAGAACTATCTTTAAACGTACATTTGTTTATCTATGTATAGCTTTGTAGAAAAGGTACACAATACCGCTAACAATAAAACTAAAAAATAAAAACTGTTCTTAATTTGTTGTAACAAATATAAATCGGTCGCCACTCCTCAGACCATTGCAAGGAACTATTGCCTTCCTGTAATAAACCATCTCCTTCCAATATTTAAGCTTATTGAAATTGCCGCCTGTTTAGTTTTATTTACATTTTTTTAAAAATTTGACACTGGAAGGGTTGAACAGCTGCGTGTCCCGGACAGGCTGCGTCGAGTTGATTTTCGCTCCAACTATTAGTAAGGGATAGCTAGTTCCTTCTTTGTATTACCTTCTTCCAGATTGTGAATACCGAGGTACCTGTCGACTATCCCGGTGGCCTGTCCAACGCTAACATCGTTTCAGAATCACGACAGGTTCTGTTATACATTAGAATGGCAAGAACAATTTTATTTATTTTCATAAATGCGCGGCCTCTATTAATCATGTCAAAATGTAATCTCCCAAGTGACCTTAACATATTTTTCGAGTATTATGATATAACATTAATGAGACCGATATGAATGTTTCTGGAAAACGTTGCCAAGCAAAGAAATGTATCAAACGTATCTATCCGGTTTTTTTATACATTTAATATATATATTAGAAAATTTCAAATCAAGTGTTGAAATTTATAATTTTGTTTAGATGCCAATAATAATCGTCAATTTTTAATTTTTTACAGCGATATTGTATTTTAAGTAAGAAAATATATTTTCCAGGGGTTTCAAGTAAATTACATTTCAGCACATTCTTATCGTGTTTAATCACGTTGAAATAAATTTCAGTTGATAATTTCCAGTGATTTTAATTCATTTAATTTGAATTGTTGAAACTGTGAACATTTTCACGTTTTCCCACATGTCACTCTCGACGTATGTTTTATCTTAAAGCATACGCGTGATAAATGCCTGATAATATCAAAAAGGAAACCCCCTGCATTTTGTGTGACAAAACATGTGGAAATGTTGATAATTTCAACTATTCAAATTTCAATTTCAAATTTCATCAAGCACCTCAGTCGTAATCATAATCGATACGGCATTCGTTTTAAACGAAACGACTTTCATCGAAACTATAGACATATTATTATTCTATCATCTATGGGTTTAGTACATTTTCGCTGCTTAAATTCGTACACCATTTTTCACTAGTGAAAATACATTTTTATCAATAAATACAAATAGTATCGGCGGCTAAAATTCAGAAGAGCTTTTTTTATTGTAAAGCTTCAAAAATAATGTTTTTTTTTTTGTAAATATTTCGCTCCAAAGTTCGTCAAATTAGCTGTCGCACGAAGGTAATTGAATACAGTATTATTTAAAGGTGCGTTGTCCACCTGAAGCGTTGATAAAACCCAACCTAACGACATGCGAAAATCAGTGTAGCCACCGTAGGAACAATGGGCCGAGAATTATTGCGGCAAAAATATTTGTTTAACGAAATCGTTAAAATATTTAAGCACTTCTTTTGCACGATTATATTATTCAATTTTATTGCATTTTCTTTTCCTGAAACGTTTATTATTATATTCTATATAGAAAACTCGCTTATAGCACTGGTGAAATGTTAAATATTTAATCAGCATAAGCATATACGTGACCTATGACATGTGAATGTGGACAAATGTCTCAATAAAATTCAAACATAAAATGTAAACGTGGCTGAATATTTTAGTATGTATTCTATTTTTATTTCATCTCAAGGTGTCCCAATGTTTCATAAAAATTTACCTTCAAAAAGGCAATATCGCAAAAATATCCTTTTAACTTCTGATAACTAGCGTCAAACTCCCTTGCCAATTTATTTATTTACGCTTTATTTTATTATTTCCTCTACAGATGGCATTAGGAAAAAAAATATTTTAACTTATCGTAATGTGACTAATTGATTCCATTTTTAAATATTTCATCTCGGTTAATTAATTCATCGATAGATTTCGCTGGTTAATTTAGCTAGCGATGGAATATTTTTTGCGCAATATTTTATTTCAACGTGTAGTTCAAATAATTCAAAGCAATTAACTGGATTATTTAAAAAAAAAAAAGTTTTTGTGTACATATTTATGATATATACGGTAGGATGCTAGTACATTCAAACACAATCGGGTGGGTACACTACTACAATAGTCGTTTATTAAATAATTTAAGTGTCAAAAAAATCATTTATCATTTGGGTAATTTCTTCAAATATCAATTGTCATTGTTTTAAAAGCAAACTTTAACATTTTTTTAGCTTTATATTAAGTAAGTTATACGTTTTTAAACACATCAATACTATTCCAACGGACGAAGAGATCGCTTTAACGGTGAGTGAAAAACTTTCAATACGGGGACAATGCCATCTATATTTTTTAAAAACACTTTCGAGCAATGCATACAATCTAGAATAACAGATATTTTTAAATACATCAATTTAATAAGGTATTCTTAATAATACCATTCTACTATGATTTTAATGTATTTAGCAGATATATCGCCAGTGGTGTAACTAAAAAGTCTAATTTTATTTGTCTTAAATAAAATTAATTCACTCCATCCAAAATACAAAATTCAATTTTTAAAAAGGAGTAAAATATTACTGATGCTACATAATAGCTTGTGATTTTTTTTATCGCGAATAAATTCTTGGCACAATTTTAAAGTTTGAGAATCACTTGCTTAAAATTTATTATATTATATTTTTACCCTTATCGGTAATAAATTCTTTGCATGAGTATGAACTAGCGTGTTGTTTGCTAGAACCACACCGTCGCCTAATAATAAATTTTGAGAATGCTCCGTGCATCATATTGTTGGACTTAGCGTTACTTGCTTTACATTATCTCTTTTTGACGTGACAACGTCTTATAAATCGATGAACGCCCGCTGCACGCACGAAAAAACATGACTCATTGTCCCGTTTGTCGCGTTACGCCGAAGGCAAGCGTGCGAGCGAGAGCGCGGATAAGCGATAGAGAGGCACGATCGGCCTACCGTTCGGATTGTGCCGCATCTATCTCTCTTCCACTCGATTGGTCGATGCGTCTGAGTAGAAAAGAGACAGCGGCAGCACACAACTTATACACCTACAGTACCTACACGTGATCTGTTTACAACTGTTTATAAAGTGAAGTGAAATGTTAATGTGGTTTTCATTGTTTATATTACAACAAAAATTGCGGCAATAAAGGTAATTAATTCTTGCATATTAAAAATCTGATTAACGTATAACAAATATACTTTTAACAATAAATTATCAACGATTTCTTTCAGAAAAAAAATTGTAGATTTCATTTCAGTCCTTCTTCGTATCCATACAAAATAATGATAATTCAATAAAAATGATTCCATTATATTCATAAAAGTATGCAATCATTTCATCAATGTTTTCTTATGACGTTGTCACGTTAAACTATCGTCCGTAAACCGACTTTACAGACAACCAATTTTTTTTTTACTACTGCGGAACGGATAGTAATAGAATAGTAAACATCCAATTCGTGTGATGCATTGCTTTCAAAAAACGTCTACCTTTTGCGGGTATAGTTTCTAGATTTTCTTAACTGAGCATTTCAACAGCATTATTCCATAACATTGACGACATTTCAAATTTCGAAACATGTTAAAATTTTGTCCTTAATTAGTTTAGTTAGTTATTATAATTTACATTTCATAAGACTGTCATCCTTCAAAAGTCAAGAGAAATGTATTTTAAATGAATTGCATTTTAATGCTAATTCTTAACCTGTCTATAGCCGACCCACTGGTGTGTCGCTTTTCTACTATTTTACTAATTCCTAGCTTTTAGAGGGTTAAGAAAAAATATCGATTGTTGAGAATACTCCCTCATTATTTTCGCCATATAAAATATATCAATCCATGCATTTTATTTTGAGTGTTTCTCCACTTTCCTTTTCGTATTTAAAAAATCATTTTGATTTATTAAACCTTACTAAAATATTAACCTTTACAGTTCGACAAACACTTCCGATACTCAATCCGACGTACCGTGAGAAACACGAAATCAATGCAGCATAGAGTACAGCCAACCATAAACTACTGATGAAAAAAATTAAATTATATTTGCTCAATTAAACACCGCTGCCGGGGATTCATTATAGAGAATTTTTATTTTTTACAAAAATCACGCCTCGCTTATTTTTTTATTCTATCGCCAATTCAAGCGCGTCATGCTCTAAGAATATTTGTGCCGGTCGTGAATGGATTAATCGATAGAAAATTTCATTTTCAATATTTTGACGTAACACAAATTAATTATATTTTTATATTTTCGGCGGTAAGTTTACGGAAGTTCATTTTCAATATAAAATTAAAATTGAAACCATTTTTTTAATTCTACTTGGTATATTACGAAATGTGTCGCATGTTTCGCTTATTGAATAATAAATGCAAAATAGAATACTTATTGCATTACCGCCTCTATTACGAAGACTGGCAAACTGTTGAATACACGGAAAATCATTTAATATATTGTTTTTATTAGTAACTAGCTGACCCGTCACAAACAATTTATTTATTAATATAATAGTATCGTTTTAATTCAATTTATTATTAAAGTATTCTATTCAAAACATTATATTGCGACTAATGACCGGGATTCCGATTTTGATAAAAATGTTAATCCCGTCATCCCGGGAATTATGTTTTGAAGCATAAAAAACTTTTACCATCTCGACTAATGGTGCTTGATGGAATTTCAATATCAAATTTCAATTGTCGAAACTTTATAAACAATACAACATGTTTTGTCACTTATAATAACACGGGATTCACTTTTATTGTATACGTTTTATAGAATGCATGAAGATGCCGAAAGACGAAACCTGAGTAGCGAGTGACAAAACATGTGGAGTTTTACAAAGTTTCAACTATTAAATAAAAAGTTTTTTTTAATGATTCTTTAGTATTATCAGCTGGTTGTGTTACTGGTAGTATTGTTTGGGTTTCATCTCTTCGATAGTCATCTTCAGTTAAACTTCATTGTAATGGTGTCTTTTAACGCGTTCATTGATTTTAATTATTTTTCTATTTCTATTACTTTGAACGTTGGATTATTGCCCAATTGTCCAATATTGGAACATTTAGTATTTTTTTCACCCAATCAATTATGCATGACACCATAAAAGTTTAGATTGCATCAGTCTATAGCTTAATAATAAAATATAGGTGTGTAGGTCCAACCCAATACGAATGCAATACAAAAGAAGTTATGTATCATATACACTTACGATTCGTTGAAATTATTATAAATTTTGAGAAAAAAAAATTCGAGCCAAAACAGGTTAAATTTAGACACAAAAAATTATATTGCATATTTCTACCCATTTAGCAGAATATTTATACACTCAACGATAAAAATATTTTATTTAATATTATAAATACACCTTAAAGTAAAGTTCATTACCTTTTTATCATAGTATCTCACCAGCACCATATTTCACGGAGGCAAACAAAACGTTCCTTTGTTACGTACTAGAAACTGTCTTATAAAAGATAAATTACACGCAAACAGAATGACACTCTCTTCTGCGTGATACATGGCACCATCTCTGGGCAGGTGCAGGGGTTTTAATTAAGCTCCTCCAATCGAAAATGCATCTTTTATCAATATTAGCGCCCCTGGCGACAGCTAGTGTAGTCTCCGTTCAACCACTCTCGTGTGACGTCTACGGGTCCTACAGCCAACATTACATTAATATTAACACTTTATGAATTGTTACACTCTTAATAAAAAAAGCTTTGTTGAATAAATGAAAGCCAGCAATAGTGATGGATAGTTTAAATGGCGTGAAGTATAAAATTTATCTTTTTTTATATAATGACTTTTTTTTAATATTCTGTTTGCAAGTTCAAAGTGGAAAGGGGTAATCTTTTGAATGCAAGAAGAAAAATGTGCTTGGCCACATACATAACTCTTTCGGCTTATGCGAGCTCAAAATGAGGATTCTGCTATTTTGAAAAATTATATATTTTCGCTGTTAAACTGCTAACAGCTAACTTTTTGAATATTTGAGATGAAATCTCATTACAAAGTATTGATATTTGATACTCAAAAATAAAAGAGTTTTAACTTGTTAATTAATTTAATCACAGTCTGATTTTTTAAATTATTACAATTTTGTACGATTCCACATGTATTGTCACTAACGACCCGGGTTTCGCCTTTCGACTTCTTCAGGCATTCTATCTTATTTGCTATATTTTTCTAGCTAAAATTTACTGTTTTCTTTGAGGTAAGTGTTTTCCTGTAATTGATAACTTTGATATAATATGTAGACGATGCTGACTGTTTATTTTACGTCAGTTCTGTTGCATCCGTGTGATAGAATGCCTGAAGATGCCGAAAGGCGAAACCCGAGTGACAAAACATGTGGAATCGTGCAAAGTTGTAACAATTCAAATTTGATATTGAAATTCCATCAAGCATCTTCAGTTGATATCATAAATTACACTCTGGTTTGTTCTAAAAATCTCAAAAAAATTATTTAACCCTTTCTATGCCTGAAGTTTTAGTATGGCCAGAAACGGAGGGCCGCGATTTCATTTGAAATAATAAAAAGTAATGAAAATATATTTTTTGTGCAATATATTACATATAAATATATCAACTGTAAGTATAACACTATGATCCTAAGAGATGTAGCTGTGTGGTTGAAATATTCAAATTATTAAAATTGTCGACCTTGTTGAGTTTTAGTATGTCTTTAGTGGACCGTACATATACGCGGATTTTGTATGGCTGGCACTGCGCTCACGGAATTATAGGCCGCATTTACACGTCTCTAGCAGAGATCCGGTCAATACTGTAGAATTATTTTGTGTTGCAATATCATTGACACTGCTTAGCAAAGAAATGGTTAAATATTACTTTTTACGTAACACAATCTTCCTTTCAGCCATTATGCTTGTATTATGGGTTCACCAATATTACAACTTATATTTGAGATAAAGTGAAAATTTCGGGACCATGTATGTACTCATAATTGGTATGGGAAAGTTAACGATATATTTGTTCTTGTGATATTCTTCATCGATAATAGTTCCTCGTTCTCTGTTCTTGCAGTGCGTGCGATGATACGGAAGTCGCTGGTTCAGCGGTGATGGGAATAGGCGTGGGCGTGGTGCACCTTCGCCGCCTGTTGCTGGCCTTGCTGGCTTGTGCGGCCGTACTCTTCATTCTTCTTCTTTACTGGCAGAGGAAATCTACTCCACTCGATTACTTGCCGGCGGTGCACGCTCAGAAGGTTCTGCACATCGCTAAAGGGTAAGGAATCTTAATTTATCAAACCCTTAAAAGACTATATCCTAAAATATTACATGTGAAACGATAGGGGGACTTGCTAGACCCTAAGAAAAATGGATTTTATTTCAAACTTAAAAAAATATTTGTATGTCTTTTATATATCTAATTTATTTTTAGTATTGCGTAAACGACAGACGAACGTATATTTACGTCGTTTAATGTTGCCAGATGTTATATTGGTTTTTATTAATACATTAACACCGAGGAACGCGGATTCCATATGATTCAATACCGTTATTTGTCAAGTTGAAATAAGTACAAAATATATTTCTAAGTCTAAAATCACCCAATAGCATTTTGGCTCATTAACAGTATTTAGAATTAATAAAACTTATCGCAAACAATTGAGTGTCATTATTATTAAATAGATATTATTGAAAGTTATTTCAGTTGTATATTTGGATACTAGCATTAAGGCCTATTTTTTTATTTTTTAATAAGATTCTACGGCATAGGCTCCCAACCTGGGGGTCGCCAACTTATACGGCCAACTAAATTTTTTTTTTGCTTTGGATTGTATAGGGGGTTGCGGGTCACATGGATTTTATGAAAGTGGTCGCCATTCGAAATAGGTTGGGAACCTATGTTCTATGGTATTTACCCAGTGCTTGCTGTTTATTGTGTGTCAGTTCTATTGCATCCGTGTTATAGAATGCCTAAAAATGCTAAAAGGCGAAACACGAGTCGTTAGTGTCAAAACATTTGGAATCGTACAAATTTGATTTGAAAGTTGTGACATTGAAGTTCCATCAAACACCTTCAGCCGATATTATCAATTATTAGTATACCATCAATTTCTATTTTCAGGCCAACGGAACCAAGATGGACATGGCAGTGCCGCGACGGTCGGTGCGAGCGTCTCTCCGCCGAGGCCTCTGTTCCACTCTCCCGAATGCAGTCACTAGACACGTGCAACATGCTGTGTCACTCGACACAACTGTGGCCCCAGCCCACCGGCTCTGTCGGCCTGGGCACCACCACCGCGGTCATCCACACTTCGATCCTCCGCTTCGAAACTGTCGCCGTGCCCAATCGCAAAATCTTCAACCTCCTCGCAGAATCCTACCGCGTCTTCGAGCGGAATCTGAAGCTCATCCAAGGAGACTTTCCCACCTTGACTCCGACGATTCAATCTTTCTTGGTGAAAGTTAGCGTCAATGAGTCTTCTGATACTTACTTGACTTTAGATACTGATGAAAGCTACGAACTTGTGGTTAGGCCAGAAGCGGAATCAGTTATTGCTACTGTCTTTGCTAAGTCTTATTTCGGAGCAAGACACGGCATGGAGACACTGTCTCAGATAATCTGGTCAGATGACTTAGCCGGTGGCGCTCTTAGGGTTTTAAGAGCAGCTTCTGTTAAAGATGCACCAGTATTTAAATACCGCGGTATCATGCTCGATACCGCTAGAAACTTCTTCCCTTTGATCACTATCAAAAGAACCCTGGACGGCATGGCGGCGTCCAAACTTAATACTTTCCACTGGCATATGACCGATTCACAAAGTTTCCCGTTTTTATCTGACAGAGTTCCACAGTTGGCAAAACACGGAGCATATTCCCCTGATCTTGTATACACCGTGACTGACGTTGAAGAGATTGTGCAATATGCAAGAGTGCGAGGAATCAGAGTTCTAATTGAGATCGATACCCCAGGACATGCCGGAAGCGGGTGGCAGTGGGGACCAGCAAATGGCATGGGAGACTTGGCTCTGTGTATAGACCAACAGCCTTGGCAGAACTTCTGCGGAGAGCCACCGTGTGGACAGCTAAACCCGAGAAATGATCACACGTATGACGTGCTCGAGAAATTATATCGTGATATTTTCCAGTATACGCACACCACTGATATTTTCCACTTCGGAGGCGACGAAGTCAATCTCGACTGTTGGGGACAGTTTTTCAATGAAACTGATCTGCATAACTTATGGGGGGAATTCACTTTGCGGGCGCTAGAGAGATTGATCAAAGCGAACGGTGGACAGGTGCCAAAAGTTGTTGTAGTCTGGTCCAGTGATTTGTCAAAGAGGCCTTATCTAACACAGTTCTTCGACCGTTCTATCTTCGCAGTGCAGATGTGGGGCGGTTCCACGTGGCCAGAAAATCGAGAACTGCAAGAAAATGACTACAGAGTCATAGCATCACACGTGGACGCGTGGTATTTTGATTGCGGTTTTGGGTCCTGGAGAGATTCAGGACCTGGCGCTTGTGGACCATATAAAAACTGGCAAGCTGTCTACGGTCACAGACCGTGGTCTAGAGAGAACGGAGGCTCTAGAAAATTAACTCTCGGAGGCGAGGCTTGCTTGTGGACAGAACAAGTAGACAAAGCATCCGTCGATGCAAGGATATGGCCGAGAGCTGCAGCTTTAGCCGAGCGTCTCTGGTCTGATCCTCCGCCTTTGGAAGCGGCCCCTTCACCTCAAGATGTATACACGCGACTGCAGACTCACCGTGAGAGGCTCGTACACCGTGGTCTAAAGGCTGCTCCTCTGTGGCCACAATGGTGCCAACAAAACCCCGCATTGTGCCTGGTATAACTTAAGTTAATCCAACCGACTAACAAATTAATTTACAATATATTTAATATGCTATACTTGAAACGAGAACACTGTATGGGATTTTAATTATCGAAATAGATTTTCAAGAGACTGTTTTTAGCCTAGAAATGCACCCGAGAGAGAGTAGAGTTTTAATGGTGTGAAATTCTAATTTGTAGCAATTTTTTATGTGCCATGAAATAAGTTTTCGAAGAAAATTTTGTTGTTTATGTATAAAAAAAAAAATATTTTTATTTGAATCTTGGCAATACGCTATAGTAAAATCAAGTTTCGATTGCTTTATATATATATTTTGGTCTAATTAAATATTTTAATTCATATAAAAAATTAATACAGTGTGTTTTTGTCTTATCACAGAGATTTACTTCATGGACAATATTTCACATGTAACGCAAGTCACAGTTGAACAATCAATTCCAACTGCGACCCACAGTCGTGTTGTAACACAAAATGGTCACAATTTACATTTAAATAAAAAAAAACCAAGCAATCTTTCTCTGTGATTTTGACTTAATTTGTATGTGATTTCGTTATGAAACAAATCAACAATAGCTAATAAAAACGACTTATGTCTGAATTAGATGTTTTAATACGTAAATAAGGCATACCATTATTTACTATTGAAAGTGAGCAACGATTAATTATTTAATTCACACTGTGCCGTGCTTCTATACTTAATTGATATTGCGGAAATATGCGAGCAATTGATCAGGTGTTTTTATATTAATGACACTTAGTGACAAAATGTTAACAGTGTCAAAACATTCATGTAAAATGTATTTTTTTGTACTGAAATATCCCAATACCACGAACACTACTGAATTAATTTTTCAAATAATTAGTGTTAAAATATCCTTTTTGTGTCTCAGGATTAAAGGAATCAGTCAATAGATCTATGATCATCAAAACTATCATTAAACAAAATGTCAGTCAATTAATATCAAATCGCATCTTACAAGAATGTCACAATTCAAAAATTGACTTTTTGTATCACAGTCAAAAAATAGCAAATAATTTTTGATTCTTAAAAAAGGTATTTTGTTGATCGTTAAAACTATAGTTATGTCAAGTATATACCTTAGAATTTTTGTAGAACTCAAATACATTGCAATTTTTTCACCGTGTTATAATTGAATTCCAAGTAAATGCCAATTTAATCAATGACTTTTTGTAGATTCAAATTTATTTATTTGGTTCTTCAAGTCTTCGCTGAATTCTGAAACAGCATGAGCGATTTGGCATTGTTATAATTGTAAATAATGATGTATTTTGCATTGTGACAGTTTTCAGATGAAACTAATACTAAACAATATTTTTGTACCCATTACATTGAAGGTGATTGGAGTAAATCATTAATAATACAATCTTGAATCTGAATCTTTTTGAGTTGTGATGCTCTTCTTAAATGGGTGCAATGTTATTATCAAAAAAATTAATTTATCAAAAAACAATGCAACTGATTGCTCGCTGATTTTTCGCACGATTGTTTGTATTATAGTCATAGTTAATAGGTTCATAATGTGTAACAATGTGGATTTCAAATCGTGTTGTGTACATAATTAGATAGTGGATTTTAATGGTTACTGTTTGTTTTAAGCATTTTCAATGAATAGCATTGTATTAATGTACATTGTAAATAATTATGAGATATGGGTGAAATATTTTTTGTCACTTTTAAGTATTAATGATACATGCATTATTTTCAAATTATATTCATTTTGTAGAATAGAGATTATGTAATGTAAAATAGTTTATCGCAAGTCATAATTTGGGCAAAATAAAATTTCGAATTAGTTAAAAAAGAAGGCTGAAAACAATGTTGACCAGAGAAGAGATTTAATAGTTCTGTATTGAATTTAAACTTTTCATTCCCTTATAAACTCTTAAACGA
This sequence comes from Himalopsyche japonica, assembly GCA_028555115.1. NCBI lineage: Eukaryota > Metazoa > Arthropoda > Insecta > Trichoptera > Rhyacophilidae > Himalopsyche > Himalopsyche japonica. The sequence continues at coordinate 1,333,636 of JAHFWJ010000590.1, read as the reverse complement.
CTGGTTTCCTTTAGTAGGTAAGCATTTTCATCACATTTTCATAAATTTAATAGTGTCACTTTGTCCGTAATATGATAATCTTTGCTGTTGAACGAGCATGTGAATGTGAATAGCTTTTTTTAAATATCAAAGTTTGAGCGGTGATATGCTTGCTTTAGATTACAGCTGAGTTTCCCAAATATTCGCCATCTGTGTAAATTTTCTTTTTTTTTTGTATAACTGAGAAAAAATAATGTATACCTTAATAATCATCAAATATATTTATTTTTGTGAATTGGGAAATGCACAGAATCACACTGCTTAGCTATGCATAAAGTATCAAATGACGAAGTTTTTCAAGTATTTTTCATTGTTTGTAATCAAATAATAAGTAAGTTGATTGTTGCACCGGGTGAAGTCAAAGCCCAGTGCATCTTGTATCCCTACCAAAACCTTCCGTATAAGGGTATACATAACGCACTTTGGGAAAAACTCGATTAAATTTACTTGGCAATATTTTATTGAGTCACTTAGAATCAAAAATCACATTTTGAATAATAAATATTTTTTTCATATATTAACCAAAAACCAGAATATTTTATGATTATTTAAAAATGCTCAATTTACAGGAGAAACTATCAATTTAAAATTCAACTTACAAAATGTTTCTTCAGCATTACAGTTTTTCTTGGTCTTTCAAATTTAATTTCCTATAAATATTTCTCAAAATATAGGAGGAATAATTTATAAATATGTTTACTTGCAACATTTAATAATAGAGGTCACCTTACAATATATTTGATCAACCTCCATCTGTTGAGATAATTTTCAAATTGGATTATCATAGATAAATACCTTTGTTGTGATTCATATTAACACAATTTATTAAGTATGCATTGTATTGTAGCCTAGTTAATAAAGAGTTATGATTTCTTAAATGTTTATGATTAATTTTGTTAAGTTTATCAGTTGTTTTTTATAAACAAAAATGTATGTAACTCAATTTCACAGCCTTAAAAATAGCACAACTTAAAAATACTCTACAGTAGATTAGCTAACATAAATGTATGAAATTATTAAATCAATTAAAACAATGTGATTATGAAAAAATATAATATTTAATACTATATATTGAATATATGAAATAAATAACTAACCATATTTAATCTGATGTTTTATTTAACACAAAAATATTCCGTAAATCATAAATAGTTTAAAATATATTTATTCACCTTTAAATTAATTGAAGAAAACACGTTTCTAAATTTATTTCCTTGCACACAGAGAAGAAAATACTATTATCTAGCGAAATTTTAAAGAAATCACTTCAAATATTATTAGTGTCTAGCGAAGTTTCACAAAAACTCACAAAATATTTTTTTTATTTATCGGTAGATGTCTATACTAGTATAGATATAGAAGTATTTATCACAAAACAATTTTTTTCCATTGATTACGTTTCTTGGTCAATGTCTTATCATTTGTTTACGAAAGTTTCTATTTGAAATATCATTTTATCCCGTTAACAATGTATTAGAATATATGAACATCATGATGTAAAACATTGTAAATTGTAATTTTATTAAAACAAGATGGCGTGAGCAAATAAAAAAGTGGTGACTGTAATTTTTAATCCAGATTACACTATAAAATGGTCACGTACATATTCATGCTGTTCTTGATCGTCTTTCTATACATTTTTTCAACTAAATTGTATAAATTTGTATATTATTTACTAGCTATTAATGGTAATAATACAATGGATTTGAAAGAATTTCTTCGTGTATTTCAATGACTATATGAAAGAAATTTTAGATAATCACCTGTAAGAAATATGTAAAAATTTGACACGATCTAATAACTAGATATCGTTACCAATTTTACGATCAATATTCCATATAACCTAAACCGATGTTTATTGATGTATTATTAGGAAATATGAATATACCTAGTAAGGATTATTGAATTTAAGATTCAAAAAATACGCCCCCGGGTGGGCTCGAACCACCAACCTTTCGGTTAACAGCCGAACGCGCTACCTATTGCGCCACGAAGGCAGTTGCTGTGAGCGAAATAATAACTGTTCTTATAATAAAGATTTTTTTTCATAATGTTTTGCAGTTTACGGACGCGTCAAAACGAAAAGAATAGAATGATTATAAGAATGAATATAAAATTATCATTTCGTACTCTAGACATTTTTATTTTGCCCGAAATGCAGTCTGTGCTTTTTTAAGGCAATAGTAATAATTCAACCGAAGAAGGTTGAAATGATTTTAAGCTTAATATTTTTTTGTTTAAATTGAAAAACCATTAATTTTGCCCAATCGTATCAATTAATAATCTTTAAATATGATTGACTTCATACATCTAATACCATACCAAATGTTAGAATAAAATGTTAAATATTTGATGAATAATAATTATTGATTAGGTTCACGGAAAATTTCTTGTTAAAGCATTGCCGACAATAATACAGCACAAAGAATATTAATTGTCAGTCAATATAACGCGAAATTGTTGTACATTTATGTAAGTGTTGAAAATATTCGTAAAAATGGCATTTATTAGCAAGATTACTAAAATTTTTCATTGTTATAACTAAAAATTATTTGAGTATTTAATTGAAAATAAAATTCTGATAAATTAAAATTATGTTTCATAATATATTATTATGGCTATTTAAATACTTCAAATGCTCATTCAAGTGCATTAATATTTTTTCGATAGATGTGATAACGTTATTAATATAATATTTAAATTGATAATTTTATCATGCCACTGGTTGTTTCTAATTGCGACAAGGACCTCTTTGGGAAGCATCTTAAACAAATATTTGTTAATGTAAATATAACATGTTTGAGATTCTTTTTTTCAATAATAACACAGCCGGAAAAATAACAAAGTTATCATTTTTATTTGACGTCAATTTGTCTTAACCCAATTGTCGCTTCGCACAACATATTATGTAGGACTATTTTAGGTACCTCCAGTACGATGCGCATGTATTGTATACATAAAATATATTGTATTTCAAATGAATGCAAGAGAAATTGTTGCAAGTTTAAATACACCCAATCATGTTTTTACACGCTTTTGAATTTACACGGCTAAAAAATGTTCCGTATGTCTTTGCTTTAAATCGATTTTAAAAAATATAAAATTTAAATATGAAAATTAATTGACTCGTTCTTGAACCGATTGTTTAATATACCCGGTAATTTTAAGTTAATAACAACACACTTTTGTACTATTTCCACAATTTTTAATGTAATTGTAAATCTAATTCTTAATATAAATATGATTGTTTTTAATTTGTATTCTATTAGTTGATAATGCTTGCGATAATCGAAAACGGTCCTTTATTAAATATATTTTGGAAATAGTACTAATATATATATATATATTATTCAAAATAGCATACTTTACCACCAAGAAGTGACAGTTAACACCTAAGTGATATCTCGTAATTATTAACTATATATTTATATGTATAGTTTATGATATCGCTTACAGGTGCTTGATAGAATTTAAATATTTAATTTGACTTTGTACGATTCTACATGTTTTTATCACTAACGACCAGGGTTTTGCCTTTTGGCATCTTCAGGCATTCTATCACGCGGATGCAACAGAACTGACATATATGTATTTTGGTGTAATTCTTTTTCGCATTTATTTACAGTTATCAATGCTCCGGAGAAACCGGTTCCGATTATTTTATTATTCAATTGGGAAAATGGTACTTAAAATTTTATTCAATTTATTTCTTCATATGTAATGTCGTTTCACAAAAGAGTGACAGTTTACACCTTGAAAGCGATATGCAGTATAGTGGCAGATAACCATTTCTTCTCGAAATTGCTTCAGAATGCAATCTTTACAAATGAAATGTGCACGCTTCACTTTGAGAGTTCATCAAAATGCATTCTCTTGCTGCGAGCTTACAATAAAACGGCTTTATATCAGAATTATGTGTATTCATACCCTGATTAATGGTTCGAGATTTATGTTCAATTTTACTACAAGCAGCGTTTTACGACCAGCTACGGGCTGGTTTACTCTGACCTGAAATAACTTCACAATGCAATTGCGTAGTTGGCTTTGTCAGTGACGTAGTGAATATCGATTTATATTTTTATTTAAACATATATATATTACATTTATAACGTGAAATTACTCAGGCATAATATTCTGAACTACGCGCTGGCTTGAAATATTCACCGCAAATCCCCCAATTGCACGATCGCTTTACTGCACGCACACAGTCAGACGGCCTTCAGTGCGGTGCATACAGTCAAATGTTGGCTAGGGTCTTTGTATTCAACACATACTAGGCTACACATACCCGGGCGAATATATAACATTACATAATATTTTTTATAGATCAATACTTAAATATTGTTTATAGATTAACACCAATATTCAAAAAGCCTTGCTACGTCACTGTTATATGATGCATATTAATAGGTAGAGTACAATGGCTGTCTTGCGGAGATTGTGTCAGCCAATAAAAGTGCATTTTTTTATTAATATTTTTGTTTTACTTCTCGCGTCTTGTTCGATGAAATTTAATATTATTTCTGCTTAGGGGTAGCTTCCGCTTTATTGCGAGAGCATAAAGCCTCTTCTACTACCTTCCAATAACTAAAAAGTTGACACAAAAAGCTCAAAGCGTAAAACTTATAAAAGCAAAGAACCTGAAAGAAATTTCGAAATAAAAAGACAACCATATTGATTACTTATTATCAAACCATATTTTTTTAAATATTCCTTTTTTTTATGAAATAATAGATCGCTGTTTATTATGTGTTATTACAAAAGTATATTTTGATTATTGAAACAGTGAAAGTGAATCAAAATACGAATCTACAGTAACACTACTCGTGTCGCTTTAACGTTTTTATGTGTATTTTTGAAAACACATCGCAACCAAAATGTCCGTCTATTTACGTACAACTATTTTGCAACATATTTAATATTTCAACCGCAAAAATTTTGCTAAAATTGTTGTATTATAAAGGTTACATATTAATAGAAAATTTTATTTCTCCAGAGATTAACCTCGAAATATAAGGCCTTATCCAATTTGACTTTCATTGATTGCTTAACTATTTCAAGAATCTTTTTATTTTGATTAAGGTAATTTTATAAAATCTTAAATATTTTCAACAATTTTAATTAATCAAGATAAAAACCCTATCAACATGTATAATCATCAACAGGATCATTTTTTTAGATTAAAAAATACGAAGATATTTGTCAAGCGTTTATTATCGGAAATACGGATGAAAGTGTTAAATTACAGCATAAAAACATGGATGATCATAAACTATTTATACATCTATTTTTATAAATAAGCAGATCTCAATTAAATTCTTTGTTTGTACTAAACGAACAATCAAATCTTACTTATTCTCCTTTGATACGTAAATATTTAATTTCTCAAATTTATATAATATGAAATATTTAATTGTTACACTACGTCACCAGATATTTAAACCCTGCAATTTAAAATGAGGGCCTCTCATTTAAAAATTAATTTACTCAATTGCAATATAATGGTCTTTGATTATTGTAAAAAATTCATCATAAAGTCTATATTAAAGTATATAGATATTAGATGAATTTCTTGATTGACTTCCTTATTATGTTTTTTTCTCTTATAAATGAAATTTATAAATAATTTTGTCGTTACAAAAGCAATATTAACTTATAATTTAAATTTTTTTACGTGTATTTACCAAATAAATTAATTAAATCAATAATCAATCATTACTTTTTATTATGTACATGTTTTATTTCATCTGTGTGATAGAATGCATTAAGATACTAAAATGCGAAATCCGCGTCGTTACTAACAAAACATGTCGAAATGTACAAATGTTCACCAATTCAAAAGATCGTTTTTTTTCAAATAAGTGATCTTGGGAGAAAATATTCAATATCCGTATATAATATGAGGGCCAAAGCTTCCCTTAAAAATCTTTTTCATCCCCCTTGATATTACGCTAAAGTTTTATAGTTGACTGGTCAGTCCACCCGGGCATCCTTTCCCATATATGATATTTATTATACATCAGTTGTGACCTTTATTTTTTTTGTGCGATATACTCTATTCAATTCTGAAATGCTCATTTAGGTAAAAAAAAACATAATGACGGAAGTAATTCAAATGAATAGATAAATTAAAATCACATTTTTCAATTATTTTCTGCAATATTTCAAAATTTTATATTTTGATTTCCACCAACAATAAAACCCAACGCGTAGTAATATTTCCACAGTTTTATACTGTTCAGAAGAGGGTAGGTTTCGCTCGACGCGAATTATCAAGCAATACAATATAGACTTATACAATATTATATAAAAAAAATGGTTCAATAACTAAGAAAATAATTTACAGATAATCATATAATACGTAATACATTAAATGATCAGTTAACGAATATAATCTGTTCCAAGACTATGTTCGCTATTGTTCGTTAACTGATTATCGATATACCATAAATATGATAAGTGGATAAGAAAGATCTTTTTTGCTCGTTATCCGAATATGTGTTATATGCGTAGAATGAACACAATTTTTTTCGTGATAGTGTTTATTGTCTGATTTGTTCGCAATCCGAACTGTTCGTTTACAGATCACCCAATGTATAGATTATTACTATTCAACGAAGAATAAGGATTTGCGTAATGCTAAAGTAAAGGGACGCGACCACACCCGTCGCAATATGTTACATATAACATACATTAGAAGTCAAGTTATTTATATTTAGTATTATTTTTTCATATTGATTGAATTGACATTTACTTGATAGAATTCCATTATAACACGTTGAAAATATAGTATTCTATTTAAGTTCTACTAAAATTTATACGGTATATTGATAAAAGCAATTTCGGCTTACCCCTTCATCAGAACTATGTTTAAATATACATTTTCTTGTCTATAAATAGCGGTGTACAAAAGGTACACGATAGATCTTCAGTTTAGTCATAACATCCCAGTTTTTTTTTATATTGTGTTAATAACTTCCTAAATGTGGCAAATCGAATGTATGTATTTCTCGAAATGATAGTCAATCTGAGATTTCTTTCATATATACAAAGTATGTTTTTTTAAGCCCTCCTCAGCAAAAACCAACTGTTTTCAGAAATATCTCTAGAGTTGATACTAAGTACCATTGTGTAAATATATAGATGATGTAGAGTAGAGAATGATAAAAGTAGGTAATTTTTATTATTAACTATTAAATTTTAAAACATTACCATCTGTAATCCGTAAAAGATTAGTAAATAGGTTAACTCAACCTTTCAAATAATTTGTACAACACTGTAATCAACAATTGTTATGTTGTTTATTGCGTTTTAATTAAAACCATTTTGTTAAGAAGTCAACGATCTAACTTATAAATTGATCAAATACAATAATTTGGAATTAAATTGATCGTGATATATCCTAAACATAACCTTGATACTCGACATGGGGTAAGATGTGTTTGCAATTTAACATAATACTAATTAACATAACACATGTTTTCATATTAATGACATACTTCTAACGTATGTACATTCAGTAAACCTCTACTGTCTTTCAGTTTACTAAGTAATTGTAAAATATCGCTTCTAAGTCATAAATTTTAGTACTGTCAACTTGATGGACTACATCGGGTTCTAAAAAAGGGCGGTGGCTTCTGTACCATAGACATGCAAAGGAAAATAAATTTAATTTTGAAGAATTTTTAAAAGAGAATAATAAACAGGAGTGGTTAGTTATTCAATTTTTAAAGCAAATGTACACAGAGCGGTCGCAAGTAATCAATTTAATAAAACAATGAAAAACTCTAAAGCATAGTAGTGAAATTTTTACGGATTCGTTTTATGAATGCAATTTTGTATGTCATTGACAAAAAGATACATTCGTGAACATTTCAAAAAAGTTCCGAAATAATCATCCAATGATTCAATGAGAGATATCCGTTTCTTGTAATAAATGATTTTTCTATTAATCTCATAAATTATTTTAAATAATAAAAACAGATAATTTATGATATCGACTGAAAGTGCTTGATGGAATTTCAATATCAAATTTAAATTGTTACAACTTTTTACGATACCACATGTGTAGTCACTAAGGACCCAGGTTTCGCCTTTCGGCATCTTCATGCATTCTATCACACGGATGCAACAGAACTGGCGAGCTGTCATTTCGCTAATATAATTTATTATCAGTTGATAATGCTCGCGGTGAGGAAAGCCTGCCGCAAATAAGTGCTATTTTTTATTATTATTTAAAATATCATGCCTTTCGGTCAAGAAGTGACAGTTAACACATTAAAAGTCGTTAATTATTAAAACGAAAGAGATAGAAAAGATATTCCAACATTTAAAATTTTAAATATTATTTCATTATAAATGACTGATGATGATTATCAGGACGAATAAGGCTATATTTCAATACGAAGATTAACTCATACATAAAAGTTTTTAAATTGTTAACAATCTTGTATTATATATTTAAGCACCAAATATCAACATATTGCAATCTGCTTTTTTTGAGATGTTTTTAGTTGGTGGTTAGACTATCTTACTTTCTTAATATATGTGTCAATCGCATCTAAAAATAACATAATATTTAAATAAATTGCACAAAAAGACACAGGTTGGTCATATTTAATTTCAAGATACTAAGAAACAACCTCCACCTTAAATTATTAATTATTAGTATATCTTTTTGGGTCATTGTATCCTGCGTAGTATTAAATCTCCGGTATGACGTCACTGGTGACCCAAATTTTAAGGGAAATCTATCCCCTATACAGAGTGGTGTAAAACTTTCTCCATTTGTACTAATAATATTCCCATACATATTAGATTATTTACCAACTGTCATGCGAATAAATTTATTTATAGATGTACCCAAAACTTTTGGTTGTGCATGTATGCTAATTTTCATGTAATATTTTCGAACATGATAATTTTGATTATGGTAAATTTACTATGTTTCTCTTTCTCTTCTTTCTTTGTCTTTCTAAGTCTTTGTTTAAAATAAAATCGAAGAATTTAAAAGAACTTCTTGAAGCTGTCTTGAAAATTTTGTTTAGTAGTATATAATTATTTTATTCTCTTGCATTTTTATTCCATTAGTTATCACTTGATAATGCTCGCGATGTGCAAAACCAACCCAGATCATAAAATAAATTGTGGAAATAAGTACTATGAAATGTTATTTTATTATAATTTATGATATCGACTGAAGGTGCTCGATGGAATTTCAATATCAAATTTGAATTGTTACAATTTTGTACGATTCCACATGTTTTGTCACTAACGACCCGGGTTTCGCCTTTCGGCATCTTCAGGCATTCTTTCACACGGATGCAATAGAACTGACAAATATAATTTAGTAGCTAGATTGATATTTGAATATAATTTTAATAATCACTATTTTTTAAATCCTGATAATGTTCGCGATGAACGTAACCGCTACTGATCATTAGATATATTGTGGAAATAATTACGAAAAAACTGTTATTATTTAAAATATCATGCCAACATGCAACAGAACTGACCAAGTCTGACCAGACTGACGTCAGTTCTGTTGCATCCGTGTGATAGAGTGCCTGGAGATGCTGAAAGGCGAAGCCCGGGTCGTTAGTGAAACATGTGTAATCGTACAAAATTGTAGCATTTCAATTATTTTATTTCATTATTTAAAATATTATGCCTTTCCGTCAAGAAGTGACAGTTAACACTCTAAGAGTGAGTTAACGTTATAACCAGTGTTGTGAAGTGGGTGTCGTGTTTTTGATCAACGTCGGATTCGAAGTGGTTAAAAACGAGCGATTTCGACTAAATATAATTCGACTAAAAATATGTCAATGAACGATTTGCCGATTTAATTTAATGTACATTAATTGATAGGAATAAATTGACAAAATTAAACCTTTTTTTTTTATTTGGAGCCGTGTTGTTGGCCAACGTCGGTGTCGTTTTTTTTTTAAAGACCTCACTTGAGTCCCAAATATAGTCAAATTTTACCAAATCCCAAATTGCTTGATTGATCTTAACTTTAGTGCACATAAATAGAATTTTTTAGTCTTTCATTACTTCACTGTGCGAAATTTTTCAGTAATATTTCATTCGTATAAGAACATTCATTGAATCATTACACTACACTATAACATTATTATTGATAAGTTTAATACAGTTGTATTTTATTTGAAATGTATACGAAAAGATTAGAGCTAAAATAAAAACAAGTCAAAATATGGTTGACTATGGATTTCAGGCAATGAAAATAAACCTAACCTGCCAACGATAGCATCAAAATGTTGTTTATAGTTTCAATGAAATATTTGATACGAGTAAATAAAATTCTCAAGGATAATATATAATATTATACTTCAGTCAAAAAATATTTGTTGAAGAATGAACTAACGTGGGTATTGATTTTTATTCAAAAAAAACTTTTCGAAGGCGCAATTTGTTATGTGATACATACAAGATAAGGATATTATTGAAGCTTTGTTATGGATTACTTCCTGTTTTTTCCAAGAACTTTTACTATCTCCATGATTGAAGTGAATTCAAAGTGTTCTGGACGTATAGTTCGCAGAATACTCGCAATAGTTTTACCGCGAAATCGATAAAAGTTTTAATTTCGAGTTTGTAATCGAAATGGCAAACTCTAGTAAACGTGTTTGACACCGCTTTCATAGTATACTAAACACTTTGATTACAACTTAAAATTTTCAGTGAAAGTGCTTTGACAAATATCCATGTTATGATTCCTGTTTTATCGTTTGGTGATTCTCGCGATAAGCGAAACCGGTATTTTCACTTATATAATAAAATATGGAAACACTACAAAAAGTGTGTTAATTGATATAAGAATTATAAATTATGTTTTTATTTTAGTTTCTGTTATTATAGAAAATATTAATAATTTGTAGACGCATATTTAAAAATATTTCGCTGACAACTTTAAGTGTCACTCGAGATCAACTCGATGACAAAAGACATCATTAATTGACATCCATTTCTGGATAAGGAAAAATGCTTACTAAATCTGTTCTTAAAGCCAAGCACATCTGATAGATCGAATAAAACTTGGGGCTCACTGGTTTCTGTTCTCACATACAATTTTACTGTTTCCGCATTATAAACATGGCGCAATGTATTGTGACTGTAGCATTTTTGTTTTGAAAATAGCAGTAGCATTTACTAAAAAAATGGATAAACTTATAAGTTTATATTCAACTAGCGAGCACACGGCATGCGTTGCAATGACACTCAGACAAAGTGAACTACTAAAACTGTACTACTTAGAGTTTATTCTAAAATTAAATTTAGTTTAAAAACAAGCAAAATGTCATTCTTAAAGTGACATTTTGCATACTGTCATTAAAAAAAATTCCAACTGTATTTTCACATCGTTGTGGTAATCCAAAAACCTTCACAATGATGGAAAGTGGATATTTTGAAAGGTTCAAACATTTCATATCTTTAATATGTCTATACATAAAGGACTTTCAAACATTTTTTTTATATATCTAGATTAAAGACAATATTTAAAGATTTTTGTCTTAACTGATTTATTTTACAAAATAATTTGGAAAAACACATTTTTTTAAATATTTATATTTATATTGAAACCATTGATGGCCGCAGTAAAATGCTCTAGTGTCCGCATGCATTCATCGTAGTCGCACATATGTACCGATGTTCTAGGCTATTTAAGTCGAAAATAATTTATCGACAGTTGTTTAGTTTAGTTACGAAAAATCAAAATTTAGTTAACAGTAATCTGATTAAAGAATCAACTGCAAAACAAATTTCATCATTCCATACTATACACTAAAAATAATTATTCACTTTCAAAACTTTGATGAACACGAAACTCAAAATAAATTTAATATTACTCGTCGAAAAGTTTTTCAAACTTCGTTAGGATTAGCATACCATAATTTGTTCATTATTTTGTCACGTTATTAACATAAGATAACTATGTTATATAATGTACATCAAGCTTGGTTTATATAATTGAAATGGAAGACGAGCACATCCAGAATCCTTCGGGAAACGTAATTATTCCCGAAATCATGTGTTATTTGATAATAAACAACAACAAGAACAAATATCCGTGATATTTAGAGTGCGTTCAATGCAGGCAAAACTGTATGACAATTATGAGCTTATTTATTGATTGAATTGGCATTCACTTAGTAGAACCATTATAACACGGTGAAAAAAATAGCAATGTATTTTAGTTCTACAAAATTATTAAAAAAAAAAATAATAATAATAAACTGGACAGAAGCGGTATTTATAAAATGTCCTATGGCTCATTTTTATCTGTTTATATCGGACAGACAGGTAGAAGTATATCTACACGAGCTAAGGAAAATGTAAGATCATTCAACAGTAAAAAAACAGATTCGCAATTCGCTAATCACGTTATTAAGGAATCACATAATATAAATTCAAACTCAGCGCTTAAATGTTTGCATCTTTGTAGTAAGGGTCGCAGAATGACGGCTTTGGAACAGCTGGAAATCAATAGATATCAATTATCACAAAGGATTCTTAACGAACAAACTAATATAATAGTATCCCCATTAGTCCAACCTATTCCTGGGGGGTGGTCTAATTTGCTTCCGTAATGACCACTTCCGTCCCACATGTAAACTTATTGTCATAGCCGCCTTTTGTTTCATTTACAATTTTTGAAAATTTACTTACATTGTGAGAAAGTAACAAGCTAGGCCGTTAAAACAGGTGAGAAGATGTATTGTGTACCTTTTATACACAGCTATATATATATATAGATAAGCAAATGTTTGTTTAAGCATAGTTCTGACGATGACGTGAGCCGAAATAGCTATCAACTATATTTTTTAAAAATAATTTTGTAAAACTAAAATACATTGCTATTTTTTTCACCGTGTTTTGAACTTATTTTCAATAAAATACAAGACAGACCTTTCAAAAAAGATGGCCAAACGATGAAACTATGCCAATCGATCGATACCGTGAAACTAAGTTATACACAAAGTGTCATATTTCATCATCGGGTTACTTGCACAGGAAAAGTCGTCAATGTGAACCCTATCAGTTAATTTTAATTGACAAAACGTGGAAAGTTTCAAAATCGATTTTGCAGAATGACTAAAGGTTCAACTAAGTGACAAATTAAAATGTTTCTTTTCTCAAAAGACAACAGTGTCGCTTTATTTTCCAGTTTTCAAAGGAAAAATTTAACCAAATTTTGACAAATAAATCATATTCTTAAATAAAGTTTTATCATAAGAAAGTTAACTTTGGGTCACCATATATTTTTGTTAGAATACTGACATCTTGTGTATGTTCCTGACAATTTTTTGAGTAGTCGAGAAAGTGTTTTATTTATTCTTTTGGAATGTAGAATTAGTTCAGGCTGGCCTGCTAATTGAGATGCCACTAGTAAGAGCATTAATAATGTTTAACAGTATTGGTTTTGATGTCAACATTCTAAGTGGATTAGAGTGAGTTTAAGGTGCTTAGACGAACACTATTTTTTTTAAATTGAAGTTAATATTGAGTGAACTTGTTCGATATAAATTGCGGAAATAGTACTAAGAAATGTGTTCACATTATTTATAATGTCGTTCACTTCCACCAATAAGTGACAATTAATATAATAATTTAAATGTGATCTTTCTCGGTTTTCTTGATATTTTTTTAAATTTGCAAAAGTGATAAACTTTCATTGATTGAATTGGCATTAACTTGGAAGAATTCCATTAAACATAAAATATAAAAAAATAGCAAATGTATTTTAGTTCTACAAAATTTACAAGGTATATAATTGGTAGTTTTTTCGGCTTACGACCTCATCAGAGCTATCAATTAAACACCTAACTAACTTAAATATAAATCATTGCTATTTTTTCATCGTGTAATAAGCTTTAAAATTATATATATTTTGTTTACTTATAATACCAAATAATTTAAAATTGATTTTGAATTGTTAAGTAAATTGAACGACGACTCATGTTTTGTCATTAATGACAGTCAGTTCTGTTGCATACGTCTGATAGAATTCCTGAAGATACCGAAAGGCGAAACCCGTGTTAACAATTCAAATTTTATATTGAAATTCAATCTCTTCAGTCGATATCATAACTTAAAAATTGAATGATTAGAGCCCATGAGATCCGTCACCGGAATAAAACGGCGTTGACCACCGCACCGTGAAACCAAAAAAATGTTTAGAGACAATGGTTCTACAACAGTAGTTTTCATATGGAGGAATTCGTTGCGGCCACCAACAGTTTTATAGTAAATATTGATATTGTAAAAAAATGTTTTTTTACAAATGAATTTGTAAAATTGTTATTATTTAAAATTTGATTGAATAAACATGACTTATTTGGCACTTAGTCGAGTTTAAGTAAAGGACCGTTTTAATAATAAAACTGTTCAAAAATCAAGTCAATATAAAGAATTAACAACAATTGCTTTATTAAATAATTTTGTCGATTTTACCTACTCTTGTATATCGTGAAAGATCATTCAGTGTAATACACTATATAAAAAATAAATATCGAAACTATTTTTGTCACATTTGGCCACAGCCACGAGATATTTCCATATGATAGCTGTTGTTTGTAATGCGGTCACAGTGAAATTTCACGTGAGAACCACTGTTCTACAGTCTTCAAATAAAATATTATGAAGCCCTAGTTAATAGTTACAAATCCATTATTTCATCCAATAAACTGCCCAGCCATAATAATAATCATGATGGTTTGCAATAATAATTGTGATGGGACATTATTCTCTGGCACTGTGAGCACAGTATGTGGCTAGCACCTACTTAATCTACAGCGATCGACCATATTTACGGTGAGGCGAGTGTGGCTTTCATTGTTATTGGCGAAATAACGCGGGGTAATAATGTCTACAGTTCCGGTTAAGCTTTCCCGGAAATTGTGCCTGTATGAATAATGTTTTAATATTATTATTTTGGCGACACCGCATATGTGAAACGGAAGTGAAACTTTTAAAATATTTGAACATATGGTTTGTGGAGATTGCTTTACCGGAAATACGAAGATTTCGGAGTGATATTAAAAAATAAGTTAATCAATAATATATATGAAACATATTTTTGTCTTTCTAATGGAAATACCAAAACATTCATAGACAGTGCGTGATCGGTTAACGAACAGTTCGGACTGCGAAAAAATCGGATAACGAGCACTATCACCAAAATTTTTAGTGTTGAGACAACAAACCCATATTCGGATAACAAACTTAAACGATCTTTCTAATGCTCTTATCTATGGTAAATTGATGATCGGTTAACAAAGTATTCGGATAGCGAGCATAGTTTTAGAACAGATTATGTTCATTAATCGATCACCCCACTGTATTTAAATAATAATACACATTGCTAAATAATATTTTACAATTTTGTGTCAATATGCTCAGGAATAATTAATAATGCGTGCAATAAATGAAACCGGTCTTCATATTTATCATATAAATTGTGAAACTAAAAATAAAATATTTTTTTATTTAACTAAGAAGTGACGAAGTGACGAGTGAAGAAGGTTGTTTCACAAAAATACGTGTTATGAACTATTTTTAGTTTAGTAAGTTACAGCTGTGTAAAACGGTCAGGTCTAATGGTTGCGCTAATTGTTCTCGTTGCGTGTTGTTTATAGAATGATTTGATTAGAAGTAAGATTTAGAGACACCAAAAAAATTTTACATTCGAATATGACTCACAAATATCTCTTTTAAAGTATCAACTGTCACTTCTTAATGGAAACGCATGTTACTTCAAATAATCACAACACATTTCTAGTACTTATTTTTTATGATCACGACTAGTTTCGCTCATCGCGAGCATTGTCAACTGATATAAATTGATTAGTACATATAGCCGCATTGGGGCTAAAACCGGTGTCGCTGTAACCAAACCAATACGTTACCCACTTGGTTATTAATTTATTCAATTAATAGTATTAAGATTATTTTATATATATATTTAGCTCCTGGTTTAAGGGGATATACTTTATTTGTGTAATTCGAATGCTTAACCCAGGTCGTAAGTGACAAAGCTAAGGGGAATCGTACACAGTTCTAATAATTCAATTTTAATATTAAAATTACATCAAGCGTTGATATCGTAAATTTTACATTTTAGTTTGCATCGGAGGGATTCATACATGTTTTATTGCTTAATACATTTATGTATAATGCTATTATTGCATCGATAATATAATTTAACGTTTAAAGCCAGGAGCAGAAAATTGTGCAAGGTTTCTTACAAAACAAAATTCAGTGAAACTTGCTCCATAGATACCTTACCTCTGGTCTTAAGCATCCCCACGGGGTATAATGAAGTCATATAAGGGAAGCACCTATACATTTCTCCACGACAATATTAACTAGAAAGACGGCAGTAGACTGAAAATGTAACCGGGAAGCCCCCAAAAGGGCAAACTCTCTCGCAAACAACTCAATTAGCGACCGGGCCTGGAACGCAGTGCCGAAGTAGGGGCTCGAAGTACCCTCAGGGTGATTAAAAATGTCACCGGGTATTGTGATCCTATTTTGGGCGTCATAGCGCTTTGGGTTCATTAATTATTAACTCTTTTTAAAACACTTGAAAATGTCTCGCAAATTTTAATCTTTTCTTTCATTATTCATTTAAACTTTTAAATAATTTATGCGAATTTCTTTGGGTAAAATTAAGCCTTTTGCAATTAAAAACTCGCCAACAACAGCTGAAATCACTTCTTTGAGTTGTAAAATTTTTGATACTACTTTTTTAAAGATATTCATTATTAAAAAAAAACTTTAATTTTTAAATGTTTTTATGATAAATGAAGGTCGAAAATCAAAAAATTTTCGGGGCTGTTGAAAGCATTTTAAGCTTAAGTTAAAAGTTTTGATAAAATAGCTTCATTTTCCCTCAGACTTCTGAATGAAATAATAAATTATTTGATTCAAAACTGTTGTGTAAAAGATTGTTTTTATGATCGAATCAGTCTCATTCGTCTTGATTATTTCTGTTAGTTTACTAATCAAGAAAAATACTGAATTTGTTTTGATATATTCGATTTGAGAATTTCTTTAACAATGTTCATAAGGAAGCGTTATACATCCAAAATTCTTTGCTATTTTCCATTAATGGACGTTGATTAAAATCAATTTTGATCTCTACGATTGTACATGTTATATCATTCGCGATCTGTGTTTCTTCTTTCGGCATCTTCAGGCATTCTATCACACGGATGCAACGGAACTGAGACACAATAAACAGTTAGCATCGGTTATATTTCAAAGGAGTTAATTATATGGGAAAAGCACAAACTCTAAGGCTAGGATCCAAATAAATTTATTTTAGCTGTCATTTGATTTAGTTAAAAAATATTTATTTTAGTTGTTTATTCGGATCTTTAACCTTAGGGTTTGTGTTTTTCATTTGTGATTATTTCATTTTTGTTTATAACCGATTCTAACTGTTTATTGTGTGTCAGTTCTGTAATATCCGTGCGATAGAATGCATGAAGATGCCAAATGGTGACACCAGGGTCGTTAGTGACAAAAATGTGGAATAGTACAAAGTTTTAACAATTCAAACTAGTATATTTTATATTATACAAACCGTCGCCGTTACAAAGCATAACATGAGTATTTTTTAAATATTATTTTGTGACACCAATAAAAAACAGCGAACAATGAAACGTGGCAATAGCCAGTCATACTGTTAAATCTCTCTCTACTTGTTCACTGACCGAGATTCTGTGACCTTTCGAGCGATTATTTCCTGACAGGGCCGCCGTTCATTTTAATTACACGTGTGTCATTTTAAAACGAGTGCGGCCCTGTGTGTTTTCCTTAAAGATCGTCCGTGTCTCTCCATTAAAGTCATAATAATTGACAAAACTTTCGCCATTTTGTCGGCGTCAATTAATGTTACCTTCCGGATATTTTTTAGACAAGATGAAGTAATCACAGTGTCAATATTTTATACACGTAATTCAACTCAACATTACCACAGGCGACATGATATTTATGAGACAGTTGTAGTGTAATTCAAGTAAAAATATATTTTCACCGTCATTTCAGTGAAAGCAAATTTTCATAATATTTAAACACTAGTTGAAATATACTTCTAAATATGAAAATATATTATGGAATGTATGTATGAAACATTCGTTTCAAAAGTTTTATTCAAACTATAGACAATATTATAATAATATCATTGACAGGTTTGCTACAGTTTTACTGTCCAAATTGTTGAACTATATTTTCACTTGAATCGTACTTTAGCTCTATTATAAATTTTATTAAAAAAACCCCAATTTTGTTAATTCAATCGAAAATTTTCATTCGTTAAACAGGACGCGTATATATTATGCGCGTGATATATCATATATACAAATATATTTTAAATTCAAACGATAAAACTTTATGTTTAGAACTACTTTCACAATTTTATATTATTAAAATTAGAACCGATTTCGCTCGCTGTGATTATTATCATTATCAACGCAATGAGCGGAATCTGTTCTGATGTTTATGATGATGATGAAAATGGTGTCAAAATTGTGTTTTATTATTTAAATTTAACGCTTTCTCATCATGAATTGATATTTCAATCTTAAAAGAAATTAAAATTTTAATAAAAATATGGTAAAAAAAACTAACTGCTTTAAAAAATATTGCTTTTTTATGAATAAGCAATTAAGTTGTTATAGAAAAGATTTGTTGCTTTTACATGAAGCAATTTTTGAATTTACAAGAGCTTTAATACATCATGATTGATTTAATAATTTGTATAGTTAATCAATAATATAAAAGCATCCAATGCTATTGTGTATGTAACTATACTAATCAATTTTTGAAATACTGCTTAAAGGCAGTTAAACCCAACCCTCGCCCAATAGACCAAATGTAGCACATCAAGCTTTTTATCATGTGGCAATTGTAATTACTATGTACACAGTGTATATTAATATCATTCACTTTGTCTTTTTTTGTATTTGTATAATTAATTAACCATATTGTATTATGTTCTGTTCGTGTAACAAAGAAAACTTATGAATGCCGTTTGAGTGCAGAAAGTGTTGAGAATGGCTCAATTAGAGGATTAAAACTCATCATGACATATTAAGGAAAACCGAAAGTATTCAATTTTAGCCCCTGAGACGATAGGGTAATTTGCCAGACCCCAAGAAAAATGATTTTATTATATACTATTGCAATGAATATATGATTACTAGGGCTTTAATATATCTAAATATATCTGTATTAACATGTTTCATACATTTTATTTATAATCATATTTTAGTCGTGCATAAAAAAGGATGAAATCATATGTGCGAGCGCATTCTAACGTCGTTTAATTCTGACAGTTATTATAATATAAACAATGAAACGTTGATTTAAAACAATTTGTTTCTGACTTTTTTCTTCAATATTTATTCATGAAATTACTGGCCACCAAACATTATTTCCTTTTCAGCAATATAAATCATATAAAAAATCTTATAGAATATAAATACTGTATGATTAATATTCGATAATATTGCTTGCTTTCCAACATTAGCTCAATATTAACTTTTAATATGTTAACTGTCTCTTGTTAATGAAAAGGCGTTTTATTGCAGTTATCGAACTGTTAACAAATTAAAAGTGATACAGATAAATACTTATGATAAAGTAACAGCAGGGGGAAGATGTGTCAACTCTTTGGAATGGAAATGTTCATTTTATTTACTTAAATCTTTCCACAGTTAATTACCTCTGACGGACTCACATAAACACCCTTCTTTATAACCCTCGAGCGCCACTCCTATTTATGGTTGGTCATTCATTGTAACGCTCTTACTTATTAGTCGTATGGGTACACTCTCATTCTACTTGTGGATAGAATCATTTTTCTCGCGAGTACAGTATCACATTGCGACATAAAATAGAGCAATTAATTACTGCAAGTGTTTGAGTTTGCTTTTAGACCACTGACTCTCAAACTTTTCCGTTACGAGACATACTTTTTTCGTAGTTACCAAATAACACGTAATCTTCCATCGTATTTTCAACATATTTTTTTCGCTTTTACGGTTGTTTTTCTTTTTTAATTGTCTTTCAGAATTATTCAATAGATATCCCTGACAGATAGTTTATTCACTGTATTTTATCTTTGTAGTTTATTTTAACAACTTTCATTTCACAATTCACTTTGTATTCTAAAACTATTTAAATGTTTATTGATTAAATTGGAATTTACTTGGTAGAACTCTATTTGTTCTACAAAATTCTACGACTCACGCCATCATCAAAACTATGTTTAAACTTACATTTACTTATCCATATATAGCTGTATAGAAAACGTACACAATACATCTTCTCTTCTGTTTTACTAACCTAGCTTATATCGTGCTAGCAAAGAAACTAAAACTTATGTCTAAAGTAAATTAAACAGGCGGCACTTTCAGCAAGCTTAAATACTAGCCGGAGATGATTTATTACAGAAATCCATAAGTCTTTCGCAAATTTCGTAGAACTAAAATACATTGCTATTTATTCACCATGTTATTTAAGTATTCATAATTTAATTTCCTATTCGTTATTCTGGGTATTTTTTAACTCTTAATAGACAATAAATTTGATTTTATTTTTGATTATAAATCAGCAATAATTTATTTTCGATAGTCTTAAGACGTTTAATTTGAGAACTATTTTATTTCATTCATTAAAATTTGAATTGTTAAAACTTCCACATGTTTTGTCACTAATGATCCGGGTTGCGCCTTTCGGTATCTTCATGCATATTATCACACGGATGCAACAGAATTGATGTAAAATAAACAGTTAGCATCGTCTTTATACCAAATTTATTAATTACAGGATGGAATTGTACAAAGTTGTAACAATTCGTACTAGTACGTCGGCGCAATTTTTTCGTAAACGGCGTATGGGCGTTCTTGTGTAGTGCTATGTGTTAATAGTTTGTGATCCCTGGATTATGCAACTAGTTTTATTAAACGTGAGATGTATTTTTTTGCAATGATTTGATAAAAAAAATGTAATATAAAAAAAGAACTCACTCAGTACGGTTAAAATAAATGAATTACTCCTGGAAAGGTTAATATGATTTTGTTGAGGAAAGATGTCGTAAAGATTGGAATGGTATCATCAACACATAACAAAATTCAAACATCAAAATTTTTAAATAATAATTATATGGAGAAATAACAATCGCGCCATCTTGAATTAAGCTGAAATTTGACTTCATAATAAATAATTCACAAAGTCTCAATAGAATAACACTTAGCATTTGACATTTAACCCTTTGAAGCTCACAGCCAGTCGAAAAAAAGAGCAATGCGATTAGGGTTGATGTAATAAATCGTGAAAGGGTGACAAACAACCCCTGATGGGGACGAAGAGTGTGAAGATAATGCCATCAGGCAGGTGACGTCACAAAGGGATACGGTCAGCTGACGGATTCAGTCCACACAGTCGAGTCAGCACATACAAGCAAACTAATCATATCAAATAATACGAGACTACTGACATCGTTGGAGTTGATAGGCTTTAGAACTTTTTTTGCGGCCCTAGCTGCATAATTATCGTCTCCAAGAAGGTTAAAGAAATTGCAAAAAAAAAATTCAAAACGCTTATGAAATGTACTTTACCAATATGGCTGAGAGAACTTGATAAAATCTCTACTCTATTTGAATCATAACTACAACACGGCGAAAAAATAGCGATGAATTTTAATTCCACATTTTTTTATAAGATATAGTTGATAGCTGTTTCGGCTCAGGCCATTGTCAGAACTAAGTAACAATCAGTAACAGTATTTATATACTCGAAAGCCATATAATGTACATAAGAAGGATACATGAATTAAAAAAAGTGTTTTTCAGAGGAAATTGAATTTAATTAAGCTATTTTTTTTAAATTTCCTGACCAATATAAGTAGCCAAACATTGAATACTGCTTTTTCAATTTGCTAGTAAACCCATAATAAGGAAATAATTAGAGCACGGTGAAAAAATAGCAATGTATTTTATTTCTAAAAAAACTTTATTTATAAGATATTGTTGATAGCTATTTCGGTTCATGCCATCGTCAGAACTTTATTTAAACGTACATTTGCTTATCTATATATAGCTGTGTAGAAAAGGTACACAATACTCCTCAGACCATTGCGAAGGTCTAATGCATTTCTGTAATAAATCGTCTCCTGCCAGTACTTAAGCTTGATTGAAAATGCCGCCTGTATAGTATAGTAAAATAAAAATTAAAACCTAGTGTTTTTTTGCTAGCACAATATAAGCTAGGTTGTTAAAACAGAAGAGAAGATGTATATGATATAAATGTATGTCTTGTAAAAAATACTGTAGAACTAAAATACATTGCTATTTTCTTAACCGCGTTATAATGGAGTTCAACCAAGTAAATGCCAATTCAATAATTAAATTATAACTATGTTTGAACAAATCAGATTAATTATGTTAGTAATACTTCGTCCAATAACTAAATGCAAGATTTTAGCTGTCGAAACTTCAACTTTATAACAAGCTCAGAGTATGCATTAAATTTGTTAATAAATAAACAAACACGAGTGATTTTTATTCAAATAAATCAATCTAATATATTGACTGACAATTCTTCAATATAAAATATGAATCGTTGAAACTTTTAACGGTTTCATTCTATTAAACGAATGCAACAGAACTGACGATATTGTTCTGGCGATGTCAGTTCTGTTGCATCCGTGTGAATCATACAAAGTTTCAACAATTCGAAATTATTTTGTTTTGTGAAATATATATGTATGTCACTGTAAAGGAAATAATATATTGTATCTTGGATTATTATTATCCAAAGCCGAACGTTGGGTACGTCAACTCGCTGGAGACTAGCGAAGCGGGTTCGAATCGACAGTCACGTTGCACACGTTGGCATTACGGCATGCACCGGGAGTGCATCGAACTTCTCAATAGTAATCTTGAAACCATAGCAAATCAGTATAGTTCTATAAAGGATATTGATAAATATTTTTCCAAATACAAGCTTTACAACAGATAAAACAATTATTCTACATTTATTTTACCTTCAGTATATATTATATAAATTTACAAAACATTCCTACATTTTAATCGTTCTTTGATTAGTTGAAAAAAGGTCTCGCAATCACTATCAGTCTCCCTCAATAAAATATTCTTAATACGTATTAAACATGTTGATTGAATTGACATTTACTTGGTAGAACTCCATTATAACACGGTAAAAAATAGCAATTTATTTCAGTTCTACAAAAAAATTTATAAGATAAAATTCATAGCTATTTCGACTCACGCCGTCGTCAGAACTATACTTCTATAGTTCTATAGAATAGTAATATAATAATAAATATAGTTCTATAGTCCGATTCAAAGCAATTTATGAAATTCTCCATTTAATACCAGACCATTGTGAAAGGCTAATGCATTTCTGTAATAAATCATCTCCCGCCAGTATTTAAACTTACTGAAAGTGTTTAGTTTATTGATTGAATTGGCATTAGAAGGTAAATCAATAATCCATTAAGAGCTCTGAACAGTCAAAAAGAAATCATTAGAAGAAGTAACAACGATTGGGAAATTTTAATAAACACAATAACCTGCACTTTAGTGCTTTATGGAATATTAATATATGATATTTTAATGGAAGACAAATAGATTGAGAAAAAATGGTCAGTCAGAGGCGTTCCAGTTATCTCAAAATATCATACGTTTCCATCAAGTAGTGACAGTTAACACCTTAAAAGTGGGAAATGCTTTTATTTACTCGTTGTTTGTATATAAAATTCACAGTAAAAAGTAGCAGTTAACATTTTAAAAGTGGCAAACGGTTTTAAAAATGTCGAGCCAACTGCTTTATTTAAATTAATATTCAAAAATAATTGATTTATATTGAATATTTCAACAATATCCTAAAATTAATGGCAGATGATTTTGTTATCTATTACATTCATGATGAATGATTTTTTTTCAATAATAAGACTTATAAAGGCTGAAAAATAGTTTCATTCAGGGACATCTTTTGTGTTATTCTAATATTAAAATTTCACACATTTTCAGTATCGAGAAAGGAGTCATATTTTTACATTTATTTTATTTACCCTCTTTCGCTTAAAAGCACTCGATCATTATTTCAGATAAATGAGGTCACCGAGAAATAAAATACTGCATAAAAAGTTAGCAATAGATCTTAGTCAACGGTAAAAATTTATTATTGCAGAAAAAGAAAAAAAATATCCTATGGTATAACGCTAACAATGAAAAACTGTGCCATACAAAATGAGATATAGTATTCTAAGCAGGGTAGCATTGATGCAGTGGTGCAGGTAGAAATTTTGGACCTACGTGCAAACATTTTGCAATCCTCCCCTTACAAAATAATATCGTTTTAAAAAAATATTGGAATGAAATAATTATAGCTACATTTTGGTATATATTGAAATTTGACTACAAATAAAACAATCTATTTATTATATATAAGTCAATGTATGTGTGTATGTCCTTTATGCATTACTACACCATTCACTCGATCGATATGAAACTTTAAAAATATCTTGAATACACTCCGGCAAATGTTTCTACCAAACCACTTCATCTCTAAAAAAAATGAATAGTATTAAAACGACAATGTTAAGAATTAAATTGTTTGTTATCGTATCAAGTTTCCATGAATTTTGTTACTCTAATATCACAGCAACGCGCGACGGGTCAACTAGTATAAAAAAAATACATTTGGCTGCACGGTGTAAAATAGCTGTGTTTTAGTACTGCAAAATTTATAAGATAAACAGTTGATACCTATTTCGGCTTACTCCTTCATAAGGACTATGAATCTGGTCTAAAGTTTGTAGCGCTAAAATAAAAAGCTATTTTTAACCATGTTATAATGGAGTTCTACCAAATAAATACCAAATCAATAAATTAATTTGTCATACTAACAGTTTTTCAATTATTAACAAAGTTTTTTTTTCATTCTCTTTTAAATATTTGCAAAATCGTTTATAATTTCTTTAATCTTGTTTTTATTCAATATCCAGCACTATAAGATTTTAAGAATGGATTATTCAATCAAATAGAGTCGTGTCAATTTACTTAAGATCTCATTGCTAAAACTGTCACATTTAAATGTTTTAATATACCACGTTTTTTATAATGAAGCTACGTATATGTGAAAGAACCTCTGGATATATTTTTTTATCCCACTTTTCGCTGGGTCAAGTTAACTGTGATACAAGGTGACTACACCACTGATGGAAAATATTATATAATATATGACAAAGCACTGTTTATATTGTATCAATGTTGAGCGAAATATATTTACACATGTTAACTTTATGGAAGTTAATTTTAACATAATTAAAAATTGATAACATTGTTTATTCACTTGGTTTGTACACTATTTATAGTACCTGTTTTGATTCTTTGACAAGAATCAATTTTTTTCCTCTTTTTAGAGGCGTGTAATATAATTGTTTAGAAAATGATTCAAGTTTTTTCAGGACCAGTGACCAATATTGAAATAATAGAAGACTATATTTTATCTTTTCTTCAGTACGTTTACTTCTCTATTACACGTGACAAGTTTTGTCAAGTAAAGAATTTCGATATTCAAATGGCTTTTTAGTTCAGTGGTTCTCAAACTAATATATAAAGAAGAAAGTATCTGTATAAGATGCACCTGTTATAGCATCCGATTGCTTTGTTATAGTACTGAAAACGTAACCTTGCAATTCAAAAAGAAACTACCGGCCCGATAATTTGGAATAGGGTAAAAATTATTTTGTAATATGATACATTTATACTGGAGAGTCAAATTAAATTGGAAGTATTTTTTAATAATATTGCAGACTTACAGTAGTATGTTTAAAAACTGAAATAATGTTAAGCGACTTACCTTATATTCAAATTAATTTTAATGCCAAGTTTCACCATTCGCTTTCAAAAAAATTCAGTTAATTTTTTTATTATAGTTAACCTCCTATATCGTTCCTCTTTATCGAGATATTTCATTTTTTACAACAATCAAAATTTTCAAAAAACAATAAGATCAAAATAATTTTTTTATAAATCTATAATATTATAAACTTTCTATTGGGCGAAAATTTCAAAAAAGTGACTATTTGAGCAATATTTTTTTAAAATTATTGAATTAATAATTTATTTGTTATCGTACACAATACATATACCTGAATGAAAATAAATTGTTTACGATTTCTTACAAATAAAAATCTACCAATCTGCCATAATTTTTTTTCCAAAATATTCGTGTTGATTAAATTGATACTTAATATAGTAGAATTCCATTACAACACGGTTAAAAATAGCAATGTATATTCACTCAATCACTTCAATGTAGTTCAAGAAAACTTATAATTTATTTGTTGAAAGCTATTTCGGCTTACACCCTCATCAGAAAGCTCTCTAGAACTAAATTTCGTTGCTTTTTTCTTACCGTGTTAAAATATTCGTAATTCAAATAAATTTAAAAAAATCTAGTTCATGAATATTCCAACAAAAAAAATGTTGACAACCACTGCCGCTGGCTGGAAGACAAAAAGTATTTTACGACAAACGTTTCAAAGCGACAAAGGAGTATAAAAGGTCCCCTGAGAAAAAGTGGAGGGAAAAATACTTGTTCCGGTGATGTCGCTCCGGAACCGGTTTTTAGAATCTGTTATTAGGGCAGACTTTCTCTTTACCCCGAGGAGTTGTTCTATTTTATTATTTTTTCACTCAGGAACTTCGTCGTACGATAAACCCTGCGGTTTGAATGGAAATGTGTATTTTGTTTCAGTTGTGATTTGATGGCCAAGAATCGATTGTTTAGTAATATTTTTTCCAAATTGAATTGATAAAACTGTGTAAAATGCAATACTTTATGTATTTTCACACACTCACGGAGTTTCACCATTCGACAAATTCAAACAGGCATCATTCGGCTTGGCGGACTGTAAAGAGATTGCGTCTCTTATATGCCAAAGATTATATAATACATTATGTATTTTTTGTTGTCCGACCCGAATCGTTAATGACAAAGCACATGGAATCGTACATATGTTCAACAATTATATCAAAAATTGATTCATCGTTAGAAACACGTAGCTTTTTTGGAGTTGAAATGTTGTATAATTGGCTTGAAAAAATATATTTTTTTAAATTTTTTGATTGACTTGGCATTTACTTAGTAGAACTTGTAGTAGTTGGTAGAACTCCATTATAACACGGTGAAAAAATAACAATGTGTTTTAATTTTACAATTTTATTTATAAGATATAGTTGCTAGCTATTTCAGCTCACGCCATCGTCAGAACTATGTTCAATCGTACATTTGTTTATCTATGTATAACTGTGTAGATAAGGTACGCAATACATCTTCTCTTCTGTTTTAACAACCTAGCTTATTTCAAGATAAGCAAAGGTACGATAAAACATAGTTCTGACGATGCCGTGAACCGAAATATCTATCAACTATATCTTATAAAAAAAATTGTAAAATTAAAGTACATTGTTATTTTTTCACCGTGTTATAATGGAGTTCTACCAACTACTACAAGTTCTACTAAGTAAATGCCAAGTCAATCAAAAAATTTTAAAAAATATATTTTTTCAAGCCAATTATAAAACATTTAATTTCAAAAAAAGCTACGTGCTTCCAACAATGAATCAATTTTTGATATTGTATTAATCCATTTCCTGCCAAGTAGTATAAAAAATATTCCAGCAGCGTAGATTTCAAAATTAACTCAGTAGTGTTAATGTTTAACAACTCACAAAGATAATCACCACAAATTGAACAATATTTTAATATTAAAATTAGCTTTTACACGAAAGTTTTAACACCGTTAACACTATTATACATCACATATAAACTATAAACAAACTGAAATTTATTAATAAAAGTTGAAACGTAAAGAATCATTGGGTTAAGCACTAAATATAATACAATTTAGATATTTTGAAGTATATATTTATAGGAAATTTAATTTATAATACAAATTTTTACAACAGAACAATTTTCTTTGTTAATTATTTGTTTTCAAATAAACTTTTCTTTCCTTTAGTAACTAAGTTTGCCGTCATCAACTGTTAATTTTTCAATTTTCTCATTGAATAATGGCGACCTACTTTTATAATTCTTCGTTGTTTTACATAGTAAAGAACTTAAGTATTAAAAACCACAGAACACATCTGACGATGGCGTGAGCCGGAATAGCTATCAACTAACTATATCTTATAAAAAAATTGTAGAACTAAAATACATTGCTATTTTTTCACCGTGTTATAATGGAGTTCTGCCAAGTAAATGCTAATTCAATAAAAAAAACACAGATATAAGCTTTGTACCAAGATATATATATATATATATACATATATATATAAATATATAAAGAGAACTCCACAGAATTTACTTTTGTTGATTCGTATATTAATGCAGTTTCGTAAAAATTCTAAGTGTTTTTTTCAACAAACAGAAGTAATATTACGTAAAAGTGGAGAATACATAATGAATATTTACTTCTCACTTATAGTCCTGAATACATATTTCTAAAATATACTATATTACTACTGAACACAAACAAAAATTTGTTCACCATTATTTGCCAATTAATCACGTCATATCAGTCGAGCTAATTGACCAAAGAATTTGTAATATAATAATGTATTATTATTTCTGTTTGTAAGATATAAATTGAATTAGTATCCCTTGTGTTTACGATGTCAGTGAGGCGAAATGCTCTTACGCGCCCATAATTCAGTTACACACAACCAGTTTGATGAAGTGTGACCTATATTTTGCAAATGAATCAATAAAAATGGCACAAAGTGAACGAATCAATAACATAGAGATGCTAGTAAAAACTGTATCTCAAATGAAGATGTTTTAATTAGCCTCGTATAGTATCCTAAAAATATCTCTTTTGAAAGACAAAGCATACTTTTAAATTAAATAAAAAAAATACAAATGGTAATTCTCTTGAATGGATTTGGGACAGAGTTGTTCATAAAGAAAAAAGTGCTTATTACCAGAATATTATTAACAATTTGCGTTTTGGAGGGAATGTCTCTTTAATATATTACTTACTTATTTGGAAGGAATGTAATTTTTTATATATGATTTTCTTATTGGACGTTTATATAGACATAATTTATGATATCGAGTAAAGGAGATTGATGGAATTTCAATACCAAATTTTATTTGTTAAAACTTTGTACGATGCCATATGTTTTGTCACTAACGACCCGGAGTTGTCAGTTCTGTTGCCCATGTTATAGAATGCCTGAAGATGCTTAAAGGCAAAACCCAGGTCATTAGTGACAAGACATGTGGAATCGTTCAAAGTTTTTACAATTCAAATTTGTTTATATATACATTATTATCATTTTCAATAAGCCATTTAGTATTGAAACTGTTTTCAAAATAAATGCCTGGTTATAATGTAAGCATTTATTATTTTAATTTCTGAATTTATCTAACTTTCAATATAAAAGCTTAAAATTCTTTACAGAAAAGGGTTTTCCGTGTTCTGCATCATAATTATAAACACAACCAGTCGGATATATTTTTTTTTTATTTAAAATGAATTAAATATTTTGAATACTTAAAGTTGATAAATTGTAATGAATGAATCAAAAAACATAAATAAAGAAAAAAATCAAATCAAAAAGAATGTTGATGTTTGAAATCTACAATGTTAGAAGCAAGAAACTATGTACGAATAGTATGTTGCATAAACAATGTTGGCCACTCAAATCATGACTTCTTTCAATAAATATTCTCTTTCAGTAAAAGGACAATATTGTCAATCTTCCTAAATATTAAAATAACTTGTTAATCTACCATGAGTAATTAACTGGTAATAATTTGATTATCAGGCTTAGTGGTATAGTTTTTAAATATTAACAAAAGTTATGCGTTAATTACAATCCTATTAAAATCGATATCATTTTTTGTTCAATGAATTTTTGAAATTTATATATCTTATAAACTCTTGCACAGTGTATTTTCTATATAGGCCAACTAACAGCTAGAACACGTCCCATGGGTTTGTATCAACTGCTGCACGGCCTCCGATTGACCCGACCCGGTTTTCGCGCCAATTTCGATTCGGTTTTCGCGCCAAACTGTCTACCGTGTGTCGCCATCTTGTTCAAAAAGCGTGACCTCTCACGAAACGCATCAAGAAGTGAGATTACTTAATCAAATGATTCAATTTGCTTCCATGGCAAACCATGATAAAATAAAAATGTTTTTTTCCTTTAAAAAATTGTTTGTTTTCCAAATTTATAGATTAATAACGTTAAGTGATTCAAAATATCGACTTAACATTTTAGAAAATCAATATGTTTATTTCGTATGTTTATTTTTAATGTCTTTCCACAGCATACGCGTAAGATATAATGCCTGAAGATGCCAAAAAGTGAAACATGAGTCGGGAGTCACCAAATATATGAAATTATATTCACTTCAATAATTCAAACATAATATTGAATTTTCATCAAGCACCTTCAAAGCACGTCGGTATTGTAAATAATACTTTTTAATTCAACATGGATATTGCTCGCGATGAGCGAATTCAGTCTTATCTTGATGATACAAAATTGTAAAAATTACATCATACTAAGCATTATATATTTTTATATAATATTTTAAGGTGTTAACTGTCATTTTTAATGGAAATACATGATATTTTAAATAATAAAAACACATTTTTAGTATAATACATACTTTCACATTAAATTTTACGATCAAAACTTGTCCTGGACATAAAATATATTCTAGAAATAGGTACTAAAAATTATGTTTTTATTATTTAAAAATATAAATTTGTGTTTTAGCGCGTGTATATCTGTGTAACCTCAAATTATCTTTCGTCTATTTGATCAATACCCTACATAGAACGAACTGATAAAAATTCCTTTCAAAACCAAAAGGAACACTTTTTTTTAAATATTAGTGCAGACTCGTTCGAGTATTAATGTACAAGCACCTTTAGTAGATAAATAAAAAATCTATTTTAAATCGCATAAATTTAGTTCAACTGATGATATATGTTTTAACTGAAACGCTAGTAAAAAAAATCGTTTGCTTGAAAGACACTGTTATATATTGTGGTCAAAAACCCATTGCATTTTCCAAAGGCTTACTATCCGGATAAAGAATGTCAATTGACACGCTTCGTTGAACGAAATCGAATTTACAGAAAAATGGAGCAGGCTCAGCAGAAAACAATTTAGGAAAATAGTAAACAAACGTGACCCGCTATGCGGAATGTTATGAAAAAAGAGATCAACTATCGAATGACAGCTCTATTTCGTTTCTCGCTGTCAATTGACATCTGTTTGTTCACTTTTCGAGTTAACGAAACTCACTATGAAACTTTTCGAGTTAACGAAAGTTTTCTGCGTTGATTAAATAAATGATAGGAAACGTTTCGCTTATATTGGCATCTTAAATCTTATTAATAAATTGAGTCCATATTTAACACGGTGAAAAAAAATAGCAATGTACTTTAGTTCTTCAAAATTATTTTTTTAAATATAGTTGATGGCTATTTCGGCTCACGCCATCGTCACAACTATGCTTAAACGAACATTTGCTTATCTATATATAGCTGTGTAAAAAAGTTACACAATACATCTTCTCTCCTGATTTAACGATCTAGCTTGTTTCTTGTTCGCAATAAAACTAAATTTTTCAAAAATTGTAAATGAAAATAAAAAGACGGCTATGACAATAAGTTTACATATGGCACGGAAATGGTCAATTACAGAATCAAAGAGACCCCCTCCAGAGGATTCAATAATGGTGAGTGATATATATTAGTGTGTTCGTTCATAGTTCTGACGATGGCGTGAGCCGAAATAGCCATCAACTGTATTTAAAAAAATAATTTTGTGTAACTAAAATGCATTGCAATTTTTCATTCGTGCATTTTTTTTACTTTCTGTATGTAATCAAGTTTTGAAAAGTTCTTCTCAGACATAGATTCCGAAAATATGGAAAACGTAGTACATTATTACACTGCGGAATATGTTTCCAGATCAGTATTGTATAATAAGGGGTGGTAGTGGGTACAACGATAATACTCAAGTTAATTGTAAATAAAAGAACATATTCTAATTTAATATATAATACTTTATATTATTTTAGCCTTTACTAGACCGATAAAATACAACATTGTAGCTTGGAAATCTAATGAACATTTTCATCCACTGATTTGTAAAAAAATGCTTTGAACTAAGTGAAAGCCAATTCAATTAATGAATCCACATTTGTTTGATTTCAAATATCAAAAAAATCGATATCATAAATGATATATTTAACCCATGGACATTTGCCAATTATCTTGTAGAAAATCAACAAACAATAAAATAAGATGGTTGACATTAAATGTGGCTACGGAGCACTGCTGTTTGACAGTAAAAACTAAATGCAATTAATCATATAGCTGGTAAAATTTTGTCAAAACGATTTAGCAGTGTTACATGTCTTTTCATACCGGAGTAGCCAACCTTTTTTTATCAAATTTGAATTGTTAAAACTTTGTACGATTCCACGTGTTTTGTCAATAACGACCTGAGTTTCGCCTTTTGGCATCTTCAGGCATTCTATCACGTGGACGCGACAGAACTGACGTAAAATAAACAGTTAGCATCGTCTATATACCAAAGTTATTAATTATAGAAAAACACGTTCCCCAAAGCAAGCAATAAATTGCAGCTAAAACAAATTTAATAATATTGATCGAATAATAATTAACACAATTTCCTGTTCTTCTTGAAAAGGTTTTACAACAAATTAATAAACTAATATTTAAATAGAAATGGGTTTTTGAGATTTAAAGATTTTAATTTACTATAATATATTTTCAGCTACGGAAAACACAAGCTTTTGCCACGACTTTTGGGTCACATTTTCAACAACCCATACCTCATCCAACAAGGTAAATTTAGAATAAACAATGAAAAAATTCTATTTCCATTTAAAAATAAACAATAACTTAAATACTTACAATAAATAGTTTCGTGTATAACCTTCATCGGTGTAAAATGAGTGATTTTTCTGTAGTATATTTCAATGTACCTTTGTTTAATCCAAAAGTAGCTAAATATTCTGATACCCTAATTTTAAAAATCGCTTGGTTTTTCCCACGTAAAACTGATGACAGTTATTGCACCTTCTGTAAATACTAAATTTATTCTAGAAAGGATATTGTCTTATATTCATTGAAATTTCGTTTGGTAAATTAAAATAAATATTATAATGTTTTTGTTTTTTTTTTGTTTAAGCTAGCCGCATTTTTTTTAACTAACGTACGTAATTATTTTCATAGTAAAATATTATACGACAGCTGCCTGTAGTTAGCCATGCAAATTCAGCTGGCAATAATGTATTTTTGCGAAAGATCTCTTTTGTTCTTCGCTCGTCAACGCGATTACTGTAAATGAAATGAAGAAGTACTTTCTCTACCCACTCGAGTGATACATGTTACGCCGTGCTACGACACCGATACTTACCACGTGTGCTACGAAGTGCTACGCGGAATTTGAAAGTAAAACTGCCACTAGGGCGTTTACCTGACGTACGTAAAAATACGTACAAATGAAAAAGCATTACTTAATTCACATCTGAGTCATGCAAAGATTTTTAATTGCTTACTGAAAACCGCTTGTAATTCCGTTCTTCAACCTCGCTTTATTTCGAGAAAAATATGAAGCATAAAGAGGCATAAAACGGTATATGTTATACTTGTAATTGTTTTGGTGAAAAACTTGTAAATTTAATAAATAATAAGTGTATGGAATACGACTTATGAAAATAATTCTATATATTAATAACGTGATAATAAATTTCTTCTACCAAGCAAGGCTTCTAATAAGTAGTCAACGTCGTTGACTTTCGTAACAAATCTTTCGAGTACAAGCCCCAGTACAAACAGCGCTTTTTTCAATTGACTTCAATTGACGATTCTGCTCAAAGGGATGGGTATTTTTTTTGTCTATTGCATCTAATTTATACTTAAAACGATGGAATGGCGAAGAGGATGCCTAACCATCAATGCTTAAATTTGAATTACGTTAAAACATGAATCTTAAAAAAATACATATTTGCTTTAATTTATATACCATATAACTATGTTGTAATTTTCAAACGTTTGATAGAAAAAAATGGTGGCAAAAACTAAGCTCAACATAGATCATACCTATACGTTTCAATACGCAACCCTTCTCAAAACTTCTTTACAAGGGATTGTGCAAAATATAGGTCACCCATCAATCCCTGTCTTGGAGAAAAAGTGCCTTTGAATTCGCACTGAGGGTAAGTCTTGCGAGAGAAAAATCGAAAAGGCTTCCGCGGTAATGACCGCGAACTCTGGATTTCGCTGCTAATTTAGAAACATTAGAGAGAACGAATTTTACAAATGACTTAGGTATAACTTTTTATCACTTTGGTGTTTGCAACCAACTTGGGGTGAAATTGTTTTGTTTGAACTTAAAAAAATACCATGTTCTATCTCAAAAACTCGTTTCGAATTTATGATCTGTGTATATTCCATGTTGTAAAAATTTAAAAAAGCATATTTTATTGGTTAACTCTTTTCAAATATTTGTACTTTTAGTTCGCCTAACGAAATTTTGGATATTTATATAAAAAAGAATCATTTGCAAAAATTACACATGAAATTTCAAAAAATCTTATTAGAACTTTTAAGTCATCTCCATAAGATGATTAATGTTTATTTGATTAAACTAGCATTTACTCTGGACTTTTATATAAAACACTTATATTATAAAAAGTTTTTCAAAGCTTTTATACATTTTTAATAAAATAAACACGAATGGTATATGTTAATTTTACTCAAACCTGAAACCGAAAATATATACTGGTTCTGCACCACATGGATGGTATTACAAAAAATAATTCATTATTATTTTCAGTTGTCGAAACTTCGCACGACTGTACACGTTTTTTCACTAATGACCCAGGTTTTGCCTTTCGGCATCTTAACTAATTTACTAAACCAGGCTATTGGAGAGTATCAGGATAGATTTGGCAATCAAATATAATATTTGAACACAAAAAGTAGCTAATGAACGAAAGCTTTTATATTGATGACTTTTCTTGTTTATTTTTTAATGTCACCTATAAACACACTGTATTCTAACACGGTGAAAAAAAATAGCAATCTATTTTATTACAGATAGCTATTTCGACCTTCGCCATCGTCAGAACTATGCTTATCTATATATAGCTGTGTAGAAAAGGTACACAACACATCTTCTCTCCTGTTTTAACGACCTAGCTTGTTTCTTGCTCGCAATAAAACTAAAAATTATAAATGAAACTAAAAAGGCGACAATATCAATAAGTTTACATATGGCACGGAAATGGTCTATTACGGAAACTAAATAGCCCCCCGCAGAGAATTAAGCAATGACGAGCGACATATATTAGTTTGTTCGTTAATAATTCTGTATACACTGTATTCTGCTTGACGATTGAAATGTTAACAATCTCACGGTTAACCATTCAATGTTGGACCTAACCATAATACTCATTAGTTTCTTAAATTGATATTACTGTCTCCGTTCGAATCTTTTCTTTACTATTTTTGTTTAATCAAACTAACCCTTTACATAGTTTTAACAATAGGTAACTGAATTATTTTCAACGTAAAACAGCTTAAAAATCTTAAACGTACATCCTACGATGGGGTCTCTGATGATATCAGTAAAACACAAAAAGAGTGCATAGAAAAAGGTGATTGCCTCTTCATATAAGTTGTATACAAATATTTAAGTATCAATAAAATTACCCAAAATAGCTTATTCATCGAATTACTCAACGCCCATTCTACTCTTAACATTGACATTATAAAATGAATTTCTTAAATGAATATATTATTCGTCGAAATAATATTTGTTTATTGAACTATAATAATATTAAAATGCATAAAGGCATAAAGATCAAACAGCTGAATGAATATTATCAAAATAAATTACACAAAAAAAGTTTTAAACAATACTCAGACTGCTAGAAAAAGTCCAATAACCAACGAAATTAACTATCACGTGATTGAATGAACTTTGCAGTAAATATATTGACCTCTATGAAGTTTCTGTATTAGAGAGCAATAAATGACCATTTAAAAGTGTTGTCAACCTGAAAAATAAATTGAAAATAATCATGTTTACTGGCAACCAGTATTTTCTTATCGTCTGTGCTAACGCTAATGTTTTTGTTTAGTTTAAGGAAAGATAAATACTCTTTGTAAAGTTTTAACGTAAACCAAATAATATATAATATATGTGAGTACAGAAAATATCGTTTAAGAAAAACAAAATCTGTTATCTTAACTTAATAAAATTAGAAATAGCGATGTTTTTAGGGTTTACCCAAAAAATAGGCAGTAAAACTATTTTAGATATTATATAAATTTAGCTTCTAAGTTTAGGGTTTTTATTTTTTCCAGTGTAATTATTATTGTATATAACGCAGTGCTCCGCAACCTTTTGTATTCCACGGTAAACCAACATTTCTTCACAAAAATTTCAGTCCACACCATATGTCAATATTTACGCATTATTTCTGTATTGTTTACTTCATTTATACTTTTTTCCTTATAAACTCACATAATTCATTATACTATAGATGACTTTAAAGTTGTTAACTGTCACATCTTGATGGAAAGGCACGATATTTTAAATAATAAAAACACATTTTTTTGGTACTTATTTAAATAATTTGTTTTTTGATCAGGACCGGTTTCGCTCATCGTGAGCATTATCAACTGATAGAATACAATTTACAAACAAGTCTATTTATACAAAATATTTGAGATTTAGGTAGCAGGAACTCATAACTATGTTAATACAAATAATCTAAATTAGTTTAAAAATGAAATGATTGCAATTACTTCAATCATAACATACTGGTTAAGAAAATTTTTATGAATAAAATAACCCGCACTTACATTCTAAATGGAACGTAATGAATTAATATATGAAATTTTAATGGCAGTCAATTGAATCTAATCAATCGATCTTCAATTCGTCGGTTGTGGAGGACTGATATAAACGATGCAAGCATTATGGGCCGTGTGTGTAAGTTCTGTTGCATCCGTATGATATAATGCCTTAAGATGCCGAAAAGCGAAACACAGGTTGTGAGTGACAAAACATATTGGAAAGTACAATAGTTCAACAATTCAAATAACATATTTCATTAAAAATGTTTTACTTTATTATATATTATAATTTAATAGCAGCTCGAGTCGATCAAATTTATTCAATGAGCTTTTCTGCTCATAAACTGTTTATCTATCATATGGTGGATAGGAAAAGCAATTCTCGGCAAATGTTTATGGGTTTATTACAGTATTGATCGACGGAAAGTTATGATAAGCAAAACCATGGAAACTATCTTTACGGCACCTTGGTGCTTACATTTATTTACCATATGTAATAAAATGTTCTTTCAATATTTCATCTAGTGTCAAATATTGTCAAGAATTGATTATTTTAAAATAATTTTTGATAGCGATAACATTTTTTATAGTTCATTAATTTTGTATTTGTTGAGGATTTTATGATGCAGTAGTTAACCTCGTAAACCAGGCGAGGGGAACCTGCGGCCTTTTGGCTATTCTAGTGCGGGCTTTCGACTGATAAATCGCAAATAAAGTCAAATTGAACCGAATATTCAAATGCTTCCAAACAAAGAACAGAAGCAAATTATCCATTAAAGGTTGGTAAACTGTAATTTTAACAAATATTTTAAATGATGTACGTACTTTGTTATTTATTATAATGCTTCTTATAGATACGCAGCTTGATGATTAATAATTAGTAAAAAATTGAGACGGCAATAATAATAGATCTCAACAAAAAATAATGCTATTTTAAACAATAAAAACACATTTTTTAGTACTTATTTCCACAATCAATTTTTTGATCAAGACCGGCTTCGCCCATAGCTTTATCAACTGATCAGTTGATAATGATCACGATGAGTGAAACCGGTCCTGATCAAAAAATATATTGTGGAAATAAGTACTAAAAGATGTGTTTTTATTATTTAAAATATCATGCCTTTCCATCAAGAAGTGACAGTTAACACCTTAAATGTAAAAAATAGTGCATAATAAAAAATGATTCATTTAAATACATACATATGTATAACATTTTTTTTACAATATACATATACACAATACAATAAATTAGATTTTTAGATGTGTCTTTTTTCTTAAAAGATTTTTTTAATTTGGGTTTTGGCTACTTTAAATTGTGAATAAAAATATTAAATTTATAGGGGAATCGATTCTTTACTATCAACGTTAACGATTTCATTACTGCGGCCTTATTTTGAATCAGATAATTGGATCTGGCCTTTTGAAATGAAAAGGTTCCCCACCCCAGACGCAGACAATCTGTGTCTGATGTCACTGGTTAATGTCCCATAACGAGAAGTATTTTTTCGATCTTCTGTTCAAAACTTTAGGTGTGATATCTTACAATTCCATCTCAAATTGATCAATATATGAATTTGATCCAAAATTGACCGACAACATGATTCCGAGTAAAAAAGTTTAATTTTCTCAGGTTTTTTTCATACATTTTCGATTTGTGTTTATTCAATTAAAAATCAACCAGCCATTTTTATACTATCATGTTATAGGCATAAATGAAAATAAAACAAGTTCGTTTGTTTGAATTTATTCTTGAAATAGCATTGCTTTTATTAAATCTGCATTCGCAGAAGCTTTCAAATCACAATTAACGATTTTTAGAGTGGAAAATATCCTCTCTACGGATACTTAGGTTGGCGACATTTATATTATAAGCTTGGTCAATTTTTCCACTATAATCAATGCATCGTAAATTTCATTTATATGTTTTGAAATAGAGTCTCTTTCGCCTACTATATTGGGATTCAAATTAGAACGTTTCATTTGATTTCGTTCATTGAGATATTTAAAAAAAATCGTCTTTAGATTTAACGGTGTTGGATAAGAATGGGGATAATTCATGTATCAATTGACAAAACCTGCCTGATTTCGTCTCATTCTTCACTCGAAGGCTTTAAAAAAGGACAGTTAATTTCAAAAGAGCGTTTTAGATCGATTTATTTACACTTTCGACAATACGGATCAAACCACGGGATTAACATTGATCTCAGCTAACAATATTTATACGCTATATACATTCAGTAATACGTAATTAAAAAATGTATATTATAGAAGAAGTTGCCGGATTCACTTATTTTTTCATGACTCCCACTTTAACTCCACAACTCTATATATATAAAAAAAAAACAACAGATTAAAAAAGCGAGCGTTAAGGTAATCACTATAATTGTCGTGTCGAGAGCTTTGAAAGCTTGTGATCGTAAAATTGATATTTAAATAAATAACTTCATCTCTTATTATAGCTTTTCAACAAATAAATTCATGATAATATGTTTATATTTTTATATAATATGTATGTAAATATGTGAAAAAATTACAGTTGACTAACTATGAAAAATGCGTCAACGTTTTCAATCTTTTACTACAACTTAAAAAATAAAGATGTTAGAATAAAAGAATTGATGCCTGATAGACTTGTAGTATGTAAATTGCATAGTATAATTTATGATATGGATTGAAGATGCTTGATTGAATTTCAATATCAAATTTGAATTATTGAACCTTTTTACAGTTCCACATGTTTTGTTTCGAATGACATGAGTTTCGACTTCTTCATGATTGAATATCAGAAACTTAATACCAAATGACATAATTTATCATATTTTTCGAATATAATCAAATTCACTTAAAAAAATATTTTTTCTTGCATACATTCATTGAACTCGCGAACAATTTACTAATTTTATGAGAGTATTTTTAGCTTTTATTAATTAATTAAAGTTTAATTTATCAATTGAATTGAATGAATCACTGGGAGATCAAACAAAATAAAACCATGAAGTGTGCTAATACTGATAAAATAACCTCTTGAATACTTGTTGAAGTTCGTTGAACTACATGTCTGAAAGAAAAATTGCTCGAATGTTTCCTTTCAAAGCTTTCTGCAATAAAGGTGGTCTAGCTTTGACGCTTGAACCCTCTACGCCACAATGTTAACCGAAACATCCCCTTTGACGATATTAAAAATTGCAATTTTATAATTTATGAATGTCACTTCTTGGTGAGAAGGCGTTATATATTTTTTTATGGCTATTTCCATAATTTTATAATGTTATGATCAGAGCCAATTTCGCTCTTCGTAAACAATATGATTTTCGCTTTAAAAAATATAATTTCATATTAGAAGACAAAAAAACTATAATTAGTTTAGGCTTATAGCCACTAGCTTATAGCTTATAGGCCACAATAGTGAAGG
Organism: Himalopsyche japonica; assembly: GCA_028555115.1. NCBI lineage: Eukaryota > Metazoa > Arthropoda > Insecta > Trichoptera > Rhyacophilidae > Himalopsyche > Himalopsyche japonica. Next base: position 1,293,188 of record JAHFWJ010000590.1, on the reverse strand, counting down.
TTTTATTTTCTGCTATCATGACTGTAATTACATTAAAAGTATGCTTAACTCTTACTTTATTGAAATAAGTTTAATAAAAAAAATCATACGATATCAAATTTAAACTGTTCAAATTTGAATTGTTACAATTTTGTACGATTCCACATGTTTTTTCACTAACGACAGAAATCAGTTCTGTTGCATCCGTGTGATAGAATGACTGAATATGCCGAAAGTCGAAACCCGGGTCGTTAGTGACAAAACACGTGGAATCGTACAAAATTGTAACAAATCAAATTTGACTGTGAAATTCCATCAAGCTACTTCAACCGATATCATAAATTAAAAAATTAAACTGTTCAAACTTTGTACAGTTGCACAAAATTTGCCACTTACACCTTTGGTTTCTTCGCACATCTTATCTATAGATGCAATAGAACTCATCAAACATCAGTGAAATAGAATACATGAAAATGTTGAATGTATTTTAATTTCCTTAGTCATCTTCATTCGATATGATAAACAATATCATATTAAAATGAAATTTCAATTCGCCCTAAAAATGCGTTTTTATTACACGGTAAAAAAATAGCAATGTATTTTAGTTCTACAAAACCATTTTTTTTTTAAATATAGTTGAGAGCTATTTCGGCTCACGCCATCGTTAGAACTATAAACTATTTAAAACTATGAACTATTTAAAAAAAAATTGTAGAACTAAAATACATTGCTATTTTTCACCGTGTTATAATGGAGTTCTACCCAATAAGTGAATGCCAATTCAATCAATAAAATGCGTTTTTATTGTTTAAAAAACTAATACCTTTCAATGCAACTTCAAGATAAAAAATTCTTGTTTGATTTGAATATTGTTTAGTATATTGCTTTCAGTAGTTTTTACAGATCGTAGTAAATAATATTAAAACATCTTCGCATTTAGAGTGTTACGTCATAAATCGTTCGTTAGTACATCAAATTATAAAGCGAAGGAAACCAGCAAAGACATTATTCGTAGAAAGGTTTGCAAATAATTACTCTGAAAGTTTTCCCAAAATTGAATACAAGACTTTTCAACTTTCAAGTGTTTAAAGGTGTAAGTTGGCACATTGTTTCTTACGGTCTCTCTGTATATTTGTATAGGTGCCGTTAACATCTTTCTGATTTCGGAATAAACAAATAAATTAACTTTTCTAATAATTTTTCATATAACAGTATGAAAATTAAAATCTTAGATTTCAGACTTAAATTGAACAGTAAAGATATTTTTCATTCATTTGATTAAATAAATTATACGCATATTGCTATTTTAAATTAAAAAAAATACATTTTTAGTGATTAGTTTAAATGATCTAAAACATACGAGTGAATGAACAATTGGTTATACAATTTGAAATAAATTATGACTTTCCTTGGTAAAACACAAATCACCTCTTATTATATCAACCGTTTTCGGTGGAAATAAAAGGCATACATCATCATTTACTAAATGACATCATAATTCCAGCAATGAGAAATGTAAGTAATTTGCATACTGCTTGGGGTAGTTTCTCAGTAAATTTCATTAGGCATTGTTTCGCTCATTACTCATGTAAATAAATGGTTTTCTTCTAAGAAAACTCAAGGGAAATAATTCTTTGCAATAATGTTTCATATTAATGAATATGGAAATGCTGTGACATTTTATAATAGTTTTCTGTACAAATTCGACCTCCGTAGAGGTTAGCACTGTAATGTAGGAATACTACGTTATATATGGGAATAAAGACCCATACAAAATTTGAGGCTAGGTTATTTCAAGTGTGTTCCAAGTTTTTGTATATATTATACGACCTTGTATTTTTAATTTTAAATATTTGAAAAAATAGCAATGTATTTTAGTTCTATAAAATTATTTTTAACAAATATAGTTGATAGCTATTTCGGCTCACGCCATCGTCAGAACTGACGATGCGTTAGCCGAAATAGCTATCAACTATATTTGTTAAAAATAATTTTGTAGAACTAAAATACATTGCCATTTTTTCACCGTGTTAATATCTTTAATACTAAATATTGGCAGTGTGTAATGATTGAAAAATATCTTCATTCTATATATTGATGCGTTTGATTGAATGCATTGAAAAACTGGTTACGATCGTCGTAAAAAAATTGAAGAAGCAAACTAAACACAGCAATTTTTCTGTACTGCGAGCTTTTAATTATTTCTTTGCAACGAAAGTTCGTTAAACGAAAAAGCTCCAACACATTATGTAATTTATTTAAAATAATTTAAGAGCTTTTTGTTCATTGAGATCGTGTTGCACCAAAAGCTCTCAAATCATAAAAGTAGTTTGGAGCTACGTTGAAACGATTCAAGTTCTTTCAGCTTGCCAAAAGCTACACGCATTAAAAGCTCTTCTAATTTTGAAGAGAAAAAAAATATTCAAATTTCAAGAAAGTTTATATGCTCTCTTGAAGGGACTTTAGAGCTTTCAGTTAACTAAAAGCTTGTTGCACCAAAAGCTCGCAACAGCTTTTGGATTTAGTAGATATTTTCAAAAAGATCCACTGAATGTGATGTTCATTTACAAATTTAAGAGCTTTTTGTTCACCAATTTCTTATTGCACCAAAAGCTCATACTATAATTAACTCTCATTTCTTGATGGAAAGGCATGGTGATATTTTAAATAACAAAAAAGTTGATAATGCTTGTGATGAGAGAAATCAGTCCTGATCAAATAATATATTGTGGAAATAAGTACTAAAACATGTTTTTTTATTATTCAAAACTCAATTTCAATATTCACTGAATTTTAATGCTCTCTTGAGAGGACTTACAAATAATATACTAGCTTTGGATGATATTTTAATCGCTTATATTTAACATTCAAAAAACTCGCATTCACACAAAAAGACGTTCGTCACATCTATTATAAACGTAAATATTGAAATATAAATAGAAATTGTGTTGTGATAGAGTAGCTGTGGTTACCTTAAATTGTCCCATTCATTAAGCTTGAAATAACTGTAAAACAGTAAGATACCTGTGTTTACTTATTAAATCACATTTGAATGACGTCAATGCCATATTTATTGAATAACCCTACTTTTCTCTTGAATGATTTATAGTACAGTTTTATTACGATAACTTATTTCAGGGGAATATGGAAATTAATAATTCAATACATAACCGATATCTGTTACAACAGGGCTTTTATAACTTTCATACAATCGAAAACTTAAAATTGTAACGTAACAGCTGTTTTACGAAATCGACTGAGTTTGAATTATCATAACTGTTTACAATTCTATAATTTTTATCACTTCCGACCCAAGTTTTTATATTCAGCATCTTCAAACATTCTATAGACAGTTAAACGTTCGTGTCGCTTGCATACAAGAGAAATGAGAAAAAATATACATTCTTATACTAAGAACTTAATATATATCTATACATATAAAAATGAATGTTTTATCTTTTGCAAGGACTTCTGATTACACCTACGCTTCTACCTTTATTTTACATTAAAAAATTTCACTTTTAAGCTGTTAACTGTCGAAAACGTTAAAGAAGCCATTCATGTGTTAACAAGGTGTTACAGCTTCTGGTTTCAAAGAACACAACGAGCTTACGGAACACAGTTTCGGAAAACTTTCGCTTTATATTATTATACTGTGATAAAATTAATTACAACCATCTTATCAAGAGATTTCACGTAACGCTATACCAGGAAATCGAAGGAAGTAAATATTGTACCAGTTATGCTCTGAATGAATTACAATTACATGGAACATGCGAGAAAAACACATACAGGAAAAATGATAAAACGCGTCAACCCATTGAAATACGCACAAATGATATGATTAACAACTGGAAATGTTTGGTATGTAAATGTATGTTTAGTAAAATCGAAAACTAGTGATGCCTTAAATTGTCTCCCACTCTTCTGATGCTTAAAACTACGTCGTAAGATTGAATAACTAGCCAATACAATTATCGTACTATACTTTTTCTGAAGATCGTTGTGTAAGTGAATAATTTTTCGTAGTCAAAAATATTCTACATGATAAAATTCCTCATATAATTCACATTGATTCCACTTTAAATTGTTGTAATAAATCCTTATCCATTCCTATTTAAAAAAAATATGGTTTTTGAATGAAAGTATTTCAATTTTTTTTTATGATAACCTTAGGTTATTCAGTTGCTCAAACCCACGTCTTATTAAGATAATATAAGTATGGTTAAGACAAGACTAGTTATAATGTTAGTACTCTTGCTGGGCTTAATTTTTTATGATCAGATGAGTCGAAGGGAATTTTGGTGTAACACAAACATCCAAGCATTTAGACAGCAATTTATGAATCAATTGAAAAAGCTGTGTATCAAAATCGGACCACACTTCAAAAAAACCCATTGCATAAAGTACATAATAAAAAAATGTTCGAACTAATTTTCGATATTTGGGTGCTTGATGTAATTTCTGTATCATATTTAAATAATTCAAACAATTTAAATTTATACACGGAAAAAACAGCAATGTGTTTTAGATCTAGAAACATTATTAGGTATATAGTTGATAGCTTTTTCGCATTATCATAATTATAATTCTGATAATATAAATTATGTGATAAAATGTATTAGAAAAGGAATTAATAACCCAGACACTAACTTTAAGATCCAAACATACATTTGAAATAACCACAATTACAACCGTTTTAACGATTGAAATTTCATATTTAAATTTCATCAAGCTACCGTTGATATCATATATTATTTTAACAATTTTTTCTGATTAAATTATAGTTATATAATGCATTATTGCGATTCGAAAAATTCGCTATGTCCCTGATAAATAACATGTTACGTAGTAGAATTAATCACAACAGATATGAGTGCAGTTGCACCAAGCTATTTTTTCTAGGAATATGAACATCACGTAACCTTTTGTTTTCTATTTCACGATAGTATGTGACAAGGCGTAAAACACAATGCGATTACGAACAAAAAACAATCCAATATATATTTTTGGATATTTTCACGACTCAACAAGTTTTATCAACGTTACTTAGAAATTATTATTTTAAGAATCTACCCTCCTTTTGAAAATAAGAAGATATTAACATGCTGACAAAATACTATTGTAATAGTAATAGTCATTTTAGTTCTACAAAGTTTATAAGATATAAAGTTGATAGCAATTTCGGCTTGCGCCTTCATCAGAACTAAAAACAGCTTTTTTGATTTGCCAAAACGTATACTTCAATTTAAGTCGTTAAAAATGCAAAACATATAAACACTTTATTGAGTTAATTACCTTAAGAAAACGACGAAGTGCATCATGAAACATTAATATCAGTTAAAAAATCTGAAATGATATTTACCTAACATTTTTTTATAATCAAAATACATTGTCTTTTCAACAAGACGCTGCAGTTAATTTCTTAAAAATGATTCAAGTAGACAGTTGGAGAAACCCTTCAAACATAGTCACAGTAAACCTTTTTTTTTGTGCTATTAGCATAATTTGATAAATAAACCATTTTAAAACATCAAAAATTACGTTCTCAATATGCTAAACAAGTTTAAATAATAGAATGATATTTTTTTATACTATTTTCACAATTTTAAATAAATAAAATCAATTTATCAACAGATACAATACAAAAAAAAGCACAGGTATTTAATAAAAGATGTCTACGTCATAAAATTTCAAAATCATTTTGAATTTTAATACCTTTGTTCAAGAAGTTTTATCACTTCGGACCCGGGTTTCGCCCTTTGGCATCTTAGTGTAATCTATAACGCAAATTTATATTTGCATCTGTTATATACTACAGGAATTTCACAAGAAAAGTATAAATTGGAAGGTTGGCAGCCAAATATATACATGAAATAATTTTAATAACTACTGATTCAATTACAGTGAAATTCGATTTTTAAAATAATATATTTTAAACTAATGACTTTATTTGTACTAAAAACGTCGTACAGCACGTATTCACATTACACGATATTTTTGTGAATCCGGTATTATCCATTTTGTTCCCGTATATATTTTAAATACATTACTGAATCTCAGATATTATTTAATAGATGTAAACCCAAATTTTGTAAGACCTAAAAATCTCGTATAGCACGGATTTATGTACATACCACGATATTCTTGTAGTACCCGAATATATTAATAACGTCACTATATTTTTCAAATGCAAAACCTAATTTTTAATGAAATTATAATCTCATATAGTACGGATTTACATTGCGCGATATATTTTCACAACTGATATCATTCAGATGTCATACCATAATTTTTGCACATGTCAATGGAACTAATTCATTACAATTGAGCAATTCAATAGCTTTACATTTGACTCCACTAATTAATTGCCAGACGGCTGATTGTCGAGCCAATATCAGATATCTTCATACTGACCTGAGTCAATGTTATCTTCGATAAGCAAAATAAATTGTTTTTGTTAAAGCAATAAAAGTAGTATTGGTGAATTATAAAATGATCATTTGATGAAATAGAAAAGATTCTGAATGTTACAATTGAAAGCTTGTCGCAAAAAAATATACATTCGATAAAGATGTATTTTTCTTTTAAATAAATAAATTTATTCTGTCTAGAACTGATAAAAAATAAACTCAAATATAGGGTCTTTCAATGGGGATGATTGAAATGTTTTAGGTTGTAGCAGCCATTTTGTTGACGTAACATCTGTCGAATTCGTTGTTAATTGCTTAATAGACTATAGCAAATCACTATGGAAAGTTAAAGCGTTGAAAAACATGTGCAAATCATCAATTTTGATGATTTGCACATGTTTTTCAACGCTTTAACTTTCTATAGTGATTTGCTGTAGTCTATTAAGCAATTAACATTGAAGTCGTGACATTTAACACCTTTAGAACTAACACTTGACACCCTCAAAGTCAACATAACAAACGCTATCCAATAGATTCAGCCAGATTCATGAGACAGTCATTGAAAATTTGACCTACCAAATAAGTGCCTCTAAGCAAAGCCACTACCGGCGTTTGCATGACATTGTATTCCACATTTGTCATCATAAAATATAATTTACATTTTAACAAATTTCGAACACCGCTATTGAAAGACCCTATAGTTCAAAAAGGTTGTAAAATAAGTGAATCAAAGCATTTATATCACTTCTTAACCCTCTGTTCACGGCGTATGGATTTTGCGACGATCATATTTTCTGTGTCAAAGACAAAATTGTTTAATGCACGATATCAAGTTATTTTTTATTTCATTTCACTCAATCACACGTTTCTCGTCATTGGAGCATATTTTTCAACGTTCATAGATGTTACGAGGAAATTTCATTTTTACCCCGGTCTTCGATCGCTAATATATTTGATTATACGGTTTTAAAGTATATCTCAATGAACAATTTGTCGGATTATTTCATTAATATTTTATTTAATGCACATAAATAGAAATGGTTGAAAAAACCTGAAAAAATAGACATTTATTTGGTCAATGTTGAAGTCGTTTACGACTTTACAACCCTAAGAAACTTTATATTAAAACTTAAATTAAACGCTGTAATCAAATAGAAAGTATAAAAAATGGGGCTCAATTCAGTTTAATCGAAGTTACAGCGATGGCGAAATCCACATTTTTGCAAAGTTGAAAAATACTTTGTTTTTTTTTACGGATCCACTTAGCATCTGATTACAAAATTAAATTAACTTTGAAGAATACTTTTCTTTCTGTAAACGTCCGCCGGAAAAAACATAAAACTTAAGTTAATACCTACCACTTAGGTAGCATTAATAGAGTCTACAATCAACGATAATTTGTTGCTAACCACAACAATATTGCAACTGAGCTGTGCAAAGAGGAATCTCACATCCTTAAAAAGTCTCCATCCTGCGCATGCTCCCAACACCCCACCGAGTCTATAAAAGGCCCCGGGGGAAAATTCTAGCTTCAGTCAACGCCGGATTTCCTAACGTCGAGCGACGCGCGCCGAGTTCCAAACGTTAAAAACAATCCAACGAAAACATCGCGGGATTATTTGTAATCAGAATATATTCCAATTTTGAATGTGACAGTTTAATCGAACGTATTCTTTTTCGAAAGCATTTTTAAATTTAAACCTTGTGAAAAAGTGGTTATTGATATTGCTTAAATAATTTGAAAGCTTGTCAAAGTTTTTGTTTTAATTATATTAAAACTGGGCACTTATTTTTGTATAACCTTTGTTGCCAAGCCAGTGTTGAAGCAAATTTATATGTGAAATACAATATATGTAAATATATATTTATATTTAGATCCAGATAAAATATTTACTGAATATTGATATCCCAGGTACGTTATATAAAAAAATATTTAATAAATTATTTCTTTTATTTAGTTACTCATTTTAAAAATGATTTTGCTTATGTTCTCTACTCAATTCTATTATCAATCAAAAATTCAAAGTGTTTTTCTTTTGCACATTTGTGTTAAGCAAACTTATAAATAATGCAATTTATGTATATTATATAAAACAATTTAAATAAAACTATCACAGAATATTTAGTTCTCTTGTAGATATTTATTGTAAATTTTCCAATTTAATTTTAGAGTATAAAAACTGTTTTATAACCCTTTATTTCTACAACGCATCAAATAAAAAAATAAATATAACATATCGTTAATCATAGACCAGTTCACGTACTGGCGTGATTCTGAAATATATATCGATTCATTTTTACAAACATTGTTAAAAAAGAACATAAATTATCGTTTGTTTCAACTCATTAATACCAAATTTTTTTTTGCATAATTTTATACGCAAATTACTTGAAAAGTTATTTATTATGTCAATTAGATATTTGATCATTAGTCTTCTCTGTAAATGTATTTAAATAAAAATTGGTTACCATTTATAACATTGTATTTTTATGTATTTAATGATAAATATTATCGAAATTGCGTAATTATTTACACAAGTGAAAAATTGTTTAATTGATGACAAAAATATAATAAGTCTAAGATTATGTAAACACTACGAAAAATAAATAAACTTAATTATCAAAAAGACATATATAATTTATTCAAATAATTTAACGCATTTTTTTCAAGATTTTTCGTTACATGCGTGGTTTATTGGTGCATACATATGGCAAATATGGAGAATATTGTCTTAAACTTCTTGGTTGAAGAGTTTTTGTTACATGTATAATTTATTTAAGCATTGAAATATAATATTTATCCTATTTGTTGAAACATCCAATGTATTTCCTAAAGAACTCAGACCAACCATTTAATAAAAATATAAAATATATTGATAACTGGACAATCTGGATCAAGATTCTAAATCCAATAAAACTTTATATTAAGGTTGGCAGTTTTCTTTCAACGGAGAATTCCACTGGATTAAAGCAATCACATTTTATTCATTATTTTTAAAATTTCTTTTCACAAAACTATTAGACTACTGGTTATAGAATTTTCTTGGCCAAATTCGAATGTCACTAATATTAAATCAGTAGTTATAAAAATTACTTTAGATAAATACTAAGATCCTAGCCATATATTTTTTTGCAATACCTCTTGTATACATACGATGAAAACTGTATACCTACTGTCAGTTTTATTGCATTCGTGTGATCAAATTCTGAAAATGCTTAAAGTCGAAACCTGGACCGTGATTGAAAAAAAATGTAGACAGTTTGAATAACTTAAATGACATCTAGCAACCATAATTAGCACTGTGAAAGAATATCAATTTATTTTAGGTCCACAACATTTTTAATACATAATTCCGCTTACGCCATTATCAGAATTATCTCTCATCTCTACGCGGTTGTGATGAGGACGTTATCAGAAATAGCTATCAACTATATACCTTATATTTTCATAGAACTAAATTACATAGAAATTTTTTTACCGTGTTATAATGGAGTTCTACCAAGTTAATGAAAATACAATCAATTCCTTAAATTAGCTAATTTTTTTGAAAGGGTCAGTTTTATGAAAGTTCTCATATATATGTATTATATATGTGATGCAAACTGTATATTGACAGTGTGAGTCCAGGTGAACCCAGGACGTCACTGACAAAACTAGTGGGTTCTACAATCAAGCTTGAAATATTCTGTATATAGAATAGCTCAACAAAAGCGGTTTGTGAGATGTATCAACAAACAATTTTAAGACAAAGGCTTTATATTATATATAAAGTTTTTTTATATATTTATTTTGTAATCATTTCTATTGACTTATTGTATATCATTAAGAGACAAAACTCATCAATCGTTAACTACACAATATTTTTTCGAAATATTAAATTTTGTTTAAGTGATGGCAACATTTACTTAACTAATAAACTAGGTATATGTACTATAAAATTATTAATACTAGTTTTTGTTGACATTATTTCGTATTAGCAACAAAAAATCAATTCCCAATCGAAGTGATTGTATCAGTCCATAAAAATAGCTTTTTGTGCGAGTGTACATTGTGCTGTTTTTATTGTAAAGATTAAATGTTTTCCCAGTGAATACTTTGTGGGCAATGAAAAGGAAAATTTATGTATGATAATCGTTCTAAACAAACAAAACCGTTAATTTTACTTTGCTAAATTACTAACCGCCCAGCTTACGATTCAAACATATTTTTTTAATTAAATTTAATTTAAACTATCAAAACATATTTCATTGACTAAGTTAGCATTTGCATGAAAGAATTCCATTATATTACGGTTAAAGAGTAGCAATTTTATCTAGAACTTCAAAATTTATAACATATATAGAAAATATTTATTTTGGCTTGTTGTTCTAATGAGGTCGTAATCTGAAATAGCTATCAACTATATATCTGTAAAATTTTCTCGAACCAAAATACATTGCCATTTTTTCTCAATATTAATTAAAACACGGTGTACTATTTCCAAAGTACTATTTTTATAAATTTTGCGCTATTTTACAAAAATTTATTATATACAGATTGGAACTTGTTTCGCTCATCGGGAGCATTATTAACTGAAACAATATAACATATACCAAAACCATGTATAGAAAAACAGTAAATAATACGGTGAAAAAAAATATGTGTTTTAAATATTTCTACAAAATTATTTTTTTAAATATATTTGATAGCTATTTCGGCTCACGCCATCGTCAGAACTACCTTCACCTTTTTCACCGTGTTATAATGGAGTTCTACCAAGTGGATGCCAATTCAATCAATATACAGTAAATAATCACCAAGCTATACAAAACAAATGATTTATGAACAAAGAAAATAATTTTCAGTTTATTCATACAAAATATATCTTAATGTATTCAAATATTTCACAAATAAAAATTGAAGGACCTTTTAAAATTTAATATCTACTTATCTGTATTCGAAAATAAAACCAATTAATTATTAAATGTCGACTATTTTTCCGTTATAAATAAACTCCAATTGATTTTTCGTGATATTCTCCGCCTTAACTGTATCGTATTACTTAGTGCCGTATCACTAAAAATGATACCCTTTATTTTATTTAGTCCTTGTCTATTTTTTATGGTTATTTGAGACGACACGCTCATGAAGTCTCGGAAGTAATGCGAACCATCTTAATGCCGAGCGTTATGACTTTTGTATCTCTTCTACACAACTCTTTAATGTTGCTACTTTATACAGCATTCATGAACCGTCATAGCAATCAAGCTAACACCCTAATTATGAGTTGATGGTGTTGGTCTGAAAAAAAAAACTTCATCTTCTTATACAAAAGCGTCACAATCAGGGTTTCAAATCCCGGATTTTTTTTTTATTAACTTGAGATGCCGAGATTAACAATGTTTAAATCCCGGTTTTGGTTGCCAAGTGTAGTATTATGTTTTAAATTGTACTTATAATTATGAGTAGTGTTAATTACCGCTTTAATTAAAATAAATTTTAATTTTTCCATCTATTGAGAGTTCGAAATTTCATTATTATAGAAATGCAAAAAAATGCAAATAAAACTATAAAAATTACTTCTGAAATATAATAAAATTAGTCCTGTCAGTTCTTGATGAAAAGCCACTATATTTAAATATTTATTAGAAAAAGAGTATGAAGTATTTTAACGAATTATTATTTTCCCAATTAAATATTTTTGAAATCACGACCGGTTTATATTTTATCACTTGATAATGCTCGCAATGAGCGTAACCAGTCCTGTTCTGGAAAATATAAAAATTATGGAAGAAGACTGTGTTTTATTATTTCATATTCTATTAGAAGTAGGATTACATTCATGTAAAAATTTTTAGTATATATAACAAACAAAGTGATCGTAAATTTAATCTGGAAGAAATATTATTTAATAGTTTCAAAGAATCCCGATATCACGAAATTGATATGTTGACCATTCTGGGATTGATTTGTTGACTAGGTTCCCGGGATTGGAAACCCCTGCCACAACGGTGATTTATTTACAACTTGTAGACTATTTGATACCGCGTATTATAAATGATATACCGCTTATCAAATTTAAATAGAAAAAAAATAATATTAAAAAATAAAAACACTAATATATTCGAAAATGAAATTAAAACCAACGAGCGTGTAATAAGTTTAGTGAAACAAATTGAACATAAAAGAGGTTATTACGATTTTTGCGAAAAATTATTTACGAAATTTGCGTTAAGAGGACATAAAATTTCATTTTAATGATAGGCTGCCCATACAAGTATGAAAATACGTGTTTGTATTTTTGTTTTCATTTTGTTTGTGCTTGCGATGGATTAATTAAATTAGGCATTTCGTTTTTAAAAATACATACATTTTTTTATACTGATATGAATGTGATTTGTTTAGCAAAACCGTGCCCATTATTCGTCAAACTAGTCGATGATTTTTACGAGAGAATGTCAATGGATTTCAATTATATTGGAGCAACGTTTACTTCAAGACTAGACGTTTTCTACGTGGAAAACACAAAACCTGCAGATGCTATCTTGATATTCCAGCATAGCGTGGAATAATTGAAACATTTTCACAAACGCCTTCGTCACCTTTAATATGTTAAAGGCATTGTAATTAAATATAAAAAAATACAATTTTATATTATCAAGATCACAGGCGGTTACACTCGTCGCGTGCATTATCAACTGATGAAATACATAATAGACAAGGTTGTTCATATGATCTAAGAGTCAATATTTATCAGGTATACAAAACAAAGAGTTGAAAAACTAAAAAATTACCTAAATACTTTGTGAAAAAAATTTAAATGAGCGCTTAAAATTAAATATATTCTTAACACGGTGAAAAAAACAGCAATGTATTTAAGTTCTACAAAATTAAATATCCAGCTGTTCCAAAGCTCACTTAGGCGCTGAGTTTGAATTTATATTATGTGATTCCTTTATAACGTGATTAGCAAATTGTGAATCTGTTTTTTTACTGTTGAATGATCTTACGTGTTCCTTAGCTCGAGTGGAGCAAGAAACAAGCTAGATCGTTAAAACAGGATAGAAGATATATTGTGTACTTAAAATACATTGGTATTATTTATTAGAGTTCTACCAAGTGAATGCCAATTCAATCAATAAATATATTCTTATCAGTATTCAAAAATTAAGCCAAATTATAAGCCGTTCATAAAATATAGTGCAATGATCTTAGAAATAATTCAAAAATTCTTTTTAACAAATGGAAAAGTGTATCAATTGAGTTTCGAAAATTTTTAGAATGTAAACATGGACGAAACCGGTCCTTATTTTGATAATCTTTAAATAGTACTAAACATTGTGTTTTATTACAACAAAAATTAATATTATTTTATATTCGTTTTAAAAATTGTTTTTGTAGTCGCGTTAGATTGATAACAAAGAAAAAATTTATTAAGACAAGTTTGTCAACACTGTGTTTTTTGTTATTAAATAATTAATTTAAATTCCATTTAATCATTCAAGTGTAATCACTCATCATCTCTCGTGTTTTAAACCCATTCATCATACATACAAGTTTACAATTATCATTTGTTTTTTTTTTTAAATATATTTAATAAATTTTGAAATTGAAAACCTTCAAAAATATTTTTGAAATAATCTTTATTAATTGAGATGTACGCATGCTGACTTTAAAACTGCTGCGTGGTCTCGCATAGTCCGAAGAACACGCCGCTTTGAAGATTAACAAATTTAAAATGACCCTACAAAAAAAACAGATTTTTTCACTCTGCAAAAGCTACATTATACTAACTCAATGGCATATATTGGTATATATTGATTACAGTAAAGTTTCTTTGATTCACTTTAGATAGTTGATTAAAATATTTTACAATGAACACGAAGCGATTCAAAAACTTCAAATCAATAGTGTAAAAGAAAGCCTAAACTTTGTGTTCAATGCGAGGAGTATACTTTCTCTCAAAAGTAAACCGCCCCTCTGCACAGCAATAACTCGCACAATTATGGTATACGATACTTCAGTGTGAGCTTACACTCACCGCAAACATCTGAATACACTTAAAATTGTTCAAAACAAATATGTAACGCCCAGTGGTACGTCCGAAAATTGCTTCATCAAGACTAGAAAATATCCGAAATTCGAGAGTTTGTTCGTGAGATATCTGAAAAGTTTCACTGCGATATAGGCAAACATGATTACCCTTTGATCCTTTATCTACATTATCACGATGCCACAGAACCGAGGAATCGATTAAGTCAGAGAGCTTTTTTGCTCGACCACCCGCATAAATTCGCTGATAAAAATTTTAATAATCCGTCAGGGGTGAAAAGGACTTTATTGTTTTATGAATTGTATATGCACGTATGTGTTCATCAGGACGCTAATTACGTACTGTGGGACTGCCCCAAGATGAATGCCGAACGTACATAGCTGTTTGCTTTGGTCCGTCCTCATACGGGCCCAATAGGCCACGCTGACTTAGTATTAACCGTGGCCAACTTTGAGGCATTCGATAAATTTGCAAAATCATACGGGGAACGAGATATTCTCGATTCGTCTTTAGGTTCAACGCGTAGCACATTAAACTCTTCCACCACGGCGGGTTTTCAGTACACAGATACACAGGATACCTAATATCACGTAAACTAAGTGTCTGAGCAAGTCAAATTTTCTTTTTCTTTTTTTTCTCTCTCTTCTTTTAAGCACACTTATGCATGGTTTAACGATCGATCCGTGCAGCTCTGTATCGGGCCACATAATATGAGGAGTTAGATCGATTATTTATAATATTATTGCATTATGGAAGGCGTCCGTGTAACAGCAGCTGCATACACATAATGGATGAAAGTGGGAGAACCAACTTGTATTATATAACTATAATGCATATAGTGTCTATGTGAACCGGATGACACATGCATTACGCAGCTCCGTAGCGAATTATTAACGCAACAAATAAATCAATAAATAAGAGGTGAAGGAGACTTGAAGAACTTTGACGCTAGCGTGTCATACATTTGAACGCTCCATTAATTTGACACCCAAAAAATATTTTATATTAAAAATAAAACTGATTGATTTGATAGCCAAACTCTAAAAATACCAAAGATAAGAAAACGTCAAACGTCTACGCACTGACGTTAATCACTTTTTATCATATTTGCGACTTCTTCGTAAGCATAATTATTTTTAAACGTTGACGTTAAATTCACAATCTAAATAAGCACCACGCATTTTTTGTGGAATTAAATAAAATTTACCTTTCGAATATACATTTATTCTATTGTCAAACAGATAAAACGTATTTACGAAATGCTTCAGACTTCTGTTAAAAAATATTTTATTTCAAAAAGGTTTTAAAGGTTAAAATTTACACACGTCAAGTATTAACATTGCAATCCTTCATTTGTTTATTCATGCGAAGTAATTTTTGAGTAAGTCCAGCTATTCTGTTATAATCAAGAACTGTTTCAGGAGGACAAATGCTCCACATAAATAGCGGACATAGACAAAGTAATAAATTAATTATTTCTTTTTTAGAAGTATATTTATGACGTTCAATGCCCAGATATTATGATACATTTCACGATCGGATTGCACTGATATATTTATTATAAAAATATTATTCAACGAATTATGAATGATGTATTCTTTGAATAATGACTTTCAGATATCGAATCATAATATTGTTTTAGGTTTTTTTTAGAATATCTAAAAAATATGTATTATGCTTGGCTTCCCTAAATTTATTTTTGCATCTATATTACATACTTTGCGTTCTGTTGATATTTTTGCTGAAAATAATAATTTTCCTGGAATCTTTTTGGCAGAAAAAAGGCGTGGGAACTCATTAAATAAAGCATAGCAAAAATCAACACGAAAAACAATTTCATTATGAGTAAAACTAATTTTTTATCGCGCAAAAATACCGTGAAATTTATCCATTAATTAAAAACAATATATAAAACCATTTTTGTTCATTTTAGTAAACTGAAAAGTGGAAATTTCTACGGTATACCCGTTTGGCTTATATATAATATAGTATAACAAAAATTGTCTACTACATTTTAACAGTATAAATAATTGCTTTCGGAAAGCTTACTGTAGTTAGAAATACCTTCAAATAGCTTTTAATGTATTATATGTTAAATAAACTTTTTTAAAGTAGGTCCGAAGGCTTGAAACATGAAAGAAAAAACAAACAAATGAATATAAATAGGATGTGATCACAAAAATAGAATTTTTTCTGTCAAACGTATAGCTGCTTCGATTTTTTGAAGAGAAATTAAAAAAGAAAGTTGCTATTGTGAAGAAAATCAATTTGTATCCTGTTAAAAAAGTTTCATGACGATAGATAATAATTTTGTATTAAATCTATTGTTTCTCTCCTGGTTTTGTTTTATATTTATAAGAAACAAATAAACTCAATTAAATGTTTTGTGGCCAGGAAATTGAATGGTGGACATTTTGTTTCTGTGCTTTGTTAAATTTGTTTTTTTTTTTGATATAAATATATTGTCATGAAATAAAGTATTTTTTTCAAGCGAAGAATATTTGAATAAAACCTACAAAGCCAACACAATTATAACGGTAATTGTCTAGATTATTCAATTCCTGTTACAAAAAGTGCCATTCTTTATTGATTAGCTGTTGAGTTAAATTTTTCAAGTATTTGTCAACTATGCTAAAAATCTTGTTACCTTTTTCATACTAAAAACCTTCGAATTGTTTTTACTTACAAACTATCAACGCAGTTTTTTTAGAAATTTAATTACAAATAAAACGGGAATGAATTGTGTTACACCGAAAAATGGGATACAATAATTTCCTCGAAAGAGTGACCAAATTACCAAAAAACTAACATGAAGTATTTGCATAAATTATCAGTTGGCATTTTTCTGTTTTTTTTTTAATTCGTTTATTTTTTAATATTACATATTTTTTCCTGCAGAAAAATAGTACCATGTTTTTAAGTATATCATCATAAACCAGCTTTACTTCCATTTTTTTTTAAATATCTTTTTTTTTGTTATAAGCGAATGCCCTAAATATTTAAATTGTTGAAAATCATACAAGACAGTCGGATTCGATTTTTATAGTCACTTGAGATAAACTCGAAGAAACAAGACATATCTACCACCAAACTATTCAAATTCAGGTTTATATTGTTTTATTATTTCAAGAAACATAAGTTTGATACTAAATTGAAGACAGCACAAGCCAAACATTTAATGTTTTTAGTCTCTTCTTAAAAAAGAGAGACTAAATAACGGATAGTTCACGTCGAAAAACATATTTTGAGACACTTTCATTAAGGGACATAGTAAAGAAGAATTAAAAAGGGTTAATTGGTCGTTTAATATAAACATTGAATACAATTGGGCTCTGACTATTTCCAATTTTTTAGATCATAGTATATAATTGTTGCGATAATTACACCATAATCCGCATAAGCAGAGTAATTTTCCGACAATAAATGCTTGGCAAATGTCGAAAGGCGAGACTCAGATCACGAGTGACGAAACATGTGGAAATTTTATAATGTTTTAATTTGATTTTGAATTTCCATGAAGCACCCTTAGTCAATGTCTCAATTCAACGTATTTAATTAAAAATTACTCGTGTACGTTCATTTCGCAGACAGTTTTAATGCAAAGTCTGAGCCTACTGTTTATAATGCATAGTTAAAGTTTCAAAAGATTAGTTTTTGCTGATTTATTGATTGAATTGGCATTCACTTGGTAGAACTCCATTTAAACATGGTGAAAAAAATAGCAATATATTTTATTTCTACAAAATTGTTTTTTTTAAATATAGTTGATAGCTATTTCGGCTCACTCCGTCGTTGGAACCATGCTTCGACTAACATTTGCTTATCTATATATAGCTGTGTAGGAACGGTACACAATACATCTTCTCTCCTGTTACAACGGCCTAGTTTGTTTCTTTCTTGCAATAAAGCTAAATTTTTCAAAAATTGTAAATGAAACTAAAAAAGCGGCTATGACAATAAGTTTACATGTAGCACTGAAATGGTCTATTACGGAAGCAAATCAGAAAACTAGTGGAGAGGGTTGATTAATGGGGAAGACAATATATTTTTTAGTTCGTTAAGAACCCTTTGTGATAGTTGATGTTTATTGATTTCCAGCTGTGACAGATTTTTTGAAAAATTTAGTTTTATTGCGAGAAAGAAACAAGCTAGGCCATTAAAACAGGAGAGAAAATGTAAACTTATTGTCATAGCCGCTTTTTTAGTTTCATTTACAATTTTTGATAAATTTAATTTTATTGCAACAGGAGACAAGATGTATTGTGTACCTTTTCTACACAGCTATATATAGATAAGCAAATGTTAGTTTAAGCATAGTTCTGACGATTGCGTGAGTCGAAATAGCTATCAACTATATTTAAAAAAATAATTTTATAGAACTAAAATCCATTGCTATTTTTTTCACCGTGTTATTAGTTTTTGCGTCTATGTAGTTAGTGGACAATGTATTACTTACATAACATATAAAAGCAGTGACAAATAATGGTAAAAATATTTTAAAAAATAGTTAAAATAATATAATTTAAAAATAGCTCCCTCTTCAAAGGGTCAAAGCGCATAAGATCACGTACTGATAGCATCACTTAGCAGACAACGTCTTAAGTAACGCAGAGAATCAAAGTTAACCCACTTTTTCCGCTCAATTTCGGCGGTTATCTTGCTAACCTATTTGCGTGAACTCGGCTTAACCACGATACATCATAGTGCGGAATCCCAAATTCCTACGAAACTAGGCCAAGGATATTTTTTCTTTCCGTTTTGCGTAAAAATGCTGCGGAAGAGTGATATTGCCTAAAGATAGTACCCCTCAAAGGGAGCTTAATGTTTTCTTAAGTTGTTTGCTTATCAGAGGTTAGTATGTCGTATAAATGAATTACACATTTAGAATATTGTGCCGTGGTTAAATAGGGGTAATTCTGTTGCGCCAAAGCGAAAGGGCTTAAGTAATATGTTAAAAGCTAAAAAATGAGATTATTATGTCAAAATAAATTTGGTTAATCGAAAAATGAACTGGTTGAAAAAACGCTGTTGAATTAGCATATTTTGCGTTGAAATATCACATTCCGGAGCTATGGAACCGGAATCGGAGTCGTGAAAAACGAGCGACACCGGTGATTTTTTCGATTTTACAATTTTTTAAAATATCTCAATAAGCAATTCATAAGATTGGTTGATTGACACGGTGATAAGAAAATAGCAACGTATTTTAGTTCTACAAAATTATTAAAAAAAAATATAGTTGATAGCTATTTCGGCTCACGCCATCATCAGAACTATGCTTAAACTAACATTTGCTTATCTATATATAGCTGTGTAGAAAAGATACACAATACATCTTCTCTCCTGTTTTAATGGCCTAGCTTGTTTCTTTCTCGCAATAAAACAAAAAATTTCAAAAAAGCTGTCACAGCTGGAAATCAATCAACATCAACTATCACAAAGGGTTCTTAAAGAACTAACTAATATATTGTCTTCCCCATTAATCAACCCTCTCCACTAGTTTTCTGATTTGCTTCCGTAATAGACCATTTCCCTGCCACATGTAAACTTATTGTCATAGCCGCTTTTTTAGTTTCATTTACAATTTTTGAAAAATTTAGCTTTATTGCAAAGAAAGAAACAAACTAGGCCGTTAAAACAGGAGAGAAGATGTATTGTGTACCTTTTCTATACAGCTATATATAGATAAGCAAATTTTAGTGTAAGCATAGTTCTAACGATGGCGTGAGCCGAAATACCTATCAACTATATTTAAAAAAAAAAATTGTAGAAATAAAACACATAGCTATTTTTTTCACCGTGTTATAATGGAGTTCTATCAAGTGAATGCCAATTCAATCAATAAATTGGTTGATTGGTCTTTAATTCAATGCACATAAATAGGAAAGGTAGAAAATAGCCTGCACAAAATGAACTTTTTTTTAGTTGGGGTCGTGTCTTTTTAACGACTCTACATTCCTGTATTTTTATTAAAATTATTATGGCTAAAAATATCCACGCCGACAATCAACAAATATTATAATTCATAATACTTTTTACATAATAATTATTCTTGTATATTTATTATGATATACCTTTTTACAGTTTCATGCATGTACAGGTTTGTGATGCAGTAGTGCACATGACTTGTGATCCATGATAAGCCTTGCGCGATTAATCTCTTCGCAAACAGCATATTTTCAATTGATTTATCGAGCCTATTTTTCGAAGGCATGGTTGTTTGTAATACGCAATAATTCTATGCCGTTTCCCCAATTTTGAAAAATGCAGAAAATGCGGTTAGCTAATCACTAATTCAATTCTTTTCTAGTCCCTCATATAATCTAAGGACATTTTTTCTTTAATAATTAAAACGAATTGAATACGATTTCCATTATTTTTATACTTCAGATCAGGACCAATAACAGCGAAACCTAATAATAAATATTTACAGTGGATAATCAGTTTCCGAACATAATCTTTTGTAAAATTATATTAGCTTTCCAAATTGTTCGTTAATCGATCAACCGAGTCTTACAGATAGAATGAAGAATTGAAAAAGTTCGTTTAAGTTCGTTATCTAAATATAAATTCGCTGTCCGAATATAACAATCTTTCATGATAGTATCCGTTGTCCGATTTGTTCGCAGTCTGAACTGTACGTTAACCGATCACCTACTGTGATAAAACTGTGTAAAAATTTCTATAATAGTTAATAAAATTTCGTAGTACTTAACAAGTCTATTACATCAGGTCCGGTGATAATGCTCAGAATGAATGCTGATTTAAAATTGTTTTTGGTTATTTAAATACAAAGACGTTACATTTAATACATAAAAGTGAACATTATAATCAAAATAATTTTGTTGTGAGCTTTCATCATCGGAGATTTTTGCATCGGATTTAAGCTTTCATATTTCGGTAATAAGCAATTGTCTGCTTTTAGCGTATAAATTTTCACGTTTTTCCTTACAAGGTTCCAAAATAAAAAAAATAAGGTAAGAATTGTCATGTCTCATTCCATGGACGCACCAAATTAAACATGATATTTTTCTTCTTTTACCTGTATACAAAGCGTGTTGTATAAAAATATGTCACAATTTATACAACCGTGTTGTATAAAACAATGTTATACGAAGCTCGCTGTATACTCAATGTTTTTTAATTGATTATGAACAGTTTCGTTCATTGATGCTATGTTTTTGAAGCTGGAACAACTTTATGTTAGACTTTTTGAATAATTTCAATTTGAATACTTTCAAGAAGACGTGTCAATCTATGTTTATTATTATAGTGTTTACCTGAAACGCGAAGAAGACCGAAATTTACATCAATATCAGAGCCTTAAAAGGAAAATCAAAACGTATTATCTCAGAGCCGGAGGCAATATATACGCCGACCGGAATATTAAAATCCAAGCAACGGACAAATTGTTTTGTAAATTTTCAGGATTACAGATGAAATTAAATGCCCCGCTGTGATTTTGGTAGAAAAAGTTAACGTGTTTCTTGGCAAGGTTATATATACATTTTTTCAAATATTAATAAAATTATTTGACCTACAGAATATTTAATAATCTTTTCTATGAAGGCCATTATCGCTCAAATATTTACATTTCTCTCAGGAGTTAATTCTTTCCAGAACAAATTTTGATAAAATACTAGCAAAGTTCAGGCAAAGCTATCAATCAGAAGCTAGAAAATAAAAATAATCTTTTATCTCTTAATTATTTAATTAAAAATCAGTTTTTTGCTGTATAATATTTTTTTATAAAAAAATTAACTTCAACAGAACTGGACAATATAAAGTAAATTTTCTAAGTTTTTTATCACATTATGAAGAAATTCTGATAAAAAAAGCATTTCGTTTGCTGGACGTACATAGTTAGTATTTGTAAAGGGTTTTTGTTTGTTGGTTATCTTATTCGAATCTGCCTATATCGTCTATTGTATTAAATTAGTGGGACGTATAGGCGAAGTTCATTATACAAAGAGTGTAAAATATTTATCATAGACAAGTAATGGATGTTTAACTGCTCGTATAATTGAAGCATTGAATTTAATTGGACTCTGATTTTAATTGTACGATTTTACATGTTTTGTCAGTAACCAGCTGGGACCTTTCGGCATCTTCATGCATTCGATCACACGGATGCAACAAAACTGATAGTTGATGACAGAACTGGCAGAACTTGCATCCATGTGATAAAATTCCTGAAGATACCAAAGGTATTAATTACAGGAAAAAAAACCCCAAGGCAAGCACTAAACGGCAGCTAAAACCAATGTAATAATATTAATCGAATAATAATTAACACAATTGCCTGTGATAATTTTCACTAACGATGTTATTGATGAATCATTCTTGAATGGATTTTACAATAATATACGATATAAAGACGATGCTAACTGTTTATTGTACGTCAGTTCTGTTGCGTCCATGTGATAGAATGCCGAAAGACGAACCCCGGGTCTTTAGTGACAAAACATGTGGAATCGTACAAAGTTGTAACAATTCAAATTTGATATTCAAACTCCATCAAGCACGTTCAGTCGATATCATCAAATGAAATGGACTCTGTTTAATCGTAAATTTTTTCGATTAAATAGTTTTTATCACGAAATTTTATTATGTTGAGCGTTCGATTTGAATGTAATTTATGATTTTCACAATATGTAAGCATTTTTTATTCGGCTCACTTCTGTGATAATGCGACGCGAGAAAAACTCGTGCGTAACATGAATTTTCCACGTCATTCATCGGAAAAACATTTTTTTGGCCCCGTCACGTCGTGATACTTCTCAGAAACTCACTTTGCCAGATATACCCACTTACCTGTCACGCAAGAAAAGGGTGCGCAGTAATAGGTTAGCCAGATTTTTTGAATCGTTCAGCGGGACATGACTACCATTAAAATGATACTATTCAACAAAATGTCTTGTAAAATATTCTAGAGTTAATTTTCACGTATCAACCTTTGTCGCTGTTTTCCATTTTACCAGATGGGCTTGATCGTAAAGTATCTCAATGGTTTAACAACGATGTAAACAAACATTACAACCCTACGATCTTGTATCTACATAATAACGATGTGACAGTATCGAGTAATCGTTTAATACCAGTAACGGTTCTGCTCAACGACACCCTGTAGATTTGTTGAAATAATACAAATTTCAATAATATGCAGAAACAAGAGAAACGAAGACATCGACGTTAGCATCCTTATGTATTTTATTTGCATTTGTGTGCGTTGGTTTACGTGTGTATTTCTGTTTGCGTATTATAGATAGATATATATATACATATGCCAACGACCATACCACGTTGAAAGCACCGGCTCTCGTGCGATCACCGAAGTTAAGCAGCATTGGACGCGGATAGTGCTTGGATGGGTGACCGCTCGGGAACACCGCGTGCCGTGTTATCTTGGCTATGGGAAGGAAAACCCAGACAGAAAACCAAACACCAACCCGCCTGGGCAGAGTGGTGTTGCTATGTCCATATATATATATGTGTGGAGAGATTAATACATGCAGTCTCCACGTGAATTTGCCTCACTTTGAATTGCTCAGCTCTGCAGCGAAATATTTTTAAGGAAACTGGAAAAACTCTGACGCTTAAGTATGATGGAAAAAAATATAACAAGGTTAAATAGATAACAATGTATTTTAGTAATACAAAATTTTAAGAATATAGTTGATAGCTATTTCGGCTCACGCCATCGTCAGAACTATATTATTGTATACATTTTTAAAATATATTGCTATTTTTTCTCCGTGTTATAATCGAGTTCTACCAAGTAAATGCCAATTCAATTAACAGAAAAAAATATATGTTTAATAACTTGACATGTTAACGCGTCTTTCTTAAATACCAAAATATTAAAGAATGTAACAGAATTTTTAAGCCTTTTATTATTATGATTATATGGACTCCTAAAGTATTGTCTTGTTATAATCTACAAAAATTTCTTCTTCTTTTTCCAAGAAATTGTGAATATTTTCTAGAAATTTTTACTAGACTAGTACTAAGTTAGCTGCTATCTATGCTACTAAGCCCTGTTTCTTTGGACCAAAAGAGTGGTAGAGAATATTAAAGATATTAAGGTGAGTTATCAGAAAAATCCATACTTTAAGCTGTACAATATTTTGCGATTAAGGAATCGATTATCAATAAAGCTGCCTGTTCTATGCTTCCAACTAATGAGCGCAAGAGAAGCCAGTAACTTTAACCGCTTTAGGTTGTGGAAATATTACTAAAAATGTGTTTTTATAATTTAAAATATATCTATATAATATATACAATGTTCGGGCTATAAGTTGTCGAGGCGGCCCGTTTTAATAACCGCATGCGTTAATATAAATCGCAGACATTGGCGTATTTAAACATAAATCGGCTAGAAAACGTATTTGTGTTACTGTCCCCACCCACTAAAACCGCAGCCGAAGAGAACGAGGCTAACCACCTGGCTATAGACCTGGAATGAGCGAAATAGCGCTTTGGACACCGCAAAACAACACTGCTTGAGTAATTGATATGTTCGCTCGAGACCACTTTACACTCATAGGCGTAGAGCATTTTCGTAGTGTGTCCTTTTAAGTAGGTAAAGATTATATGTCGTCCCTCAGCTCGCAAAAGTTTGGTCGTAATGTGAAAGGGTAAATGATTTTTTGGGGTTGCTGTTGCTAGGCTACTGATAAGATATATGTATATAATTTGAGTGATAAGATATCAATCGACACCATCTGTGGCACTTTCTATGGCGTTTTTATTAATATATTATAATAAAATACTGTGACAATGACTTACTATCGACAAAATATCATGCCTTTCCATCAAAGAAGTGACAGTTAACACATTAAAAATATGCATTTGAAGTTTATTGTAATATAATTTTGTATTATCAACTACAATGATTTTCGCATCAGAACCGGTTCTAAAATGTAGTTTAAAGTGCTTTCATAAAAGCTTGCAACTAATATGATATACGAAACAATATTTATTTGAAAAATTTTACGTAAAATTTTTGGAGAGAATTTTTTGTTTTTAAAAAAGCATATATTTTTTTTATTTATCTAGGTGAGTTACTAAATTGTGACACGTGACAAATAATTAAATTTAGTTGATTTCCCATGGGATTGTCTCCAGCAAAAATCTATTTGTTTCTTATTTAACTTTTCCCCCTTGCCTACTAGGAGAATAAAAGCTCATCCTTTATTTTTAAACTTAATTTGTTAGTCAATAAATATTCAAAACAAATCATATGTTATGAATGAAAAACTTTTATTTTTGCAATAGCAACTCCGGTGTTACTTCTGAAAAAGGTGATAAACTTGTCGCTATGAATACAACAATCAAAAGAACAAGGTCCGCCAATTGGATTCGTTAAGCGACAGACCAAATAAAAATGCATCAATACTAGAAATTAGCCTTATTAATATGAAAAAAATAAATTAATGTTTGGTAACATTTTATATTATTTATTCTATCAAAATATATGTACATATTCTGTAATAATTTACTATCAAGAAGGAGACGATTGATTTTTATGAAAAAATCTGCCAAAACGCGGCTCTAAATTTGAAACAAAAACAATTTACTTATCACCGATCATGTGCAACCACTCTCGTTATATTCTTTTAAATTTACTTTCATAATTGTTGTAAAATTAATTTCGCAAAGATACGACGATCTATACGGCAGTAAACATACAATTGGTGTTATAGCCAATCGTGATATTGAATCCAAAATTCTGACAACTCTAGCTGAATACAATCGAATATGTATCTAAAAACTTTATTGATGAATATTTTTTTAATTAAAGTACATCTTAATGAGTACGCATTATTTAAACAGTTTTGAGGCTTCTATTGTAGTTTTGCGACACACAGTTTGTCAGACACTGAGATAGAAAAATTATTTAAATTTAATTTTAGAAATTAAAAATTTAAATAAAAATAACTCTTTTGTTGTTGCTAAGACACCCAGCTCTGCTGAGAAAAAAATTAATTAGATATAGAAATAAATTATTTATTTCGTATACCAAAATTGTTTTATTGTCTTTAGATATTTTTTTCTGTATCTTTCATTGATTAACAAATGATAACTACACTGGTTAAAATCGTAAGTAAAATTTTAAATTGCACGTATTTTTTAATGTTGTCTTAGCAACAAGGTTGTTATTTATTATCCGTTGCTAAGCCGTTTTTGTAAATATTTTTATAACCGCTGTTTTGCTACAATTTCGAATCTTTTATACATTTTATGCGGATAAAAGAAAAGAAGGAAAATGTAATATTATGAAAATTTAATTAATTTTAAAATTACAGATTCGTTGCTATGAAAAAGATTTTAAGTTAAAATTTTAGATTTCATTAACCGTAGCTTTGTAAACAATGTTTCATGTTTACTACAGTCGTAATTATTTTGAAATTATGTATTATAGAATTTTTTAAGGTGTTTACCGTCAGTCCTTGATTGAAAGATATGATATGACAAACAAATTGATAGACAGTTGATAACGCTCGCCATGAGCAAAAACGGTCCTGATCATGAAATATATTGTGAAATAGTACTAAAAATTGTGTTTTTATTATTTGTATTATAATACTTCTAAATCAAGAAGTGGGAGTTATCGCTTGAAAAGCGTATTTGGAAAAAAATACATCTAGAAACACGTGCATATTTTAAAGCGATAAATTATGACAGATGAAATTTGAAACTGAAATTCAATTAAACAACCTCATTCAAAATCTTAAATCATTTTTTACGTTTTGAGTTGGTTTGAACTGTTACCATTAAGTGAAAGTTCATTCAAATTTTCAATGAATTTGACAAAACTGTGGTTGTTTTACATTTAATATTTCTAATCAAACACAGTTTATTTGTTGATTGAATAGACATTTACTTGGTAGAACTCCATTATAACAAGGTGAAAAAATAGCAATGTATTTTAGTTCTAGAAATATTTGATAGCTATTTCGGCTCGTGACATCGTCAGGACTATGTTTAAGCAGGAGGCACTAACAATAAGCTGAAATACTATCCGGAGATGATTTATTAAGCAAAACACTTTTTTCGCATCAAACACATCGCGATTATCAAATCATAATAATTCTTGGTTGATAATGCTCACGATGAGCGAAAGATTATGAAATATATTGTAGAAACAAGTACTAAAAAATGTGTTTTTATTACTTAAATTATCACGCCTTTCCATCAAGAAGTGACATTCAACATTTAAATAAAGACATTTTATTTGCTTGAGTAATAAAGGTTATAGGCATTCTATACGAATTCGTATTTTGCTGATGATGATGAGGATTTTGGTGTGTAGGATTTCGTACAAGATTTGTTTTCCGAAAAACTCAGTAAAAAAATGTTACGTAAATTCCATGTGATGAAATCTGCGACCCGACAAAGCCGAAAACGTTGTATCACCTCGAGCTGTCTTATAAACCTCGCAAATCTGATTTTGTAAATATTACCGAAAAAAGACTATATTTTGTTTTGTATTTTATTTATTTAATTGGCATTACTTTGTAAAACTCCATTATAACACAGTGAAAAAATAACAATGCATTTTTTTTCTACAAAATTTATAAGGTATAGATTTGATAGCTATTTCCGCTTACCTTCATCAGAACTATGTTTAAACGTACATTTACTATCGAGTGTTACTGACGATGACGTAATAGCTATCAACTGTACATCTTAAAAAAATTGTAGACGTCAAATACATTTATTGTGCAGCTATTTTTTCACCGTTTTATAATGGAGTCTACCAAGTAAATGCCAATTCAATCAATAAAATAAAAGTAAATACATTAACTTACATGTATATAGCAATTTAAAAAGGTGCACAATACATTTTCTTTTCTGCTATATCATCTTAGTTTTATAAGTTTAGTAAGTAAATCTTATTCATGTGTCCACATTCAAGAATCTATTTTTACAATATAAAACTAGGATTTTAGAACAGAAGTGATGATGTATTGTGTACCTTTTTCTACACCGCTAAGTAAACGTGCGCTTAAACTTAGTAATGATGAGGGCGTAAGCCGAAATAGTTATACTCATACAGCTGTATACCTTATAAATTTTGTAAAACTAAAATACATAGTTATTTTTTCACCGTGTTATTATATTTTTTAAATATTTTATACTTGAACGAGTATTTTATGAGCTAGCGTATGTTAATGAAAATATGAACAAGGGGGAAAATATGTGTGTGGGTATTGTGTATAATTAAAATATATCTAAAATAAACTAACTAAGCTAAGCGTTGTAGTTTATCGCAATATTCAATTTTATATAACGATAATTTTGAAAACCATTTTCAGAGCTCCATAATTGAATTATATTAACATCAATCACGATATTGACTTTTTGACTGAAAATCCATCATTTTCGACAACTGAATTTTTAGCAATAGATCAGAGATATACCGCTCATCGAAAACTGATACAATTCAATTTAAAATTAAGGTGTTTAAACAACAATTTATCCTTGATCGTGATTTTAAAAAGTACCGATTTTTGCTTTTTATTTGTTTAAATTTAATGCTTTCCACCAAGAAGTGACGGTGAACACTTTAAATTTAAAACCAGGACTGTTGAGTCGGTTTAGGATTCATGTTTTTTGCCTATGACGGAGTCGTGAAAAACGAGTGACTCCGACTACTTCTTCAATTAGAAGACTTAGATCAGGCGTGGGAAACCTATGGCCTTAAGGCCACATGCGACCCTTTGGCTATTCTAGTGCGGCCTTTTGACTGATGCCAATTTGAATGATTCCTTTAAATACATACATATATATAACATTTTTTAACACTATACAATAATAATAAATTAGATTTGTAAGTATGTATTTTTTAATTAGAAACTGATCATGGATAGGAAATAAGCACCAAGTAATGCGTTTTTATTATTATATAAAAAAACAGATTATTTAGTTAATTTTTAATTTAATGCACACATAAAAGTAAAACTTCTAAGGTATTAACTATCACTTTTTGATAGGAAGATATGATATTTTAAATAATAAAAACACATTTTTTGTGCTTATTTCCACAATATACTTTTTGATCAGGAGCGGTTTCGCTCTTCGAAATTGGTAAATCATATTTTCATCGTCAGTTGATAATGCTCGCGATGAGCAAAACCGGTCCTGTTTAAATTATATGCTGTAGAAAAAAGCAATTGTAAGTACAAGTAAGTAAGGAAAAATCTGACTAAAATTAACATTTTTTAGTTGATGTGTTGCTAGTGTATATCAGATTCTGAGTCTTGTTTTTTACCACTCCACAGTCTTGTTAAATACAGTATACATATAAAACGCTGTGATATGTGTTTTGGCCTTTTTGAAAAATATTATCGGCGGTTTTTTGATAACTTCTGTTTCACGATTATCTATAAGTGTTTTTACGAGCTTTAGAAGTTTGCTTGAAGACATATTGCGTTTCTAAGTTTAAGATCGACCGCCTTCAAATCCGAAACACAAACAATTGTCCTTTTGGGATTTGGACAGCAGCTTAGTCCAAGTAAATAAATTTAAACAATACTGCCACCTACTGCTTTGGGCGTTCACTAGGCTTAAAATAATAGCCAATATAACAATCTATACAATATTTATATAGAAATAAATTCAGGAGACGAAATGTTCCTTTGGAAGACTTAGGAATTGTAACGAAAGCAACGGTCTTCAAACTACGGTCTATAGAATACAATTAATCCAGCTCGGAACACTGACTTAAGAAACATAATAATTGGTCTTTCAATAGAGCTGTTCGAAATTCATTAAAATGTAAATAAAACAAATTGTATGTGAGATATCCACTCAATTGTTATTTCATTTGAAAGAATATTTTATGATTTTAAATGTAGAATACGATGTCATGCAAATGCCCGCAGCGGTTTTGCTAAGTGGCACTTATTTTGAAGGTCAAATTTTCAATGACTTTGTTGTATGAATCTATTGGATAGCGTTCGTTATGTTGACTTTGAGGGTGTCAAGTGTCAGTGGTTTATTTGCAAAGAATTGCGATTTAAAATAGCCTCAAAGGAAAAAGTCGACAGGGGTTAAATCTCACGATCTCAATGGCCAGTTCCATACCCTCAAATCACTCTTGCAGAATGTCCATCCAAAATTGATGATTTGTACATGTTTTTCAACGCTTTCAATTTCCATAGTGCTTGCAAGGTTGACTTCCTTGCTATCCTTATTTTTTGTTTTGTTATTTATTACTTTAATTTTCAACATTAAATTTGTAAATCTTTTGATGTTGCAAAAGCAATAAATTTATAATTTGTAATTTTTTTGTCGTGTATAATAAATAAATAAATTTCTTCCTATCATCATATTTTAAAATCTGAAAAGTATAACGGTGTGAAACGTCGGATTTCAAATTCAAAGATGTACCGATCATTAAAAAGTTTAAGAGACACTGAGCTATGGTTTAGGCATGTTAAGTATAAGAATAGTACAATTTTCAACATTAAGTGTGGCTCTTTGTAAGAATTGAACGTTTGTTAAAGATCCAAAGACAATTATTCTCCTGGGTAGTTTTACTAAATTGTTTGTCTGATATAAAGCCTCCATCTGACAGAATCTGTTAGATATACGTCACTTAGCCGAGTGACGAGTGGTGAAAGGGAACTTTAAACTATTTGCCCGTCTACCAAGATCATTAATAAGGAAACTGGGAATGGGTAAAAGTAACAAAATAGATACAACATGGTCAAACTCTGTTTAAAAATAATTAAGCAAATCCTTATTTACTGTTAGACAATACAAATTTAGACAATTTATCTTCGTCTTAAAAGCAATTTATGCTCTTGTGAAATTCAGATAGTTTTATGATATTAATAAAGATTTCTTTGTCGTCATTTTCTTTACACTATGAGTCAAAAGAAATTAGTGCAAAAAATAGCTACTAAATTTCAAACAAATAAAGAAAATAACTAGTTTGTTATTTTATAACGTTGTCTGCATTTGGTTAGTGAAATTTGAATATCAAACTTTATCATTAAACATAGTGCAGTTGATTCAGTTATTGAGCGAGCAGTCAAACCTCTTTTATGGTCCTTTGCGTTATCCTTTACCAGTTGCAGTTTACCAGTATTTATCAGTTCAAATTCTAAGAATAGTTCATATTAGTTTTTTTAGTTAATATTACGGGAACATTTTTTTAAATAATCGATAAATAAAATTTTATGATTATGGGTTTTTTGTAATGGTTTCAGCAAGAGGAATTTATTGTATTGTCATTTAAAAGCACTACTAAAGTTCAATACTTATTAATATCTCTTTGTACATAACAAAGTTTGAGAATTATTCGTTTATTACTGTAACGTAAAAGCAAATAATATATGTCAAATCTAGCCTTATCAGTTAAAAATAGTATCCTTAAGAATTCGTTCTTCACGAGGCGAATGTGTCCATCTGAAACTGAATTTATCATGCTCTACCCAGTGGAATTATCGTTATTACTTTTATCAAGCTGCTTCTACATTCAAGAGAAGGCAGACTCAACCTTTTTTCCACTAGGCAACTAAACGATTTTTTCTATATTTTGTCGACACCAAGTTATTAATAGGAAGCGATACTACATCATATTTTATTAAATTTATATCCGCTCCTAATATAGAGTAGGTGAACTCTTAATATACGTATCTCAGCAGAATTATTTTTATAAGTAATGCTGCAATTTAACAGCTCTTTTTTGAGAATAATAAAAATAGAAAAAAATAAGGCTACTACAAGACTAGTGGTTAACTAATTCTCGCTATTGCTAACGTTAATTTAGGATTGGAAACATATGAGGTTAAATATAAAACATCACAAACACTGAACTGAAACATAGTAAACGATTTATATCGTATATATATAATACGATCACAAAAATATACACACTAACATAACTAAAAATGTTATTGGATAATGTGAAATATAAAGATATCTTATATAATTTATGATATCGACTAAAGATTCTTGATGGAATTTCAATATCAAATTTGAATTGTTACAATTTTGCTTGGATGCAATAAAACTGACGAAACTGACTGTCAGTTTTGTTGCATCCGTGTGATAGAATGCCTGAAGATGCCGAAAGGCGAAACCCGGATCGTTTGTGATAAAACGTGTGAAATCGTACAAAGTTAGAACAATTCAAATTTGATAAAGATATCTTTTTTTTTATAGTAAAGTTACGACGAAATTTGCGATGTCTGACAAGACATGTGGATTTGTATTATACAAAATTCATATACATTTACTTTTAAAGTGTTCTCTGTTACTTCTTGAAGGAAAGGTGTGGTATTTTAAATTTAAAAAAAAAACATTTTAATACTATTTTCACAATACATTATATGATTAAATTGTTCGAGCTGATATCTACGCAATGAAACAGACAATTTGTCTTCTTTATATCAACTAATATAAAGTATTTAAACTGTTATTCGCCCATTAAAAAAGATTATTTCTTTCACTCGCTGATAAATAGGAATTGACTAGACGTATACAATTATACGCCATCAATTACAAACTCATCTGAAACTGCGGGAATACTCGACGCACAAATAAATCTAAAATCCAAACGTAATTCAAAAATCGTTCCCTATTCAAAGCTGAATAGATGTTGTCAGTCAACTAACTGCCTGAAAAGTATTAAAAATGTATTTATGTTTTTAAATAAAGGGGCAAAAATAAATTTGCGTAATTTCATTCACATAACTGTTACGTCAATCAATTTGAAAAGCAATATTCTGGCATGTTGATTTAATTTAGATTAATTCTTTAGAAAAAAACCTGTAGAATTTTATACAGTCAAATACACTGTTGAACAAAATGAATTTTTCAACAAAGTGTGTTTCAAAATAACTGAAGCTTTGTTATGTCAAGGTATTCAACGTTGTATCCTTCACCGCAATAACTTTCCTAAAACCAGGGCTGTGGTGTCGTTAAAAAAACACGACGATACATTAATATCATTCCCAGTGTGAGTGTTTTAAGTATAGCAATTTTCGTTCTCTTTAAACTCTTTAGGGTACTCAATATTGTACCCACCGCCGCCACTGCAGCTTCAGACTCTTCTATTCAGCAATATAACATCAATAATGATGTGATATAACATT
This sequence comes from Himalopsyche japonica, assembly GCA_028555115.1. Classification (NCBI taxonomy): domain Eukaryota; kingdom Metazoa; phylum Arthropoda; class Insecta; order Trichoptera; family Rhyacophilidae; genus Himalopsyche; species Himalopsyche japonica. The sequence goes on along the minus strand of JAHFWJ010000590.1, from coordinate 1,259,651 downwards.
GTTACGCTGTTAATTTTAATAAATAAAGTAAAAATAAACTAAATAACAATGTGTTTTTTTTTATTCTCCAGGGTACCTTATTGTTGTATCCTCTACCACCCGAAACGTTTTCACATTTTTACACAATATACATTGAACAGTGTAACAATGTGATGCGTGTTTCATTTTTTTTCTGTTATAGAAGAAACATAACTAAATACCCACATTAAAGGATTTTACTGTCACTTCTAGATGGAATATATTGTGGAAATAAGTACTAAAATATGTGTTTTTTTATTATTTAAAATAATTAAATAACAGAGTTTTCTTATAAAAAACTAATGTAAAGATATTTCTATTAGTAAACCATATTGGGACAATCTTCATAGGGAGAGGACATGAAAAAACGTATAAGATTACCAAAGTCTTGCATCAAAACACTGTAGGAGTTTTCCGTAAGATAAAAAAACGCTCAAATTTAAAATAGCCAATTGTTGACTTACGACAGCTTACTTTTGTGTGTACGATGTAAAGAATGACTGAAATTGATCATAATATAATTTCGTTATTAATTACTAATTGCCACACGTGTTTTGTTTCTTTAACAAGTAACCTCAGACATAATAAAAATTCTTAAAATTAGTTGATTGTAAATCTTTTTAGATTGCTTTATAAGTTTATTGATTCAATTAAATTAATTCTAAAATCAAATTGGCTTTTGTAATGAAATAATCGCTCTTTGTTCGATTGATTTTTGAACGTGTAATGTTTAACAGTTATTTTGCATTTTATTTGAGACTTAAAAAGCAATTATTTTTATGGTCTTTGTTAAACATTGTATCTTTATTATTGGATTCGTTTTGATGGATCAGAATTAATGTTTCACAAATTCCTCTTTATAAAAAAAAATGAATCTCATTGACATAAAAACAAAAGAGGTTAACCATTCTTAGACGTCTGTTTTAAAGCGACTGGTCTAATTAAATGAGGCTTTCTATAAGGACGCTCGAAATTGGTGTAAAATAAATTAAAAAAAGTACGTGAGATATCCACTCATTTTTTTTTATTTGAATGTATATTTTATGACATTATCCCTAATATATTCCATGTATTTTGAGGTCCAATTTTCAATGACTTTATCGCATAACTCTGGAATTTTTTTCGGATGGCGTTTTTTGTGTTGATTTTGAGGGCGTCAATTATTTGCAGTTTATTTTAGAAGACTTTCGAATTACAATAATTTTACAGAAAGAAGTCTAAAGACGTTAAATCGTACGATCTCGTAGCCAGTTCCTTGTCCTCGATTCACTGTGCAGAAATTCCATTCAAATTTGATAATCTTGTCGCGTTGTTGAACATTTTTATCTTTTTTTGGTAATTTTATGTACTATACAAAGACAAAAACCGGATTGTTGGTGACAAAACATATGGAGTTGTACAATGGATCAACAATGCAAATTTGAAAAAAAATACTGTCTTAATATACACAGCTTTTTACAATTGGACAACGCCCACAAAATATAATCTGAAAAATATTTCATTAAGGGTGTGTTACTTTCTGACATTGAATTGAAATCAACATAGACGTCATTACTGAATGCTAAAAGAACTTAAAAAGCTCTACATTCAATGTTAAGCCCACTTAATTTAATAGAAAAAATATATATTTCAAAAGATCGTACGATAACGTAAAAAAGTTTTCTATGCTCATTGAAAAATACGATGGAAAATAAAACACAGAAAAAATAAAAACTTTTTTCATTCATCAAAAAATTGTCGAATTTATTTAATAACGCGACAGAACAGCCATCAAATTGGCGAAAATGAAAAACAAATTTTATTGAAATTTTTCACCGAGTATAATAAAAGTACAGAATAATTCAGCATAATTAAAGCAAGTTTTCTTTTTTACAATAATATTTTGAAATAAAACTTCGCGATTTCGATTGAATATTTGAACGCACCTTAAATATAATCACTCGAGGGTAAAAAGTAAGTAAGTCTGTGAATGCGTCGGTGGATTTTTTTGAATTATTTTACCGCATAATTCTACACTTTCAAACTTTCCGAATCTTTAGTCTTTATTTTGTGGAAAGTGTATTGAAGTGTACAGGACTCGAAAACCTCATTCATGACTTAATTTTCACAGTTTTCCACAAACGAATGACGCGTATTATTTCGCGAATTCACTGTTCAAGCCTTGACGGCTATTGTGTAAAGTTGGTATTGAATAAAGCATTCACAATGGATGAGAGAAATCAATTTCAAAATGATTTTCCTTGATCTTGATCTTTATTGATTGAATTGTCATTCACTTGGTAGAACTCCATTATAACACGGTGAAAAAAATAGCAATGTATTTTGTTAGTTCTACAAAATTATTTTTAAAAAATATAGTTGATAGCCATGTCGGCTCACGCCATCGTCAGAACTGTGCTTAAACTTACATTCGCTTATCTATATATAGCTGTGCAGAAAAGGTACACAACACATCCTCTCTCCTGTTCCAACGGCCTTGCTTGTTACTTTCACACAATAACACTAAATTTTCAAAAATTATAAATGAAACAATAGGTCCGGTGAAAAAATAGCAATGTATTTTAGTTCTACAAAATTATTTTTAACAAATATAGTTGATAGCTATTTCGGCTCACGCCATCGTCAGAACTATGCTTAAACTAACATTTGCTTATCTATATATAGCTGTGTAGAAATGTAGAAAAGGCACACAACACATCTTCTCTCCTGTTCCAACGGTCTAGCTTGGTACTTTATTAGTGCCAGTGTGTTTTACTTTACAACTTATTCAAAGCTTAAAGTTTTATGATAATAAAGTCACTAAAGGAAAGTGTTATCAATTTCTCAGCTTAATTTTCGAACGAATGTATGAAAGGAAAAAACTTGACTCGAGAAATTATAGTTATATAAAAACAAATTATGGTTGTTCAATTTTAATTTTAATTTTAACGTAATTTAGAGTTATGTGGGGCTGAAAATTTGACGACAGTCTTTACAGGGAAAACTCGATTTTAATTTTTTTAAAGAGGCAGATTTAAAAGCGAAATTTTACTAAAGGGGTAACGTAGATTCGAGACAAGAAAAAATGAAGATTATTTTTTTTATTTATAATCGATATTCCTGTAAACCAGTTTGGTACATCTTTTTGTGTTGGCTTTCAGGGCTATTGAGTCACGATATTTTGTTCGGAGTCGGAGCCGTAAAATACGTGCGATTCTGACTTCCATTTCGATTAGAAATTTTAATGAATATATTAAGGAAAAATTTGCCAGATTAGTTGTTTAATTTTTAATTTAATACACTAAAATAGGAAAGGAAGAAAAAAACCTGGCATAAATAGTCAGAGTCGAGTTGTTGGTCGATTTCGGAGTCTGGGCCGTGTTTTTAGTTAATATCGGAGCCAGGGTCGTGTTTTTGGTCAATGTCGGAATCGTGTTTTTTAAAACGACCCTACAACCGTACTTTAGATCATCCTAATAGAAGAAAAATAAGTTTCAATGTAAGTAAAAGAGTTTTTATGGTCTGGCATATTTAAGCTTCTTAAAATTAATTTCAAAAATTGCAGGAGATATAATCATAAGTATAATTATATAATCATAGAGATTTCATCAAGCTTTCACAGACAATATCATAGGTGTAGTAAAATAAATGAGATTGTAAAAGTTACGCGCAAATAACGGGAAAACGTGAATTTCGAGCACGTTTAACGGAGTTTCACTGTATCAAAAATTTCATCCAAACATTAAAGGTAGCGATGTGTGATCAGTATTTAATCCATTAAACTGTGAAAAACCTAAAATACATTTACATATCCCAACAAAATAAATCAAATCACATCGTCAGGGTTCACTGAAGGCTGTTAAAAATAACGCTTTGAAGCTTACCCTGGGCTTGCAGATTAATACAATATTATTTACTGTTTTGCCGACCCTTTTGTCATTCATTTTGCATTATGAAATCGCTTTTGGTCAAAAGCCATTGATTGAAATACATATTGTTTACATCTATTGAAGTGTAACACCACTATTTAATCAGTTTCATAACACATTTACATCATTTTCTATTAATATTTGGCATTTAAATAATAAAACACAATGTTAATTATCATTTCAATAATGTTATATTATTCAAATCAATACCAGTCTTGTCATAATGCTAGCATAATCAACTGATGCAATACGACTTAAAACAAGGTTATTAATGCAAAATTTTGAGTCAATTCCAAGTATACAACACCATTAATGTGTCAATAATTAAACGTCGATATCATAAACTGTCTTTCTCTTTAATGGAAATGTTCAGTTGGATCGATGTTAGGGCGTAATTAATCCGAATTCGATAGTATATAGCCTTATACGAGCTTTTATATCTAAATATGTTACATCGTTTATTAAAAACGATAACTCTATTCATAATCAAATCATTTCTTACAAAATACTGAACAAATCAAAATTATCTGTAAGGTTTCACTTCTTTTTCAAAAGTTTTTGGGCTTTCAAAGACACAAATGAAACCTGCAGCATCGAGTGATTACCATCAAACAATCATGTTGTCTTAAACACAAATATATAATTGTCCGGATACTAATATAGGCTAATCAGTAATTCTCAAAAACCTTACACCGAACGTAATAATTTTTGTATTTGTAGTACACATTAATCAAACTGAAAGGTCTTCATTTAACTTTATTAAACATATTGTTAATATCATTTGTAGTTGAAAGTTATGATATTTAACTTAAAAAAAACATTTTTTTTAGTACTATCTCTGAAATTCGATATTAATTAAATCTGGGCCGGTTCGCTCATGGTTATTGTTAAAAAAAATTGAGTCAATACCAAATATATGTATACCTAACGATAATTGCTTTTAATGAAATTTTAATTTGTTTGAAAAGTTTATTAATATTTACAATAAATAAGAACTACTTTATCTCACTTCCTTATATAATATATTGTATTTGTCAAGACCATACCACGTTGAAAGCACCGGCTCTCGTGCGATCACCGAAGTTAAGCAGCATTGGACGCCGATTGTGCTTGGATGGGTGACCGCTCGGGAACACCGCGTGCCGTGTTCTCTTGGCTATGGGAAGGAAAACCCAGACAGAAAACCGAACACCAACCCGCCTGGGCAGCGTGGTGTTGCTATGTCGAAACAACCCCCCTGAAAAAAAAAAGCTGGGGGAGGCCTTCATCCAGCAGTGGATCGACCCCGGCTGATGATGATGATTTGAATATGTGTTTTTTTTTTTGTATGCGTTTGTATGCACATCTATACATATGTGAGTATAGTATGTGAGGATATTAATATAATTGTTATACTCAGCTCTGCAGCGACTAGTGTCTCATAAACAACAATTCATAAGGGATAAAGGTAACTTGAAGAGCTTTGATGCTAACGCGCCATAGATCTTAACGCTCCATCAATTTGATATTAATACGTTTTATTCAATTTTTAAATAGATTTAATAATAAGCATGCTGGCAAAAAAACCAACGGTTACTGAACCAAAAAAAAGTGTTTGTTTACAAGCCAAATGAATCTGTTGTAAAAGTATGTATCTGTTAAAATTTATTCCAGCATTTGAATCTAAATTTTATCTTAGATGTGATGATTATTTAGTGGGATGTGACTTAACTTCAATGCCACTAAAAATATATTTTCATTAAAATATTTATAAAAACAAAGATGAAATCTTCTCATTCTCTTTATTTGGCAACAAAAGCTATATTTATGAATGATTTGGTTTTATAAGCTTTCAAAACAAATAAAATGAAAAGTTTTATTAATTTGGTCGACGGCTTTGAATATTTAGTGCAAAATATTAATAGCCTGTTCATTTATGAAAGTCTCCCGTGACGTCGTGACATAGACACCCGCACATCCTTTGAAACAATCGAATTCCTCAAAAGATTGTTTGAAAATTAAGCCCCTTCGCAGCGGAATTCCTGTCCATTGTAAATGTCAACTGCTCCCTTCAAACAACGCAAGCTGAACCTTTTGGCAAACATTCACGTCCAAAGTCATTCATCCGTGAATACTATTTTTATTTGGTTTTCCACTTTCCTTTTGCGACTGTTTGACCGGAAAACTGGGAGCGTAATGTTACTCAGATGAGAAAAACCATTTTTTTATTACGAGGCCTTATTTTTTTTATCAGATATGACAAATTCATAAATTACGACACTTTATAGTCAACGATAATCAGATTGTTTTGTGTTTTGAGCTAGCCCAACTAAATTGCAAAACATCCAAAGTAATTAAAAATAATTTGATAACCGAAATCATCAGGTCGTGATAAGAAGATATATATAAAAAAAAATTGTTGAAGTTAATTGTTGTAGACCTTTTAACATAGAGCCTACTCAAGATAAGCTATTTTCAATATACCAAGATCGAATATACTTCCTCACCGCGGAATATTTAAATGCATATATTGTCAAAGTGAACTAGCTTCACTGTGAATTGCTCAGCTCTGCAGCGACTGATTTTTGTCGGCAATAAAAATAAATATAAACCTTCTCATTTAGTAAGCCCACAAACACACAAACACACATACAAAACATAAGGAAGGTTATATGTTTTTTTCATCCACGAATTGTTTGAATTTTTATCAAAAAATCTATGGGGAAATTTATGGAACAGATTTTATTTCACCCTGAAATCACTGAATAATTAATACATATTAATCTTGTTTAACATTTGATAAATAATCATCAAAATGTATTTTAATACAATGCTGATTTTATTTTTTTTAAATTCGTGAAATCATTTATTTATTATTATAATACATTAGACCAATATACAAAATAGTCATACATATTCGAACTCACAAGCTGAAAAGAAAATCTTAGTAACATGTCCTTTAAGCTTGTATACAAAATGTTAGTTCTAGAAGACATGGGGTGATATTTTTGTTATATTGAATCGTCGTCATAGATACCACAGCTCATCCGATATAAATATTCATTGCTGATTGATTGCCTCGTAATCATTCACTTCAGCGGGTCTGTGTGCTATCTCTTACCAACAAAAAGGGGTTGACAACATTGAAAATATTTATAATATTACCTTCATTGTAAAAAATTGCAATAAAGAATCGTTTGGTTGCAAATGTACCGTGAAAAAATCATTTAAACGTCTTTGTATTTAGCCGCGATACTCGATTTTACTCTCAACAAAAGAATTTCACTTTATCTGTGATTTTCTCAAATACAAAGCGATTAGCTTACTTATTCTCACGGTATAGATTTATAAATCAATTCTTATGTATATGAAAAATATAATCTAATCGACGCAGTATAATTATACATTTAACTACTTACCTGCCAGTGTAAAATATTAGATTTAGCGATATACGTCAGTGATTTACAATTTAAAAGAGTTAATCCATTCAATTTTGCTAGTAAAGTCGACATAACTTTTCGGAATTACAATGTAATCAATACCATCAAACTGTCAAAATTAATGATCGGACGCACCGATGAGTCGCTGACGAATGAAGTGTATAAGCGTGCGACTCACCGATGCGTCTTCGGCGTACCAGTGATTACATTATAACAATGCAATGCTAAATACTCTTTCCTCAATTAAATATCATTAATATGAGAGCTCGTTTCGTTTATCAACTGATCCGCTCGATGATAATGCTCACGATGAGCGAAACCGGCCCTGGTCTTAAATTTAAAATAATAACAAACAATGTATTTTTATTATTTAACTTTAATAATATCGTTCCACGGAGAAGTGTCAGTTAACACATAAAAAACGAATAATACGTTATAATAATGTAAGCTTTGTCATATATTCATATTGTATTTCACAATTAAACGCTAAATATATACGCCTTAAGAATCGGAAAGACATAACACCCTTATTTACACAACCAGTAGAATTACAACGTTATCAATATAATGTAGTATTTCTTTTATCTGACAAATAAATATGGCTCCCGTTAACGTTCATCATGTTCCCTGAATCGATATCTGACACCGAATTTTGGAAATAATACTACAGCATAAACTTTGAAATAAGATTATCATTATAAAGCAGGCTATTTTACCATACAAAAATAATAAAATACCAAATGTTCTAACACTGTCACTGCTTTTATATCTTTCAGTATCAACTTTCAACAGACGTTAGCAGCAGAGAATTCAGCTATTTTTTAATCAACAAATGAACACGGTATCAAAATTGTAATAATAAAGTTGATAAACCTTAACTTAAATTCACATGATAAATATTCGTAGCATTTTCGATTAACAGTCGCATTACAAGCGATCAGTCGTTTAAATATAAAAATGGATTAAGTCCTTGTGTCTCGGATTCTGTTAACAGTATAAAGAGACTGTTATATTGAACAGTGTAACGAATCATAATTGGATCCATATGGTTTGTATTACTCTTGTCAGGTTTCTTTGTTTCGTTCGATTTCTTAAGATGTATATATTATAATTGCTATTTTTCCCATGAAGTAATTGTGAAAATTCCAAAAACAAATATCAGTAGAGTAATTATTATTTAAAATTTCTTGAATGTTGTCTTTGTTACACACAGCAAACGTTAATTTTAAATTTAAATCTACTTTTACTACCGCTTCAGTAAAGTCACATCACATAGAATTCTTGTCATATCTTATAACATTATCATCGATACTTTAATACTAAAACACAATATTTAATACAATTGCTATCATTTAATATTATCAAGATCAGAAACGGTTTCGTTCATCGCGAGCGTTACCTACTGACTTATTTTTTAAATATTGTATAATGCATTTCTACGATATCATCATGAGTTTAAATATAACCATAAACAATATTAATATAAAATTGTTAAAAATTTATTTGCATTTCCGTTGCTTGAGTTTAAAAAATCATAATTTCACTATTCAACGTACAATTCCACTTGAAACTCACAACCGATCTCGAAAAAGAGTAAAAATATATAGAATTATAAATGATAGCGATGATGAATGAATAGTTTATTATTTTATTTAAGTTTAACACGGTGAAAAAATAGCAATGTATTTTAGTTCTACAATTTTTTTTATAATATATAGTTGATAGCTATTTCGGCTCACGCCATAGTCATACTAAGTGTAGTTCTGCCGATGGTGAGCTGAAATAGCTATCAACTATATCTTGAAAAAAACTTTGTAGAACTAAAATACATTTCTACTTTTTCACCGTGTTATAAAGGAGTCCTACCAAGTAAATGCCAATTCGATCAATTATTTAAGTCTCTTTCAATAAATATGTAAATGTTTATTTGTTTATTAGAAAAAAAATATATATGTGTATATTTTGTAAATTTTCTTAATTTTTTTTTGGGTACGTAAAACCCAATTTTGTATGAAATTCATACCTTGTATTACACGACATTTTTGTGGAACCACGTAACGGTATTTTTCGAGGTCTAAGTGTATATGTATTTTTTAGTCAGTAAATTATTTCAAAATTCGAATTAAAATTTTATTTTTCTAAAATTTTCTTTACCGCTTAAATAAAATACAATTTTCAGTTTAAACTGAACATTGAAACACAGAAACGTTCTCATGTTAGGGTCTGGACATTTTTCATGTTAATTAAATTATCACAGTATTTATTTTTTAAATTAAAAAATCAAATACGGCCAAAGCGATGTTACTGTGACAGTCAGCTCTTTGACCCCTAATTCAGAACGCTGGAGCCCAGATATAAACTTGATAACAGTCTCGTAGCAGATTTCGGGCACGTCGCCATGACTACCGACGTTGGATATACCTGCGCGGTGTGTTTATTCACGAATATGCCCCCCTCGCTTATTTATCAAACCCCACCCCTGTATCCTGTTAACAACCCACCCCTTAAACCTCCACACAGAACAAAGCTATGTGTAGTAACATTTATAATGATTTTCGAAAGATAATGGGGTATTGACAGAATAAGAATGCCATCATTAAACATGGTTAAAAACAAAAGTGTTTTTTTTTTATTTAACTCGATTTATTGATCGTATTGGCATTTACTTGGTAGAACTCCATTATAAAACGGTGAAAAAATATCAATGTACTTTAGTTCTACAAAATTGTTTATTAGATAAAGTTGATAGCTATTTCGGCCCACGCCATCGTCAGAACTATTGACGATGGGTTAACCGAAATAGCTATCAACTATATCTTATAAAAAAAAATTGTAGAACTAAAATAGAGTGATATTTTTTCACCGTTTGCCAATTCGATCATTAAAACATTTTTTTTTTTAATAATAAATTAACCATATTTCCAAAAATATCTAAATCTCAATACATAATAATTTCATATAAATATTATTTCAGTAAGCTTAAAGAAATATTATTTCAAATGTCTTTTATCAATAAGCGACTGCTTTTTTTAAATCAATTATTTATTTTTATTGATTGAATTGGCACTTACTTAGTAGAACTCCATTATAACACGGCAAAAACATGGGTATCACATGGGAAAAACACAATATAACACGGTTTTTTTTTTTGATTTTAGTTTTATTGCTAGCACAATTTAAGCTAGGTTGTTAAAACAGAAGAGAAGATTTATTGTGTACCTTTTCTACACAGCTTTATATAAATAAGTAAATGTACATTTCAACATAGTTCTGATGAAAGCGTGAGCGAAATATGTATCAACTATATATTATAAAATTTTGTAGAATTAAAATACATTGCAATTTTTCCTAAGTGCATTTTTTTTTACATTCTGTATGAAATCAAGTTTTGAAAAAGTTCTTTTCAGACATAGATTGCGAAAATATGCAAAACGTAGTACATTATTACACTGCGAAATATGTTTCCAGATCAGTATTGTATAATAAGGGGTGGTAGTGGGTACAACGATAATACTCAACTTAATTGTAAAGAAAAAACATATACTAATTTAAAATACTTTATATTATTTTAGCGCTTACTAGACTGACAAAATACAACATTGTAGCTTGGAAAATCTTATCAACATTTTCATGCATTGATTTGTAAAAAAATACTTGGACATTTCAATTAATTCCGCTTGATATTTTTTTAATTTAAATTGGATATCGATGAATTGATAAGCTTGAAACATTTACTCCCAGCGTAGAATATTTCAAAAAATATTCTCTCAGAATATTTAAATATAATAGCAGGCCATTGCACACTTCCCAATAAGGACAATTCTATTGAAATATTCGACACAGATTTGAAACTCTTCCAGAAACTATGCCCTAAATATTATATGTTTATTTACCTAAAAATTGTTATGATGCTTTTTTTTAATTTCAAAAAGGTAGCCAAAGACAAAAGTGACAAATAAAAAAATTGGTTGTCTGTAAAGTCGGTTTACGGACGATAGTTTAACGTGACAACGTCATAAGAAAACATTGATGAAATGATTGCATACTTTTATGAATAAAATGGAATCATTTTTATTGAATTATCATTATTTTGTATGGATACGAAGAAGGACTGAAATGAAATCTACAATTTTTTTTCTGAAAGAAATCGTTGATAATTTATTGTTAAAAGTATATTTGTTATACGTTAATCAGATTTTTAATATGCAAGAATTAATTACCTTTATTACCGCAATTGTTGTTGTAATATAAACAATGAAAACCACATTAACATTTCACTTCACTTTATAAACAGTTGTAAACAAATCACGTGTAGGTACTGTAGGTGTATAAGTTCTGTGCTGCCGCTGTCTCTTTTCTACTCAGACGCATCGACCAATCGAGTGGAAGAGAGATAGATGCGGCACAATCCGAACAGTAGGCCGATCGTGCCTCTCTATCGCTTATCCGCGCTCTCGCTCGCACGCTTGCTTTCGGCGTAACGGGACAATGAGTCATGTTTTTTCGTGCGTGCAGCGGGCGTTCATCGATTTATAAGACGTTGTCACGTCAAAACAAGTGATTCAGAAAAATGTAGTCAATAATTCATTATTCATTAACAAAAACTAATTCGAACACTTTATTTCAATCTTAATCGAGACTTAATTAACATAAGTTATTACCTGCATATCAAATATCCCATTCTGGATAACCTTCATGTCGTTGTGGGCACTTGATATCCAATCTAGACTAATACGATTAGGTGTGCATCGAAAAAGCTCTCTATTTTGTCTATCCAGCTGTAAACAGAGCATCTCAACACCTGTTGTATTTTCCTATAACACTGTTTTGCTGATAAATTAACTACATAATATTCGTAGGACAATGGAATGCAAAATTTGTTTTTTTAATTGAATTTAGATATATGACAAAAAAATTTAATATTATTTCTCCAAAAATATACTAGAAATTTAGGACCTTTACAAACATTACGAAAGCCATAAAATGAATTTGGTTTACAAAAATATAAGATAAAATAGTCATTGTTCCTTTTTTGTATAAATTTAAATAATGCTATTGATTGAATTGGCATTTACTTAATAGAACTCCATTTTAACACGGTGAAATATAGCAATGTATTTTAGTTCTACATTTTTTTTTATAGATATAGTTCATAGCTATTTCGCCTCACGCCATCGTTAGAACTATTCTACTACATGGCCCAAATCGAGGCCAAAAATTCGTTAAAATCATGTGATACAATAAGGAAAGTTTCGTCATGTGTGGTAGTTGACCAAAGATTATTCAAATTTCGAACATATCATACATTATAACATGTTCGTAAAATCATATTATTTTTTTATCTTTTCTGTGATATGAAATAATTAAGTACATAAAAGCAAAAACGTGCGCAATCTATATTATTGTGTAAACAATTGCCAATCGCGTCATATAATATTAAATAATTCGATATGACCTTATAGAAAATGTCGATAATGTGTAATGACGCAAATGTGCGTCACAAAAAATTCGTAAACAATGAACAACGTGGCACTGCTTCCATAAAAAAATATGAGATATAAGATGTCGATTAATACAAACAAAAAAGTGCATTTATTAGAAAATTAGAAAAAAATATGGAATAATTTATCATACGGTTCATTTAGTCAATGAAAATATTGTATATGTCTAGCTTATGATCTCAATTTAAGAATTATAAGATTGATAAATAATATTGATTTTTCTAGAAAGAATAGATGTTTTTTATGTCAAAGAATCTCTTCTTAATCACCTTAGTCGATTAACAACTAGTGTTGTCTTTATACTTTCTTTTAATCGCTACATGTAATCTCTTCAAAATAGAAAGGTTGATTAACCGAGTAAAAGGAATTTTTACTATGAAAATTTTGTTTTTACTTAAAGTTGTACCAATAATACACTCTGACTGTACAGTCTTTAAAAGGATATAGATAACAGTGTAACAACGTAATATTCGTTTCATAATTTTGTCAAGAATTTCCAAGCAAAAATTCATTAAGAATTGGTTCAAGCGCTCTTGTTTAAGTAAAATTAAAAAAAACCATAATAAAGAATACGGTGAAAAAATAGTAATGTATTTAAGATCTAAAAATTTTTTTTAAGATATAGTTGATAGTTATTTTGGCTCACGCCATCGTGAAAACTATGTTTAAACGTACATTTGCTTATCTATATGTAGCTGTGTAGAAACGGTACACAATACATCTTCTCTTCTGTTTTAACAGCCTAGCTTATTTCTATATCCTAGCTAGCTTTCTATAAACCAAGCTGTAAACAATTTGTCACGCAAAGAACAGTTAGGAAGTGTGTTCGATTTACTTTCCATATGACGACATAAAATCTTTGAAAGTCTTGTGATTTGTGAAAAATAAAACCAAATTATGATGACGAGAAGAAACTTCTGTTAAAAATTTCAAATATATAAATGTTATAGTCTCAAAGTGGTTCTTTAATATGCATTGAAAGCAGTATTTTATAACACAACAATATTTCATTAATTAAAAAATATAATATTGACATCGCTCACTTCGTGAAATGCCAATCATTCTCCGACACAATAGAAGATTAGTTGCTTTATATATCTTATCGTTGAAATGTATTGTTTACATTCATGCCAAGCTTGATGATTATCAACATCGTTACACATGCCAAAGGTTAACAACCCATTTAAATTATTAATTATCCACTCACTGTTCAATCAGACAACAGATTCTCTAAATCCATTACAACAGTTACGATTCAAATTTCAATATTGAATTATATATATGTTTGATATAATAATATAATTACTTTTGTTTATTCAAGGAAGCTCGTCACCGGAATTCTAAATTTGTTTTTTTTATATATATATATATATGTCAGCCTATTTTAAATGACAACACTCTATACCAGTGGTTATTAAGCGGTGATCCAAATCATAATAGTATAATATTATAACACGGTGAAAAAATAGCAATGTATTTTAGTTCTACAATTTTTTTTATAAAATATAGTTGATAGCTATTTCGGCTCACCATCGTCGAAACTATGTTTAAACATACATTTGCTTATCTATATGTAGCTGTGTAGAAAATGTACACAATACATCATCTCTTTTGTTTTAACAACCTAGCTTATTTCCTGCTAGCAATAAAACTAAAAATTGTGAAAATGTAAATGAAACTAAATTGGTGGCAATTTCAATGAGCTTAAACATTGGACGGGATTATTGTTATGGCTTATTACGGGTAGGCAATAGCCCCTCGCAATCGTCTGAGGAGCGGCGACCGACATTAATTTGTTTGTTCATTTAAAATTTTGTTTGATGATTTATATATATTGATGTCTAACAGTTCCAAAGCCGTCATCTTGCGACTTTTATAATAAAGATGTAAACACCTAGGCGCTGAGTCTATATTTATGTTATGCGATTCTTTTATAAAGTGATTTGCAAATTTTGAAGCTGTTTTTTTTTACTATTAAATGATCTTAAATGATGCAAATGTACGTACAGACATAGTTCCAACGAAAGCTTGAGCTGAAATAGCTATCAACTATATCTTATAAAAAATTTATAGAACTAAAATACATTACTATTTTTTCAGCGTGCTTAATGGAGTTCTACCAACTTAATTCTAATTCAATCAATCAAAAAAACACATTATCAGTGTTAAATGAATAGGAGTGGCTATGGCGTCTTTCATCAGCAAAATTCCATACGTGATGGATTTACGTAAGGTGAGGGTTAAAAATACACAAGTAAACACGATCCTTGGTAGGAAAAATGGAAAATTCAGCATTTTCAAGAAAATGTTTAAAATTCTACGTGTGCTCAGTGTTTTGAGACTTTCCTTCGTTATTTTTAGTGGGAAAGAGAGGAAGTATTGCAATCTGTCGGTGCTATTCAGTAAAATCATTCTTGCTTACTTTTCTTTGGTTCATTTTCCCAGACAGATTTCTAAGATTTATTAAAAGGGTGACCAATAGATTTTTAAATCGACTTCATAAAAAAAATGGAAGAAAATTTCAAAAATTAAAAATAAGAATGGAATTACGACTAACGTCGAATCACATGTAATGACGATACTGAAATGTATTCCACATGATCTTTTATGACCAAAATGATAAAATTCTATATGTTATATATATTAGCAACAAATTTATCCAATATTAAAAGAATTTCAATATCGATATTTTGGTATATATTGTATTATGAAATATTTTTACTTTTTCATATGTTTCGACAGATCTGTCAAGACTCTGCAGAAATGTTAAGTTAGCATTACTAGTGCGACGACTTTAGCGCACAGAACTAAAAAAAAAGTATTTAATTTAAAATTTATAAAAAATGTCATCATAACAACGGAAACGCTATAAAAAAACAATTACAACGAAAAAACATTTTTTTTTAATAATTATATAAGCATACATAAATATAAACAAATACATCTATATTTTATAATAGAATATAAAGTTACATTAGTTAGTTTATTGATTGGCATTTACTGGTAGAAATCCATTATAACACGGTGAAAAAATAGTAATTTATTTTAATTTTACAATTTTTTATAAGGTATGGTTGATAGCTATTTCAGCTCACGCCTTCGTCAGAACTAGTTCTGAAATAGCTATCAACTATATCTTTTGATTTTTTTTTTTCTAAAAGTTCTGTAGAACTCAAATAAATTGCTCTTTTTCACCATGTTAGATTAGTTAGGTTAAGTAATCTTTTTTTTTTCAATCAATATTTTTTTATGTGGGTGTAAAGTATGAAGCAAATTCAAATAAGATGTAAAATTGACAGAAAAGTTATCCTATATAAGTAAATTTCTTTAAATGAGTTGTTGACAATTTAAAATAATCTAAAATTACGAGCTAAGGGTTTGCGCGCTAGCTTCCCACGCGCTAATCTCGGGGTACCGGTATTCCTTAAAAACTAATATTTTTTAACCATAAATAATCTTATTAACTTATATATAACTCCACTCCAATCTAGCGTCCAGTGACAAAATTAATTATTATTAAAATTTCTAATAATCTACTCTAATTTTATTATAAGATTCGCAGATGAAGTAAAAAGGACCGCCTTTGTCTCGTCTTTCAGAAAATGCTTTAAATCAGAGATCACTGGAAACTTTGTAGACTTAAGTAGTTTTTTGCACTGATGAAAACGTCAAAAACTAATTCAATTTAAATAATAAAACACAGTCTCAAATCCGATTTCCACTATTTTATATTATGATCAATACAAGTTTCGCTATTCGCGAGATAAAATTAGAAGACCACTTGATTTGTGATTCAATGCATAGATTAATCTTCCGAGTTCGTGAGTTGGTTATCAATTTTTCCATATATAATATAATATAACAGATATACAAAACAAACGATCCATGAGCTAAGAAAATAATTTACCAGTAAGCACTTATATAGATAAAGTAAAATCGTTCAAAATTAAAATGTTATTGGCATCTTAGAACTAATTTGTAACACAAAATAAAACAAAATTAAAAGATGACCAAGAGTTAAGAACTAATTCTGATATACTAATTAGAAAGACTAACGAATGGCAAATATTTTCTGTTGCATCAGTGCGATAGAATGCCTGAAGACGCCAAAAACCCGGGTCATTCGTGACAAAACATGTGGAATCGTACAAAGTTTTAACAATTCAAATTTCATATTGAAATTCCATCACCAACACCTTTAGTCGATATCATAAATTGTTTCAAACATTTATAATTAAATAACTCGCACATATATGTTTTATAGATTATAAAACATTTAAAAATTAGTAATGTCTATGTATAGTCGAAGCTGAAATTTTAGTTTGTATTGTATCAGTTGATGATGCTAGTAATGAGCGAAACCGTACAGATCTCGATAACAAAAAAATGTGGAAATAGTAATAATAATAATATAATATTTTATTGATTGAATTGGCACTAACTTGGTAGAACTTCATTGTAGCACGGTGAAAAAATAGCAATATATTTTTGTTCTGCAAAATTTGTAAGATATACAGTTGATAGCTAAGAAGCAGATAGTTCTGACGAAGACGTAAGCCGAAATAGCTATCTTCTATATATTTTATAAATATTGTAGAAATAAAATCGATTGCTATCTTTTTTCCCGGTTTATTTTATTACTTATATATAGCGCAACTTTGTGAGTGATTTAATTCAATTACTGATTTAAAAATGGTCTCACCCTACTGCTGCCCAAGACGCGAGTATAATATAAAAGTATTGTTAAGAAATAATGTTTTCTCTGCAGAAATGAAATATCAATCAAGAAAATACAGGATTTCGAAAGCTCGGCAATATTATTTAATAATTGCGGCTTACGCTCATTATCACTTCGCAAAAGCCAAGAGCTATAAACTAAATCTTAATTGAAAATTTATTTCGTATTCAATAATATTGTATTAACGAAATATTTACGAGTGTGGTTGTAGTGGCTAGAGCTTTTAAATTCATTAAGCTCTAAGCGTTTATTTATTCGTCTATTCATTTATTTAATTAAATATTGATGAAGTAAACTTCAATCAATGGAGGGCGCACTAATTTCGCACATATCGCCGCCATATATTAGAAAGTTAACAAGTTTAAACTCTATAAACCTTTTATGTGCCATTGAAATATTTACTTTTGTTTTAAACCTGTTCACTGCTAAATAACAAGGATATTCCGAATCCTAATATTTCACAAAATAATTCAGAAGTTATGTTGTTAAGCAAAGTTTTGGAAACTATCATTGGATTATAAATTAGCTCTCAAACTTTGTTTTTAATACTGTAATCACTTTAATATATTTTAAGTGTTAACTGTTATCAGACGTTTCAACAGTTAAACCCCCTACTTTAAAACATATAACAAAATAAAAAATAATAAAAGCTATTTAATCGCAAAACATCCCCAATCGTTTTTCGTGCTAATAAGTATTTCATTGTTTTTCTGAACTTTTAACCTGTTGCCTACTGAGCTACATATAGGATATTCGAGCAGAAAATATTTTTAAAAATAATCAGTAGTATTTGGTATTTATTAACCTTATGGTGATTATCAGGACAAACGAGAATATATTTCAATACAAAAGATAACTCTTGTTCAAAAGTTTTTACGAAATCAATTCATTTTATTTTTGATTTTCAAGTATCAACGCACTGTAACCAGCTGTGTCAATAATTGAGACGTTAGCAGTTAGAGGATTAATGTACTTTTGGTATTTTTTCATGTCTTATAGCCAATAAAAATTTAAACTAGTATACTAAATTTTTATATATATATTGTTCGATGACTTGTAAAGTATTATATTTTCTCAATTCTTGATCCTTGACTGTATAAACCTTTTAATTATTAACTATTTTTATAAATTTAAATTAAAATTTATGAATAAATATAAAAATATTTTATGTTGTTTATGTTTGTTATTTATTACTCTATCGGTTAAAAATTATAGCAATTGAAGAGTCTCGATTAACAATAGAAATGCCAACTAATAAATTTCCGGTGTGAGATTATATGATATAATATTTTATTTCGTCACAGCGGCTTATTTCAAATCCCAACATACAAACAAATTTAGATATATAACATATTTAATTAATTTACATAAGCAAAAATAGACAAAATATTATGTACATACATACATAAACAAAAATCTATATATATATATATATATATATATATATACAGATTAAAACATTATTTAGTTGTGGTAAGTTCGTATAATATAACGTCAAGTTGTTTGTCAACTGTATCCCTGTGAGATTTTAATCGTACTAAGAAAATTATCAATGTGTGCTAATTTTCCGCATTATCTTTTTAATTGAGGAATATATCAATTTTGTGACAAATTTCAGCATATTCATACAATTTACACAGGGTGTTCGCAGGGAATTAACTACTTTATTTAAAATTAAATCAAAAAGGTTTGATGCTGGAAAATATTTTACTTAATTTTGATAATAAGGTATGGAAGAACTTGTTAGCTAAATATACTCTTCTGTCAGTCTTACAATTACGAACTACAATTGTAACATTTATTATCACATTTTTGTAAACATCTCAGACGATATTCCATTGATTTTGTCACAAATGTCACTAAAATGTTTTAGTTTGTTTATTAATCATCTATTTTACACAAGAAGACTTGTTTAACGTAACACGGTGAAAAAATAACAATGTATTTTAGTTCTAACTTTTTTTTTTATAAGATATAGTTGATAGCTATTTCGGCTCACGCCATCGTCAGAACTATGCTTAAACGAACATTTTCTTATCTATTTATAGCTGTGTAGAAAATGTACATAATAAATCTTCCATCTCGTTTACCGATCTAGCTTATTTACTGCTAGGAATAAAACTACAAATGTTTAGAATTGTAAATGAAACTAAAACGGCGGCTATATCAATAAGCTCATAAATGACATGGAAATGGCACATTACGTAAACGAAACAGCCCCCTGTAGTGAATTGAGCAATCGCCACCGACATATATTTCTTTGTTCGTTAAGAATTCTTTGTGATAGTTGATATCTATTGATTTCCATCTGTTCTAAAGCCTTCATCTTGCGACCTTTATTAAATACAAAGATATAAACACATTGTGCGATTCTTTTATAACGTGATTAGTAAACTATGAATAAGTTTTTTTACTGCTGAATGATCTTACATGTTCCTTAGCTCGAGTGGATATACTTCTACCTGTCTGTCCGATATAAACGGATAAACATGAGCCACAAGACTTTTTTTATAAATACCACTTCTTCGTACTTTAATGGAGTTCTTTCAAGTGAATGCCAATTCGATCAAAAAATTTTGTATAATAGATGATTATACCATATTTGTAACAAACACTCGGTTAGGGCCACTGTATCGGACCATAAAAACAGAATATATTATATATTACTTACTTATCTTTATTTTTTTCAATCTATTCCATGGTCACTGCAATCGGAATAAATGACTTTCACAATTCAATAAAATTATCATTAATGTAATTTTGTAAAAAACCCTGCAAAATTTTCCTGCAATTAATATGTACTATACTTTGAATATGTGAAACTAAATAAGGTTTCCTACCTTCAATGTACTTTCTCCCTTAAGGTTAATAACTCCTCTCGATTTCAATATGTGTTACCGATCAATCAATGGAGGAAAGTTCACCGTCGAACTTTATCCGTAACGATGCCAAACTCAGGATTACTTCGTTCTTTTTTCTTATTTTAACGAGAGTAGCGTATCTTTTTATCTAAGCTAGGATTGCCCAACCAGAGGCCCGTGGACTACATGAAGACAGTTTGAATTGACGATTATTATCCATTACCATTTCTATAAAAACAGACATTGATACAGTAGTATTAAAAAAATACAGTAGAACTTCAATTATCTGGATTGGTCAAAACAAACAAAAATATAACAAATTTGCTGATATGCACGTGGCAAATTGCGTCCACTGTTAACGAATGCGATGGAATACAAGCTTAACATTTTGATCGTTGCACTTGTTTTTTATGCAATTGTTTCAACAAGTCCTGTGTAAAATATGGGTCAATAATCCTCCAAATTCTATACGCATTGATCGTTTATTTCTAGAAAAATTGATCACTGCTTAAACATTTATTCAAACGATCCTGGATGCCACGTTTTGAATGAGGAGGAAATAATAAAGGAAATATCTGCATCAGATGCCAAAATCAAGAAGACGAAGAAGAGATTTGTGAGAGGTGAGACATAAGTCCCACACATTCTGAAACTTTTCAGTGTTTAGACGTCTCCATGAAGTGGTTTGAGAGTCAATAAGAATGCAATTTAGGATAACTTCTATGTCTTGAAAGTATTCGCGATTTAGCAACATCGAAAAGAAAAACTAGCTTCAAGCTTAAATGGATAATTGGTATTTTCAATATAAATAATTTGATAATAAAACTATTCATTAACCTAAACAAAAGAAAAAAATTAATACCAATTATGATTTTTTTCGATTATCCGAATTTGGCCTTATCCTGAATATCTTCATCCAAAATTAATCCGGATAATCAAGGTTCTACTACATTGTAAACTTTCCTACGCTTATGTTTAAATAATATCAAAAAAATGGTTATTTTTAATATGTACAAAAATATTTTGTATTTTAAAAAAAGTTTGACGGGCTCGGTAATTATTCCCGTTTAGTCAACGAAGTTTAACACCCATGCTACGGGTTCTCACACACGTTCCAAAACATGTCGCTCGTGACATTACATATCACGTTTAAAAGAATTCTATTCATCTACTGGTATGTTTCATGTACTACCATTTTCTCGTTTTCGTGACAGATTAAAGAAAACACACATATATATAAATATATCTCAAAATGTTAAATGAGTGGGATTGTTCAATAAATAGGGTTTGTATTTATTTAGTATAATCAAATAATTAAATACACCCAGTCCTTTTTTACGCGAATTCGATTATACACGATTTTTTTGGACGGCGCCGCTACATTTTTTTTCACTCGTATTTATGTTATTTTTTCGCCAAATTTGTTTTAAAGAAGACATTTAAATATGATGCTAGGCATGTAGGTTTCATTATTTTTTTAAATAAAAAAAATATGTGTATTATTAAAACTTAATTTTGCAAAGCATTCCATTTTTTTAAATACACATACAATTGCCAAATGTTAACAAGTGTATCGGATATTATGCGAATTTATGTTTTAGGGTATGTAAAGAAATATAATGCATTGCGTGAAATCATTTTTTTACGCGCCTTTTTCTGGAACCAATGTATCGCGTAAAAAAGGATTAGGTGTATGTATACAATTAACGATGTCGTGTGTCTGTACTTGATAAAATTTAAATATTACATTTAAATTATTGAAATTTTGTAGAATTACATGACGTAACACAAGAATTAATTTTTGGAGGTTGTCGACTCATTTACATAATCTCACTTAAATTATACAAGCAAGGTAGAATTTGAAAGGCTTAGCTGATCATTGAAAATAAACATTGAATTCAATTGAGTTCTGTTCAATACTAAAATTTCTTGATAAAAAAAGTTTATAATCCCTCGTGGCTTAATGCAATAATGTAACATCTTCGTCCGCATTAAGCAAATGGTTTTTCAACACTAAATAGTCGATTTTTTGTTTAATCTTAAACCAAGCTAACGTTAATTATTCATTGTGTGTCAGTTCTATTACATTCGTGTGATGCCAAAAGGCGGACAAAACTCAGGACAGTGATTAAACATGCGAAATCGTGCAATTTAAAATGAATAAATATTTATTAATTTTAATAATCCTATATTGAATGATTCACAATATGAGATTGTAGTGACTTAATTTACTTGGCTGATTCGTTATTGTGGCCGTTTAGTGTACTAAGCTGTCTTTTGACTCCTATACAACGGATTCTTTTTATTATGATTACAGCTTGTAAACGATGTAACGCAGAAGTGATTTTTTTTCATTTGAAGACTCTAATTGGATGAGAAGGCGTGAAAGAAAGCTTTGGTTTTCTAAACGACCGCAACGAGCATCGGCCAACTTATGGGCGTCGTTTTTCATTTAATAAAAAATGAACTTTCACATAGTCGCGCATGTAAAATTTTAACATTAATTTATATTCATATTTTTACTCATTTTGTTTTTATTCTGAAAACAATGTATTCTACCGGCAATTTGATGCAGTTCTTAATCGCAATGTCTTTAATTTAGATATTTTTCGACCATAGAACAAGTTTTAAAATAAATTTGATTATTATATATTGTCATATTTAAATTTGAAATACAAATAAATTCATAAAATACTAAAAGTGCATAAGGTACTTATTAGGTAAAAAAAAACAACAAGTTCAAATTGTGTAAAATATCATACTACATAATATTCAATAACGAAATAACACGGTGAAAAAAAATGTATTTTAGTTCTACAAAATTATTTTTTTCAATATAGTTGATAGCCATTTCGGCTCACTCCATTGTCAGAACTATGCTTAAACGAACATTAGCTTATCTATATATAGATGTGTAGAAAAGGTACACAATACATCTTTTCTCCTGTTTTAATGACCTAGCTTGTTTCTTGCTCGCAATAAAACTAAAAATTATAAATGAAACTAAAAAGGCGGCTATATTAATAACTTTACATATAGCACGGAAAAGATCTATTACAGAAACAAAGAAACACGCCGCAGAGGGTAAAGCAACGGCGATAGACATATCTTAATTTTTTCTATTGATTTCCAGCTGTTTCAAAGCCGTCATCCTGCTACCCTTATTACAAGATGCAAAACACGCTGAGTTTGAATTTATATTATGTGATTCCTTTATAACGTGATTAGCGAATTGTGAATCTGTTTTTTTACCATTGATCTAAATGGAGTTCTATCAAGTGAATGCCAATTTAATCAATAAAATAGCAAAATACTTACGATACCTGACAAATATGTTTAATCTTTTAACGCAAAACCCGATAATTACAAAAAATAATGAACAATCAAACGCCGTTATATTCTTTGTATGGTGTTGTTTTTTTTCTCGTCTAGCTAGTTTGGATATGGACAGATATCTCAATTTTGAATACAATTTGATGTAAAAAGTAAATTTTCGTTAACACTATAAATATTGCGTGCAAACAAAAAACAGCGTCAAACTTTAATGTGTTAATGTGAGATGTTTTTGCTTTTAAGCCCTCATATATTAATTCCATTACTTCTCTATCGCAAAATACAATTCAAATTTCGTTAAAATGTTCCACTTTCATTTGCAAAGTTTTCCTTTAAAAGTAAATGCATATATGAACAAAACGTTATATTTAATGACAACGCAAACATACTACTAGATGGAATCTCTTCTTTCTCTTATAATAATGATCCCCCACACTCCCTTAATGAATGGCGTCCCGACGCCACTCGTTCAACAAGTTTCACATTGAGGGAAAAATCCTGTGAGCTTACGTGCAAAAACTCTCTTATATTATACAAGAGTAGACAAATTAAGTGTCCATTTTTCTTTGTTAAATCTACCATATGCTGTACAAAGAGAATAATTCAAAAGAATAAGCATTTTTTCCATTATTTGAATAAAGAGTAGACCATTACTCGAATGAAACAAGTCCTGCATACTTTTAAAAACATATTTTAATCATAAAATTTATCTAGAAAAAAAGGCGATAATTGATACTACAAAGAATCTTACACCAGTACAAATATATTTGGTTGATTATCAATTTACTGGTAGCAAAAATGACTTTAAAAAATTTGGACAACAGAATAGTGATTTTCAAGTAAATATATGTTGTTATTGATATTTCATTGGAATTAAATCCAAGAACATTCTCGTTATATCCAATCACAAGAAGTGACATGTAAGAAATTATAATGAATCTTGTGATAATTACAAACAAAAACGAAATCTTTAAAATAATAAAAACACATTTCTTAATATTTTTTCCACTATGAATTTTTGATCAAGACCGGTTTCGTTCATCACGAACGCTATCAGCTGATAGAAAACAATATACAAGCAAGTCTATTTATACAAAATTAAGGTAAATCAATAATCAATCAGGAGCTCTGAATAATCATAAAGAACTCATTTGGAGAAGTAACGAGTGGGAACACGATGAAAAAATAGCAATTTATTTCAGTTCTACAAATTTCTTTATAAGATACATTTGATCGCTATTTCGGCTCACGCTAGTGAGACGACGGTGTGAGCCGAAATAGCGATCAACTATATCTTATAAAAAAAATTGTAGAACTAAAATACATCGCTATTTTTTCACCGTGTTATAATGAAGTTCTACCAAGTAAATGCCAATTCAATCAATAAAACGAGTGGGAAAATTTTATAATCAAAATAACCTGCACTTAAATACTTATTGAAACATCAGTTGATCAGTTGGTAATGCTCGCGATGAACACAACCGTTCAAAAAATATACAGCGGAAATAAGTACCTAAAAATGTGGTTCTATTATATAAAATATCGTGAATTTCCATCAAGAAGTGACAGTTAAAAGCTTAAAAGTGAAAACGAAATCAATGATAATGATTTTTATATGTTTAGACAGTTTAATCGCTGGCGATGCTTCCGATTTGAGCATTGTGATACGGACCGTAAAACAGTAAAACATCGGCCTACTGAATATCTATTAATTTGCTAAAACAATGCGTACTTGTGAGTTAGTTGTTTTCACAACATACATTCACGTCGCTTTCTGTGTTCGTGTTGGTCATTAGACAAATTCAATGTATAACAAACAAAGAAAATACACAAAAACATTCCACAGGTCGTCTTTATATCATTGAAGGTTCACTTACCTGTGTTTTGTTTTGTGTAGTTATTTTCGTATATAATTAACTTCGTTTGACTGAAAATTAATTAAAAACAAAGTAAAAAATTTATATATTCGACGTGCGTATAAAAACGACTTGCCAGTTAGTACAGTAGATGTTTTTCAATTAAATGAAATTCAATTATAAGTAATGTTTTTTTACTGTTTTTTTTACATGGTGTCTCAATAGCATGTTCTATGTTCTAAAATGATTGAACTTATAGTTTTGATAATATAATATAGACAAATGTATCGGTTATCAGAACAGAAAGCGAAAATACAAGTATTTTAAAATATCTCCACAATTTTATATTGAAAAGGTTTATATATATTAAATATCGGGAGCGGTTTCGCTCATCGCGAGCAACATCAGCTGATTTAACAGTGATTTATTTAATTTTAAATTTTAATTGCTACAACTTTGTACGATTCCACATGTTTTGTCACTAACGACCCAGGTTTCGCCTTTCGGCATCTTCAGGCATTCTATCACACGGATACACCAGAACTGGCGTAAAATAAACAGTTAGCATCGTCTATATACCAAAGTTATTAATTACAGGAAAACACTTAACCCAAGGCAAGCAGTAAATTGCAACTAAAACAAATTTAACAATATTAATCTAATAATTTTTAACACAATTGCCTGTGATAATTTTCATTTACGATGTTGTTAATGAGTCAAATAATGATGCTGAAAGGTGAGAAATTCCATCAAGCACCTTCAGTTAATATCATAAAACAAGTGCATTATTTATTCAAATAAAACCCCTATCCGCCAAAAAATAACAGTCAACTCCTTTAAAGTAAAATATTTTAGTACAAAATACTTTTAAGAAAATAAAACTTTCCTATATGTTTTGGTTCTCACAATCAAAAAGTCAAAGCTCCTTGAATAACTTTTTTTTTCAAATGAATATTATATACATAAATAATATAAGCTGGTTTGATAACCATGAATATAAACAAATCAAACGAAGATAGGCCGAAGCTTTTTGTCGGTCGTGGAACTCTTTTGTTGCGGAAAGCTTTTAAGCTCGTTCTTGAACAACAATACAACGCTTTGTCCACTCCAAGTTAAAGAACGACAGTAAACACATTCAGTATTATATCGGAGTACGCGATTTGGGTCAATTTTAGACCTATTTTTGGCATTAATGGAAGATAACTAAAGTAAATAACTAACATTGTGAACGCAAATAACAAAGGGAACCATGTTGACTGTTTGCCAATTTTTATGCACGACATTATTTACAGTTTTTCTGTTCGTCTCCTTTTTTGTTGATAGATTTATTCATATTTTATGCGTATTAAAATATAACCTCTCAATGAAGATACCTCGACAGGTTTTTACTGATTTCTATGGATACTGATAAATTAGTTGCTCAAAATCTGTTTCCTCATTGTAAAAAAATATATTTCTTTGGTTCGTAAGAAGAAATTTCTTTCAATGGAGACACTCAAAATATATTAGGTTATAACAACCATTTTGTTAAAGTGACATCTGTCAAATTTATTTTCAATTGTATATTAGAGTACGGCAAATTGCTATAAAATTAATAATAGCGTTAAAAACGCGTGAAAATAATCAAATACGTATAAACATTCTGCACGAACGATTTAAAGGCACGAAACTGGCCACCAAGATCGTGCAATTTAACGCCTTTAGACTTCTCTCTTTAGGTATATCTTCAGTTGCAAAAATTTCCAAATAAACCCAAAATAATAACGTCTTTAAGGTTCACCAAGAAAGCGCCATCCAAAAAAAAATAATGCAACAATCATTGAAAATTTGATTTACCAAATGTATAACACAAAAAAACCGCGGCAGACATATAAGTGGCGCTATATTTTATACATAACATTTCAAATGAAAAAAAATGAGTAGATTATATATACGACAAATCATTAAAAAAATAAATCTAGTTCATTGGGTTTAATATTAAAAGGCGTATTTTATTTACCTGTAATCTATTTGATCCAAATTCAAAAATATATCAAATCATAAACACTGAAAATTACACAATTTATACAACGCAATTTTTTACGTGGATAAAAATTCTCAGACAGATTCTTCTCTAGTAATTTTGTTCCAAGAGTTTTTTAAAAATCTTGAATGCAGAAATTTTCTGATAAAAATTACTTTGAATTAAACAGAATATTTCACCCTCGACGTATTTGCGATTGAATAAATTTGCTATGAAGTATGAAACATTTTTTTTCTGTTTCAGATTTTGGAGAATTGTTTGTACTTCAAAAGACAATTTTCGCCAAATAAAAGTGAAAGGAGTGTTAATAATATAATTCAAATCAGTGAATTATAGTTTGTCTTAAAAACTATACACAAAATGGTTGTTGATAAACATTTATTATATTAATGTGAAAAAATTAATCCTTCAATCTAATGTCACAAGAAAAAAAATCTTTATCTCTCTTCTACTTTCTTCTTCTTTCTTACTTCTTCGTCTGTTTCTTATTTATTCTGTTAAAATGATGGCCACTTCTTCACTACGTCACCCTCCACGTTACGACCCTCGTTCCTCACCAGGAATCGTCTGCCCTTCATCATTCCCTGATTCTTTCAAAGACTTTTTCACAACCTTAAACGAAGATGAAGACGGTGTAGATCTTTTGGCAACAATGCTGGAAGACAAGCTTATTCCTCGTTGCTCAGATACGAGCAGCGAATCAGGCCAAAGTAGAGACTACGAAGCCTTCAGGAAGACGGCATGTAGAAGAGTCATGTCCGCCAGAACCTTTCAAAGAAGAGCGTCCGAAGTCCATTGTAGAAGTAGACGACGAACAAGCTGTACTCAGGGTTTACCTGGGTATGTTCCAAGTAGTGGAGAGAAAGAAGTAAAGGAGAAGAATTCAGGTGCTACGTCACCAGGATGTTCTCCAGAAAGGGTGAGAAGAAGATCGTCTTCCTTAGCAGTGACACGTGCACCTCCTGACATAAAACGGTTCCTCCAAGCGGAACCTCCTCATGCAGAAGCGAGGAGTCCTATCCCTTCTCCAGCCAGGTCACCAAGACCAAGAGCTAGGACCTCTTCAATGCCTATTCAAAGGGTAAGTCCACAGTGCTATCCCCACATTTTATCTCAATTCATCCAAATTTTATCTTTTCGTATTTTATGCAAAGCTTTGACATGAACACAAAGCTTTTAAAAGCTTGTAATCTTGAGATGTTTTCGGTGACTCGACAATTTGGCCTCTGTTTGAAATGTTTTAAATTCGACAAAAGGTATGGCGTTAATGAAAATAAAATATTTTTCCACCGCTAAGTGATTTTAAAAATAAAACGTAAATTTTCATCGACGAATTCTTTACACATTAACCATTTACAAGTAAATTAGTCGTTTAATTAAACAAAAAAAAAAACATTCTTGAAAATATTCATATAAACCGAAAAATGATTTTATGTACACTTAGTGAATTTATGACATCGACTGGAGATGCTTGATAGAATTTCAAAGTCAAATTTGAATTGTTACAGCTTTGTACGATTCCACATATTATGTCAGTAACGACCCAAGATTCGCTTTTCGGCAGTACGTTAATCAGTTCTGTTGCATCTGTGTAATAGAAAGCCTGAAGATGAAGAAAGGCAAAACCCAAAAAAAGGGTTGTTGATGAAAAAATATGTAGAATCGTATTAGTTGCAACAATTTAAATAAGAGTTAGTTCGTTAGTTATAAGTGAATTTGTCTACCAAATGATGTTTTGATAGTTCTATAAGCGATGTTACAGTGAACACGTTTTACTTGTTTTGTTTCGTAGTAATATGAAATAAATACTTACAGTTAACAGTAAGGTAGGTAAGTTATATGGAACAATTAAAAAGTCATTGATAGCTGTTTTGAAATCATGCTATAGTCAAAATTATATTAAGAAGCCAAAACAGCTATACAGCTCTTATGAAACTTAAGGATTTTATAATTTCTACCCAAGAAAATGCAAATATAATCAAAAAAACGTTGTAATTGTTCCCCTTGTTTCGTAATTAAAAGCATTTAAAAACATTTTTTTTACAAATATCGTTCAAATTCGAACTGTTATTTTACTAATATTTTACAATTCGTCATTTCTGTTGCATCCGTATTATAAAATGCCTGACGATGGCGAAAGGCGAAACTCGAGTCACAAGCGACGAAACATTTGAAATCGTATAAAGTTTCAACAATTCTAATTTGGTTTGAAATTCAATCAAGCACCTTCGATCGACATCGTGAATCACGTTTTGTTTTTGACCTTTTCCCATAAATATAAAGAATTTTGAAACAATTTTTTGAAGAAGACTGATTAAAAGTCATTCTTTGAATCTGCGTTTCGCAAACGGAATTAACTTATTTTACATACACAGGTTCAAGTTCTTTTTTATTCACTCGTTTTCTGTTAACCTACCTAATAGATTTAATCACTGAGTCATTCAATAATTGTACAATATTGATTGTAAACAATCGTATGGAGATTATTAGAAAAAATCAGACAGTCACTTATCAATTATCGATAGTAATAAGAGAGTTAAAAATACTTCATAGCGGAGATTTTCTTTCGCATAACCACTAACGCGTATCGCACGAAATTGTCAGTCGCCCAATGTTTGCAAATCTAAGGTCTAACATCGACAGCATGTATTGCATTTTTTAATTTATTGGCAAACTTAATTTTTAAGATGAAGCCCTTTATTATTAAAAATATTTAAATTAACTCGTGAATTTTTGAATTAATTTTAACTGTCGCAAAGCGAAACCCGGGTCGTTCGCGACAAAGCATGTGGAATCGTACAACGTTTCAACAATTCAAATTTGAAATATTTATATTGTAACGGTTGAAATGTCGACGTTGATATGTCAATGGAAGATATTTCAGCGGCAATCCAATTAAAATCTCTTTCGCCGACATCGTTTGTTTCTATTTCATTGGAAAACATATACGATCCTAGTTTTTAAACACTGTTTTACCATAAGGGGAATTATTCATGAAGAACTGTAGTTCTTTGACGATGATTTTTCATAAGTAAACCACTCTTACTTCAATGTATCGGTTATGTTAAATTGGTAGATCAATCATATTAAAAAAACGGTGAAATATTTATACATAACTTTTCATTAAGTCGATTGAGTTAAGATAACAGAAATCTACATAGCACGGTGAAGAAAAGCAATGTATTATACTAGTATTAGGTGTTAACTGTCACTCCTTGATGGAAAGGTATGATTTTCAATTAGGACCGGTTTCACTCATTGCGAGCTTTATCAGTTGATATTTCTCGTGGTGATCGAAACCGGTCCTGATCAAAATATATTTTGCGGAAATAAGTACTAAAAACTGTGTTTTTATTATTTAAAATATTATACCTTCCCATTAAAAAGTGACAGTTAACCTTAGTGACCTTAAAAGTTTTACTATTTGCGTCAATTAAAAATTAACCAAATAATCTGATTTTTTTATATAATAATAAATACGCATTACTTGGTGCTTATTTCCTATCCAAAAATGTGTTTTAATTATTTAAAAAACGATATATTATATTTTACTTCTACAAAATTAATAAGGTATATAGTTGACGCTCTTTGGACTTTATACACACATTGCTGCTTTTCCACCGTGTTGCAATGGAGTTTTACCAAAAGTAAATACCAATTTTATCAACCAAGAAATCTCTTTGTTAAAAATTTTTGGAAGTTGATTTTAGCAACAACTCACTAAATGACCCCTGCGTAAGATATTTTGATTTCAAAATAAGAAACTTGAGGTTAAAACTGACACTTTGGACCACGAAATAAACGTCACATTTTTTATCTTTAAAGTGTAAAATAAACAGTTTTCAAGAATTAGATAACTGGAAAATACCAATCAGGGAAATCGATGATGTCACCATGTATTGCAAACAATATTGAGAGTCGTAAAATTGTATTCTAATCCAAAATTGTTATTTAACCGTTTCATTAAGACAACGCGCGTCTATGAAAGTTTGAGGCATCGCTTTCTCAAAACACTTGATGAGCTTCGCACCCTTAAT
The DNA here is from genome assembly GCA_028555115.1 of Himalopsyche japonica. NCBI lineage: Eukaryota > Metazoa > Arthropoda > Insecta > Trichoptera > Rhyacophilidae > Himalopsyche > Himalopsyche japonica. The sequence goes on along the minus strand of JAHFWJ010000590.1, from coordinate 1,227,957 downwards.
TCACCCTTGAAGCCTCGGGGTTTCTCTGTATCGAATTCCGGTCACAGAGTTAAATTTCCGCTAGACATCAAGACGTCAAATAATCTTATTACAACCCTTGGATATTTTGAGATAGGGATGTTGTAAAATTAGCTCAAATGCCCTGTCGAAACACATTTTGGTCCAAACAAACAGCTATGTAAATTTTAATTCGATCGTTGCGGGGACCGTAATCAAATACAGCAAGTATTGCTTTATTATATTTGCATTTACTTGCTAGAAATCAATTATAATAATTCAAAAGTATTGAAGTATTATATTCATGTTTCAAAAAACCTAGATACAATATTTGATAGCTTTTTTCCAACGGTATCGTGAGAAATATAATTAAACTTTTTAATTTTACCTATATGTTCTGTTAAACATTCACATAATCTCATCTACACTGATATCATACTTTTTATTTATACATATTATTTAATCTATTTACTGACGTATCAGTTTTTGTGGACCCTTTGCTAGAATGCCTGAAGGTGTCAAAAGGTAAAACCCAGTTCTTGAGTGACGAAACAGTTTAAGTAATTCAAATTGTACGACGTATATATCCTTCACAAGTCTCGTTATCACATGATGAATGTAAAAAAGTAAGAAAGCACTCATTTCAAGTGGAAACTTTTGTGAGACAAATGTCTGCAGCTTTTGTGTTATACAACACACGCCATTAGTTAACAAACAATTCATCGAGTTTACATCTTCCTGTACCGTACAAAAGTAAAACAAGACATTTTAAAAATGATAAGATATAACAAACAATGTGATTTCGGTTAATGATACACCCATCCAATATCTAATAGAAAGAAAGAGTGGAGTTCATATTGTAAATATTGATGCTTTTGTACAATACAGCAGTAATCATAGGGTATTCGTTTGGAATTTTAAATTAAGATTAAAAGCTTTACAAGTTTGTAAACAAATGTTAAATTGCCAATCTAACATATTCTTTTTTCGTGATAAGTAAATATTAACTACCGTTTTTTTTATTACATAATCTTTTTCACTTTTCATAGATCAATCCTAGAACTACTAGATCCAACTCGTTGCTGCTTTTTTTTCTCTCAGTTAGACATATTTTTATAAAACATAATATCCGTAAATGTTTGAGAATGAGTACCTTGTTATTAGGTTATCTAATCTAATCCAGGACCAGTTTCGCTCATCGCGAGCATTATCAACAGCTAATCAAAAATGTGTTGCGGAAATAAATATTAAAAAATGTGTTTTTATTATTTTAAAAAAATCAGGCTATATTATCATACAAATTTTAACGCTATCGAAAAATATTAATTGAATTGGCATTTACTTGGTAGAACTTCATTATTACATGGTAAATAAATATCAATGTATTTTAGTTCAACAAAATTTATAAGATATAAAGTAAATAGCTGTTTCTGCTTGCCTCTTCATCAGAATTTCTCTCTTTCTTATGACGATGGCGTAAGCCGAAATAGCTATCAACTATATATCTTATAAATTTTGTATAACTAAAATACATTGCTATTTTATCACCATGTTATTGCTAAAAAAACTATATTAATGAGTTTTATTTATAAATGCACTCCAATCAGCCATCGTCAATAATCACCTCGTAATCTATCTCTTTCGAATAATATGTTCCTTATGTATATTTTGACGCAAAATACTTTTCTTAAATGACGTATCTTTTAAAAAACAAAAGAATAAAGTAGTGGTTTAAAATATAACAAAAAAAGATCTCCGCTTAAATAAAAAAATTCCCCGTCGACCTTTTTGCCATCCTAATAATTTTCCCTTTACGGGAATTATATTCAGATAATTAAACAATATTAAATAATATTTTCCAGGATATTGGAGATTTTTGAGGCTTAAACCTTCTAAGCTCTGAGACATTCTAATAATTTGATTTTCTTTTACATTTTTTCCGCAAAAAAGAGAGACGATACAAGGTCGTCCCTCATCCAATCAAAATCATCATTAGACAAGCGTCGTAAAAGTGTTATTCAAGGCTTGTCAAAAAAGTAGAATTAGTGTGGCACTTTCTGGTGGAGTTCTCAAGACTAGCCAAAACCACGACATACGTGTCTAAAAGCCTTCATAACCAAAAAATGACATCCATTATAAAGAGAGTTAATAATATTTAAAAAGGCCATTTTTTCATTAAAAACGGTTTTCTTTTTTTACACCATATTCGCTTCTTATTCGTAGCATATGGTCATCCATCAGAATCTCAATGATTATCAGTATCCTACCAATCCCTTTGTATTTTACCAAGTCGTACCAGCTCCCAGCAGTTACTTCAAATATATCTTATGAATTTTCTTCAACGACCTTTCATGATAAAAAGATCGGTGGGGTTAAAAAAAGTAATAGATGGGTGTCAAGTTTTCTGAAGTATCCGAAGCATATCCTCCAGACCGACCCATCGTCCTCATTTTATTCTGGACGTAAAATGGGTTGGTTAGTGCGCTTTCTTACCTCCATGTTTCTAACAATTCTGTTATCGTAGCACACCATACAGTTATTCGTAACGTGCTATGACTCGCAACCGTAAATACAACTGTCAAGATGCATGCGTTGTACACATTGCATTTGGTTCTGAACGAGTTCAACCATGAGTACCAAAAATTTGTTTTAAATGAAAAGTTGTTTCAGCTATCCCTAATCAGTTTGCAAGCTCTAAACGCTGATAACCTTCTCTCGTGATATTTTCCTTCAGATGCCTGAAGCAACTAACTCTCTTGTCTTATACAAAATTTATAAAGTATATAGTCAATAGTTATTTCGGCTTACGCCATCATCAGAAAAAGAAGGTCATCCTGATGAAGGCGTCAGCCGAAATTGTTGTCGACTATATATCTTATAAATTATATAGAACTTAAATACATTGCTATATTTTTCACCGTGTTATAATGGTGTTCTACTTAGTAAATTCCAATTCAATCATTAAATCATACAATTGTCCGTGGCGGTTCGATAATGGGCGGCCCCAGTCACCATTTACTTTATTTATTTTTTGGAGATCGAATCTTTGTGGTAAAATTTGTACGACATTTTTATATTGTACATATAAATACCTCACTAATACTATCGAAAAACTCCTAAGAAAACATAAATTTGACAAAATTTACAATTTATTTATTCAACAATAATACAAATGTTTGCGATATTTTAATACAATTTCAAGTTATCTAAATATATATACAGTGGAACCTCGATCAACCGTTCTCGCATAATACGTTTTCCCGGATGGAACGCTTATTTTTTATAGTCCCGTCAAACTCCCATAAGAACAATGTTAAATAATCCCACATTGACCGTTTCCCGATTCCCCGATTCCCCAATTTTCTCGATAAACCGTCTAAATATTTTGGTCCCGTCACAAATATTATCCTGATTGACCGTTTTTATTGCATATTTCTCCGTATCTCGGCAAGCAAATTTTGTTTGATTTTTTGAGTTGAAATCCACCACACGCGTATTACTGTTTATGATACAAATGTAAAGTTGTTCATAATTCATGGTAATAATGATTCCTGTACATACAAACTTTTAGTCACAAGTTTAGTAACAAGTCTTTGTTCCGATTAAAGTGCCAAATAACAAAGAAGCAAACAAACATAAAGGACTTTTTAAAAAATAAATTTTAAATATAGTATGTACAAGTAACTAATAAATAAATATTTTATACGATTTTACTTGTTCATTATTATTTAAAGCTTTCCCGCATTTACCGTTATTTTTCCAGGGTCCCTTGGAAAACGTAAAATCGAGGTTTCACTGTATATCACTGAGTTAAAACTATGTCGGTTAAAATTTGTCTTTTAGACCTCTAAGATTGTGAGGTTCCAAGCACGCAGCTTTTAAGCTTGCGACGTAATCTAGCACTTAATAATATTTTTACAATTCTCATTAATTAAATTCTTAATAATTTAGAGCTTACTTTTTAAGGGTAAACGTAAAATCATAAAAAAGAAACTGAATATGAAGAATTTTACTTAAAATGTACAACAAAAACTTTACCTACAAATTCTTTTCTTGAAAAATCTTCCTAAAAGTTTATTCAAGTTCAGAAAAACAACATTTTTATGGCGAAATCTTATTTGTAAATCTTTTAATGGAAAAGATTATCCGGAAAAATTCGATGGAAAATCCGATTTTTAAAGACACAAAAATGTACGAAGTGAATCTTTTTCCAGTGGTTTTTGTTTTTCGGTTATTTACGCTATTAACTTCTTGTTAATGTTGTGTTTTTGTTTATTTGATTCAATTTTTTTAAATTTTATTCTATGAAAAAAAAGGTTTTTTAAATGTTTATCTCACTTTTGATCAGTACTTAAAAATATTTACGTTGAGATGAATTTATTTTAATATTGATAACTTTTATATTTCTGTTATTAACTTTGACCTTTCATTGTATATTTTTTAATAAATAATAGATTAGCAGAATATTTGTGTTTCGTAAAATTCTAGACATTTTAAAAAGGTCTTGAAATGAACCAGACCACAATGTTGAAACATTTTTCTATAAGAAATATTCTTTTTTAATTCAGCAACAAAGGCAATTCAAAGAAAATTTTACTGTTTATTAAGTTGGAAAGGTATTCACTAAGCGACAATAATTCACAATCATACCAGTCTCGAAAAAATACTTTTTTTAATATACTAGCGAAAACTCGACATGCGTTGCAATGCCACTCAAACAAAGAAAGTGTTTGTGCTATAACGATGTTCATCTAAATGCTTATGGATACACAATATTTTTGTGTTATCCATCTGTGGCGTTTCATGCAATTTTTTTTATTTTCCGTGTCAATTAACTCAATAAAAAATGTTTAATTTACATCGATTGTCTCCTGATTAAAAAAGTTCCCTGGCCGCTACTACTAGTTTATTGTAATTAGTTGAATTTAGCACATTCACGTGTTCGATCAAGGTAAATAAATACAGTTTATACATTAAAATCGTGAGCTGCAGTTTCATCATTGAACAATTGAGAGCGGAAGACTGAACAGAAAATAACTCAGATGTCAAACGAAAACCCTTATATTTTGAGAGAAAGAATCGAACAATACCAGTGACATCTGGTGTATAACATACATAAATAAAACAGTGACGATAATTTTACTCTACACTTAAAATTGTTGGTATTGCTTAATTCAAAATTTGTGATCTTTGACATATATTGCGATGTCTTCAATCCTCAAGTTGATCTTGAGTAACTTATGAATTTTGTATAATTTTGGATAATCTACCGTAAAATATCCGGTTCAAAATAAAATGTAATGTTTTTCTACTATTTCCAAAATTTTATATTAATAATATAAAAATGTAGGTCAGGACTAGTTTCGCTCACCGCAAACATGATTAACTCTTGATAGTTTAATATGTATATATGTGTATGGTTTGATATGTATATATACATATATATGTGATAATTATTAACACATTGTTTTATAAACAGCCTTATTTTAATTTGGATTGTATCAATTAATAACACTCACAATAAACAAAACCGATTTTTATTTTCTTAATATAAAATTATGGAAAAAGAACTTGAATTTATGTTTCATAATTTAATTTTAATATGAATTTACATTAAGAACGATAGTTTAGACTTAAATTAATGCTGAAATTAATAATAAAGCAAATACATTGTTATAATCAAGTTTAAATTATGAATATTTTATGCTTAAAAATGGCGAAACTTATGCACGAAAAAAAGTATTTCTAAAGGGAAGGAAAATTCTGCTTAAAGCTATCGTATACTTCAAGAAGCTTTTATTAAACTGTTCCTTCTCAAGACGCTTGTGAAAGCTAAGATCTTTAAGCTTTTAAGGTGATGATTTTAAATAAATAAAATGTTTTACCAATCAGGTGCGCTTATATGCTATCAATTTTCTTTAAATATTTCATCAAAATACAATCGAAGCTTTCCAAGAGACATCCGCTCAAAAAAATCGGTTTTTCTAAGGAATCACTGTTCATTTTATTCGTAATGGTTCAGTTACCCCACTCTTGGATCAAAATTACTTTTATTTCAATCAAACTCTAATGCGTCTGTCTAGCTTTTGAATATCGCCAAAAGCTCTTAACGCTGAGCATCACTCAGGAGTTCTATTTCAAAACCTAGTAAGTGGTTTTCCGAAAATTCTTCAAGGTATTTAAAATATGTAACACGATCGCACGTATTTCAAACTACTCTATAATTTGCAGTGCTAAATTCTCTTATATAAACACAGATTTCATTCACGGTTTTCAAGATGATTTTAATGATATTTGAACCAAAAATGGTCAGTCTCTCGGCTTAAAACAAGATTTAGGGACATCTTCTAATTTTGTATAACAAACAGTATTTGTAGGTCGTATGTTTAATATCAAAACACAAATACATTTTATGATATCAACTGAAGGTGCTTGATGGTATTCCAATATGAAATTTGAATTGTTACGGCTTTGTACTAACAGTTCCGTCAGTTCTGTTGCATCCGTGTGATAGAATGCCTGAACATGCCGAAAGGCGAGACCCGGATCGTTAGCGACAAAACATGAGGAATCATAAAAAGTTGTAACAATTCAAATTTGATATTGAAGTTCCATCGAGCACCTTCAGTCGGTATTAATTTTTTTTAGTCAGAGTCGTGTTATTGTTGAACGCCGGAGTACACCATAGTCTGGTCTGGTAGCTTTTGGTCAACGTCGGTTATTATAATTAAATAAGAACTCATAAAATTTATTTCAGATATGTATTTAACTCGTAGACTTAGGATGTATATTTTGATATAACAGACTTTTTAGTTTCATTTACAATTTTTATTTTTATTGCGAGCAAGAAACAAGCTACGTTGTTAAAACAGGAGAGAAGATGTATTGTGTACCTTTTCTACACAGCTATATATAGATAAGCGAATTGTCGTTTAGGTATAGTTCTGACGATGGCGTGAGCCAAAATAGCTATCAACTATATCTTAAAAAATAAAAAAAAATAGGATTAAAATACCAAGTGAATGCCAATTCAATCAATAAATACATTAAATTTGGTTAAGTGATGAAAGGTCTTCGCAATTATCAACCATCATAAAAAAAATATTGGATAATTGAATACTCATTTATGATACACCTCTTCGTTTTAAGTGAGTATGTTTTAGTGGGATAATTAAATTCCATCAAGAACCCTCTGTCGATAGTGTTGATTAAGCAATCAAATCTTTTATTGCACGAATTATATATATTAAGCCATTATTTATATTATACAATTGAATAACTTTAATCCATGATATCAACTGAAAGGCGTGGGTAGTGGTGATATCAAACAAAGAAAGTCAAAAGGAGAATCGCTGATTGCGGAATGATTTTGTTCAGACAAAAAAAATATGTACGAATGATTTTATTATTTCTTTTAGATTGTGTGCGAGAATAAAGTTTACAGGGGCGGGCAAGCTTCGAAACTTTTTTTTCCTTGAGGCGAAAAGCTGAATATTCTGTGACACGAGAAAATTGTAGACAGTGACATCTTGTGATGAAAATAGTTAGGCAGTAGTTTTTTTTTCAAGTATTTCGAAATAAAACTTTTTTTTCAGAATTCTGTTTAAGTGGTGCCTGAGGGTGGTTATTTAACAGGTTTCCTATTATTCAAATAACATAATACTTTCTTTAAAATACCTATTTTTTTATAACCAAATAATTAAATTATACTAAAATAAAAATTACACAAGCTTTCAACATGGCTCGGAGAATTTGTTAGTATGCTCTGATATCTAGTGACGTATGTTATGTTGTACTGTTTAAGTGGTGCCTGAGGGTGGTTATTTTTCACAAACAGATTTCCTATTATTCAAATAACATAATATTTTCTTTAAAATACCTATTTTTTATAACCAAATAATTAAATTATACTAAAATAAAAATTACACAAGCTTTTAACATGGCTCGGAGAATTTGTTAGTATACTCTGATATCTAGTGACGTATGTTGTAGCACAACCATTTTTTCATGCTTTTGACTGTTCAAATACTCCTAAGACACTCGTTTCGATCATATAGAAGTTTATAACGGTTCTACGTAATTTAAAACATCAATTTTTATCATTAATGTGTACTATACAATCATCATCATCAGCCAAGGTCGATCCACTGCTGGATGAAGGCCTCCCGCTGTTTTCTCTTACAGGGGGTTTGTTTGGACATAGCACACCACGCTGCCCAGGCGGGTTGGTGTGTGGTTTTCTGCCTGGGTTTTCCTTCCCATAGCCAAGAGAATACGGCACGCGGTGTTCCCGAGCGGTCACCCATCCAAGCACTATCCGCGTCCAATGCTGCTTAACTTTGGTGATCGGACGAGAACCGGTGCTTACAACGTGGTATGGTCGTTGGCATTATACAATAAATGATGAAAAATATACATTCCAGTTAAATCGATGAGAATCAAAAATATTAACACGGTGAAAAAATAGCAATGTATTTTAGTTCTACAAAATTATTTTTAACAAATATAGTTGATAGCTATTTCGGCTCACCCATCGTCAGAACTATGCTTAAACTAACATTTGCTTATCATATATAGCTGTGTAGAAAAGGTACACAACACATCCTCTCTCCTGTTCCAACGGTCTAGCTTGTTACTTTAACACACTGGCACAAGCTAGACCGTTGGAACAGGAGAGAGGATGTGTTGTGTACCTTTTCTACACAGCTATATATAGATAAGCAAATGTTAGTTTAAACATAGTTCTGACGATGGCGTGAGCCGAAATAGATATCAACTATATTTGTTAAAAATAATTTTGTAGAACTAAAATACATTGCTATTTTTTCACCGTGTTATAATGGAGTTCTACCAAGTGAATGCCAATTCAATCAATAAATCAAAAATATTTTTATAATTTTATGATATTGACTGAAGGTGCTCGATGGAACTTTAATATTAAATTTGAATAGTTAAAACTTTGTACGATTTCACATGTTCTGACGTCGGTTCTGTTGCATCCGTGTGATAGAATGCCTGAAGATGTCGAAAGGCGAAACCCGGGTCGTTAGTGACGTGAGTTCTATTTTATTGATGTGCCTTATGGAAACTTAGGTTTTGTTAAATTGAATATACTTTTTTGATTTACAGTACACAGTCTTTCCATGTCTTGCAATTATGTTAACTAACATATATTAGTTTTGATATACTTAATATGGCTCCGACATCGGCGATTTGTTACCAGTGATGATAAAAGATGTCGCACCATTAATCTGTAAGTAAAAAATGGCGTATATTTTCTCATCTTCAAGACATTCGCCCGTCATTATTTTACAAACACAAAGGAAGTCTTGAGTGGTGACAAACAAAAGGAGGAGAGTACAACAAAAAAATATAATCTCCCATTAGTTCAACGTATACTTCCACATAATTTAATTGAACATTTCAGAGTAAATTTATTTCTTATTTATTTTATCCAGAACTCTGGACTCGTGTTTTCGTCGATTTTGTTGTCGTGAAAAATTAACGACTCTCTCTCTACAATATCTCAATGAACAATTTGTCATATTGGTTTGTCTTTAATTTAATGCACATAAATAGGAAAGGTACGAAAAAACCTGTTAAAAATATGCTTAGATTAGTCGGAGTTAAAGTCATGTTTTTTTTAACAACTCCACAAGGCGAGAGTGCTTAGTGAAATTTCAATATCAAATATGAATTGTTACAACTTTGTACGATTCCTCGTTTTTTGTCGCTAACGAACCGGGTTTCGCCTTTCGGCATCTTCGGGCATTCTATCACACGAATGCATCAGAACTGACTAGGTCATAAACACAATTATATTAAAAATATATTGAATTTAATGATATCAATGAATCAATTACAATTTCAAAACTGTCATTTAAAAATTTGGGCAAGTGTTAATTGAAACTAGAGCCAGTGACCTTAACCAGGCGACTAATGACACGGCAAAAATGTGTGTTTGAATTGTTGAAATATTGAAGTTCCATCAAGCACCTTCAGTCGGTATCATAAATTAAAAAATATGTGTGCCAAAAAATGAAATATGTATTTTAATAAACATCAGGAAGTATTTTTTTTTTGTGAAGTACACAATAAAAATTCTATTATAGCCTCTTTTATCGTAAAAAATTATTATATATTGACACACATTCAAAGAGGATGTGATCCATAAACTTTTATTCACCGCCTTATTGAAGGATATTTAAAAATAGAATCGATGGTTTCTGGGAATTTGAGTAACAGGTACAGTCGCTGACCACCTCTCTGTAATAAAACGAAATAAATAACAAAATATTAAAGCACGAAGCTTAACGCATTTTTTTGCAATTTATTTTACTCGTATCAAGACAGTTAACGCTCGTTACGAGGATTATCAAATGAATTTATTTGTATTATAGATAACGTTCGCGATGAGCGATTTTAGTCCTGATCTTAATAATATGAACATTTCAAAAAAGTATTAAGCATTGTGATATAGTGTTTAGTTATAATACCTGTAAAAAAATACTGAATCGTCACATTATAACACGGTGAAAACATTTCAATGTATTTTTGTTCTACAAAATTATACGGTATATAGTCGAAAGCTATTTCGGTTTATGACGTCGTCAGAACTACCCTTGAGAAATGTAATGAACGTGTACTTAAATTCTTCATTTGTGGGTGTTTTTTCGTACATGTTAACCTTGACAACAAATGCTTCTACGTTTAAATATAGTTTCGATGAAGGTTAAGCCGAAATAGCTATTAACAATATGTCTTATAAATTTTGTAGAATTTAAATACATTGCTATAGAGTTCTACTAAAGTAAATTTTAATTCAGCCAACTAATGTTTCTGTTTTCGCACATTATTTTCCATAGTTGTGACAACATATTGAAATCCAGTTTTTATCATCGTAGTATCTTTTTTTTAAATTTAATGATTCAAACATTGTAAGATTCCACATGCTTTGTTACACGTGACCCGGGTTTCGCATTTCGGCATCTTCATGCATTTTATCACACGAATACAACATAAATATTCATCTCTTATTAATAATAGTAGTACTTTTAGTATATTTACTTCAACTGTAAGTTAGTAGTATTTTTGTCGATTATATTGAAGATTGATTATTTCATAAGACCAATTCCTCATCTGTACAGTTTATGCAGAAAAAGACGAGCGATTGGCTCCTGTCTGAAGATTGGCAATCTATGCTTAATATTATGAAATCTGACTACTAATAAACAATGCACATGCTATTTTCATATTTAAAAAATGTGTTTCAATAAAACCCTACAAATAAACTTTTGCCGACTTATTAAAGCAACTCATATCATTAACTGGCCGATGATTGTATACATTACTCTCATATTCAAAATGTAAAAGAAGACCTACATTTCCTCATCAAAAATATTACAAATACATTTTTTAAGTCTTAATTTTTTACTTAAAAGACATCCGTGATATAAATAAATATACTTTATTTTTAAATACACTCAAATATCTCTTAGTACTATCGATCAAAATAGATAAATTGGTAAAATTTACTGATTTTTAATTGATCGTATTTATGGTAATATCAAGTCGAAAGGAGTCGTTAGAGTCGAAGTTGGAGTCAAATTCTTTGTAGTCAATGACTTTTTAAAGTCAGTGTAGTATTTTTATCAACAAGTCTTCAAGAAATTGAAGTCACCTTTTTTATCCCAGAGTTATAAGTGAATCTATAGTATAAGAATGAAAAGCGAGTTTGAGGGTTCATTATATTTTAGTTCTACAAAAACACATTTTTTTTTTAGTTAATTTGATAGCTATTTCGGCTCACGCCATCGTCAGAACTATGCTTAAATGATACAGTACGTATCTTATGACACTACAATGGGGACAAAGGGCGCGTTTAACGCCCATCTTTCCCTTTCGTCGCTGGTGTTTTGTGTTAAGTTTTTTTTTTTAGTGGATCCTCTTATTTTTTTTTTTTTTGATCTCTTTTAGGGCAAGTGACTCACAGGTTGCGTGTCACTTGTAACACCAGGTAACAAAAACATGGATTCTATATAAACCAAAATACACAAAATATAAATTGATTCTATACAATCCAAAAAAAAAAAAACAATGAATGAAAATGACGGTCTCGGTGGCGAAGTGTTGTGGTCCAGGGGGTACTGCTTTCTCTTCCTGGTGCCCGGAACCGTAGACGGACACCAGACAGGTTAGTATGGGCGAGGGTGATGGTCTGTGTTGTGGGAGGGAGAGGATCTAGGGAGGTTTCAGTTTTAAGCTTAAATGAATATTTGCTTAACTATATATAGCTGTGTAAAAAAGGTACACAATACATCTTCTCTCTTGTTTTAACCGGTTAACTGCCGGCAGGTACATGTATGGCGGTACCCAGCACGCCGCGAATTTTACGACAAAAATAAAACCTTCTAAACATATCGTTATTGAAAGCGTAATAAAGTTTATTTATAAAACTTACCAAATAAATGAAGAGCACGCCAGTCGTGCAGTCATTCATCCATAATCATAAAATTAATTGTTCATGGTGCAGGGTTGTCAAAAAAACAAGGTCAAGGTTGTTAAAACGGCGCGTCTTAAGACGTAATTTTTGTATAAGCGGTGCTCCGTTCACAGAAAATTATGCGTCTTAAGATGCTTTTGGCAGTTAACCGGTTAACGACCTAGCTCATTTTTTGCTTTCAATACAACTAAAAATTGTAAATGAAACTAAGAATGCGTCGGTATCAATAAGTTTAAATATGGCACGGAAATAGTCTATTATAGAGACAAACCGGCCCCCCGTAGCGGGTTAAGCAATGGTGATCGACATTTATTAGTTTGTTCGTTAAGAATTCGTTATTATAATTGATGTAACAAACTGCAAAGAAATAATGTCGGGACTAATTTTATTCATCGCGAGTGTTATCAAATTACTAAATGTTTTTTTATTTAATGAAATATGATACTTTTTCACCATAATTCCCACCTTGACCAATGAGTTATAACTTCAAATATAAAAACAATTCATATCCACATCAAACACTGTTTATCAATATTATAATAAATAAATCCAATTAATTACATTTACTTATATTGGTGACTTATTGGATAGAAACAATAGACACGCGGCTTACTGCTTTCTATTGAAAATTTATCATAATACAACAAATAAATTTTATAGCTTAATCGTTCCACAAAAACTGAATTAATCTCAAATCGGTTTGTGCTTTTATTCGCGTCACATGTACAAAACAGTATAATTGATGAAGGAATCTTTCCAGTTAAAAAGAAAGCCTCCAAAATTTAGTTCTCCCATCACGCAATAATAAGCATTCGAGAGCTTTTTAGCAATAGTCTGTAACCTTTATAATTATTTTCATTACAAAATAAACAAAGAGGCAATTTGAATGTGGCCCAACATTGAGATCTCTTTTTCCCTAAGTGAGTGTAATTTACCTTTTCTGCGAACTTCAATTTACTTCGCTTCGCTAATTAATTGTTATTATCCTAAGCTTTGTTCCCATACTGAGGAAAAGGGGAGGGATGAGAAGAATGGCTACTTCTACAAATAATATTTCTATCGATTACCGAATCAAACCTAAAAGTTTCAACTCACCTGCTAATTTATTTATGGTTTATAACCGCAAAGCTGAGTGACTTAGTGATTAGTTAATTTTGTGAAATATGTTTTTTCGATTAAATATTTGAACCGATGTTTTTATCAATTTTATTGTGTTAACCGTCACTTCTTGGTGGAAAAGCATTATGTTCAAATATTTTATTTAAATTTTCTATTATTAATATCGGGACCGGTTTCGCACGTTACTACCATTATCAATTTACAATACAATATAAATAAAAACAATCATTACACAAGTTTTGTCTTTCATTGCCTGGTATAATGCCAACAGTTAGTCATGCTCTCGATAAGTGAAACCGGTCCTGAATAACATTTTTATATCATAGAAAATTCTTAAAAGTTTTCAGTGTAGAAAAATATGTACAATTTAAATTGACAGACAACTCCTAATTCAATGTTCATCCATAATTAATAGCTTCAATAATCAAATTAAAATTTTTGAAACTTTGTACGATTCCACATGTTTTGTTACTACCGACACAGGTTTCACCTTTCGGCATCTTCAAGCATTCTGATGCAACAGAACTGACTTCGTCAGTGCGATAAAGTTGCCTGAAGATACCGAAAGCATAAAAGCTCGGTTCGTAAGTGTGTGTTAATGTGGAGTCGTGCAAATTTTCGTAAATTCAAATTTGATATTAAAATTCCATCAAGCACCTTCAAACGATTTTAAAAATTGCTTCAATCTTCGTTTCGGATTAATTTGTTGGCCTTAACTATTTTAAGCGCGTTACATGATATGTTATTTAGTGTGTCAATTTTCCAACTGAATGCAGGTTTAACTATCATTTCTTAAATTGTCTATCAGAGAGAGATTTTGAATGATTCAGTGAGCTTTTCTTTGTCACACAATCAATTATTCGCTTCAATAATTTAAATACTGAAAAATCACAATGAAAACCATGTTTTGATGAATATAACCATATTTTTCAATATGCCTGAGAAAAAACCATCGATATATGATATTTATATGTAGAATATGAGTGAAATCACAAACAGAACAAATTTTAGAATGAAAAAGGGAAGAACGTTAAGTGAATTGAACTCGAGACATCTGTCACGAAAGCCATCAACGTTAACCACTGTTCCGTGGACTCAAAATACGCTCCGACCATAGTTTATAATATATATATATATCTTTAAAGAGCAATGGACTGTAATCAATACAATTGAATTATAAGGAACTAATACAACACTTATAATAAAGTTATTTAGTATTATCAAGTTTTCATTAATGTATCGATTCTTATGAATGTACTTTGTCTTGAATACTAAGATTAATTATTATTGCTATCAGATTATCAAGAATACTTGCCTCATAAACTTCACAACATTAAGTGTGTTGTATGTATTCTATCAGGCATTTCCAATATCCCAACATCATACGTCAGGGGTAGTAAACATAATTATAAATATATTTGCCTTATATGTGTTAAACGTTTGTAAATATACAGATATACACGCATGTAATAGAATAGACTAATTATGATATAATACAATGTATATTATCTTCATCATTTTAAAGTGTTGAATGAAAAAAACCAATGTTTAGAACTATTTCCACAATATTGTTGATTCTTAATGAAGGCTGGTTTCGCTCATCGCGAGCATTGTCAGATGATATCTGTTTACTACTTTTATATCTCTGCTTATGTTATAAATACTTATAAACTATTTTTTTCAGGTTTTTTCATACCTTTCCTATTTATGGGCATTATATTAGAGATCATTCAACCAATCCGACAAATTGTTCATTAAGATATACTTAAAAACGTATAGTCGAAAATATAGTCGGAGTAGCTCGTTTTACACAACTCCGACTGCGACATTATCCAAAAACTCGACGGCAACTTCAGCCAAAACACCGTGACTCTATGACACCGAATTTTTTAACTTTCTTAAGATGTTCCTCAAACACATGAAAAAAACATGTCTGATATAAAGTTATGGCTGAAACTTTTGAGAAAAAGCTTTTTTTTAAATTGATGTTTTATTGATTCTATGAAAAATGGTTTTCACTGTTCATCTACAAGATAACAACGTCATACATTAAATAAACGAAATCCATTTGACGTCACAGAAATGAACCCAAGAAATAAAACGCTATTAATATTATCCTTAAATAATATGTATTTCTTGATTGAATTAGCATTCACTTGGTAGAACTCCATTATAACACGGTGAAAAAAATAGTACATTTTATAAATACCGGCTTAAACTTGACAGAAGCGGTGTTTATAAAACGTCCTGTGGCTCATGTTTATCCGTTTATATCGGACAGACAGGTAGACGTATATCCACTCGAGCTAAGAAACATGTAAAATCGTTCAACATTTAAAAAAACAGATTCAAAATTCGCTAATCACGTTATAAAGGAATCACATAATATAAATTCAAACTCAGCGCCTAAGTTTTTGCATCTTTGTAGAAAGGGTCGCAAGATGACGGCATCAACTATCACAAAGGATTCTTAACGAACAAACTAAGATATGTCTATCACCATTGCTTAACCCTCTGCGTGGTGCTTCTTTGTTTCTGTAATAGACCATTTCCATGCCATATGTAAACTTGTTGATATAGCCGCCTTTTTATTGTAGTTTCATTTACAATTTTTAGTTTTATTGCGAGCAATAAACAAGCTAGATCGTTAGAACAGGAGAGAAGATATATTGTGTACCTTTTCTACACAGCTATATATAGATAAGCAAATGTTAGTTTAAGCATAGTTCTTACGATGGCGTGACCGGAAATAGCTATCAACTATATTTAAAAAAATAATTTTGTAGAACTAAAATACATTGCTATTTTTTTCACAGTGTAATATGTATTTCCTTTACTTTAATAGCGTGCCTAAGTTTCACCACCGCTGTTATTTATGTATCCAGTTAAAATTGTTGCTACAAGAAGCGCCTTTTATCATTATCTAGGTATTTAAAGTAGCTAATAAAGGTGAGATTACACTGAATGGGTGTAATTATTAGAAAAGGAAGATTGATTTGAGCTTTAAGCAGAAATGAAGGGAATAATAATGTTGCGCAAGTCTCGTTAATCTTAAGAACAACGCGTATTGTACCACACATTACAAACACCACTAAATTAATTAACACAGTTTGAAATTTTAATTATTGAAACTCTGTACATTTCTACATGTTTTTTCACACGTTCTTCGGTCAGTTCTATTGCAGCCATGTGATAGATTGTCTGAAGATGCCGAAGGCTTAGTCAGGGTTATGAGTGTAGTTCATATGGAAATTTATAATGTTTAAACATTTACAATTTGATATTGAAATCCTTTCAAATCACCCCTGAACGATATCGTAAATCGTAAAACATTTTTGTTATATATCGGATACAAAAGTTCTTTTAAAACAAATAAGCGTTCATTATTTTTAAATATTTATTTTGTAATTTTCATTGGGCATATGGGTAAATACGATTTAACCTTTCTTTTTTTCAATTTTTGTTTTAATAAAAATTCTAAACATTTTTTTGATCGAATCATTATAATAGAATGATATAAAAATAGTTTTATCGTATTCAAACCAGTTGCATAATCCAGGGATTGCAAACCATCGACACAGCACTTGAATACATTATCACAATAATTGTTGACATATACGACAAGTACGTCCATACTCCTTAACAAAAAAATCGCGCCGACGTACTAGTACGTCCATACTCCTGGAAAGGTTAAGGGAATACGTCATTTTACTAGGTACTAAACGAAGCCGGTCCTAATATCATTAATATACATTCGGGGCAAAATTACTAAGCTTTGTGTTTTATTATTCAAACAAAATGATTTTCCGGCAAGAAGTGTTAATTTACACTTCAAAACTGAATAATAAAAAAAAATTATTGAATTGGCATTTACTTGGTAGAATTCCATTATAACACGGTGTAAAAATAGCCATATATTTAAATTTTACAATTTTTTATAAGATATAGTTGATAGCTATTTCGGCTCACGCCATCGTCAGAACTATGCTTAAACGAACATTTGCTAATCTATATATAGCTGTGTAGGTACACAATACATCTTCTCTCCTGTTTGAACGACCTAGCTTATTTCTTGCTAACAATAAAACTGCAAATTTTAAAAATTATAAATGAAACTAACAAGGCGGGTATGTCAATAAGCTTCGGTACTGCAAGGAAATTGTTTATTGGATGGGGCTGGTTTATTACCGAAAGATGTATTGTGTACCTTTTCTACACAGGAATATATACATAAGCATAGTTCTGACGATCGCGTGAGCCGAAATAGCTATCAACCATATCGTATAAAAAATTTGTAGAGCTAAAATACATGGCTATTGTTCACGGCGTGATAAAAAAAAACATGTTGGAATGTCTGATACGATACCAACTTAATAAAGCGAATGCTTGAGAGAAGGCATTCTGAAAGCTCTTAACGCGTTCGCTGATAAAAATACACCAGGTAGCGATTGATCCTGGCAGGACTTGCTACGTCATCGCAAATAAAAGAATTGCGTTGCAATATACGCTAAACGTGCACTCTATTTGATTTAAAATGGTAACACCCCACTTTCAATCAACAAAATGGCGCCGCTAGTGTAAACAATTGCCAAATGTAAAAACACGCATTTAAATAATTCTACGTGGCTATGCGGTAACGCCTTGTGTTCCTTTTTGATTATCACAAGTTTTTCAACCCTCAGTTAAACAATTTAATAGCTGAGAGCCATAACAGCCTATACAACAAATATTCTGAACTAAAAGTTAATATGAATTTTACAAATACATTTTAAAAAAAGTTGAGAATCATTCAGAATTTGAATACGCGTCACTACGGTCAGATGGGGACAAGTTAACAGGAAGATAAAACAATAAAAAGTTCAATAACATTTTAAACACTTAATTAACGATATCAACTGAAGGTGCTTGATAGATTTTCAATACCAAATTTAAAAAAAACATTGTATATTTTAGGATGTTATGCCTCTCACGAACCGATATTATTCCTGTATTTTTCTTGTGTAATACCGGTTGTATATAACCGATACAAATATTATAATGTATATCAGTCAGAGTTCTACCAACTAAATGACAATTCAATTAATAAAATGTAAAATAGACTGAAGATTTTTTGAGTATGAAACGTTTTAATGAATTTGATATACGAGGTAAAAAAAATATTCAAAACTAAATCGTACATTCAAATTTCAAAACAAACAACAAGACTAGCAAATGTTTTCGATATATTTCAAAAAAATTCAAATTAAACACTAAAAATATCGTTAGTTATTTTTATACATGAAGCTTATTTACATTAGAAACTAAACATCTAACTAACTAAATCTAATGCTTCAGAACAACTGATGTAAATACCTCATTGTTTTTTAACAGGATTTTACTTAACTTTATACGAGTAACATTCTAAAATTTAAAAAAAAAACAACAGATTCGAAATTTTAAATAATAATTTTCAATTTAATCAGCAAAGCATCTGCGTAGACAACGGTCAATTTATAAACATTAAATTTTGATGTTGACTTAATGTAAAATATTATATAACCTATTCTCATTTTTTTTTAAATTATAATTGTTAAAATTTTGTTCGATTCCACGTGTTTTGTCACTAGCAGTTATCGTTGTCTATCAAACATATTGGTTAATTTACGAAATCACCTGTTACGTACATACATAAACAGATAAATACCTAACATATATATAATATTGCTGATTTATATCCTCGTTTTAGCCCACAAACGTACAGATGTCGACAAATTCTTTAAGCTAACCATATCGAATTCGCAAATTAAATCTACGTAACTTCTCGGAGTGAATTAGTATAGTATTGAAATTAGATCAGCGATACTCAACCTACGGCCTAATCACTTTTTATGAGTGGCCTAAAATAATCATAGATACTAAACGCCTTGCATTATTTTCAAAGCCTCTGTTTGTAATCAGCCAATCAACAAGCAGTTGGCTTCCTTGGCGGATATCATAGGTTCAAATCCTAGACAAATAACGTGTTTTTCAATCTTATATCAAAGGCATTGATGTTTGTCATAATGCATCATGATTTCCTCTCGCAATACTAATCATTAAAAAATCGAGACGTAGCACGATCGATGAACTAGCCGCTAGTCATTTTCAAGACCAGTTTTTTTCAAACCATATAAAAAAATGACTTAGCTATAGAGTAAAAAAACAGTTTTAATGTGTTAACTGTCACTTATTGATGGAAAAGCATGATATTTTAAATAATAAAAACATTTATAGGCAAATATTATAGAAGGTATGATATTTTAAATAAGTACTAAAAATGTGTTTAAAACTCTCGTAGAAAAGCTTGCGTTACTTACGTAATGCTTGCAATGAGCGAAACCGGTCGTGATCAAAAACATATATTGTGGAAATAAGTACTAAACAATGTTTTTTTATTATTTAAAATATCATGTCTTTCCATCAAGAAGTGAAAATTAAAACATCTTAAATGTGAGAAAAACTTACATTTGTTCGGAGGTCAAATACTCCGCGTTAAGAATGGGTAGGATTTTTAAAAATATTTTGGTTAATATATTGCGGTCCGCACAAAATAAAAAAATCGGTATACGGCACTACGGTAAAAAATATTGAGAAAGTCTGAATTAGATCATAACAGAAGCAATATGTGCTTTTACCTTTACTCTATGGGGCGCTTTATATGTAAGCTTAATAATATTTTCTACGAGCTTTATAGTTTGCACAAAAATTACCCGTAATAACAAGGTTCTTTATCGCAAAAGAAAACACTCGGTGTTCCGAAAATAGTACTTCTTAGTATGTGCAGCGGTTCGGATGAAGAGATTAGATATTATTTTCCATAACAGTACGCCTGTTAGTTAACTGAACTGTTAGGAAAGTAAGCTGTTATAAATTTCATACGAGGCGGAACGTGTGTCATAGCACGGTGGACCTGTAGACCGGTAGTTAACAAAGTCCTCTTCTAAACTAAATCTGAAACTACCTCAAACCAATCCAAAGCGAAAAAGAAACTATAATAATATATGAGCAGCCATTCTGTTGTATTGATTCAATCGAATTCTTAAAGGAAAAAACATGCAGAAGTATACAGAGCTTGAACGATTCAATTTCGATATTGAAATTTCATAAAGCACTCACAGTCGATTTCTTGAATGTCATATATGTGAATGTTAAAGCGATTGTGTATTTTAATTAAAAATATTTTCACCGACGCTTCAGTGAAATCACATCCAAGCACATTCATAAAATATCTTATAAGAAAAAATATACGCTTGAAAACTTCTATTCAAACCATAAACAACATCATGATATTATCGTAAACGTGCTGAATTGATAAACAAAATTGTCTATCAAAATGTATTATAAATTCTCGGTAACGTATATATATTTAAACTGTAACAAGACATTTTTTAGTTTTGTGATTGAATTGGCTTGGTAGAACTCCATTATAACATGGTGAAAAAATAGCTAAGTATTTTAGTTCTACAAAATGTTTTATAATATATAGTTGATATTAAAGGGAAGGAGCTGATTCGTTTCCGTAATAAACCATCCCCATCCAATAAACCATTTCTGTGCAATATGTAAGCTCATTGATATAACCGCCTTTTTAGTTTCATTTAAAAAAAAAATAGTTTTATTTGCTAGTAGGAAATAAGCTAGGTCGTCAAAACAGGAGAGAAGATGTAATGTGTACTTTTTCTTCACATCTATATATAGATGAGCAAATGTTCGTTTAAGCATAGTTCTGGCGATAGCGTGAGCCGAAATAGCTATCAACTATATCTTATAAAAAAGTTTTTGTAGAACTAAAAGGCATTTTTTAGCACTGTTTCTAAAAGATATAATATTTTATCATTACGATTGATTTCGCTCATTGCAAGTATTATCACCTGATTTCCTACTAGTTATTAACATTTCTAATAAGTTTTCTTGATTATTTGATGCTCTATTAGATTATTGATTTATTTCCAAATTATTGATAAGAGATTGTATACACTTTATTTTTACGTTATTATTTACTTAATTTCAAAATAATATATATTGTATGATTGCCTATAAAGTGTTTTCTTAGCTCTTGAATCTTTGGTTTTTTATAGCTGCCAATTATTAACTCAAAATTTTGTACAAAGCTTCTTCGTAATTTGTATCGTATTATTTGATAATGCTCGCGATAAACGAAACTGGATCATAAAATATATATTGGGGAAATGTTACTATTGTTTAAAATATCATTTTATTCTACAAACAAGTAAAATTAAATACATTAAAAGTAATATTATTATATATAAATTCATTTTAAGTAAAAATACATTTTCGTTGATAATATGGTTTATCAAACCGTGCAGCGAAAATGTGCAAAAGCTCTTAACGACAATGTCATAGCTTAATACACTTTTTACATGAAAGCTCTGAAACAGATGTAAAATCACCACAACGTTTCTCTTAAAATACATATTCACCCGTTGAACTATAGAATATAAATTATTTTCTGTCTTGATTTAAAACCAAGTTTTAAAAAATTAAATACCAAATTAACCTTACGTCTTACTCAAAAAAAAATTTTTTTTTTACTGTCCTATACATTATACTGTTAATACTCACAGTAATCTGAAATAAAAATATTTTACACACAATGCTGAAGAAATATTTTTTTTTTAATTTTTATAAATAAATTTTCTTTTTAATATAATATCTGGCAACATTAAGCGAAGTAAATATGCGCTCGCACGTTCTTTGCAAGAGCGCTCCCGATGATTGGTGGACTCGATTTCGTCAATCGAGAATTGATGTTTAAGTCGAGATATACATTTTTTCAACCATCACAAAAATAAGATAATTAATGTTAGAATGAAATATTATTTTATATTTATAGAGATATTTAAACGCCTAAGTTATCATTGTTTATTATTAAAATAAGAACTAATTTATTAAAAGAGAATAAAGCCATTTTTATTGGGGTCTGACTAATCCCCAATCAACTTACAGGCTATATTTTCGACCATAGTCCTTTAACTGTTAAAAAATATGTGAAAATTTTATTATAAAATTTTGTAGTGTAAATTTTTTTTTACTGTGTGACACAAAATATAATAAATAGGCTCTATTAATAGTTCCTAAAAACTCTTCAGAAAGGTTTTTGAAGTCTTATGTATTAGAAAGAAGAAAATTCTAGTCATGTGTTCTTGGCGTAATCTACTTAATCCCCGTATTAGTGATCCGACCCGAGCTTTAAGCTTCTGATTGAGCGAATAAAAGTTTCAAGTTATATATTATATACCCAGACTAAGAATATAATATATATAAAGGATAGACTTACATTAGAGTTAATAAAAAAGGAAACACTTTCATGAAAATGAAACAGTTATACAAAAGTATATTCAACTGTTATGGACCGGATGGCTTCATTTTATTGTATGTACATTTCGCATTAAATTTCTGAAAAATATTTCCATTTTTGTTAGATAATACGTAGTAGTGAGGCATAAAGTTTCCAGAATTTAAGTTTATTTTTACATAATTTTCTGTAATGTAAATTTATATAAAAGCTAATCCAAGTGAAGAGAAATTTTAGAAATATACAGAGATCAATTATTAAATTCATTCTATATTATAAACGACTGGCTTTGTCTTCCGATTTCTTCTATTTTATATATAATACCTTACGTGAGATAAGTTCAATGAGTCGAAAACCTCATAAATTAAATTCCTACATTTCGTCACCAGATGTTTAATTCCCATCGTTAACCACCAAGTTTAAACAAATAGGTTTTACTCAATTGCATTTTTGTGACAGTTGATTATTAATTTTTGTTTCGTAAGTTGATAATGCTCGCGATATGCAAAACCGGTCTTGACGATTAAATATTATGTGGAAATAAGTACAAAAAATTGTGTTTTTATTATTTAAAATATGATTATTATTTGTTATAGAATCCTTTTATCAAAAATTCATCAAAAGTATTTAGTGATAATAAAACTTATCATAGGCAAATTGATTGTCTATAATAAGTTTTGTATGTTGGGATCCGAGGCTTATAATTTATGTTTTTATATTGTAATCAATTACTCTAGTATTTAACTGATACTAATTGTATGTTGTGAGTCAGTTCTGTTTCATCCGTATGATAGAATGCCTGATGTCATTAGCGACAAAGCATGTGGAATCGAACAAAGTTCCAACAAAAAATTAAACAATTATAGAAACTTTTTCAAAGAAGTCGATTAGTCTAAAGATTAGACTAAAGAAGTCTTATTTAAACGTGTATGTTTTTAATCAATTTATCTTCATCATGCCTAACTAATCATATTCAGTTACGTGCACGTGTTCATAGGAATTGAAAACGAGGCCCGCATTCCCATGCCGGTACGCCCACCTGTGTTTTCTAAGAACATCGGAGACGTTGTTATACAATTGTTTCGTCTAATTACAAAAACACACGAGATAATTTGAGACGTAACTATATATAGAAGTCGTAAATTAATAGTAATGAATTCGACACGATCTTCAACAGTCAACTGGAAGAATTTTCTTTATCATCATCCCCTATGTTCCCACTACAAAAACGGAGGTCCACAGAATCCTTGTGATACCAAAGTTTCTATGTTTTAATTATGTATTGATTGAATTGGCATTCACTTGGTAGAACTCCATTATAACACAGTGAAAAAATAGCAATGTATTTTAGTTCTACAAAATTTTGTAGAACTAGAATACATTGCTATTTTTTTACCGTGTTTTTAATTATGTATTTATTGCTTGGCACAATTTCTGTGTTTTTCAGAATTATGGAAACAAATTTTCAGTAGGAGTCGTTACAAATAATAAAGCTCTTTTTAAAGTAAGCAATGGTAGTTTTTGACTAGATATTTTTCACATAAGCTTTCTGCGAGAACATTTTGCTATAATTGCTATACATCTGTTTTTTAAAACTAATAGAAAGTGTGAATTCTCGACATATATTTTTTTACTTCTAGAGATCGCTTTTTTATGCCTCGAGTATTAAATACGTTTATTTACTACTACTCCTATTCTGCCTCTATTCCTACCCTCACAGGTTTATCAATTGAGCAACAAGCAGCTCTTATAGAAAAAGCGCGTGTTAAGATACCTCTCCTAATACCTAAAATATAAACATATCTTAAAATTACACGGTGAAAAATAGCAATGTATTTTTGTTCTACAAAACTGCATTGATATTTTTTCACCGTGTTGTTTCATGGAGTTCTATCAAGTAAATACCAATTCAATCAATATATCTTATAATTTATGATATCGAATGATGAGATGAGATAAATGACAAGATAACTGAGAGAAATGAGATGTTTGATAGAATTTCAACATCATATTTTAATTGTTAAAACTTCATCTTGTCATTTAGTTCTTGCAGGAAAAACACATACCCCGAGGGTCATGTGTTTTCTTTAATATTTTTTTGTTGTTATATAAACGATGCTAACTGTTTATCATGCGACAGTTCTGTTGCATCCGTGTCATAGAATGCCTGAACATGCCAAAAGGCGAAACCCGTTTCGCTAGTAGTAACAAGTTGTAACAATTCAAATTTTATATATTTTGATTTAAGAAAAATAGCATACAATCAAACAGGAATTGAACACGTGTAATTCATCTCGGTAGAGCAGTGATATTTCCACTGCATCACAAACCCAAAAATGTCTTGGACATTTTTTACATTATTGAATTATTTATCTTTAATATTTACTCAATTATATACTAAGTTTCGGTCATAAATACTTCGTTTACCTCAATTTTACTGTAGGAAAGGACTTTTCTGAAAGCTTTTTGTCACAAAACATTTTTCGTCTGATTTATTTTGTTTATCACTTTTTTATATTTCAGATTTTCCCCGCGCTCTTAATAAAAATTGAAATTTTCGCTCATCGCATGTTTTTATTTTGCGAAAAAATTCAATCTACCATCGGATGAACAAAATACCTATTCCAGGATTTTCAAAATCAATAGCGACTTTTAATTTTCTAAGCAAACTTATCGGACGTACAGAACCGGATTGTTTACAACAGCGTGTATTCTATAGGGAATTCCCGTCTAACGAAGCCATCTGTTTAGCGTCATCCATAATTTCAGAGATGGGGAACCTTTTATACCAACGGTCGCATTCATTTTTTTTTTATTTAATAAGGCTTAACCCTTAGGTCACCTCAATTGCCCTTGGTTACTGATTTACAAAATCTTTCAAGGACAAGTCCGAAATTAACAAAATTAAACAAAAAAAAAGACGATTTTTTTTAGAACCTCTCAAAAGTAAATAGTCTAAAGCTTCCAAATGAAATGCAGAAATCGACATGTCATAATAATAACAATCAAACTTCACTACGTTAAATTATATATATATTTACACCCAGTCCTTTTTTTACGCGATACATTGGTTCCAGAAAAAGGCGCGAATAAAAAATCGCGTAAAAAATCACAACTTTCATATAATTTGATAAATTGGTTCCAAAAATTAAAATATCGTGTAAAAAAGTACCAGAAACGTATGAATAACCAAAATTTGCCCTTTAAAATTCGTGAAAAAAATATATTTTTTCATGTCTTTATTGCTTATAAAAATATAATGAGACTATAAAAATATTATTTTATTCACTTATATGAATTATTCGCTGCTGTCACTCTCGATTGCGAAATGTAGTCGTTTGTAATTTTTTGAACGAAAGTATTGAATTTTGCATAAATCAAGTATAAGTTTTGTAAACAAAATTAAGTTTGAAAAATACACATTTTTTTATTTTAAAAAATAATGAAAGGTACATGCCTAGCATCATGTATAAATTTCTTCAAATTTGGGGAAAAAATCGCGTAAAAACGAGTGAAGCGCGTAAAAAAATGTAACCGTGCCGTCCAATAAAACCGCCTATAATCGAATTCGCCTAAAAAAAATCGCGTAAAAAAAGGACTGGGTGTATATATATTTCTATCACTACCATTTTTTAAAACAAAATGTTGAGCAGATGAGTAACAAGCAATTCTCGTAGAATCGTAAGACTCGTAGTCTGTTATACGTGTCTGATGATACTGCCATTACAACAGCAAATTTACTCCACATTGGGAGCTTACATGGATAAAATATGTAAAAGATACCTACGTACATTTAACTTTCATTAAAGTTACTCCTTAAAAAATAATTTATTAGAACAGTTGAACCTTGATATAACAGACCTCTATCTATTTAACGGACCTTGAAAACAACGGACAAACAATCCGATCAAATGTAAAAAAAATTACAACGTCCAGTTAATATAATATATGATATATGCTTAAATTAAAGTTTCATCGCATGTATACATGTTTTCAACTGTATTATACGCATTTTCATAATTTTCGAGAGTTGATTAAGCGCAAACAAAACTCGATTCACACGGTGAAAAAATAGCAATGTATTTTAATTCTACAAAATTTTAAAGATATATTTGATAGCTATTTCGGCTCACGCATCGTCAGAACTATTTAAAAAAATTGTAGAAGTAAAATACATTGCAATTTTCTCACCGTGTTTTAATGGAATTCTACCAAGTAAATGCCAATTCAATCAATAAAACGTTATTCCTTTTTCAAAATAGAATTACCGCAAGCGCGTTAATATCAAACAGTAACGTCACTTCACGACGAATGTCCGAAAAAGACAATTAAATAAAATTTTGTTTGTGTTTAGTATTTTTTATTCATTTCTAAATACAGTGTATTTTCAAAAAAATAAGTTTTTTGCTTTATATTAAACCTTTTTTTATATAGCGGGCTTTCGATTTTAACGGTCACCCCTTCCTTAAAATTTGTCCGAAATATCAAGGTTTTACTGTATTGAATTACTATTAATAATTATCGTAATAATTGCCTAATGTCTTATCCGACCCTGATTTCAAAGAAGCTCTCTAGAATATGCAAAACTTGATAAACACCAAAGTTTCAACTCTCATACTAAGATTTAAAAGCATATTTTCACCTCAATAAAAATATGTATTTGGCGTAAAATGCAAACTTGGAACAAGTGGGAGAAAATTCATGGATAGTACAATGTTTTCATTTTATTTCCATTTTTTTAAATTGACCGTGAATTATAGAGGAATCTAATAGCAAAACAGCACAAATCGATTTGCAATATTAATATTCAATTACGATTCTTCGCTTTAATAATTATTAGCTTTATCTAGCGAGGACTTTTCTATTTATCTTCGTGCTGCAGTAGTAAATTTAATTGTTCTCTGTTTTTTTTCAATCAATGGAATATATTCGAAGATATGACTGTTTATATTGAAAACTCCACTAGTCTTGTCCTATCTCCTTGGAATATATCCCTACTCTCTTT